>OY804261.1:58910449-60110449 GCA_963680825.1 Meiosimyza decipiens
CTTTACCTTGTATAACGTTGTTGTGGTTTTTTTTTTTTTTTGAAAAAAACGTTCATTAAAGTTCCTCCAATTATATTAAATGAATTCTGTGAAAATAAATTACATGCAAAATATAAAAAAAAAGTGTTTAATTTAAAAAAAAAAATTACGAATACTTTTTTGTATGACTGTAAGTGTTTCAAGTTCTCTGCCCTAATATTCTAGATATTGCTTACTGCAGTTGTAAAATATGTTGATTTCTATATGGGGGGTTTTTTATGAATCAGTGAGTAAAAATAGAGCTATTTGCGAAAACACTCCAACTTTTATCTTGGATTATTAAAAAACTACGAGTATATTACATTAAATCAATAAATGTTGTCTTATCTTCTGTCATAAGACATACATATATGCATTTTTGAATTGAATTTCAATATAAGCGACTACATAAGTGGTAATATTACATTACTTCGATCAAACGAAATTAATTTGTGCGCGAAACACAGTCGGTGACATACTGATATTTTTTCTATATTGATTCGCTGTGATATTTAAATTTAGCTGTGATGTTATTAGTAATAATTTTAGCAATCTGTTTTTTTTCATTCGTAATCTTATTCGGTTGTGTTTGGACTATTTTTATATCACGCTATAATGAAAAACATTTAAATCGACGGGTAGCAAATTCACGTTAGTATTATTGAAAATTTTAGCTATACCATAAAATGTTACCATCACCGTAGATAAATTATGAAAAAATTTATTCAAAACTATGTTTTTTTTTTTGTATCGGAAAAAGAATAATTAATTCGGCACACGTTGCGCAAATTAGTGAAATCTACCGATTAGTAGATTTTAAGCCACGTTCAGGAAACACTGCAAAAAAAAACAGCAAATGAATTAAAATTAAAAAAAAAATGCTGACGCACAGTGGGAAAACGTGGCGATAAATACGAAAAAAAAAGATTAGATCCAAGAAATTTAAAAATTATTTACAAAAATCGTCAGATAATACTTTGGAAAGGACAAAAAAAAACTACAAAAATTCTAAATTTTCTTTGGGTCTAATATTACAGTGGGCTCAAAGTTGAACTTTGAACACCAAAAATGTTCTATGGAATTTTTAATGTTAGGAACTGTTGGCTCAAGTTAAGTTGCTTGAAACAATATGCACCAATATAGCATATCAACGAAAAGTACATTATTTTCACTCTATAAAAACCAATTTACTATGCTTCCATTGGTTATGTGCACTAATAAAGGATTATGCTTCCTTTAAATAAATGTATTTGGTTGATAGATTTTTAAAATATTTATTATCTATCAACAAATTTTGGTAGCTATTACCATGTGCTTGATTTAAATTTAAATTGTTGCTTACTGGGTCAAACATTATGTTAGTTTGAGTCGATTGAAAAAACTTGTTTTGGATTTGGATTTTTGTCTTCATAACTTTCCCTATGCTACTAGGGATATTCCCGGATTACTTTAATTTTTTTATGTATTATGTGTTTAAATCAAATACACAGTTTCACTGTGTGGATTTTTCAAAATATTTCATCAATTATTTCTTATTAAAGTGCTTCAATTCAAAAGGGAGTTCTCTTAAAGCAAGGGAAATTTTTCACATTTTCATCGCTTTGGGATAAAACATATACTATAAACTTGAATAATTTTCAAAAACAAGAGATTTAGCTTTCGAAATGGGTTTTTTCTAATAACTTGAAAACTATAAAAAAATATCATGTCACTCAATTTTCAGTATTTTTGAAATGATCATTGCCAAATTCATGGAATTTGATACTCATTATGAAGTAAAAGCTTCAACCACATCCCAGATTTGTATGGGAGGTAGGCGCATACGTTAGCTAGAATTTGTTTCACATTTAGAAATTTTTTGTTGTTTCAACTTTAAAAACTTTTGTATCTATCGTAAATGCTTATGAATCAGACTATTCGTGTACTGCATTTGAAAAGTTAGTGCATTTCTAATGCGAGTTCTTTGATTTATTGTGCCATATCGCGGACTTAGGAATATCAATCTAATAATAATGTAGTAGCATATGGCGTATCTTATCTAATCGTTGTTTTTGAAATACAAAACTAAATAACTCATTGTGTATTTATCTATAATTCAAAGTATTTATTTGATATTAAGCTTATTGCCCTCCATTTTCGTTAGCTTTAATTTCATTTGTTTCAATGTTAATAACAATCATTTCAAAAAAATTAATAGAGATGGAATAGAGTACAAGCAGAAACTCATTGATGGACAAAATTAATACTAAACTCACGTCACGGGGGCCTTAACCAAGTTTAAATGACAAGTTGAGTTACAACAAAATCTTAAATGGGGAATTATTTACATATTATGTATGTAATATTATTAAAAATAGTAAATATGGAACGAAAAAAAAAGCTCTAAGGATTTTATTTGTTTTATAATACATCGACTCTAAATTACTTCCCAAACAATTCCCAATTAAAGTTTTTGTTGTAACTCACACTTTTATTAAAAGTTGGTGAAAGCTTACCGTGAACTAACATTCATTTTGTCATTTCTTTTTTTAACGTACAGCTGAGGGCGTGTCAGGTATAGAAAAATGTGTGCTTACTATGTCTATAGTCATGATTACGAAAAAACCAAGCGGAGTTATTCAATGACATTTAATGGCCAGGGTACACAAATAGACAAAATCAATTGATAGACACGCCTACCGTCTATACCAATAAAATATTTAAAGCTTTTCAACAAAAGTGCGTGGCATCTACATGACAAATACTTCAAAACGGTTACATGTTAAATGCATCCAAATTGCACACTAATACTAAAAATGTTTCAAAGTAGTACCTTCCACACAAAAAGTGGGCGTATTTTGTCAAGATAAAAAAAAAAAATTTTAAAACGCTGTAGGGAGAGAGTATTTAAGGTAACGCACTAAACAGAAAGTGGACGTATTTTAACCATTAAGTGGGGCATTAAAAACACTTTTTTTTCCCCAACCTCTACACACTGAAATGAAAAATTTCTTCATGTACTTTATGCAGGGGCAGTTATGTGCAAAAAGGCACTATGTAATGCAATCTTCCAATATGTTTTTTTGACAGAATTAATACTGATTTATTTTAAATGCTGATTACTTAGATAAAAAAAAAGAAACTAGTAAAGGTGTTATCTTCGGCCAGGCCGAAACTCACATACCCTACACTGCATTGAAAGTACTTTTTAAATAAATGTTAAAAAAATGTTGAAGAGGTTGAATAAGTCGAAAATAATGCAAAAAGGTTCAAAAATGTTGAAAAGTGTTGGAAAAAACTGAAAATGTTGAAAAAATATGAAAACCATTAAAGAAAGTTGAAAGATATTGAATTAGTCGAAATATATGAAAAATGCTGAAAAATTGATGAAAAAGTCGAAAGAATAAAGAAAACGTCGAATGAAATTGAAGGAGAAATTTAAAAGATTGAAAATGTCAAAAGAATATGGGAAATGTTGAAAAAAATAGAATATAAATAAAAAACACGAAATATACCACGCCCACTTCTCCCATTCCGCCCACTTTTGCTTCAATAAACAAACTAAATTTTAACTTAAATTTAATTTTTAAATTTAGGGCCCTCCATAAACAAACCTCTTACACCAAATTTCAGTATGATTGCTCTTATATAACGATAGTTATGCCACTTAAGGTATTTTAATTGTATGGGAGGTGCCACGCCCACTGTTGCTATTTCCAAAGCTTTTGATTCATATGTACATAATACCCAGTAAACCACTTAAATCAAATTTCAGATCAATTGTTCCAATAGTTCACTTAAAATAGAACTTATATCTTTATGTTAATGAGGGAGGTGCCACTCCTACTGATGCAATCTTGTCAAGTTTCATTAAATTCTGAAGCTTATAGAAACCGACACCTCTACACAAAATTTTATAAAGATTACTCTCATAGCACACTATCTATAGCATTAAACGTATTTCGCTTATATGGGAGGTGCCACACCCACCGGCACGATTGTGCCAAAATTTTGCAAGAAGACACCTTTTAGCAAGTTTATCCACCTTATTAAATTTCATAACGATTGCGTTGTTAGTTCTCTTTTTATAACGCTTATAAATATTGTAGGCTGTGCCACGCCCTTAAAATAATTTTTTCAGTATATTGACGTAGCTGGTATTGTTGACTACTTTCAGTGGTATCATCTCTAAAATTTTAATGAAAATCGTATTAGCCATTTTGGAGTTATACGAAATCCAAATTTTTAATTGTTAAGAAGTGCCACGCCCACTTTTACAATTCTTCCCATTTTATGTGCAATTCAAGATTCATAAGAAATGTATTCGTGTACCAAATTTCATCATAATATCTTGCACGGTTTACGAGCTATGGCGTTATGAAAGTTAAAATTTAGGGCTGTGCCACGCCCATTTAAGAGCCTTTGCAAACTTAGAACTTAGCTTAATCTTAATTTTGTTCTCATCTTCACCAAATCACCAATTTTCATCAAAATCGCAGCAACTTTTTTTCAAAATGGACTTGGGTATATTTACATAGAGTATAGGCGGAAGGCGTGGCCGTTAACCGATTTCGCCAATTTTTATATGCTAGCAGCTTGCAAGAAGGTTTGACCTGTGTGCCAAATTTCATTGAATTAGCTTGCTTAGTTTTCTCGTAAACTTGATTTCAACAGACAGACACACAGACAGACAGACAGACGGACATAGCTATATCGACTCAGGTGGTGACGCTGCTCAAGAATATATCTACTTTTCCATACCTGCCATGCCCCCTTCTATGCGTTACAAACGGAATGACAAAGTGAATATACTCTCTGTGTAGGGTATAAAAATACCTCAGCTTTTAGTCATGTAAAATGTTATATTATATAAAATGTTAGTTTCTGTAGCACTACTCAAAAATTTGCTGCTAAATCCACATAGCCAGATTTATGTTAAAAGATTTCCAGGCACTGTTGGTGCCCATCTACGCTTTTCAATGCGAAAATTTAATTTTGTCTGTGATATATGCAGATTTTCCCTCATTATCAACCATCACTGTGCGTCGTACAAACGTGTATTTTATAGTTTACAATTTACATAAATACAAAATACATATATGTATTAAATTGTATATAAACTTTTGCTTTTAATTTTGCCATTTATTCCTAAGTTCACACTCTCAATATAGGGGTACCTAAAATTTCATTCTATCTATGGTGTGGGCTGGAAATTAATTTTCTTAATAATTAAAGCAAATAAATGATAAAGCCAACAAAGGCTTAAAAATCGTTTTTTATTTTTTTAATTTCGTATATTTTCTCACCAAATTACAACAATCTGAATGCAAAGTAAACAAATCCGGCATTTGTTGGCTTCTTTATCCAAATAGCGAAAACTTGCTTGGTTTCATGCTTTTTCACTTCAATTTAAAAAAAAAAAATTACTTTAAAACCTCTTGTCCTTGAGAGTTGGTTTTTGGAAATTGGATTTGAGTTCAATATTGCGGAGGTTAAAAATCAAAGATTTTTTTTTCGAATAAAAAATTAATAAAATTGAAAATATTTGGAAATTTATAGAATTCCTCGATAGAAAAAGAGTAGAAAGAGTCTACTAAATGAAAACGAAATTACTTCGAAAGCTCTTGAGAATACGCGTTCGCCATTTTTCAAAATACAACTACTTATGTGTAAACCCTAAGGTAAGGTTAAGTAGGAGTGGCAGTTAGGTTCGAACCGACTCACTTATACCAAATGTGATCCATTGAGATACCACAGGGTGTCTGACTATAACCTCTCGTTGAACCAACCAGATTTCGTAATAAAACTAAATAGCTGATCTATACCAAGGTCATCTAAGCAATCAAATAAAAACGAACGAAGTGTTTTGTGGCATTTTCTAGCAAGTGCGGGACAAGAGCAAAGAAAATGTTTAATGTTTTTCTCCTCCTCCTTCACATCTATACAACTTCTTCAGTCAAAAGACTTAACACCTAATCTGTGGAGCTGAGGCAGTGGCCAGTTATGGTTGCAACAACTGACGAGACACTATCTCTACTTCGGGAAATCAGTTCTGACGAACGCTTAGCATCCCATTTCGGCCAGATTTGCCAAGTTATATTGCAAGTTCAGTACAGCAGTAACTTACAGGTAGCAAGTGGCATGCCAACACCTTCCTTGTACTGAGGAATTTGTGCAGTAGTCCTCTGCCTAGCAAGTTCAAAAGCTTTGCAATTGCAGTCAATGTTCCTATGCCCAGGTACCCAGATGAGGTGAATGTTAAAATGCTGAGCCAACACATTTAGAGACGAGCAGTATTGTTGGAGCACTAGTGAGTTTAGGAAGACTGATTATAGAGATTTGATAGCAGCCTGATTATCTGAATAAATGTTTATATATTTTTTTGGATACAACATTAATTCCCAGCCAGGATGCTACCTCTTCTATCGCTATAACCTCTACCTGCAAAACGCTACAATAGTCTGGTAGCAATTCTTATCTTCAGTTCTTTAGAGTAAATAACTTAATCGACCTGGTTATTTCGCTTGGAGTCATCCGTGTAGATATTAATATCCCTAGATGGAATGTGAGTTACGTAATTCCTCTTGAATGAGTTTACTGGAACAATATAGTCCGAATTGAGGGTATAGAACTCATTCTATGAAGGATAGTTAAGTATCTCGGATCATCAAACAGTTTCCCTGAGTCTAATGGCGGCACAAGCTGCCATTCTTTTCCCTAACAGGTCAAGAGGAACGAGATGGAAGTGAACCTCTAAAGCGCCAGTAGGTAATTGTTTGTATTAGGTGACCTTGTCTAAGACAGACCAAAACACCACAATAACATATAACAGAATCGATCAAATGACCACCTACCACTTTTTTACAAGAGCATAGCGCTACAGTTGCTTTCCTAACTTTTTCTTCAACATTAAATTTCCAACTTAAATTCCTATCCAATACCAGACCAAAATACCTTGCACTACCTTTAATGGCAAGTCTAATGGCCTTTAGCGAAGGTTCAGTTTTGCTTAGACTAACACCTAAACTAGTCTCATCTGCCCATGAGACGAGTCTTTTTAAGGCATCCTGAAGAGTTTCACACAGTGTGTTTGGGAATTTGCCACATGCAATTAGTGCTACATCATCCGCATTGGCGACAGCTCTACAGCGGTGCCTGGGTATAAACCCTTAATTTTATAGGAAACATAACAAAACCATTTTGATTGAAAGCAAGAAAAAATTCGGTTTCAAATTTTTTCAAAAATCGCAGAACATTTTTGAATAATCCATTTTTAGTAATTATTTTGTTAACTTAAGTCGATCAGTGAATAGTCAGCGAGCTTAATTTAAGATAATTGAATAAAGTTCATACTATAAAAGACTTACGTTGAGATGTCTCCACTCTAGATTCGATTTTCCATGTCAAAAGCAACATGTAATAGACTCGACTAGACAATCGAACTTTATGATAGTCCAATATCTAAGTAACTCTGTTGCTTAATTTAGTGGTTCCTCGTAAAAATTGATTACTATTTGACACTAAAAGGCTTTATGTATCATATAAGAGAATTTCTTGTATATTACTTTTTTAGTTTTTTCATATCGTTTAATTCAATTGCCTTATGTATAGCATTATTAATATTTGCTGAAATAATTATTTTCATTAGCTAATTGTTGTAATAACTTAAACAAAGAAATTATGAAAATCGTAGTTTTTTTTTCGGCAGTCATATATTAAACTTCGACCAAGTTAGAACTTTGCATAAGACATGAGCCCAGAAATTGAAGAGCAATTTGAAACAATAACATTGCAATCAAATGTTCAAGAACAGTACAACTTTGATTCGCAACCGCAGACCGATGAGTTTCAGTTTATTGCTTGGCGCATTTTATTACCATTTCTGTTTAAACTTTTATTCTATACAATTACCATGATTGTTTGTGGTTACATTATGTGGCGTAAACGTCGAAGGGCTGTAAAACTTAAACCAGATACTGAATGTAAGTTAGTTGTTGATGCATTTAAAAAATCTCGATATGAACTTTTTGAGCGTTTTTTTTATTACTCAAACCAACCTCAACCTCAATGCACTGTAATGATTTGTGAGAAAAAAAGATAGGTTAGAGCTAATATTGGGCGCAAGATCGGTGAATATTTTTCTTGAACCCACCGATGTCACAGCACAGCTTAAAAGTGCGGCCAAATAACGAACTATCATGATAGTGCGACGTTCTATCGAGCACCTTTACGACGTAAAAAGGATAGGACGCGCCCGATTTCTATGAACCAAGCTGATAAAAACATTATAATACTATTGAATGGGGTTAAGCACCCAATGTTAAAGGTTTAAGAGAATCAACCGAAGAGACAACATCAATATTAATTTTATCGCTCGCTATTCAACAACTTCATATACGAATTATGCTCCAGTTTAGATATTACATAGGCTAAGTGTATACTTCAGAGATGAAATATCGTTTGAAATAACCAAGAAACTTGGTCACTTCTTCTGACACACCGAATATATGATCTGTTCACCTCAAGTCTAGTTGAGCCTATATGCTTAAAACATCAAAAGTTATTGCCATATGAAAAAAGAGAACAATAAATACAACCACCGGTGAGACACAAACAACATTGGGTTTTTTTTTTGCATTAAAATCTAACCGATTAGCACGACCCTATTTGGAGATTAGGTAAATCATTTACGGTTTAACTTTCACAGAGCTTGGGTGGCTTTTTAAAGCTAAAAAATAAGAGTGACTGTAATAGGACAGAACTCTGGCGAACTCCAGCATTTGTGGAGTATTAAATTGAGGACATGGATAGAGCTGCAGCTGCCGCCATTTGTTATTCAATGAACGAAAACGTTCTTACATGTTTGGCTTTGACACCAGGGAGCATTATCTTTTTCGATGAAATGTCTCAGAAATAAACAGAGTGACAATCATATTTTCAACGAGAAGATGTCTGTAAAGCGGGCTCTCCGAAAACTATATTGACTATCACAAAGTAATTAATTTCGCTCCATATAATTCACTAGATAAAAGTTTATTAAACTCATCACAACTTACAAGATCGAAGAGCATATAGGTTGAAAATGGTTAGAGCTAAAAACCTGACCACTTTTGGGAACTAGCTAGACATTAGCAACCCTCCAACATGATGAAAATTTACCATAAAAGTAGAAAATGTTGATAGATTACGTAATGTTTGAGCCTTTCAAAGCACATGCTATCCGCTCCCTAGCCTTTATCAATGTTGAATTTTGCTAGGACTCTTCCTTGACAACAACTTACCGACTATGCCGATGTATTAATTTCGAACTAGAGCAGTGGGAAGAGCTCTTGCAAAATAAAAGGATGGCGCCAAATATGGAATACTTTTTTTCGCTTTCAACAAAAATGGCATGGAGAGTAACACAAAATTATTGGTACTACTGAAACTCTTTTATTGTCAAAATATGAAACAGATACCTACTTATGGCATATTGAGTTTGGATATAATAATTTATATACCAACATGCTTTAAGAGAAATAATCAAGTTTGTTTTGCATTGCATATATTTGGAATGGTACATAGGTCTTGGTGTCAATTGTGCTTTCTTGACATCATATATGGAATATTTCAACTTTCTTCGCTTTTTTTCTGACTCAAAAAAATTTTCTTAATTCCATAATTAACATATTAGCAAAATGTATGCCCAAATATATAAAGAATTTTCTCATCATAATCTAAATTACGAGTGCTTATTACTTGCAACTTTGTATGTTTTATCTGCATTGAGTTTATTGGTTTTATTTTGTCTTATCACATATTATTATCGCTAAAACGACAATAATAAAATATTTCACTTAACAAAAACAATGTATATAGAAAATATCTACTATGTACACTATATATTTCATATTTTCACCTCAGTTGCTTAGCTTGCTCATTAACTCTTAGAGCATATTTGTATAACGCGGCTGCCTTAAAGATGAATGCAGGATTAGCTTTTGCCCTCACTTTTACTATTGGATTTTTCATAGTCATCTGCTTTTTAGTATTCGCAACACGTGGGCGTCGCAAAAAGCAATGTGAGGGGCGTGTCCTCAGGGGTTAGTGTTTAACATAAACATATTTTATTTCCATATCTATGTCGGAAACATATTACTGTGATTGATAAATGTATTAATTCTGAAATTTTTAAAACTATTTACATGCCTTGAACACCTCTACATAAAACCTCTCATTTTAGAAGTAGAACTTTAAATTAATATCTAAAATTGTTTTGCTTCACGATGAAATATGCTAAAATTTTTTTTTTATTTTTACAGCACCCGTTGTTGTTACCTCTGCCACACATACTGCACCTGGCGGTTATCCAGTGACGACACAAATGCCTGTAGGATCTAGCCCCTATCAGACGAATGCATACCACTATCCAGCGCATATGTAAGTATTAAAACTATGATTTTAAAAATTGAATTTTTAGATTGATTTATTTAGATTCTTATTAAACAGTGAATAATTTCCAAACTTTCTTGCATTTTGTATTAAAATATTTTTTTCCAACCTCAATTTTTTAGGCAACCTCAAATGATGCAAATGCCAATGCCAATGCCTGGAATGCCACCAGTTGCCGGGTATGTTACTACTTTACTATATGTTATTACGTACCATTTCACTGATCGATTTTTTTTTTATTCTTTTATTATAGCGTGCATTCAAATGCTACACCATATCCTCCACCAATGCAAATGCCTATGCCAGCTGCTGCTGCAGGGAGTAACATGAATCCTCCATCTTATGACATGGCTGTTTCTGGTGGACCAGCGCAGCATCCTAATTATGCAGGTTATGAAAAACAGTCACCCTACAATCCGACTTATGCGTCGCATTAAAAATGTATTGCTTGATGAAATGTCTTGGCGACTTAAAAAGCCTACAATATATACGACGATATTTCCAACCAATCAATTTGGTTCACGTTCCAATGCATGATTCTTAAAACAAACAAATTTTTTATTTAATCATTGAATTGGTTTTGCGTTAATATACTATTTGAATTCTAATTGTATCGTTTGTTACCTCTTGTGTCCCAAAGAAATGTTTGAAATTAAAGTTTTTTTTTTATCCAAGAAGTAATTTCAAAATAATAAAGCACAAATTACATTAACTGATTACTATTATACCTTATAATATTAAAGAAAATAGAAATGAAACGAAAATATTTAGATTTATACCAATGTGATGTTATAGTAAATGGGATCTTTATACGTAATGGTCATTTTCACGGTTGTGAAATATAAGTGACACATGAAAATGCATTGTATTGTTTTTACAAAAAACATTATGCATTAACTCTGGACTGTCTTGTGCCTCACTAGTGTTTCATATTACGTGAAATTTGTCAGCTTACGATTATATTGTTTTTCCTGTAGATTTTGTCTAAGTGAAGTTCATTATTTAAGTAATTCCTTAAATTGAATTAAAATCTTTTATTTTTTTTTATATATATACGCAACGTATTGCAAACTTTTGTATGCATTAAAAAAAATATGAACTATTAAATATACAAATGTATTTATAACTGTATTTATAGAAGAAAAAATTAAATAAAAGCCATTGAATTGTTTGTTTGCTGTTGAAAACACAACAAATAATTTGTCTGCAAACGTAAAAAATATTAAGCTTTTACTTTGAATTTTATAAAATGTTGCCTTATTTTGTATGTTAAACGTTAATACAAAGAATAATCAAAAAGTAATGATTTATTTATTTATTGAATTTCATTTCCTGAACATTAAGGCCCATATAAATTACACCCTATTACCCTATAAGGTGACCATTAAGAAAATTTCTACAGCACAATATGATTCGATAGAAAATGACGCAAAATTGATTGGAAATTTGATTTTTTTCTATTACGATTATGCCGAAAATCGATAGAATTTGTTGGAATAAGCACTTTGTCTGAGCACTTTGTATACAACAAATTTATATCCCACTCGCAACCAAAAGGGAACAAGTGCAGTATACAAATTTTTACTAAAAACTGGTTAAATTGTAAATTGTAAATGCAAAGTTATCAATTGATACCTAGACCAATTGAATGTACTATTGCTGATATATCTATAGCTAAAAACAAATTAACTAGTAACATACAACTTCTACTAAAAAAATAAAAAACATACAAATATATATATGAAATCAGTCAAAGTTACATGAAGATTGCCAAAATCAATGAGTTTAATTTTGTTATGATAGTATTTTCTTTTTGTATATGTACCAAGTCTCATTTATTTGCGTCCAATAGTTGCTGAAATATTGAAAATATTGGTCTTTTTTCATGGGGGGGGGCGGGCTTGGTATTACTAATTTTTTCCATTAAAACAAACTTTTGCCTGTATCTTTTATATATGTCCTAAGTCGAATTCGTTTGCGTCATATAGTTGATGAATTTGATTTTGAAGGCGTGTCAACGCCCATTTTGCTACATTCAGTTTTGCTAAGAATCTTCCACAGATCATAAGGAGAATCCATTGAGTAAATCACGAGTTTAAATGTGACAGACAAACGGTTTTCGATTTTTCTCATGTTGGAGATGCGGCACCGCTCACTTTTTTTTTATTGAAACTTACTTATTTTCGCACTTTATGTATGTACCAAGCCTCATTCATCTACGTCAAATATTTGGTAAGATAAGTATGATGTTTTTTTCTTTAATTTTCTCTTTCAATCAGCCACATACATTTTATTTAGCGAGCCAAAGTAGTATATTTAAATAAAATTTGTATCAAATTTTGAGTTGCAATCGACGGTAGTACTACCGCTGTACAACAGCACCATACACTAACAAATCGTATGAGTTATAAAGTAAGTAATCAAGAAAAAAAGTATTAGTACTTGCAACCGTGAGCTAGCTCATAGAGTGACGACCTGTTCAGAAGATTACAATTATGAACACACAAAATTGTTATGTCTCCATTCTTCACTACTTCGATTGTCAAAACTAGATGTCACTAGCACTTGACAGACGCATACAAACGCAACTAAATACACGGCCACGTCAATTTTAGCCCCATAATTATTTTCATTTCTCTTTTATTCGCCGTTCGTTCGTGTTCGTCGTATTCGTTGACGTCGTTTTATGAAATTCGGATGAAAAAAAGTTCCTTGAGTGGTTGAGTGAGTCGCGTAGCTGTCGTCGCCAAAAATTTGCTAAAAAAAATATAATTAAATCAAAGAAAACGATCCAGAAATTGAAATTTTAAAGTGAAATTGTGCGAAGATTAAATAAATTCCGAAAATACATAAAAATATTGAATAAATAAGCGTGCATGCGTGTGTGTGTGTAAAAGATAATTTTTATACGAAACGCATCTAGAAAAAATCGTTGCTGCCAAAAGCGAAAGAAAGAAAGCACAAAAGTTCCAAATTCTGATTTTGTGTCATTGCAGAAAAAAAATTGAAAAAAAATCATATGTGAATGAATTAAAATAAAAAAGTTATAAATTTTCATTGGTGTGAAAAGTTAAAATATCAATTTGGTGCGCGAGTTAAAAAATTTTGTATGAAATCAGTGAATGTAAAAAATTAAGGCGCAGCTCCCCACCCTTATTAATTAAAATTAATAAAACAGCACCAAAAACGCCAACAATTCTAAATTTTCCATTTTCGAAATTTCGCATTTTTATTTTACGTCAGCATCAACATTAAAAACGAGTGCAATTGCAACTTTTGCATTAACCATCATTATTGAAGGTAAGGTTTCTCATCTTTTTCGTATTTAAAATTTCTTTCTTCTAATGATATACGTCTCATTTGCCGTTGCTTCAAAAATTATCGCAGATACGTTTATTTCCTATTTTTCTTGAATATTTGTTGCAAAAATAAAATAAATTTTATTATATGAAATGTCAAAATATAGAACGTCATTTGACAGCTGGGGCGTTGCGCTGCTGCCGCAAGAAAGAATAAAAAATTGACAGCGTCAGTTGATTCGGCAGTGAGCCAACCAGCTAGACATGTGTGGAACGAAGGCACAAAGACAAACCGAGAAAACGTCACATAAAAAGCAAACAGAAAAAAAATTAGCAATATGATTCATAGTTGCCATCACTTACCGAAAAATCAAGAATTTGTTTTTTATAAATATCAGAATTGAAATTAGGGTGAGCCGGGGTCTAACATTGAGCGAGTTTGGATCGGGTCAGGCTGAGCTTTTTTTTCTGTTGAAAAATTCTAAAATACGGCGTTGAACTGATAATAATGCTAAAATAAAAGGAACAAATCCAGCTTAAGCCCTCAACCCATAGAGTCCGTCAAGTCCATTGCGTCAAAGTATACAACTGACAGCTGATATGAAATGTGCACATTTTGTTGAAGTACGAGCAAATCGCAACTAATCCGTCAAGGCAATGGATGAAATTGGTCAATTTTTACCTTTTGGCGTACGTTGAACGCTTTGACAACTTTTGTGAGTTTGTGTGAAACAAAGAAGAAAAAAATCAGCAACATCAGAAAATTAAAATTGTATGGGAAACATATAAATGCAGAATAAAGGAGAAGAAATTTAATGTTCAAAATTTGGACCGCAGGCTAAGTTTTGCGACAATTGTACGATTTATTTTTTAAGGGAGTAGCTGATAACAACAAATGCAACAACAACAACTACTGATAACAACAAATGCAAAAACAAGAACTACTGATAACAACAAATGCAACAACAACAACTACTGATAACAACAAATGCCACAACAACAAAAATAATTCAAAAATTTGGCAATTTTTCAGAAAAAGGTGCACGCTACTATAACCGTGACCTTGAAATATGTTATTTTTTGGGGTTATCCTTAGCAAGTGTATGTACATACATATATAGGGCGCGCTGTGACCTTCATATATTTTTTTTAGCTTCTGAAATCACATTCTTCACTAAAATTTATGTAGAATTACTGTGGCTAGCGAAGCCGGTAATGTACAACCGGAGTTCCTATCTTTTACTGATTTTTATACCAACTTTTTGCAACTTCCGATGGCTACATATATCTCCGAATCTAGATCCGAGCGACACCCTTGGGAACTTGGTATGAATTATGTTTACTATCTATTAGAATCTGACTTGGTAAATTTTCTTAAAAAAATAGATTTTTCGGACATTTCATTATTTATTATGAATTTAGGTGGTTGCAGGTTAAAATTTTAAAACCATCTAATCTACAATTTTTGTCTGGCACTTAAAAGTGTCAAACTACAACATTTTTTCTTACATTTTTATCTATCTGACCTCACGATTAAAAACTTTGGTTTAAATTTTTAACTTTTCTCAAAATTTTTGTGTTGAAAATAAATCCTTTGGCATTTTTCTTAAAGTTTTCAACCATTAAGTATAGTTTTTTAAACATTGTTCGGTGTAGTCAATATATATTTACCTACTTTAGGCATAAAGGAGAATCTTTCGACGTAACTACAACTAAGTTACTATTTTCAACTTTTATTTCATTTCATTTTTCATTTTTATGCATGTTAGGTTAAAATACTTTAAAGTTTTTTAAACTCCACGTAAGGACAAAACAATTCCCATCACACTACACATAATGTTTTTTATTTAATATACAAATCTAAAGGTAAATTGTGTAAGTTTTTAACTTGATTTAAAGCTTGAGCTTAATAGCTAAGATGCTGTAGTACCTAAACTCTATTATTAAAAAAATAAACACAAAGCTACACATACAAGTACAGTGGACCTTCGGTCAACGAACACTTCGCATAACGAACATTTCGCATAACGAACACATTTTTTTGGGGAAAAAAGTTTCGCTTAACGAACGAATTTTCGCATAACGACCAACGAAAAAGGGGGAAACCTTAATTACATGTAAAATTTCTGTCTGTGTTTAGCATTCTGCAGACTCAACAGTTTCGCAATATTTGAGATAAAATACAATACTTAGTTTGCTACACGAACTGCTCTATCTACATTCACAATACACATTATAGTCCTTAAAAAATTTTATACGCTTCATTTAACTTTCTTTCAATAAAAGCTGAACTTAAAATATTTTGGTGTATTTTTCCAGTTCTTTAAAAGTTTTGATGTTACTTTCTTTCAATAAAAGTTCAAATTGAAACATATTAGAGTGTATTTTTTTCGGCCTGGAACGCATTATTTTATTTTACATTGGTTTATATGGGAATTATGGTTTCGCTTAAAGAACATTTCGCATAACGAACAAGATGCTGGACCCAATTGTGTACGTTAACCGAGGGTCCACTGTACTTGCATTAACATTATAATTTTTAATTAACTGCAATTTTTCGCTCATTTTCTTTGATGCGCAATTTGTTTTATCGCTTAGTGATGTACACTACCAACTAAATACAATCGATATTTCATCAAATTGAGCATAATTATTGCAATTCGATCGTTACATACAAAGTTCATTTTCGAGAAAACTTCGTACTCTACGATGTGTAAGAGAAAAGTATTTCTATATATGGGCAAAACCGAAAAAAACATTTCATGAATGTCGTTTCATGTGCTTACAACAAAAGTAAAATAAATTAAATTTTTTTTCACTGCCATTACTACTGTCTTAATTCAAAAAAATAGTAAATAAATAAACTGCGAAATTAAATGAAGAAAGCATGCATACAACTGAAATCGCGTATGAAACAATCAACTAAAAATAACTGCAAGTCATTAAATTGATAAGCACACAAAAAACAAATTTAAATAACATAAAATTAGATAAGTTAAAACAATTTGTTTTTTTTTTTTGATATCAGACATTATCTTGATAGTCAACTAATTCATACATATATGTATTTAAAAACACAAACTACTTTGAAATATAATTTTTCAACAAAAGTCCACTTAACTATAAAACATACTGTAAATAAGGACTGTCCTAGAAAAAACTTGCGTTTTTTTTATTTTTTTAATATACTCTACCTTATAATCCTATAGGTCTAAAAAGACACAATATTTGTTCTATATAAAGTGACGTTTAATATGATGTATAACACTTAAAGATAGCACTTGTAACGACTAAGATGTTTAGCAAGCAACAAAAAGTCCGCGAACTAATTTTGTCCACATACCTGCAAAATCCAGAATTAAAATATTCAGTTATAGCAAAAATAGTTGCTGCATCAGAAAGAACTGTCTTTTTGGGTTATATCGCATTTTTAAGCAAAATCCCAACACCTCAGTGCGATATATGGCGGCTAGAGCAGGTACATCCAAATCTACGGTGCAAAGGGTAAAGGAGAAAAGTAAGCTGAAGACATATGTATAGAGTTCAAAAAGTACCAGATCGTTCTGATGAAAAGCAGTTGATGGCTCAGATGCGAACCCGAAAATTGTATGAAAGGTACATGACTAAATTTGATTGCTGCGTTATGGACAACGAAACTTACTTTAGAGCAGATTTTAAGCAGCTACCTAGGCACGAATATTATACATTACCGAAGAAGGGGCCTAGTAAATTAAAAAAAAAAATATTTTCGAAGTTTGGTTTGGCAGGCAATATGAACCTGTGCTCTCAGAATAAGCTTCTTTGTTACGCAAGGCACAATCAATTCGAAAGTTTATATAGGCAAGTGCCTCGAAAAACGTCTTCTACCAGAGGATACCGTGATGTACTGGCCTGATTTAGTAACCTCTCATTACTCTAAAGCTAGGGTGAAATGGTATGCAAGTAAAAAGATCAATTTCGTACCAAAAATTGCAAATCCGCCCAGCTGCCCAGAGTTATGCCCAATTGAAAGATATTGGGCTCTTATGAAAAGAGATCTTCGAAAGAGTAGTAAGACTGCAAAAAATTTACATGATTTCAGACTTAAGTGGAAAAGATCGTACCGTACTGTCGATGAAACAACTGTGCAAAATTTAATGAACGGCCTTATGAAAAAAGTAAGAAATTTTTATTCAAAAAAAATTGTTACTTAGTTTTTAGTTATTTATATTCTGAACACTAGCCATTATTAATAAAAAACGAAAAAAGACCAAAAAAATTACTAGGTATTTTTTTATAACCAAAAAGCAAAATTACGTTTTGCTTTTTCTGGGACAGTCCTGAAGTATGAATAATGAAAGTCCTAAGAAAAATTTTATTTTAATCAGACATCCCATTTCATTTCATGCTATGTAAATACTTACATATATACCTATTTTAATATAGTTAATTGAAAAATAACTTGATATAATTGTAAAAATTTCATAAAGAAGAATGAACAAAACAACTAGTTACGTGAAAGCAAAAAAGCGAAAGTCATTGCTTTAAACACGCTCACTAACTTTGAAAATAAACAAAAAAAAGCGTCTTAAAAAATCATTGACGTATGTATGTATATATAATAAAACGAAAATAATAAAAATTAATTGAAGTCTTGTAACCACGAAAAAACCATATTTTTCAATCAACGCTTTTCTAGAATATGCTTTTTTAAATAATCCTTCGACGCAACATTTATGCCTACCTAAGGTAATTGACCTATTTCTTTGTTTTCTTTTCTAAGTTGGTTACCAGGTCATTTATACACGAATACGAGTATGTATGTATGTACATCTGTAGGTATGCTCGAACAACCTTGTGATACTTACATTTTAATATTAAAAGTAACTTTGTCGTTATATTTCCATTATTATCACCACTTAGTTATTAAAAGAAAACGTTGCAAAATGTGGCAATAATAATAATGATAGAACAGTATGTTAACAGCAAAGCTTATTTTCGTTTTTAGGAAAAAAAATGGCCTGTACATGAAAAATGTCCAGAAGAAATCGACTTACAATTCGGCATAATATAGTTTATTTCATCTTGATATATAGTATTTATGGGTACAAGACCACGTTGTGACCAGTTTAATATAGCATGGGTGGCCATAGTTTTAACCAATACGGCGACCTGCTTTTGAAATTTTAGGCGGCGAATCTACTTGCCTTAAAATAGTAGTTTAAAGTTGGAAATAAGTTTAAATTTAAAATAAATATATCTAGATGATTACAATTCTTTAATGGAAGAAATTATTACAGTTTTATTTTTAAAATTTCGAAATCGCAACTCTCCAGCCTTTATAAAACTCCACTTCCATATTTCGCCGTCTTCAAAGCGCTTCTTATGTTATAATAAAATTTCTGCGTTCTTGAATGCCGACTTTTCCTTTCCACGTCTCATTTCTAAGTTGATAATTATAAATAATTCAAATACATTTGTCATTCTATATTCTTCATCACAAAATAAGATTCTCTTCCCTTCAGTGGCGTCACTTCACCAAAACCTTGGGGGGAAGGAGGAGAGAATTATAATTCCACCACTATAAAATGGTGTTATTATATTGATGTAATGATTAAAAACTAGTATTAGAAACTTTGGGAGAGACACATTCCTTTTCCAGTCCCATTCATCATGATAGGTATATATTTCCAGCTCCTTGGAATTTGTGTTCGTCATTGTGGAAAAAATTATTGAGCTAAAATAAATTGAATTTATCAATAGTAAAATTAAATAGTAGGGGAGACCGGGGCTGGTTGGCCGAGTGTCTTTTTTAAAAAGGCTTTTGGGCACAGTGGCGACATCTATAGTGATTTTGGTGGGGTATTAGTTCGCACATGTGCCGACGTAATTTTAGATGTTTTCGTGTTGCCGTTTGCACAGGAGCACGTTTGTTCTTTTTTTGACGCTGGTGAGTAAATTTCTGTTATTGTAAAGTAATGTCAATTTACATCCGATTTCCAAAAACATGGTACCGCTGTAAAGGGTATTCAAAACCCTACAAAATGGTATATCGGTTTCCAGGGTAACCTTACTTTTGTTTTTGTAAACCATGATTGTTCTCGAAAACATTCATTGGGGTAGGTTGGCCGAGTTTTGTGTGGGGCTGGTTGGCCGAGTTGTAAATTTAGCGTAGAGCAATGTGCACTTCGAAACTCGCGAAATGCACCGATTCCCCAATAAAAGCAGCATTGGAGAAGGAGAAAAATGAAAGCAAACGTAAGCGTACGCTGGCGGAGGAAAAGAAAGCCGCGAGAGCTATGAAAAAGTTCACTAAAGCTGCCGAAACTAAGTCTAAAAATGTTAAAAAGACTAAAAAGTAAAGAGTGGAGTTTTTTTTATGTACCTACATATTACAAAACTATGTACACTAACTTTTTTTCACTAATAAATATTTTCCATTGATGCATTTGATGTCTTTCACTTATTTTACAAACTTCGGCCAACCTACCCCGGCCATGGGTTGGTTGGCCGATTTTTCGCGCTGCATTTGATTGTTTATAACTTTTTCGCTTATTTTTTTTCATGGATGAAAAAATTCATATATGTGCTCAAGGGTTGTATCTTTATGACAGAGTAAACCGTTTTTCAAAAAGTCAAACCAGAATGAGTACAGAAATTCCGAAAACAAAACTCGGCCAACCAGCCCCGGTCTCCCCTAGTCTATTAAAATAGAAAGTAACGTAAAAAAAAATCTTTTCAAAAAATTGGTTTGATTTTTGGTAGAACAGCATAAATATTCAAAACCCGAACAAATTTTCATTTGGCATCAACTTTGTTAGCGATGCGCTGGTTGCCGATTTTCTGGAAATCAATTGTTTTATGCTTTGTCAATATTTTGTAGTGCGCAATGGTGCTTTCGAATTTACATTTCAAGCAATCTCATGTGTTAAATTTGAAATAATGAAGAAGAAAATGGATACACTTTTCTAAATTAAACACGAAAAAATTTTATTTTATGAAACCGAGCAAATTAATTGTTGCTTCGAAGCATCGAATTGATACGCGGTCGACCAATTGAAGAAATCAAAGTCAATTAAAAACTAGTAAAGGTGTTACCTTCGGCCAGGCCGAAAGTCACATACCCTACACTGCATTGAAAGTGCTTTTTAAATAGATGTTAAAAAAATGTTGAAGAGGTTGAATAAGTCGAAAATAATGTAAAAAGGTTTAAGATGTTGAAAAGTGTTGGCGAAAACTGAAAATGCTGAATATATATAAAAACAATTGAAAAAAGTTTAAAGAAATTGAATAAGTCGAAACATATAAAAAATGCTGAAAAATTAATAAAAGAGTCGAAGAAAATGTCGAATGAAATTGAATGGGAACAGGTAAGAGGTTGAAAATGTCGAAAAAATAAGGGAAATGTTGAAAAAATAGAATAGAAATGTAAAACACGAAATATGTCACTCCCACTTCTCCAATTCCGCCCACTTATGTTTCAATAAATGATATTCGTGATTGACATGCACAAACCAAATTTTAGCACAATAGCTTGTATAGTTTGCGATATGTGCCGTAATTATTCTTAAAATTTAGGGCGGTGATACACCCACTGGTACAATCCAGTCAGATTTTGATCCAAAAATAGCCTTCCATAAACAAACCTCTTACACCAAATTTCATTATGATTGCCCATATATTTCGATAGTTATGCCACTTAAGGTATTTTAATTGTATGAGAGGGGCCACTCCCACTGCTGCTATTTCAAAAGCTTTTGAGGCATATGTACCTAATACCCAGTAAACCACTTACATCAAATTCAGATAGTTCACTTAAAATAACACTTATAACTTTATGTTAATGAGGGAGGTGCCACGCCCACTGATGCAATCTTTTCATGTTTCATTTAATTTCAAAGCTTATAGTAACCGACACAAAATTTTATGAAGATTACTCTCATATCACACTATCTATAGCATTAAACGTATTTTGTTCATATGGGAGGTGCCACACCCACCGGCACTATTGTGCCAAAATTTTGCAAGAAGACACCTTTTAGCGAGTATATCTGCCATATTAAATTTCATAGCGATTGTGTTGTTAGTTCTCTTTTTATAACGTTTATAAATATTGTAGGCTGTACCATGCCCTTCAACGAAATTTTCCAGAATATTAACGAAACTTGTTTTGATGACTACTTTTAGTGGTATCATCCCTAAAATTTTTATGTAAATCTTATGTGCCAATTTGGAGATATACGAAATCTAAATTTTCAATTTCTAAAAAGTGTTACGCCCACTTTTACAATTCTGCCCATTATATGAGCAATTCAAGATTCATAAGATCTGTATTCGTGTACTAAATTTCATCACAATATCTTGCACGGTTTACGAGCTATGGCGCTGATAAAGATAAAATTTAGGGCTGTGCCACGCCCCTTTAAGAGCCTTTGCAAACTTAAAACCTTGCCTGATCCTAATTTTGTTCTTATCTTCACTAAATCAGCAAGTTTCATCAAAATCGCAGAAACTTTTTTCAAAATGGACTTGGGTATATTTACATAGAGTATGGGCGGAAGGCGTGGCCGTTAACCGATTTCACCCATTTTTATATGCTAGCAGCTTGCAAGAAAGTTTGACCTGTGTGCCAAATTTCATTGAATTAGCTTGCATAGTTTTCCCGTAAACCTGATTTCAACAGACAGACAGACAGACGGACACAGCTATATCGACTCAGGTGGTGACGCTGATCAAGAATATATATACTTTTCCATACCTGCCATGCCCCCTTCTATGCGTTACAAACGGAATGACAAAGTGAATATACCCTCCGTGTAGGGTATAATAAATAGTTAACTAAATATGCTGTTCATTCAATTTTTTGATCGCCATATCTCTAAAATTGTCCATAACTTAGATTTGTGCTCATACAATCAGGACGATATAAACTATATTATGCTGAAGTTAAAGCCAGTTTGAGCAAACGCCATATTTCATAATTTTAAACGTTTTTGTAGTTTATATCATAGACATAAAAATATTTAGGCACAACAGTCCACCACCTCGGCATAAATTTTTTCGCACCACCATTCTATTGACTACAGTTTAAAAAATCACAGAATTAAAGCTCAATACTAAATATCTTCCAAATGAGCTGTCACAATAAAAATGCACTATGACTAAAATAAAATTTTTGGTAAAAAAACAAATGCAATGGTATCATAAGTAGCGAAGTTTTTAAATGCAAAATATTAACGATATATAGATTTTACAGTGGAAAAAAAAAATCGGTTAAAATAAGGGTTAAAAAAAATAGTTAGTTATTTAAATAGTTTATTGATTATTTTTGATTTTGTTCCATGATTTCTACACACTATTGCCATTGACAATAATTGCAGTGCATTACATACTTCGACCAGTTTAGTTAATTAGTTAATGATCATTAATGTTGCTATGATACTATATTAATTTGTTAGCTATTAAAGAAGCAAAATGCATTGCAACTAATCAACTTAGCTTCATCCATTTCCGATAAGCGGAAATTCAATAAATTGACATTGAAATAAATATAAAAGCGCAAACTTAATTTAATGAATACTCGTATACCCAGTAGGAAAGAGAATGATTTAATGGAGTAATTAATTAAAGAGGAATAATTCAGTATTGGTATATGCTGCAATTTGGCAACTCCTTTTTTGGATAAGTTTTTCGTTTATCATTTGTAATGATTAAAAATATTGTGTATTTTGTGCATAGTTTTAGGCTTTAATTTGTAGTTCGGCGTAGGCTCTAGGTGCTCAATTATAAAAGTAAATACTGACTTAAAATTTATTTTCCTATTAAATAAAATAGTTTTAAGTGTCGAAAAGTAAGCGTACAATGAAAGAACAAATCTACAAGAATAGCACAAAAAAAAAAAACAATTATAAGAGGAAAACAAAAATTCCATTGCATACATTTAGTTGTCGAAGTGGTTTCAAGAATAAACAAAGCAAAATAATTAAAGAAGAAAACAAATACATGAAAACCAATGATGCAAATCCTTACTTGAAATGATAGTTCGGTTCCTACAACTCAATGTTTAAAAAATATTTTGTTCAAATGTTGCCCACGATTAGTTTTTAAATGATCCATTCTGTGGGTCCAATATTCGACAACTCTTTCGAGCATATCGACCGGTATTCCTTGAATGACACGAGTTATGTTGCTTCCGAAAGCGTCAATAGTTTCGGGTTTGTCAACATAAACAAGTGACTTAACATATTCCCAAAGAAAATAATCCAATGGCGTCAAATCATGATCTTGGTGGCCAATTAACAGGACCATTTCTTGAGATGATTATTTCATCGAACGTTTACCGCAATAAAGCGATTGTTTCTCCAGCTGTATGGCATGTTGCGCCATCCTGTTGAAACCAGAAGTCGGCTACACCAGTATACTGAATTTTCGGCAACGAAAATACATTGATCATTGCTCTGTACCGAGCACCATTGACCGTAACACGGGCTCCGTCCGCATTTTTGAAGAAATACGGTCCGATGATGCCACCTGCAAATAAACCACACCAAACAGTACATTTATCGGGTTACATTGGAAGCTCTTGGTTTTCTTCTGGTTGTTCATCGGCCCAAATACGATAATTTTGCTTTTTAACGTAGCCGTTCAACCAGAAATGAGCAACGTCGCCTAACCACAATTTTTCGATAAAATTATGGATCAATTTGAAGTTGTTGTAAGGCCCATAAGGAACTCTGGTTGAATGATGAATGTCCAATAGTGTAAAATTGGTTCGAAATTTAGTGATGGTGTTACGAATAGTGAGCTGAGTTGGACGCTCATAACGAGCAAAATGATGTTGAAGAACTCTGTAACATTCTCTAACTGATGACTGATTTTGGTAGTAAGTTTCCACAATTAATAAACGCTGTTCAGAAGTAAGTCTTCAAGATTGAGTCGTATTGTATACTAAACACAAAGGTCATATGGACAAACCATTTGACACATGACAGTTGTCAAAACAACCCAGTTGGAAAAGGGACGTCGTGTTGGATCACCCTTAAGAAGAAAATTAAAATAAATACGATAAGTACTTACGTACAAAATAATGTGAAGTAAAGTGCAAACTTGTCAAGGATTTCAAGTTCCAAAGCACCTTAAAAACAACATTAAAGTAAGAAGATAAACTTTCGTTTTAACATGCAAATATCAACTTAATGTACAAGCCCTTGAAACTTTGTCTTATCTCGATTGGTTTATGTAGCTATGTGACTCGTCATTTGACTTAACTTAACCTGAATTACCCTGAGGTAAGCCAGTGATATTGACCTAGAAATTGTATGCGTTGGAAGATACAGCAACTAAAGCAATTAAACTCTGCAACATCATTAACGAACATGATGAAGATTTATTTGTAAAGTTAACACAAACAAAGAGAAAGACAGAATTGATTTATAAAATATTAAGACAAAAAAAAAACAAAGAAAAAATGCAGAAAAATTGTAAAGCAAAACGAACACGCGGAGAGATTATGAATTTTTCATTTGCATCTCATACAAAGGAATAAATGTGACTTTGAATTCCAATTTGCGCATTAATTTAATATTGTAAACTGCTTATATTCAAAATGTGATAACCAGTTTGAAAAATTTTATTCTCATTTTTTTTCCGTAATTGGGGATGATTTTTAAAACAAAATGATTTTAAAAACAAATATCTATCAAGTTTCGCTCGTATTTGATTACGGTGACATAGCCATTGAAAGTTACGCAGGTATCTTTTTCAAAAATCGCTCAACTGATTTGGATGTAATATGAAAGATTATTGCATAAGCTAATAAAGTGCTTTGTAAAACTTTAACCCTGGAAAGTTATACTATTTTTCCATACACTACGGATATACTTCGTCGAATCGACGAACGTTTTTTTTAAAAAAATCTTACAAAATAACTTTTTGAGTAAATAATACGCAAAAATTATTTTTAATGCAGTCTTTTATTCAAAATCAAAAAAAACTAGTAAAGGTGTTATCTTCGGCCAGGCCGAAACTCACATACCCTACACTACATTAAAAGTACTTTTTAAATAAATGTTAAAAAAATGTTGAAGAGGTTGAATAAGACGAAAATAATTTAAAAAGGTTCAAAAATGTTGGAAAGTGTTGGAAAAAACTGAAAATATCAAAAGAATATGGGAAATGTTTAAATAAATAGAATAGATATGAAAAACACAAAATATGTCACGCCCACTCCTGCAATACCGCCCACTTTTGTTTCAATAAATGATATTCGTGATTAACATGATCAAACCAAATTTTAGCACAATAGCTTGTACAGTTTGCGATATGTGGCGTAATTATTCCTAAAATTTAGACCCACTGGTGCAATCCACTCCGATTTTGATCCAGAAATAGCTTTTTATAAAAAAACTTCTTACATCAAATTTCACTATGAGTGCTCATATATTTCGATAGTTATGCCACTTAAGGTATTTTAATTGTATGGGAGGTGCCACGCCCACTGTTGCTATTTCGCCAGCTTTTGATTCATATATACATATTAAGCAGTAAGCCACTTACATCAAATTCCAGATCGATTGCTCCATTAGTTCACTTAAAATAGCACTTATAACTTAATGTGAATGAGGGAGGTGCCACGCCCACTGATGCAATCTTGTCAAGTTTCATTTAATTCTGAAGCTTATAGTAACCGACACCTCTACACAAAATTTTATGAAGATTACTCTCATAGCACACTATCTATAGCATTAAACGTGTTTCGCTTATATGGGAGGTGCCACACCCACCAGCACAGCTGTGCCAAAATTTTGCAAGAAGACCCTTTTAGCAAGTGTATCCGCCATATTAAATTTCATATGGGTATATTTACATAGAGTATGGGCGGAAGGCGTGGCTGTGAACCGATTTCGCCCATTTTTATATGCTAGCAGCTTGCAAGAAGATGTGAGCTGTGTGCCAAATTTCATTGAATTAGCTTGACCTGATTTCAACAGACAGACACACAGACAGACAGACAGACAGACAGACGGACACAGCTATATCGACTCAGGTGGTGACGCTGATCAAGAATATATATACTTTTCCATACCTGCCACGCCTCCTTCTATGCGTTACAAACGGAATGACAAAGTGAATATACCCTCTGTGTAGGGTATAAAAATTTAATATGAAAAAACAAACATTTTTTTCAATCTCAAAATTCACACGGACTTCATATCGTTTTTCAATTTTTTTTTCCTAGTAGCTAGTTCTTAACACATGAAAAACTAAAAAAAGAATTAACAAAAATGTCTTTTTTCACACAGCCTTGAAAACTAACATATTAAAGATTTAAAAAGTAAGAAAATTTAAACTTTTAGATTCTGTTTTGCACATGCGAAACAAAGCTCAACTTTGTGCTCACCGCATATACTTTTAGTGCATTTGTGACAAACAGATTTTGTCATCCTGTATTTTTTATATGAACAAAAGTTACATATTCTGCGCTTTATTGGTTCCTCGTCAAGATTTTCAGTAATTTCTTGCGGATTAGAGAAAATATTTTGAATATTTTCTTTTAGCGATGTCCGCAAGTTAGTCGTATTAAGCCTCTTTTCC
The DNA here is from genome assembly GCA_963680825.1 of Meiosimyza decipiens. Taxonomy (NCBI): domain Eukaryota; kingdom Metazoa; phylum Arthropoda; class Insecta; order Diptera; family Lauxaniidae; genus Meiosimyza; species Meiosimyza decipiens. The sequence continues at coordinate 58,937,749 of OY804261.1, forward strand.
AAATACGGAGCGACCAGTGATTCATGGACTTCTTTCAAAAAATCTCGTCGGTTTTTGGGCTTTTGGCCTTTTGATAACATATTGTGAGTATAGATCACGTAACTGTTCACAAATGATATATTAAGGATTCCAAAAAATTGACACATGGGCAACCTGTTTGTTTTTCGCGAACAAGACATAACACTACACATCTGATCCAATGTGTCTACACCACCTTTGGTTTGGTTGTAAAACTCCACCATTCGTGGCTTTCACGTTTCTGCATTTATGGTGCCCTCTTCATCGCAGCTTGATAACAAATAGACCATTTTGTTTGGTTTTGGCTTATAGGACAATAGAGTGAGTTCTTTGTCATAACAAAACATTGAAGTTCCTGGTTTTCGTGCCTTGATGTTGCCCATTTCCTTCGGTATTTCTCGTTTGTTTGAACGCAAAGTTCCAACTATAGTCAATTTGTAGGGTTCGAGAAGTAATGCCTTAGCAAGTGGAATGGACGTAAACCATAGTTATATTCCGGTTTGTTCCGTGAACGGTTTTGGTCAGCTCTTTTACGTAGTGCTCACCCAGAGAAATGTTTGTCGTCGTAGAGCCTTTTCCCAGATATGGATGAGCATCAAGCATGTACTTAGTACCACTATCACATATCAAAACAAGTTTTAAGCCGTATTTAGCTGGTTTAAACGGTATATACATTCTAAATGAATATTTTCCCCGAAAGGCCAATAGCTGCTCATCAATAGTTAAGTATAAGCCCGGTACGTAGTTTTGCCGACATTTCTCAATAAAGAGCTCCCAAAGTTTTTTTATTTGAGCAAATTTATCGTTGGTCATTGTAAGCCGCACGTTTTTGTCGTCGAATCGAAGGCATGACATTAAAAATTAAAATCGCATTTGTGTCATAGTGGACACGTAACGAGAGCCGCAAAAGGTGGAATTAAAAAGCTCCTCTGCTGTCAGATGGTTGTCTTTCTTTACTGCTATTAGGACAAGAAGTCCAATAAGTGCGTATATTTCAGTTGCATCGGTCTCACGCATTTGGTGTTCTATAGTTGGATCCAATTTGGAGCGATTGCCAATCTCAACGTTTGTCCACTGTACAATTTCTTCGACAATTTCCGAAGTGATAAATAGTTTAAAGCATGAAAGAGGATCTTCGATGCCCTTACGTAAGTCATAGCGCGGTATTGTAAAATAAGATGCACCATACATTATATTTTTTTTATGATATTTTACCATTGTTGCATCACGCCGATGCTGAACTAACTTATTATGGGTCTTGTCACTAACCATTTTTTGCTGAATCTTCTAAAGCACTTTTAACTGCGTTCGAATCATAAAATAAAAATATAAAAAACCACCCGTCGATATTTTATGAAATGGGAGAAAAGCCAATACAATATGTACCTCAAGAAAAACTTTCCAAATAAAAAAATATACATAAAGACCGAATATGCTAAGTTGTGTATTGGCTTTACAGTTCGAAGTATGACTCGATACCATTATTCGAAAGTTGAGGCATCTTATTAAAAATATATTTTTTTGTTCTATAACTTTTAATAACAACATACAGCCAGACATGGTAGGCTTAACTGGTTGAAATATGCTCAGCATTGTTCTTTTATAATAGTGAGCTAATATAAGTTGTAAACGTTTTTTCTTGACAGTGACAAAATTATTGAGAGCTGTCTTACTTGCTGTTTACCACGGCAAACGCTATCTATAAATTAAACTAATGAAATTATGTTGAACATTTTTCGATATTTGATTTCTTACTTAATTAATCTGTTAAAGATTGCAAAAAAAAAATTATGGGTTTGCAGGTTTATATAACTTTGCCTACTGGCCCGGGAGATGTTGCTCTGCCCTTACTGATTGGTGGGGCGATGAGTATAAATTCTTATAGTCTTTGTTTTTTATGTATGGCCAAGTCTCATTCAGATACATCAAATAGTTGCATATATGTATAAGTGTTGTTTTATTTTTATATGGGAGGCGTGGTACCGCCCTGTTTTTGCATTGAAACTTTTTTTTGCCCGTACCATTTATTTATGTACTAAATCCTATTAATCTGCGTTCAATAGTTAATGAGATATGATGTATTTGATGTTCTTCTCATATGGGGAGCGTGGCAATGCCCATTTTTTTCCAACTAAACTATGCTAAGGACCTTCCATAAACCATATGAAACTTATGTACAAAATTTTATTCATCTCCGTCAAATAGCTACTTAGTTGCTAAGGTACAAAAAAATTTGTTTTCTTTTTTTCATATTAAAAACGTGGCACAATCCATTTTTTATTGAAGCGTTCTTTAAACAGTTGATCAGATATTATGAATTTAATTTTGGAGGGCGAGTCCATGTTCCTAAATCAAACTTTGCAAAAATCAACAAATATTTTAGTATATCATTATAAAAAATTATTCAGAAGGTTTCACATTCAAAATATAGTACATACATTCAAAGTGCATAATGGGATACCGAGGTCAAACTTCCTAGGCACTCCACTATTAGGATAAAACTTTGCGTTGAACTACGTAAAGATTGGTAGGGGGTCCAAGCATGTGATTCGTAGTTTTTTTTTATTTTTTCACCAGCATTTAAGCTGTCAAAAAGGAACACGAATGTGCGTGATAGGCGCCGGCAAATATTTCATTCATTCGTATGACGTATTTGAAGTCGGTCGTCCAGACCCAGACGATGCATTGGAATGGGGTAAAAGATGTAATTCACGTTAGGCTACGGAAGGAGTGGTTAAAAGAGTCAAAATTGAACCACGTGGCTTACAAGAAGCGTTGCCTAACCTCGTGCATCTACTAACAGAAAATTATGTGGTTTGTACAATATAATTTTTATACTAAATTTGACAGTTCATTCATGAGGGATAGGGATAGAAATAGAGATAGGGATGGGGATGGAGATAGGGATGGGGATAGATATAGAGATAGGTATGGGAATGAGGATTGGGATGGGGATAGTTATGGGGGTATGGTTAGGGTTGAGGAAACGGTAGGGATAGGGGTGGAGATAGGGACGCGGATAGGAATGCGCATGGGGCTGGAGACAGGGACCTTAACAGAAAAGGCAGAACAACGTCAACGGGTACACTAGTGAGTTTATAAAGCTATGCGATTGATAGAGCTTATATGACTTGAATATTTGCCTGAATTTTCCCATGTCATTTCACATTATAGATGGTTGAAGTATTAAATTATTTGGTTGTAAATAAAGAGTATCCTGAAAAGAGTGGAATGTTTTGCAAACTTCGTAGAATTTTCGGTCGTAATATTGCTCCAAAAAAGTCATCAGTTCGAAAAATAATCAATAAATTTGAAAAAACTGGTTCGATTGTGAATCTTCCTTGTAGCCAAGGTTCAATTCTCATCGTAGTCGCAGCGAGTGTAACTAAAAGCCCAATGACATCAATTTATCATCGTTCACAAGAATTAGGTTTTTAAAAAATCACAGTTAACGCTCAAAGCATAAGAATAGTTATGTTTATTGGTTGATGATTTTTCTAACAAAGTCATCTTAAGCGATAGGGCACATTTTAAATCAATGGGTGTATAAATAAATAAATGCGGGTGGAAATTTGGTTACAGTGAATGCTTTGATAATGATAACCAATTTTTTTTTTTTTGCCCAGAAATGGTTGATTTAGATGTTGAATTCATATGGTTCTATCGAAAAGGCTTAATCTCCACGCGAAACAAGTCAGTTGACAACAGAGCAACATTTCCAGGTCCTTTAATCTCTAGAAATTCAGATCAGAATTGGCCATCAAGATCGTGTGATTTGAAATCACAAGTGTATGCCAATAAGCCATATACAATTCCTAGGCATAAGACAGAGAATCAACATGCTATTGCTAACGTCGATAACGTAAAGTGGCCTAATTCCGTCCACTTTTGGAGATTTTTTTTGTTTGTGCAATACTAAGCGTTTGATAGGTTGTATAAAAAATCATTAAATGTCATATGCAAGGATCGAACTTACCCTTATTGAAAATAGTAAAGGAAAATTTTATAAACAATCAATTAATTATTTTTTTTACCAAGAAAAATATAACACAAAATTAAAAATTTCTTTCTTCCAAATTCCGTCCACAAAAATTTCAAGTTTCCTAAAGCCGTCCACTGACATACCTAATTCTGTCCACCCATATTTTTATTCAGATTTTGTGTTTTTATAAAGATAAAGGCAAAAACGAACTAAAAATTATATTCGTTTTATTTATAAATAGATAAAGTGTCAACAAAATTGATAAAATCTAGATTTCCTAACTTAAGCACTTCAAATACTATTTTGCTAATTGCAACAGTAGGAACGTCCTTTTACCGGTTTTTTAGTTTTCATTCTATATCCGGGTCAAAACAGAGCTTGTTAAAAGGTGTTGGGAATATAGTTGTCGCTTGTTCCTTTCCAGCTTTAATTGGTGTTTGTTCAGGCATTGCACTTAGCAACGAAACTTCACCATTGGAGTCAACTTCGGCGTCAAATATCTTCTTATTCCAAATATGCTCATCAATTACTATGTTGTCTATTGTTTTGTCAAGAGTTAAGGCTCTGTTGTTATATTGCAATGTTGTATTATGTTCTGAAAAATTCAGTTTTCTCCAAAATTCACAAAATTTTTTACACTCTAATTTCCCAGCCCACTCAGATTCTGTATTTTGAAATATATTCATGAAGACAAGATCTAATCATTTTTTAATTTTTAGTAGCTGTTGAGAATTTGTTTTTTGAATTTCAATTATTTTGCCATGTGTCGTTTTCTGCTTCAGCTGATGATTTGTCAAGAGTAGCCTATGTAATATCAGCCTTTTACAACGCGGTCGGAATTAGGAAACATTGCAAAAACAAGTGCCTAAATGCCGTCCACTTTTAAATAACTAATATCTCGGAAAAATCGCAAACATTTTTAAATATTTTTAAATAATATCAATATTAACATAATGCTTGATAAAAATTTAATTTGAGATTAATTTTCAACAAATATTATTTACTAAAATGCTCTAAACACCCATAGTGCTTTTCTTTGAAAATATATAGCAGATAACAAAACTTACCGATGCAAAAACCATTTTTTTATTAATTGTTATTGAGTTAAAGGTGGGACGGAATTAGGAATTAAGATAATGACATGTCTAATTTAAAAGTTAAAAATGTTATTAAGCCAGGTTTATAATAAATAATATTTTTTTCATCAATTAACTTGCATGTGTTAGTTTACCACAATTCCGTCCGTTGGCCGGAATTAGGACATCAGGCATTTTTTAATGTTCCTAATTCCGACCACATCATTTACTTAATTTTTTCTCGTATATATAAAAAATTATGACTTATATTTTATTTAAACCATAGTTGAAGTGTAAATACATAAATAGAACAACTTATAGTTACCCTAAAAAGAAACAGTTTCTTAAAACAAACACTTTTCAAAAATCGCGATTTTGACGATTTGTCTGTGAAAAATACATCATTTCACGTCACTTTGCGTTGAATGACAAATTGCTACTTAATAAAAGTCAAAAATAATTTAAATTGGTAACAATTTAAAAAAAGGTAAATGCAGCTATATGTTTTGAAAAGATTTGGTTTAAAATTGTTCGTTACAATTTAAATATTTGGCTTAAAAGCTGCTGGACGGAATTAGGAAGTGGACGGATATAGGACACTTTACGTTATATCACCAGAAATTTTGGGGGTTGCCTTACATACAAGCGAGATTCGCTATTTTTTTTGACCACAACTGTATGTGAGTACTATATTTTTTAAAAGTTATTGTAACTATGAGGATATTTAAATAGAGAATTTAAATGTAAAAAACTGACACTGTTTTACTTGACAACCAAGTTTATGGACAAAATCAAACGAAAATTTCATATGATGAGCTAGTACGACTTTTTCTTCGACATGAAATGGGCGTCCATTCCTGCGAAAAATTCAAAATCATTTTTAATAATATAACATCGTCTACTGCACTTATCAAACTGGCAGCTAATGTTACGCTGACGCCATAAAATAAATTCCAAAGCTCAATTTCATTTTAGTTCTCACCTAATGAACTAAACTTGCATTTACTTTAAGTGTCTACATTTTAAATTATGGTTCTTATATAGCTGTTGCATGTTATTGCTTATCTAATCAATAACTATAGTTGTTTTTATACGTGCGATACAATTGTAGCAAAAATATTATAAAAGTATTTCCGCCGTTTGAGAGTTTTCTTTGAACAAAAACAACAAAATTTTGTCACTGATAATTCACGAAAATTCAATTACACGCGATTTATAAAAACGTTTATCAGTTTTTTATAATGTTGGCTTTCATGCTGAATTGTACTTTGCGCGCACATCATTTCAGATTTTAAATAATAAACTGTTTAGCCATTTTATTTACCGCGTTTTTTATCAAAAAACGCATTTTTGAGACCAATGCTCTGCAGAAAAAATTTATTTTCGTAACGGCTTGATGAAACTCCAAAATATTTTATACTTGTAAGAAAAAAATAAGATTTGAAGAGTTCCGCTTATGCTAGACTTTATATAGAACCCATTATGTATTTGGTATATCTCGAAAACCATAAAAAATATTGCAATAATGCTGTGAGCTTAGACATGTTCGTTATAAAAAATCTTAAGAATTTAATAAATTAAAATGTTACTAGTCCTGTTTTTAGTCCCTAGTCCTTTTATTTCTGATGAAAAAAGATTTTCAGGGTTTTATAATCAATTGGAGTGTTTCTTGCAATGAAAATTTGCTTAAAATTTAAATTTCTCAGTTCATTTTTAAATGCTCGCAATGCATTAAACGGTGTCTGGGTTCAAATACGCTGCAAATATTGAATTTTTTTTCAATTGATTGAGTAAATTAGTTACACAGTGGTGCAAAATGACCTTTGGATTCGTTTAAACCTTTTGATTTAAATACATTTTTTTTTAATATGGTACCAAAGATATAGAACCCAACAGCAACCAAAATTAGTAAATTTTCAAAACTTTTTAATCATAATTTCCGCCATAATTTCATAATGAGCGATCGAACTCATTTCCAATTAAATGGTTTCGCAAAACTGTAGAATCCAAGAATAGTCCATCAGCGACAATTACATCCAATTAAGTGTAATATTTGTTGCGGTGCATCCTGCCGAGAAGATTACTGGTCTAATTGCTTCGATAATGAAATCAGTGCTGTCGTTAATCGATATCTGATTTTCTGATCAAATGTACTAAATCAAAAGTTTCGATTTATTAAAATTTTAAATAAGATGATCGAAAAAAATGACTAAAATATAGGATAGATACAAAAACAACATTTGTTACTTTTATTTATAACTAGTGGTACCCGCGGCTGCGCACGCGCACTTACCAATATTTTTTATTTTCATAATGAAATTACTCTCTTCACATCTATTGTATCGTTTCTCTTCAAAAGTATCAAAAAAAAAACAATTGAAAAGAGAAAAAAAAAAATCAAGAAACAAAGCATGTAAGAACCTTCATAAGCAACGAAAAATCAATAGACAATGTTTGTGTGAGGTTTTGCAAAAGCTTAATCCTAAAAAAAGGATATTTAACTTTAAAAAATGAAGTATACAATATCCTTCTGTATCACTAATATTTTGTTTTAAAAAGTAAATTTTTAAAATCGGTTCAGTATATTTTGCGCCAAAGCGTTACAAACCATTTCTGTATAAGTAATTTTATATAAATGGTGTAGAATATGCCATTTTATATAAATTGTATAGATATAGATGCTATAACTTGTAAGCTTGCGCTTAAAGTAACAGGTATGTAAGAAGCTGGTACCCAAAACCCTCATTGTTTTTACCCTTAGATTGTAAAATCATGACTTCAAACAAGTAATAACTTTTTGCGTTTGTTTTCTTAGCACTTTAACTTTAGTTCCCTGCTACTGAATTAAAAATATTTATATTTTTTTTTCTTTTCAGTTGTAAATCGTATGAATTGAGAACGAACGGAAATAAAGTTTAAAAAAATGTCTGCATTTTCGAATACAAATTTTGAACCTTCTGTACCCTCGATGGGCCAGATGAATTTAGTAAATGGAATACCACAACAGCAAACAACGCCACAGACAGCACCACAACAGCAACATATGGTAGGGTTACAATTTCAACAGCAGCAGCAACAAATATTGCAACAAAAACAACAACCACAATTACAACAACAGTTTCCTGGTGCTCCAGCGGCAATTAGTAATATGAGCAAATTTATGCCACCGTCATCAACGTCAGTAACTTCAACAGCAGCATCACCAGCAGCGGCGGTACCACCACCTCCAATAACAACAGCTTCAAATGCAACTCCTCCAAATTTAATGAACGGTCCACCAACACGTTCAATGCCACCTCAAGTGACTCACGCCAATTTACCACTCCATTTAAGATCATCAGGTGGTATGAATGGTCCTACTAACGCAATCGTCGCTGGTGAAGCACCACTCACCAATGGCGGTGCTGGTAGTGGTAACGTTGGAAATTTCAGTGCTAATTCATCACGAACGGGTTCGCCAGCTTTACAAAACTCACCGAATCATCAATTTACACCCGGTGGTGGAGTATCGTCTCCTAGTGTTCACCAATCAATGGTTGCAACGCCATCTACAACTTCATTCAATGCTGGTTCTGTTCTGACAAGTAGCACACAAAATTTGTCCTTGAATCGCACGAATACATTAGCAAGTCAACAGCAGCTGCCGTCAGCAAGTAGCAACTTTCCTAGCAATTTACAGGTAATAATGGAAATGAAGATTCAGACTGAATTCAAAAATTTTTGAAACTAAGCTTCAGTTGAACTAACTAGCTATTTGTATGCGTCACTCACGTTTCACAAAGTCACATATCTTGATAAGTGCTTGATTTTTCATTTAATCTTTTACTTTTTAGGGACAATTCAAAACGACTGCTTTGAATGCAAGTTCACCGTTGCAGTTACCACCAACAGCACATCAGCAACATCTCCAACAAGTTCCAACATCCTCGGTAGCATCAGCTTTGCCTGCTCAAAATACAAATAGGCCACCACAAAATCTACCTTATAATCAATTTCAATCTCAGTCTCAACAACAATTTCCACCAAAACCACTATCAACAGTTTCATCGGCACCATCAGCACTTTCGTCGCATGCTTCCAGCGTTTATGGCACCAATACAGCACCGTTAATGGTACGTAATTTTCCTGTTCCTCCACAACAGTCAATTCAAAATTCAGCGCAGCAAAATATTGTACCGCCGACAAATGCTGCTTTACAGCAAAATAAACTAAATAACAATCAATTGCAACAACAGCAGCAGCTACAGCAGCAACAACAACCTCCTGCGCGAAAACCTATGTATCCAGCAAATACACAACCTCCTCCCATGTCAATGCAACAACAACCACAACAGCCATATTCGCAAGCTTACCAGCAACAACAGCCGCAACAGCAACCGGGGCTACCACATACCGCTGGTACGTTTAATGGACAAAGCAGTACTGGTCCATTGCAATATCAGCCAATACAACAGCAACAACAACATCTCTATCCTGCCGCCGCAAATTATAATCCACAGATGAGCGTCACACAGCAAGGTTTTAATAGGCTCTGGGGTCAAGATACTGTGGACTTAATGCAAAACCGTCACATTTTAAATCCGGGAACTATACCTACACCTAAAATTGTTTTGCATAATCAATTTCATGAATCTATTAATTGCAATCCCAAGTAAGTTTTTGTATTTTTGAGGTAATTGTACAGTAATCAAATATCTGTTTTATTATTTTCAGTATCATGCGTTGCACCATCGCTAAAATTCCCGAAAGTAATTCACTGTTGCAAAAGTCTAGACTACCATTAGGTATTTTAATTCATCCATTCCGTGATGTCAATGTAAGTTAAATTTTAAGCTGTCATTTAAAAAATATCGCTAAATAATATAATGCGAAAAATTTATAATTTTCTACATGGCTACTATAATTTGTTCAGTCACCAGTCGTGTACGTCTATTACGCGGGTGTACATTGAAGTGTACAATGTTGTTTTTACGGATCCGCATCTCTTAAGTCTCAACCATCGCCGTTTGTATTTGGCACTATAGGTCCCTAAAGTTATATTGGAACAATGTAATGACGTTGCCAGAAAGCAACGCTTAGGCCTTATACTCGCTGAGGCTCCGAAATTTTATTATCTTTTCTACTTAAATATACAATTTATTTCGAAAACGGCTCTTTTAAGTGGTTTTGATCAAACTTGGAGATATGATACATATGAGAACAAAATTAAGATTGGAATAGTTTCTTAAAATTAATTACGGGGCGTGGTACTGAACTAAATTTTATTTCATTCACTTAAATTTGTAATTTTTAAGAATTTAAGGCCAAAAAAATTATTATATCTTTGCGTAAAACTAAAATTAACTATATTACAAAAAAGTAAAATTAACTAAAAAAAGCTTAAATTTAATTTAAATAAAAACAGTAAACAAAGTGCATGTTAGAGTCCATTTTAAACATTAAAACGTCAATCTCGCAAACCATGCAATTGTGTTGAAATTTGGTAGGCGAGTGCCTAGTATTATTTGCTTGACTAAAAGTTGTCAAGGTTCAAAAAGGCGGCCATAATTGAATATAGAAAATGCATTATATTACATTACGACAATGCCAGACCACACACATCTATAATGACTCGGCAAAACTTGAGAGAACTTGGCTGAAAAGTGCTGATGCATCCAGCATGTAGCCAGGACCAACTACCATTTGTATCGCACTCTGCAGAACGCTAATGCTAAGTTAAATTGAAAAGAGGACTGTGAAAATCACTTGGCTCAGTATTTAGCCCAAAAATCCCACAAGTTTATCATGATGATATAATGGTTTTACTAGAAAAATGAAAAAATCGATCATATATACTAAATTTCATTCGACACAATGTTATAAATGAACAAATGTAAATTTTTTATAAAAACAATGACAACTTATAACACTGTTGAACAGTGTTTTTTCAATAGAGTTACCATAGTAATCTCAATGAGGACATTGTGCTAAAAATTAGTTAAAGATTCATATTTGTACAATTTCTAATTAAATTCTTTTATTTCAGAGTCTACCAGTAATTCAATGTCCCAATATTGTACGCTGTCGTCTTTGTCGTACATACATAAATCCATTTGTGTATTTTGTTGATAGTAAAATGTGGAAATGTAATCTATGCTATAGAGTGAATGAGCGTAAGTTTTATTAGAGTATATGTAAACTATTTAATTCGAAAATAACACTAAAAACAATTCTTTCATTACTTTTGCAGTGCCTGATGATTTTCAATTTGATCCAGCGACGAAAACTTATGGCGATGTAACACGACGTCCCGAAGTACGATCAAGCACCATAGAATTTATTGCACCTTCGGAGTATATGGTAAATAAAATATTGCATTAAGATATACATATGCACCCTTATTTTGTAAGTCGTCTTCGTCTTTGCTTTTTGTCGTCTCTAATAAGTTGGCGTCGACTAAGTCGACATTCGATAACTATCGAAAGCTTTGTCTATTTTTGATAAGAACGAGAGAACAACACGTTATTCTTGGTAAAACTTTCTATTAAAATGGTGAATTTTTGAGCAAGAGCTTGCCAGCAGAGCCGTGGGACGTTTTGTCTCATATAGTATAATGTCTATATCATATCCGAAGTTCTGAATTAAAATTATTTATTTATCAAATAATTACCATGCGCTGACAAGCATTGGCGGGGAACTCTCAGGGTATCAGGGCATGCAGTAGTCCCAAATCACTCTGAATCCCATTACTGCAACATGAAATATAAGAATAGAGGAAAGGTTTGAAAGAATTGCAGTGCAGGATGGAATAGTATTGTAGAGGCTCTATGTTGCGGCAGGTAATAAGGGTACGACTTGCATTTAAATGAAAAAGGATTGGTTTAAATTTAATTCTCGTGTGTGGCGTTTTATTCGAATTTATGCTATGCTATACTTAAATATTGGTGATTATATTAATTATGCTTGAAACTATGAGCAGCTATTCATTTTTAAGCATAACTTTGCTAGGTTAAAATTACTTTTAAATAATTGTCCTTTTTCGTAAAAATTAATCCTTCGTGAACTTAAATTTTTTAGCTACGTCCACCACAACCAGCCATATATCTATTTTTATTCGACGTTTCTATAATTGCGCAACAAAGTGGATATCTGGAAAATGTTTGTGCCGTTTTGTCAAAACATTTGGATGATATGCCTGGTGATGCAAGAGCTCAAGTTGGATTCATTGGTTATAATAGTCAGGTGCATTTTTATAGCATGGCTGAGGGTTACAATCAACCACACGAGATGACATTGATAGATATTGATGGTAAGCATAAGCTTCACAAATAATTAAAAGTAATTTTCTTAGCGCATTTGTTATTTTTAGATCCATTTTTACCACGTCCTGATAATTTGCTTGTTAATTTGAAAGAATGCAAGGAACTGGTTAAGGATTTATTGACGCAATTGCCTAAAAGGTTTGCCGATACGCATGATCCAGGCTCAGCTCTTGGTGCTGCATTGCAAGTTGCTTATAAACTGATGGTATGATCCTTTTTTTAATTTATTTATTTATTTTGTAAAATTTGCAATATCTATTCCCACAAAATAAAAAAAATCAGCAAGCTTCTGGTGGACGTGTAACCGTTTTCCAAACGTGCCTTCCTAATAAAGGACCTGGTTCACTAGAACCACGTGAAGATCCAAACAATCGTTCGGCCAAAGATGTGGCGCATTTAAATCCAGCAACTGATTTTTATAAACGTTTTGCTTTAGAATGCTCAGGATATCAAATTGCAGTTGATTTGTTTTTACTCAATCAGCAATACAGCGATTTGGCGACAATTTGTAGGTTTTTTAAAACTTCAATCAATCATAGTATTTAACTTCTTCGACCTATATTTTTCATTAAATTCAGCTGGCATTAGCAAACATAGCGGTGGCTGCGTACATCACTTTCCACTTTATCAGAAAACCAAACCTCATAATGTGGACTCTTTGAAGCAATGTTTTAAACGTTATCTTATTCGTAAGATTGGCTTTGAAGCTGTGATGCGCATACGATGCACACGCGGTCTACAAGTACATACATTCCATGGTAATTTCTTTGTACGTTCAACGGATTTGTTGTCGCTGCCAAACGTAAATCCAGATGCTGGCTACGGCATGCAAGTTAGTGTTCTTTTATTCTTAATTGTGTTAATTATTTAAATCAATTCCATATGTATAAGAAGTATACATTACATGCCATTACCATTTTTTTTTTAATTCCCTTGTAAAGATTTCGTATGAAGAATCCCTTAGCGATGTTAAAACTATATGTTTCCAAGCAGCATTACTCTACACCAATAGCGAAGGTGAACGACGAATTCGAGTCCATACACTATGTCTGCCTGTGACTTCTTCATTATCAGAAGTTATGCATGCAGCCGATACGGAAGCGATAATTGGATTGTTATCGAAAATGGCTGTTGATCGGTCAATCACATCGAATGTTGCTGATGCACGCGAGGCGTTTATTAATGCAACCGTGGATATATTAAGTGCATTTAGAATTGCACAAAATTTACCAACTGGTCAAACGGGACAATTGATTGCGCCGAGAAGTTTGGCATTGATGCCAATGTATATTCTAGCCTTATTGAAGCATGTAAGACACTGTTTGTTATGTTTCAAATTGACTATTAATTAAAAAAAAAATTATTTGTTTTTATTTTAGCCCGCTTTTCGTGTTGGCACCAGCACACGATTAGATGATCGCGTTCACGCAATGGACTGCATGAAGACTTTACCACTAGATCAACTGTTAAAATTTCTATACCCAGAATTTTATCAACTTGATACACTTTTCTATAATACGCAAAACTCTAACAATGCAGCGGATGATGATGAAGATGATGAGTTGCCTGATTTGCCACGTTTACAATTGTCAGCGGAATAGTAAGTTTGAAATTGACTTTTTGTTGTTGTTTTCTTGAATGTATTTATAAATTATGGTTATACTCCTTAGCTTGGACTCACGTTCCATGTTTCTACTGGATTGTGGCACATTAATGATCATCTATGTTGGTCTCAATGTGCCAACTAATATTTTAGAAAGTGTTTTGGGTTAGTATTGGCAGTGATTTTATTACCTTTGTAATATTTTATAAATAAACACATTTATCTATACAGGTATCAAAGCAACAGCTGAATTACCAGACTATTACTATAGTCTACCTACAGTAAATAGTAGTGAAAATGATGTATTGAAACGATTTATCATGAAATTAAATGATGATAAGCCGTATCCGCCAATTGTACAAATTATACGGTAAGCTTAACTTGTTACTGAAATTGTTATGGTTAAATGTTATTTTCCCCCACCCCTGTTATCAGAGCACAGTGTTCAAAAATGTTCGGACGAAATTTCGCTAGGTAAAAAATAATAAATTTGTTTACGAATGATTGTTATAACTTTAATGTTAGCCGTCCTATGCTGCTTGTCTCCAGTTTCAAAATATTATTTCTCCTAGATAACTCTGACTTTTGATAATACGAATTTTATTGATCTGTTAATCAGAGATGTTAAATGAAATGCGGTACTAATTTCATACAAAAAACTAAAAATTATTAAGTAACTTGCGGAGTGATATCTAAGTAATATTGTACTAATACACTGAGTCGAACTTAAATCTTTGCGAAGTGAAGCCAAAAATATTTGACACATCATCATACATCAGAAATTTTGCTCTATTTTGGCACTATTCCTTAAAAGAAAAAAAATCTAATCAATAAGCTTGACGTCCCCTAAAATCTGCTGTTATGTTTTCCAACATATTTTGCCTATACATATATTCTATTAGTAATAAATAGCATAAATCCTATCAAGTATAGCTATTGGGTATAGGAGGGGACCATGTGATCAGAATATTATGAAATAATAACGAATCTGTATAAATATAACCACTACTATCTTATCTTACTTATTTTTATAATATTTTCAATTTTAACAACTTTTGTTTTTTCCTATTTCAGGGATACAAGTACAGCTAAACAACAATTTATGGAAAAATTAGTCGATGATCGAAGTGAATCTAGTTTATCATATTATGAATTTTTGCAACACATACGGACTCAGGTTAAATAGTACTTTATAAGTTAAAATTAAAATTAATACTAAATATAATATAATATATAATTCTAAATAAAATGAAATTCTATAGTCAGGCAAAAGTAAAAGGTGAGTGGAACCTAAAAGTAAACTATAAATAAATAAAAAAAAAACTGTTTAAAAAAATAAGAATACAAAAAAAAACATATTCGCGTTTAAAAATATTTAAGAAAAATACAGAATTAAATTTAACGATAATCGTTTTCAAGGCAAAATTAATGTGAAAAAAAAATCTAAAATGTAATAAAATTATACGAACATAAAAGATGATGAATTCAAATTACAACATTTTAAATTTCTAGTAGTGGACAGTTTCCCCGAAATTATTTAAAACATAACATGCATAAAAATACTATGCATTAATTCATTAATAAATAGTACGACGAATCCGTATGTGGTGTCTAGTTATAAAAACTTTAAAATAGACCTATATTTAAAACATTCTTTAATACATTATTTCAAGAAGGAAAAAATGAATGTTAAAATAATATATAAAAATCGTTTTAAAATTATACATATATATAAAAAGATTTTTTTTTTCTTTTGTAAAATAAAAACGTTAGCTTAAGCCGGGCAGACTGCGGTGATTGTGCCTGTGTGTTTAGTCATTTAAACAAAAGCACTTCACATTTGATTGGTTTGGTTTAAAAAGCCCATTTTTATCTGATATGTTTAAAATTTTGTTTTCTTTTAATTTGTTAAACAGCTTAGAATTCCTAAATACTATACTGTAAAGCTTTTTGGCATTTGTTTTCGTTTACTATATGATTAAGTTGTTCCATTTTTTTTTAAATAATACATTTTTTCCGCCTATATTTAAAATAATAAATGTTTTTTTTTTTTAAAAAAAAAAAAACTTTAAATAGTCATTATAAATTTTATTTGCTTGCAGTTTTGTTTGCATATTTATCCAAATTGTTTTTTTGTGGCACATGGAGTGAAAATTTTATGCAGGAATGCCCTTTTATGATATTAGCTACTTCAATGTATACATCATTTCTAAAAATTATACAAAAGCATTATCACCTTTATTGTCATTAGTGTAGACAAACAGCTTCATATTAAAACATATAATTATTTGACAAACTTTATTTTGGAATTGCTTTTCACTTGGGTACTGCAATAGTAACACAAAGCATAAAGTTTTAAACTCTATGTATATTGTCACAACAAATCATATTATTTAAAGGCTGTTGTCAAACGATATTAAAATGAAACTACGAAAATTAAAAACCCAACAATATGCATAAATTTATTGCTACATTTTACCCATAATTTATTATCATATCATTGTTTGTTTAGTAAATGTTAAAAATTGTAGGTTTTTTTTGCCTTTACCTTGTTAAGCTATGGTACCATTTGCAATTAAAAAACACATAACAAAAAAAAATATAATGTTGTATGAAATGAAAGTATCCTGTTTGCTATTTGCGGCATACCACAGCGTGTGAGATATATAATACATATTAATTAATTAGTATATTATAATTGTATTTGTTTTATTTAGCTCTATATATAACTATATTGAAACATAACCTTCTTTATGCATATACTTTATTGTGGTCAAAAGTATAATTTTTGAATAAATTAAATAATATAAAATTATTAAATATTTGTATTTTCTTGGTACAGAAAATCAATATTGACATATTGGTGAGAAATTGATACAACACTTTTAAAACTAATATCCAACCCTATTAATAGTAAAGAAAATATTCAAAAGAAGTGCCCAAAGCATACAATTAAAATGTCGGGTTCGGTACTGGTAAAGTTAAAAATCCATTTTCTACTTAGCAATAAATTATCAAAAATTGCCTATTCGGAGGGAGTGATGCTGGAAATTAACTTTCAGCTTTTATAATGTGTAAATGATTTGTAGTAAACAGTAATTTAGTTAAATTGAACGAATTAAACATTGATGCTTTCGCGAATTATACCTCTTCTGTCAGCGAAAAACCAATTTTTTTTGGATTGTTTATGATTATTCATTTAATTACCTACGCTCAAAACAATGAATCTTAAGAATATCATGAATTTTTATATTTTTGTTCAGGCACCGTGTACCGGAAGTGGCAAATTGCAATTTTTACAATTAAGTTTCAATGAATTATTGCAGTAAAATGTAACATTTGCTCCAAAAAATAGTTTTAATTCAGTTTGATAAATGCAGATTTTTCTTTTCATACTAAACCAAGCCTACTTCTAAACAAAGCATGAAACAGGGAACCAAACCATCAACGTTCACACAGTCTTTTATCTCTAACCATGTATCTACATTTTATGTTGGATTTGTACAATGCAGATAGCAAAATAAAATAGTCATAAAATAAATGATTTATTATTATTATTATTATGTGCAATAATACGTATTTTCAATAATAATTTAAATTTTTGCTGTCTCAATTTTTTCCTGGTCACTTTGAATATTTTAATTTTTTAAATTGTTATAATAAAGTTTAAGGCTGCAATAATTGCAGTTTATCTATCAATTTATATTGAGTATTCCATAAAATTTCTAAATTACAAATCAAAACTGTAAAATTTGATTATATTTTGATGATTTCTTACGATCAGTTTTTTTTTATATATCTTTATAATAAGCTATAATTGGATATAGTCTAAATATTTCAATTAGTTTTTTATATATAACTATGCAAATAGAAATCGTTAACTTTAATCCTAGAGAAATATTCTTTAACTTCGCTAACCCAGGAAAGTCTGGTAAATAGCATTGATTCTGAGCAAAAGCCATTTTAATTCCATGCTAAAAAGTTTATGGCAAAAATCATATTCCACAGTGTTGTTAACTTTTGTATTTTGGACAGCGATTTTTTGACTATGAATGTTGGTTTTCCGTCAATAAATTTTTTATTTTTTTGTCTTTGGCAATTTAAAGAACAAAAAAAATATCTCTTTTAAAACATACTTGGATTGCTTTGTTAATTTCAGAACAAAAGTTTTAAATAACAAAAAACAACATGAACGATTGCGATCAATTACCACTTTCCTTTCCAATAGCACAAGCAAAGTGAGAGCAGCTTTTGATGAACGAATATTGTTAAATCCGAAATAAATTTTATATGAATTATTTAAGATAAATTTTAGTACATATTTTATTTTACATACATATGTATTTCCAGAACATTGGATAAATCTTGCAATTGTCACAGAAGTGTGTGGAACTTTTATTGAAGGCAAACCATATCGTGAACCGGAAATGACATTTGAGTTTGAGTGACGCCTGGGATTGGATAGTGTTGCTTGGATTGTTTTCTTGCAGTGTGACAACACTATAAAAGTAAAACTTTCTTAGATAATAAGCTTTTAGTGTGGTTCTATATTTTGAATATTATTTACTTAGTTAATATACAAACCTTTGGATTTAACAACAGAGTGCGATGTAGATATAAAGGTGGGATATTTTTTAATTTTTTGGCTAATTTTTAACTGTGGTGAAGGTGTGAAGCTATATTAGATGGTGAAACTATTTTTTTGATAACTCTCTGGGAAACACGATTTAAAAGCAGCCTTTTTTTACAATATGAATAAAAAAATTTAAATAAAACTTTTAACTGTATGATAATGAGTAAAATCAACTTTGTGAGGTAGGTTAAAATGTATTTCACCTTGCATAAAGAGCTAAGCATAGGGTGGGACAGATTTAAGCCCACTTAACTCCGAAGTGTTAAACAGCTTACACATACCTTCAACATGACCTACTTGGAATAAAAAACAAAACACATTTTGTATATGATATTTTTCTTAAACTTAATAAAAACTCATTTAATCGAACATTTTTTTCTAATTTCTATCAATAAGGGAACATCCACAGGTATTAAAACAGTGACAATACGCATACCAATACATTGTTTACTTAAGTAGAATAAATTAAGCTCGTATCCATTTTATTTAGAAAAATGAGTACGAAACGGATTCATTTACTTAAAAAAAACGAGCCAATAACGGATCCGTATATGAAGTCCGTTCTAAGTTCTAGTGAAAATGTTTATGAGAATAAAACCATGTCTCATGATTTAAGTATATATGTAATATGATTCATCAAAAGTTAGTATATGGAAACTTGACAAGGCATATCGTCTATATAAGTATAAAAATCGACAAGTGTGGAGAATAGAGATTGAGCTCTTTGCTTTTGATGAAAACAATGTTTCGGTAGGTAATTCAAAATGAACTCTTACACCAGGTCAATATCAACTAATTGTATTCTTGGATCCTAAAAATATATAAAGTAATGTTTACTTACAAAGAGTTCTTAGAAAAAACTAATAAACCAGATGGACGAATTAGGACTATTCATTTAATTATATATAAGGAAATTGTTGGTGAACTATTCAACGGAAAAATAGAGTCAGTGTTGAAGTGGTTAAATATGGAAAAAAATTAAAACCAAAAAAATAATGAAAATAAAAAATAAGAAATATCAAAAATCATACATATTCAATCACTTGGAAAATGAGCAATATTTGAATTTTGACTTGTTAAGAACTAAAGATATTACTAATTCAGTTGCAGCTAATAAAAATTATTTGGGAAGAGTCAGACAAAGCCATTCTCAAGAACTAACAAAGCAATTGGAGATGTCGCATACACAAAAATGAATAGCTTGGAAATAAGTCTTAGCAAATCAATACAAGATCAAATCGTTATTTAAAGTATTTTGGAAGTAGTAATAAAGTTAGTGAAAAGTTATTTTTTTCATATGGCATTTTCTTTTCAGCATAATATTATTGAGGACTCGGAACCACGCATCAATAAGACAATACAAAACCAGAGAGAATATATCGTGTTGAACAGAGAACGGTATACCATATGCTGTTAGTCGAACTATAGCTGAGAGATAGAAGAAGCTATGATAAAAATTAGATATAAGATAGAACCTAAAATTTAAACTATAACAATTGGTTCAGGAGCATGCACATACACATATATTTCGTCTGACGAATAATAACCATGGACATTGATGACCTTTGGCAAATAAATCTTGTTGGCATGAGAGTACTTACCCAAAATAAATAAATTAGTAATTTATACATACATTCTTAAAGTTCATATGCGCTGTTCCAGTGAAATCAAATGATAGTGAAAATGTAATCAAAGAAGACTACCCAAAAAACTGGAAAACAGTTAATTGTAAGGAGTTTTATGATACATAAAATATTTCAAAGTCTTATGGAGAAAAATAGTATATACATTATTCAAAATGTATCTTTAAAGACTGTACTGTACAATAATTTAAGTGAACCGATTTTCATAAATCGGGTGTCATTTTTGGCGTTAAGTATTCTAGTTTGTGGCCCTAGCAATTGTAATTATTAAATTTATATATAGAGGGGTGCTTTAGTCAAAACAAGTTTTCAAATATTAATTAGTACTATGCGAAAAATGAATTGTCTTGATCTGACTTTTTTCAAGACATCTAAACTCTTAAGTTAAAATTTGTAACCTTTATATGCCATGCAATTTTTTGGAACTGAACAAATGCTACTAACCCCACAGAAAATCAACTTAGTAAGCATTAACCGATAAATTTGCCAAAAGAATCATTGTTTTTCTCACAGCGCACTATATGAACAATTTTTTTTTTTTAACTTTAATAACACGAACGTACTCTGCTCTTTAAGACGAAAACAATGACACCTCATTTGTTAAAATCGGTTCAGTAGTTTAGGAGCTATGGTTTCTCTTTTCTCAACATTATTTACGTGCGTTTGCAGCGAGCACGAAAAAATTCAATATGTAAAAATTTTCAAAATACCAGGCCAACATAAACAAACAGCAAGCAACGGGGGATTTTTACTTTACTTTAAAACGCTATTGCTCGGCTATTGCTAGACCGATTTCAACAAATGAGGTGTCATTGTTTTCGTTAGGTAATCTAGTTTTTTTTTCTAAAAAAAATAGTAACATTAATTGCACATAGAGGGCGCTGTAGTCAAAACAGTTTTTTAAATGCCTGTAATTTGATAACAGATGAACCAATTTTGATGAAATTCGACAAGCTACTTTTTTGGAACTTATTCGATCATATAAAAGTGTGCGAAACACCAGGCAATCATGAACCAGCAGCAGGTAACGGGTATTTTTTAATTTACTTAAAAACGCTATTGCCTGGTTATTAATGAACCGATTTTAACAAATGAGGTGTCATTGTTTTCATTAGGTAATCTAGTTTTTGGAAATAAAAAAATAATGACATCAATTGCACATAGAGGGCGCTGTAGTCAAAACAGCTTTTAAAACGCCAGTAACTTGATAACGGCTAGAGCAATTATAGTGAAATTCCACAAGCTATGTCTGTGGAATGTATTCTATCATATAGAAATGTGTAAAATACCAGGCGATCAGTAACTAGTAGAAAGTAACACGAATTGTTTGCAATTCTTTAAGACTAAAATTCAACTATTACTTAACCGATTTTTACAATTGAGGTGTCATTTTTTGCGTTAAGTGTTATAGTTTGAATGAACTAACAAATTTTATTATTGAATTTATGTATTGAGGGGTGAGATATTCAAAACAATGGAACATTTCGGAAAAAGCAGTTAATTGGAGTAAATGAGAAATTTCTCTGCACATGTGTTTTTAATTTTATTTTCCTCAATCATCCAAAATAAGTACCATATTATGAAATACCCTACAAAATTTAATTAAAAAATTTCTTTGAAATAAAAAAAATCAACAATAAACTTAATAAAAATTTTAAAATGTCAAATTATGCTTTTTTATTTACAAAAATTGTTGTCTTGGCCCAGATTTTAGCGCATCTGCATTTTATGCGGTTGTTTTGGTGCCATTTCTAGGTGGTTAAATATACTGACTATAAAAATTAACTCCACCATTTTTTTTATAAATTTACCTGACTTGATCTGCCACATATCGCTAAATTAAATTAAATGGTCACCCCTTACTCCACGTACATGTTATATTCAATTTTAAAAAGTATCCGTTGGCCCAACTTAAAACGAACCATATGCCTGGGAATTCTTTATTTTTTGACAGTTACGAGTAATGTGAGCTACATAAAGAACAACGCATTTGAATCAAAATCCTCTTCCACCCTTTACAAATCCCTTTCTGGAACTTGTTATGAAAACAAGCACTAAACTCTTTTTAATAAAAGCTTTTTGGTCGGAAAAACGATTCTAGTGCACCGAATAGTAGTCACCTGTACCATGTCGTTGTACTTCTTTGTGCCTGTTTAAATAAATTAACACTGGTTCAGTTCTTGTAAAATTTCTTGGAAATTAATCTTTGATCAAAAATTAAAGTTAATGGGAAGAAAAAATATCGATTTCTGGCTAGATTTGAGTTAAAGTGCTTCGAAGTTGACACGTTTTGGTAAATTTTTTGTATTGTATGTCTTGTTGGCTGTACATCATCATCTATCTGTACAATAAAATGTGAACTAAATCAAACTTTTGCATCTTTTGCAAAAAAAGTTCAACCATTTGATTGGGGCCATAAAGTGCTGCCGTTGGGTTCTCGATCCCTTATGCAATTATCAGCAGAAATTGCTACTAGATATAGAAGTGTGCAATCTGAACATATATGACAAAAACTTCTTCTTTGGACAGAAAATGAAATAAGTAAGCATTATAATTGTTTTGCTCACAGCGCACCGTATGGTGATTTTTTCAAAATTTTAATAAAACAGCGTTATCCTTCTCTGTAAGGCAAAAAGAATGACACCTCACTTGTTAAAATCGGTTCAGTAGTTTAGGAGCTGTGGTTTCTTATTTGCCAACATAATTTACGTGCGTTTGCAGCGCGCGATTTGCCTGCCACACGAAAAAATTCAATATGTAAAAATTTACAAAACACCAGGCCAACATAAACAAACAGCAAGCAATGCAGGTTTTCTAATTTACTTAAACACGCTATTACTCGGCTATTACTGAACCGATTTTAACAAATGAGGTGTCATTGTTTTCGTTAGGTAATCTAGTTTTTGGATATGAAAAAAATAGCAACATAAATCGCACATAGAGGGTGCTGTAGTTTAAAACAATTTTTTAAATGCCTGTAATTTGATAACAGATAAGCCAATTTTGATGAAATTCGACAAGCTGTTTTTTTGGGACTTATTCGATCATACAAAAGTAAGCAAAACACCAGGCGACCATGAACCAGCAGCGGGTAACGGGTGTTTTTTAGTTTACTTTAAAACGCCATTGCTTGGCTATTACTGAACCGATTTTAACAAGTGAGGTGTCATTGTTTTCGTTAGGTAATCTAGTTTTTGGTAAAAGAAAATAATAACATTAGTTGTAAGTAGAGCGCGCTGCACTCAAAACAGATAGCTGTAGGCTCTGTTGTAATTGAAAAATTTCGGAAAAAGCCATTTATTGGAGTATTTTTGCTATAAGTACTTATTTTTTTTAAAATTTGATGACTAAAAAAAAGGTAATCCAGTATCTTAAATGATTTATTTTGACATTGGCGACAATGAAAAGTTACCTTTTATTTTGGGATGGCCGTTAATTCCTTGTTTTCAACTTGGTAACGCTGCTTACTAAACAGTCGCTGCTTACTAAACGCCTTAGGCGTTTTAGGTATTTTAGTTGATATAGAGGTGCCACCCACTGTTGTCAAAATCCATTGTTATGGAAAAAACGACATTTTTACTAAAACGTAGAAAAAATCTGCCATTCGATATTCTGATTTTTCGTTGTTTCCATATGAATTGTAATAAGAAACAAAAATGTTTGCGCCGTTAGCAGGTTTGATCTAGGAAGCTAAAGTTTTGGGGAATTTCTTCAAACTCAATTTTATAATATAGGCCTATGGGACCGCAAAAAAAAAGGATATATTTCGTCTACATTTTCAGCAACACGAAAAACATGGGCGTGGTTTTACAACAGTGGGTGGCACCTCGCATACAACTAAAATACCTAAAACGCTATATATTGTCACCTAAGGCAGACTTTTTCTGCGTTTTAGTTAGTCGATTTTATCGTGAAATTTCAACAGAAGTAATTTAGATAGCAAACTATGGTTTTTATTGGGGTTGATATTAAAAGGTACCTTGTTCACGATTGTTTAAATTTTTGCGTTTACTGACTTTTGTGAATATGAAACTTTTTGAATGTATGCGCTGAGCAGTTACATTTATCCCTTGAAGAAGCGAAATGCTATTCTGATCAAAATATGTAAGAATGTATACATTAAAGCGGTTCAGAAAAAAACCTATAGTTTTTTTTACGTTGTTTCCACAGATTACAATAGCCTTATATGTCTAGAAGAATCTCCTCAAAAGGATTTTCATTAATATTGAAAACTGGATTTGCGCCCCCTGCCTTAAGTTGTCTACCCATTTTAGAAAATATTAATGGAAAAATGGTGCAAGTTAAAGAGGTTATCAAATTTTCCAACAAAGTGGGTATGGTTTTCGGGCTATTATCGATCGAGGAATTCCGATACGTGATTAGTTTTTCTTCTTATTTTCTTATAAAAAAATTGGAAATTGACCAGAAATATTTGAAAAAATATCGATTTTCTACATTCAAGTTGCAAAATCGCCCCAAATCATTTTACCGCCGATCTCGTGGTACTTTATTTTTAATATATTTTTATTTGCTTAGAATATCGTAAGCCTCATGTCAGGGATTTATTCTATTATACTGTTATTTTATAACAAAAACATTTTTTTCACTTATTTAATAATAAAATAATGAAGACAAATTAATGATACTTACAATTTCACTCAAAAAACATTAATATCATTAAAAAAGTAATAATAATTATGTTTATTCATGCAAATTGATTTATAAATCGGAAAATACGTGTTTGTACATCAAAAAATGTACTATACATAATATATTAGGTATATACATAATATCCAAATGATAGTTAAATTAAATGAAGACATTAATGACGCCAATAAAGAGACTCAACAACTTTTTAAGCAGTTGTCACAACATTAAAGTACTCTCCTTATTAGAGCGGTTTTGAATTAAACATTAAACAAATAATTTTAAAATAATCTCACCTTAAGCGAAATATGTAATTAGAATACAGAATTCGAAGTTTTCAAAATAATCAAATAACTATACAACTTTTGTGATATATCTTGATTATTATTTTTAAACAATGAGTTCATACATAAATGAAATATACATAAAACATAATATTATTTTAATTTGACCAATATGGGTGTCATATTGTTTTGAAAATATAATATTTATAGCTCCATACTACTTTCTTGTTTAACTAAAGTTCCATATGATATAACTTCCATTCCGTTTTCGTAAAAATTATACTCAGGTGATCTTAAAGGCGAAGTTTCATCCAAAGCAGCATTACTGTAAGCAGAGAAAAATTAGGAACTATAACGACAATGTGCTCGTATGTTTATTTCTTAATATAAAACGAAAAATGCTAATGCTTAGAGCCAGTGAATAAAAATGTTAGTATTATATATGTATGTATGTACATACCTGACATTACACGGTGAAAAACTTATGGAGGGACTGAAACTTGTTGAAGATAAAGAAGTTTCTGTTGCTGTATGTACTTTACTTGTTGATCGCACTCTAGTCACATGTTCAGTTGAATGTTGATTTCGCATATGTTGATAAAGATAGCTAGGCCTATATTTCAGCTTACAATATTTGCATGACTTTTTCTCTTGGTCACGAATGATTTTTTCACTATTATCGATATTATCTAAATTATGAATTTTTTTCATATGTATAAACATGTTTTCCTCCGTATGGATAACATGTTTACGAGGACATACTAAACACCTGAATTTATATATATTTTCGGGTTGTACTTCATTAGTGTTGTTTGGAGGTGATACCATAGCGGTGGTACTTGCAGACACATCAACTTCGTTATCGACCTCTGATAACGACACATCATCTTGGCGAAAGTTTATAGGTACAGTCTGAAAAATAGAGGAAGTTAAAATTGCAGTTTTCAGATAAGTCTTAAGATTGTTCATGAGGAAGGCCCATATGTCGGTAATGGCGATTCACGCAAACAAATAATGAAACGCAATAAAGTAGCATTAATGCTCACTCTTTTTTATTAAGTTTTTTTACACAATTGTTACCTGTTTATACAAATGCAAAATAAAGATTTTTCCTATACATAATATCGGTTCGTTGATCTCAATTCCTAGTAAAACCACAAAAAGAATTAAGAATTCATACGCGTATCAAGTTTCATAGCTGTTGTTGATTTAATGAAGGTGCAACGTTCTGTTGTCTAATGAGAGGTGCCACGCGCCGTTGTCTTATCCCGTCCATAATTTGTGAGGTGCTTGGCGTATTCTATTCTTCAATTGTTTAAGATAGTAAAACTTTGTTTTCAGAAAACCGAGAGTATCGCTTACCTCCGATTATTTATGATAGCAGTGATTAACTAACAAAAATATCACAGTAAATTTTTATCAAAATTTTTCCAGATATCCAGAATTGGTTAATTTGGAGAAAGTTTTTTATAAACACATTGCTTGTTGGGCTACTACGACTTTCATAAATCAATTTATTTTGTGGTAAGGTCGAAGCCACAAAACCACATGGCCACGTGTACTTCTAACACTTCACTTTAAATGCCACGTCACGTAAACGCAAGAACTTTAATCATGTAAAATTGACTTGTCCATTTAAAATTCGTTTGTACAGGAATTTAAGACAAAAAAAATTTAGCGATGTTTTTTGTTTTATAAATGGATGAGAATATTTACTTGAATTTCCAAACGATAGCATCCTTTCGAGTTTAGTGGAACTTTCTTAATACAGTAATTTCCACGGTTTACTTCGTTGATTGTTTCATCAGTAATTCGATTAAAGCTTTTTGATAGAAATATTTTGTGTTCTAAAGCATCCAACATTATCTTTTCACCATATATCGTATCCTTTCTCTGCATTTCGAATATTTGATAGCTTATGTGATCGAGCATATCAGCAATAGGTAGTATTTTTTTGTAACCTCTTACGAATTTACCTCTTTCAAATTCCAAATCGTAAAATCCATTAATTTTCATCACTTTTTTTAAGTAATAGTGACCAGTGTTATATTCTTCAATATCATCATCGGTAATTTTATTGTTGTATGATTTTGGTGCAGAGACGATGTTGTCATACAATTCTATTTGGACTTCCTCACCGAATTGTGTCTCCGTTCTATGCACTTTTAATATTGGATATTTAAAATTTTCCACCATATTATTCAATGGAAGAAATATCTTATAATTGATTCTACTAAAGTCTTCAGCCGGAGAGAGCGATTCACTTTGATATTCCATTGCTTATGTTATATACCTCGCTGTTGTAAGTATAGTACTGAAATCATCAGATCTTGGGGTCCGATATTTATAACCAGAACCTTAATGTGAAAATCATTTTTATAAGCGATCAGATTCATTCAAAAGTTATTTGATATTATACATTTTAATGTATATTTACATAGCAAGTTTAAGATAAGATTTTGTTGTTGCTTATTATTTCTTGGAAAAAATTGGAAGCAGCGCAGCAAAGCTGAGATAATACATATGTGCATGCACATGTGTGTAGCAGTGGTGCCCATTACTGCAAGCAAACGCTCTCACGACAAGCATGTGTTGTTGATTTGCCTATCAATTCTATATATTTACTTGCATGCTTTATTACTCTCTTTGAGCGCCTGTTCGTTCTCTAGGCAGCGCCGGTATATAGAGAAGTCAGACAAAGTATATGTACAGGGTGTTTTTTTAGAGGTTTGTTTTTCGAATAGAGATAAAACTGGCATTTTATGGTCAAATCTGGCAACTCTAATGTCATTTATGTTCAGTTTGGTTTGCCATTTCATCATGAACAGGTTGACAAAAGAACAACGCTTGCAAATCGTGCAAATTTATTTCGAAAATAATGGTTTAGTTCGCGAAGTTTACCGCAAGCTCCGTCCATTTTATGGTCGACATAATCGTCCATCAGAGCAATTAATTCGGTTAACCATGGATCGTTTTCGCACTACGTTTACTCTATGTGATAATACGCATCCGCAGAGACGTCGAACAGTGCGCACCGAAGAAACAATTGCCGCTGTAGAGCAAAATGTTGAAGAGGACCCGAATGAATCGATTCGCCACCGTGCACAGCAATTGGAGCTTTGTCCATCAACTTTATGGAAGATTTTGCGCAAAGATCTTGACTTGCGACCTTACAAGATCCAGCTTGTGCAAGAATTAAAGCCGCGAGACCATGCAATGCGTCGTGATTTTGGTGTATGGGCCGAAAATGAGATTGATCTCGATGCTGATTTTCATCGCAAAATTTTGTTCAGTGATGAGGCTCATTTTTGGTTGAATGGCTACGTCAACAAGCAAAATTGCCGCATTTGGAGTGAAGAGAATCCACATGAGACCCTTGAGACGCCATTACATCCACAAAAACTGACTGTTTGGTGTGCTCTATGGGCTGGTGGAGTCATTGGGCCATACTTCTTCCGAAATAATGCTGGAGAGTCAGTTACCGTTAATGGAGACCGGTATAGAGCCATGATAACCGACTATTTTGTTCCCGAATTGGATGGCATGAATGTGGATGAGTTGTGGTTCCAACAAGACGGCGCTACATACCACACAGCGCACGTCACAATCGATTTATTGAAGGAAACATTCGATGAGCGCATAATTTCGCGGAATGGACCTGTCAATTGGCCACCAAGATCGTGTGATTTGACACCATTGGATTATTTTCTTTGGGGATATGTGAAGTCGCTCGTCTACGCCAACAAACCAGAAACGTTAGGGGACTTGGAAGCCAACATTCGTGGCGTTATTGCCGACATACGGCCCCATATGCTCGAAAAAGTGGTTCAAAATTGGACCTGTAGAATTGGCTTTATTCGAGCCAGCCGCGGCGGCCACATGCCCGAAATCATATTTAAACATTAATGGCATAAAATTATCCTTCCAATAAAGCCAAATTGATGGACATTAAAACGATTTTCTTGTGTTTTATTTCAATTCGAAGCTCTATACCTCTAAAAAAAACACCCTTTATATACATTTTGCCGCCAAAAAGTGTATATATGTATAAGTTTGCGCTTTGCTGCGCTGCTTGAAATATTTTCCAAGAAATTGTTAGCAACAACAAACGCTTATCTTAAACTTGAAGTGTATTTGTTGTTAAAGCCCACTGTGAACACTTGTGTATGTATTTAAGTATCTACTACACATATAAAAATTATTGAAAACAGGATTAACAAAAGATTTGTACATACACATATATACATACCATATACACATGTGTGTATGTATGTATGTACTACGCAATTATGTATTATTTTTATGTGTGTATTATGACAACTTTTACATGTACATATATTTTAAAATAAACTATACGATCACCATTGGTGAGTCACCAGCCACAGTATCTATGTTGCTGAGGTCGTTCTTGAAAAAATATGAGCCTTGTTACCATTCCTCCGTAAACGCCCCACCAAACAGTAACCGCGAAAGAATGCGATGGATCTACGTGCGTTAAACGCAAGTATTTCGCTGCTTTAGAAGCGATGCTTATTCATATATTCGCGTAAATATGTACACACATACATATACAGGCAAGTCTCGGTATAACGAATGATATGATGTCAGGCCCTTCGTTGTATCGAAAAATTCGTTAAATCGGACTATGTTTTTTTTTTAATAATTTCATTTCAATAACTTAAAGAATCTTCAATTCATATAATTAATTCTTTAAGGTGCATATGCAAGATTTTGGTATTCCATATTTTTGTGAAATCACACCCGTTCACACTCATCCAATATTTTTATTTTTCCACTTAATGAACTTTTTTTATTTATCCCATATTGTCAATTATTATCAGTGTGAATAAAAACCACTTGACTCGACACTTGTCAATTTCAGTTAACATTCGATAGCAGTCAATTTCAATCTATTGATTTACAATATATTGATTGAATAGGTGTCGAAACTTGACAATTATTGACACTCATAATACAGGCTATTGACTTAAAATGACAAGAGTCGAGCCAAGCCAATATTTTACGTTTATTACTTACTTTCTAAATGTTTCAAAATTTTTGTAATTCATCATTCGTAATATCGGGGTGAAGTTTTCTGAAACATTCGTTATATAAGGTACTCAATGTAAAATTTTTGGTGAAATTATAATTCTCGCTCTCACCCAAAGATTTGGTGAAGTGCCGCCACTGTTCGTAATACCGAGACTTGCCTGTACATAATAATCATAGAGATTAGCTGGACGAACTATCGTTTTATATAAAGTTAAAGTCACCAATGTGCTGTTAAATTCTTTAGCCCATCTTTTTAAAAAACCAAGCGGACCCGATGCTCTGGTACAAATCTTTACAATATGTTTATAAAATTTTAATTTGGTATCAAAAATTACACCAATGTATTTGAATGTATCAACACGGAACAAAACATGATTGCATATTTTATAGTTATACAGTAGATGTCCAATATAGCGTATAACGATATAACGAATTTCCATTTTAACGAGCAGTTTCTTAAATTGGAATTTCTCCAATGAGGACTCTAAATTACGAACACTAAAAGTGTTCACTATTCCAAATAACGAACGCTGTTTAATTCAACAAAAAATGTTGAACTGGAATAACTAGATATGTATGTGTGTATATGAGTAAATAAAAGCCAGTATCTTGAATAAAAAAACCCTTCGATATAGCGAATTTTACGACTGACGTGTGCATTAATTGGTACGTTATATTAGACGTCTACTATAGTTAATTGTTGAAAATTTCCGTGTGGAAGATATAGTTTGGCATTTATCAGTATAAGACTATTATTATAACACCAAACCTCAAAAGATTTCAAATCTTCCTGGAGCAACAGGCAGTCATTTTCCTCATTTATCTTCCTGTAAACTTTTGTATCATCAGCCTAAATTAACAAGCTAGAATGTTTGATCATATACGTTATATCATTAATGGCTAAAATAAACCAAAGAGGCACCAGATGACTTCCTTGCGGAACACATGAAGTAGCTATAAATGGAGAAGAAAGTCAACCACAAATCGTACCTCATATGACCATTTACTCAGATAAGATTTAATCCAGGTGATAAAATATATAGTTAGGAAATCGAAAAATTTTAAGTCTCAGCACAAGTTGTGAGAAAGCTTATCAAAAGCTTTGCTGAAGTCAGTGTAATACAATCAATTTGCTTTCGTGATTTAACAGAATTTAATCAGAAACTTGAATAATCTAATAAATTTGTTATCGTCGATCTACCACTGACAAGGCCATTGGCGAGTGCTGATGATCGAGCAATGGGTTTTGAAAAAATTGTAAACTATACGCTTGAAAAGTTTACGCATGCATGACATTTTGTCTTTAGGGCGAGAGTTAGTTACATCAGCTTTGAACCTTTTCTTAAAAATTGAAGAGATAAAAGAAGATTTCCAGATATTAGGAAAAAAACTTACTGTCAACGATCTAGTAAATAATATGGAAAAAGGTCTACACAACGGAGAACTACAATGCCTTAAAAATAATGCTAGAACTCCATCAGGTCCCACATAAGAGTCATCCCCTAACTTGTTTATTTCATTGAAAACAAGATTTACGTTTGACCTGCCCAGAAATTTGACTTTTTAAATGCACTGAAAGCTTATCTGAAAGCCCTTTGCATTAAAATAAAACTTACAAAAAAAAAACCAAAAAAAAATATTGAAAAAGTTTTGCCTTAGATATTCCGCTACCCACCGCAAGGTCGCATTTGAGTGTTGGTCAGAGTTTTAGGAGGCCTCTCTCAGAAACATACTAAAAACTTTTATTTTAGAAAGTATTGGAAAACATAAATAATAAAAGTCTAATTAACCTACAATCCTACAATCAAAAATTATAAAATTATTTCAATTTTTTTCTACAACACTCAGATCATGCGATTTCAGAATTTTTTTTTTTTGAAATTGCAACTTTGACTTTAAATATTTCAGAGAAAAAATTTTAAACAATTTTCAAATTACTTTTTTGCTGTTAAATATCCTACTACCTTTATGCTCAAACTAAACCAAACCACATCTCTTTTACCGTCTTTAAATTGCTTCATTCGGAAGGAAGTGTACAAATTGTTGATGTTCAATATTTTTGATTTAATTGTTACTTGCCCTTCTAATAGGACATTGACCATGTATTTATAGTTTATTTTAAAATAAATATATGTACATACATAATAATTATTATAACTCACACATAAAAAGGTCACATAAACAACAACAACATAAATACTAACATATGTGCATATAAGTATGTATGTGTACGTCAAAACATAGCTTTTTCTGACTACTGTCACACAAAACTTAAAACACAGCTACACATGCATTGAAGAGAAACTAAGGGTGTGGTAGTGCACAGCTCTGCTTATGAATCGTGGACGGGCACAAGTTCTTCTGCAAGTTATAACGAGAGCGCAATTGAGAGGAGCATTTGTGAATACGTATACAAATGTGAGTGCACAACAACGATACAGGTCTATTCCCAATGTGCACAAAAACGGATGCGGATCTGTAACGGATCCGAAACGGACCTCAAAAACGGAAAAAAACCGGAATCCGCTTTTTCGTATCCGTAACGGATCCGAAACGGACGTCATATACGGATCCGTTTCGGATTCGTTTTTCGTGTCCGTAACGGATCCGAAACGGACCTCAAAAACGGAAAAAAACCGGAATCCGCTTTTTCGTATCCGTAACGGATCCGAAACGGACGTCATATACGTATCCGTTTCGGATTCGTTTTTCGTATCCCTAACGGATCCGAAACGGACATCATAAACGGAAAAAAACCGGAGTCCGCTTCTTCGTATCCGTAATGGATCCGAAACGGACGTCATATACGGACCAGTTGTCGGCTGAAATTCCTCTCGAAAAAACGGAAGGATCGTCCGTTTTGTCGGATCCGAAACGGACGTCATAAACGGAAAAAAAACGGAATCCGCTTTTTTTTTATTATTAATATAAAAAGCAGTTTTCAAGATATTTTCAATAAACAAATACAGTTCTCTACTCCTTTTTTGCTTTTTATGTATCTTTAAATTTAAAAAAATAAAAAAAAAATAAAAAAAAGAGTCGTCGTCGGGGTTTGAACCTATATCTTCCCTCTGTTTATCCAATAGCATGCGTAGCTTAACAACATCAGCCAGCGTCTTACATATTTTCTGCTGGCTAAAAGCATAATACTTGAACTAGCAATCGACAACTGCTCAAAATGAATCTTCACTTGTTCATTTTGATAGAGAATTAATTAAATTTAAGTACGTCAGAAAAATAATGGAAGTAGCTGAGTTGGTTAAGATGAGCAGCTTTGAACAGTGGCATGGCGCAGGAGACGCGCAGGTTCGATTCTGTTCGGTGGCAGGTAAAAAAAATAAGTTTCCTTAATGTGATTTACTAATAAATAAAATTAAGTTCATGAAATAGGCAGGCATTAAAAGAAATAAATAGATGGAAAATAAGTAAAAATTTAAAAAAAAATTAGATTTGGGAAGAATAAAAAAAAATTTTTTTAATTAATTAATTAATTGCATTAATTTTTTTGTACAGTAAAATCCGCAATATTAAAGAAAAAGTTCGTCTCAAATCTGTTTTATTTAAAAAAACGAATCCGAAAAAGCGGATTCCGGTTTTTTTCCGTTTTTGAGGTCCGTTTCGGATCAGTTACGGATCCGGAAAAGCGGACGATCCATCCGTTTTTTGAGAGGAATTTCATCCGACAACGGATCTGAATCGGATCCGGAACGGATTCCGTTTCGGATAAATAATCCGCAAGAACGGATCCGTAACGGATCCGAAACGGATCCGTTTGGCACATTGGGTTTCTACCGAAGTAGTCTGTCGTACCACTACATGGAAACAATGTTTGGAACAGGTTTACTTTAGGAACAATTCTCCGATTTTATTTTTTTTTTTTGGAGAAGTAGCGTGCTATGAATAAATAATAAATCTGCAAAAAAAAAATTCTCGGTCGGATCTGGTTTAGAAGATATAGCCATCCAAAGTTGCGGATATAGCTTTTTTAAAAAACGCTTTAAGTTTTCAAAATATGCATATCAAGGTAATTTAATGAGGTATAAAATTGTGATATTGATAATTGAATTTTGATGGTTAGTTTTCGAGATATGAAGATTTTTGTAAAATGTTGACCTTTTTTTTTTAAAAAAACCGTTATTTTTTCCAAAAAATGTATTATTAACCTACAGTGATATATATATATTTAGAAAGAAAAGTTTATTACCTTTAAAATGATGCGCCATTTGTACTATATTTTTTTATATTAATCAAATTTTTACCGGAAAACATAAAAAAATTAATAACTAAGTCCGAGAATTGTCCCTAAAGTAAACTTAAGCCGAAAGTTTTGCGTGCAAGTTGGTGCCCATCATTGCTTATGATCAGAACTGGGCACTACCACACACGTAGTTCTCTTCAATGTATTTGTAGTTGTGTTGTTGTGTGCTTTTCAAATCAAACTGAGTTGATTTTTAGGCTCTCCATATACGTATTTGATAAATTATGCTCTTTCTGCTGCAGTGGCACGAGTGCTACATTTTGCCCAGGCACGCTTATGATCAGTGGTGCCCACTACCGCAAGCAAACGCTTTCACGATAAGGATGTATTGATGATTTGCTTGTCAATTCTGTATACGTGCATGATTTTTTACGCTCTTCAAACGTCTGCTCGTACGCATTTTTACGGTCTTTGAACGCCTGCTCGTTCCCTGGGCAGCACCGCTTATGATACTTGGAGAGAAATCATTTTGCTCAAAGGTTGGTTATTGCTATTTGATGTGTGGGGGACCTATCAGTAGCTATGGCCTATGCATGCTAGCCTTAGCCAGATCGGATTTGGCGGGTGTCTTGCTCATCACTATACTGCACTAACCAGAATTCACAATGCACATATCAAAACCAAAATTGTTATATGGTATGTACTCGAATACCTGTGTATTAATGCACATATATGGTCGTAGTATGTATAAAAGATATGTAAAACTTATTTTTAATAATTCTTATTATTTTCATTTGTATTTTTCTACTCACTTTGCACCTTATGATACCTTTTAAATTTAGCTTTAGTGATCATTTTACGAATTTAGAACTTGATTTTAACTCACTTTGACATATTTTTTTATTTTTTGATATATAAGCGGATGTATTTAATTTTACTTGCTTTTAACGCTCTTTCAATGCCCGCCGTTTGGCAACTAGCGAACTAAATAGTTGTAATATTGATATTTTGTCCAGAGACAGTGTGACGTATTGCTTGCGATCTTATCTATTTCTCATAATACTAAATAATCCAATCGAATAGTATGGATTGAGCAAATATGAAAAAACTAGTCCGAGGGACTACTCCGAACAATTTGACTTATTAATTGGCTAAGTTATAATAACACTCGTCTGCAAAACTGCACGAATTTTCAGTGGATGAGATAAGACCATTCTTTTTAGAATCATTTAACTTTCTAAAAATAACTTTATTAACCTTTTTTTTTTGCATCACGTTAGAATTTTGAATTATCTATGCTTATCTCACACCAACAGAGGATCATTTAGCTAATTTATGTCTTCCATTTAAAATCTTATCTATCAAGATTTTCGTATTTTTCCGGATATATTACAGATACAAACTTCATATGAACAGTGATGAATTGGCTTAGCTGAATTGTCTAACTTGAAATACATCCCGAAATGGGATTTTCACACTATAAAGTAGAGAAATTTCAGAATCCTGACGTGATACAAAAAAATGAAAAACTTAGTTTTGTTTGGAATAGTAAAAAAAGCTAAGAAAAACAGGTCTGTTCTCATCCGAAAAAGATTGCTGGATAGTGTAATTTAATAATGGTTAATACTCTACTCGTATTATACGTGTTCTAGAAACAGCAGTCACATTAATTGAAAATTATTTTTTAATTGATTACAAGCACAAAATACATCTGTTTATTTTTGATTATTTTTTGTCGCTGCCTTATCAATAGTTCTGATCAGTGTTGGCATGTCACAATGATTTTAAGGTTTGCGACAGTTTACGACGTGTGTAGGCACAAATGTAATAAACCTAGTTTTCACATTTAATGAAACGTTATACAAGCAAAAACTATGTAGATTATTACAAAAATTAAATAAACATTAAGAACATGTCGCTGTGCTGTTTTAATTTAAGGCAAAATGTTATGATTTATTTATTGCCTCAAACTTTATTTTGTCACAAAGGCTCGAAGGTTTACGAC
Organism: Meiosimyza decipiens; assembly: GCA_963680825.1. Classification (NCBI taxonomy): domain Eukaryota; kingdom Metazoa; phylum Arthropoda; class Insecta; order Diptera; family Lauxaniidae; genus Meiosimyza; species Meiosimyza decipiens. The sequence goes on from OY804261.1 coordinate 58,974,191, forward strand.
GTTTACAACATACGCTCGGAAACGTCGTAAAAGTCGCAAATGTCGCGCGACATTTGTGACATGCCAACACTGGTACTCATACATATATTTGCACATGACCGTTACACAATATTATGTAAAAATAATAAATTAAAATAGCTACATTGTACTATAGTGCAGATATAGGAACGGACTAGCCAAAATAAAATTTTTTTTCTTTTTAGTTTTTGCTTAAAATTTTATTGAATGGGTATGTCAGCTAAAACTAAATAATTCTATATCCTCAAGGGATTCAATTTACCCCCAATCTATAGTCCTGCCCCTAAATTAAAGTAGGATTTGATAAATTTTTATTTGTAGCCATATTAATTTTTTTTTTTTTGATGAAGTATTACCAAGTTTGCAAATTTGTTTCTCTAGAAATATCCCTTATCATAAAATTCGGTTTGGTTTGGCATAAACGAATCACATTTGCTATTTAGTTTAAAAAAAGGGGACTGTCATTGGATTTTGTTTGATTATTTTTGAAATTATCGCAATAAGAGATTTTTATTGGGGGTGTTGCAATTATCTGAGGATTTCGAAACATCGATTGCACAATATGTCCAAAAGGACATATATATAAAGATATTAAAGTTTATCTCTAACCGTTTATTAGCTCCGGCACCCACCATTACGTTTTCAATAGTCTTGAATGCTTGTGGTGGTTTGAATGACCTCAATGGTGTACTTAAAATTCTATAAATGTTCATGATAACATCAGAGGACATATAAAGCAATATAATAGATCAAGAATGATATTTGTAAATTTTTCTTTGTTTTTGAATCACCCAGTTTACCTCTTGGTTTGATGCCTTTGAAACATCCTAACACAACTCCAAACAAAAGAAATTTTAAATGAAATGGCCTACAAAAAACGTCTATTTCAATAAAGAAAAGAAAAAAGGAAAAGAAAAGAGAAAAAAGTTATACATAGCCCATAAATGATGTTTAATTCGAAAATTTTGGTGTATTTTTAGATATAACTTTTTTATTTTCAATTTTATAGTAAAAAATATTTCGATAAAGATTGTAGAGAAAAGAGGCATAAGGAAATTTTTTGTGAGACTTACAAGCTCTCTAGATATTGGTAAAAAACTATTAACACTCATTTTTCAAGATAATGGCAAAATGGTGGGCTTTCAACCCCGAAAACCGAATTTTACATTCACACTCAGTCTTTAAGAACTTACATTGAATCAACTGAGGAGGTGACGTTTATGAAAAATATATGTATGTAATGTTCTATATAAAAACGTCACTAGATACAAACTATGAACTTTTATTCAAACGCAATTATATATTATGCTTAAATTGACTTCCCTTTGACTAAAGAGAGTTGTAACCCCCGGGCAATGACGTATCCAGGATTTTATTTCGGGGGGGGGGGGGGTTTGGATATGAGATTTTTTCTACGTAGTGTATATTCTTTGCAAAATCGTTTCTATATAGTGTCCGTCAAAATATTTCGGGGGGGGGGGTTCTATCCTCTAGCATCCTCCCCCCCCTAGATACGGCCCTGCCCCCGGGGCTAAAACTATTTCGCGGTTCAAGTCCATCACTTGATTTTGTTTTCGAAAAATAATAGGAAGTTAATTGTGAAAATAAATAAAAACAATTACATACATATAATTACACCTCGGCAGAAAGGTTTTACCCCTTAATTAAAAAAAAACACTATCTATGTCTTGTATTTTAGCCAAAGAATTTTAGAGAAAGTATGTTTAAATTGACTTACCCTTGATAATAGACCCCACGGTGTTAAAACTGCCTCCAAGAGTTGATATCACCTTCCCAAGAAGTGATTTCTCTTGTCCTAAAACCAATAGGGCAATAATTATTAGATATAAAATATGTTATACCTTTTGGAAGGGTGGTTTCAGCCCACTAAGGAATTGTCTTGCATTACATTTCCTACTCTTTCGGAGTGTTTTCATCAGCTAAGGAACATCAGTGCTAGAATTCAAAAAAATACTTTGTTATTATTATTAATATTACATTATATATTTATATGGTGAATATACTAAATGTGTATGTGAATCATGATATTCAAAAACAAATAAAAAATATGAAATTGATATAGAACACAAGAGACGAACTTCCAATTTGTTCCCTATTTTTTATTGGCACCTCTCATATATACCACTGTAATTTGGTGAATTTTTAAATTTTCGTGGTACACCGTTTAAGTCATTGTTATTCGCCTTTGAATTGTCCCTCGGCATATTTCTATAATTTTTAACATAATAACAATAATTGATCATATTCACATATATGCAAAGTACTGATTTTTGTTTAGCTAAAAGTTATTTTCGCCCCACAGTGCATTGTGTAGTAGTTCTTGCATAAATTAATTGATCGAATTCTGTTCATAAATTTGAAGCTCTAATTTCTGTTCAATTTAATTTTACAATTAGTTTGATGCTATTATTCAATGTGTACGGAACTCATTTCTTAAAGTCAGTAACTAATTGTTCATACAAAAAATATATATATATATAAAATTAAAAAAAAGATGTTTTATATAAAAACTATTTCTGGACTTCTTGTGGTTGTTCTGTTAGTTTCATTGTGTAATGGTATTCCAATACTTGGTATTTAAACTTTTTCACATAACTAATTGTGCTTTGAACAGTTGAATAAATATTTTCAACTTTACAGGTGATCAGACCGAGTTTGAAGACAATTCGAAAATTCAAGGAATATCTAAACCTGTTTTTCAATTTTGTGATCAAATTGGTAATCATTTAAATTGCATGCTCAATTGTAAGAGTCTGGGGCATGGAAATGGACACTGTGGCAGCGATTTTATATGCAATTGTTTTTAGCTAAGTTAGTGTTAAATTCGCTTATATATATAAATAAATATATAAAATTGTAATTATATATAAAAATGTAATAAAATATAAAAAATGGCATACATCAGCGTAGTAATTTACAAGTCATAACGAATTTCTTAAATTTTTTGATTTTTTATTTTCAATTACTCTGAAAAATTTAGAAGAATATCAATATCAAATATGTATGTATGCGCATACGAGGCGAAGTTTCTGACCACTTGATATGGGTAAAGCCAGCCGATTACCAAGATTTTCCACAATAAATTGAGATTTTTCATTATTGATTTCCCGCTTAAATCGAAAATCTCAATTTGAAATGCTTAACCTCATTTCCAATTTTATTTCATTTGATTGAAAAAACAAAAAAAAAAAATTTATGCATGATTTGTGTGAGTCTTGGGAAATCTTATATTTCTTTTGGTCTTTCTTCTCTTATTTTATGCAAATTTTCTAGCACTGAAAACTATTTTATATAAATAAAAAAAAAGTTATATGATAATAAATTGACATGAAGAAGGTTCTAACAAAACGAAGAGCGGACAATCCGATCATAAAATAATGTGGGTAACATATTTTAAAATCAAACTATAGATAAACGTCTGAAAGAACACAATAAGAATTGCAATAAATATTAGTGAAATCCATTTGTATAATGGACAATATATTCATATGCTCAACACACTCTTGAGCGTTATAAAATGGTAAAATATTCCACAGATGCATGCAGGGACAAAACCTTTCGCATAAAAGAGAGAAAATGTTTCTTTTTGAACACTAGGGATGATATTAAAAAGCCCATGTCAAGGAAAAAAAAGATAAATTACATGCGTTTGATTTGAAAAAGGTACCTTGTTCAGGTTTATTTAATTTTTTGTATTTACTGTTTCATTTCAATAGCGAAGTTTTTGAATCTAAACGCGGATAAGTTACATTTATACTTAGACAAAGCAACATTTTTAAAATATGTAAGTTTATGCTAAAAAAAATATTTAATTAAATAAATAAAAAATCAATGGCAAATTGTTTTTAACGATACACTTTTATTCATATAAATTATTTTTTAAATCAGCAAACACGTGATTGTACATCATAAAATATACTATGGTGTACATTATATCCTAATGATAATTAAATTAAATGAAGTTTCTGGAACTCGACGTTTTTTCAAGCAGTTGTAACGAAATTAAGGTACTTTCCTTAATATAGTGGTTTGAACTTTAAATATCGAAATAATTTTAATATAAGCTCACTCAATAGAGTATTCGATATAATCAACAAAATGAAATAGTTATACAACTTTTCAGACTTATCTTGATTAATTTTTTTAAGCAATGAGTTCATACATAAATGCAATAAATATTAAACATAAAATTATTTCAAATTAACGAATATTGATTTGATTTGGTCCTAGAAATATAAAATTTATAGCTCCATCTTACGTTCCTGGGGAACTAAAGTGCCATAAGTTTCAACTTCTGTTCCGTTTTCGCAAAAACTAGGCTCAGGTGATCTTAAAACTGAAGTTTCATCCAAAGCAGCATTACTATAAGCAGAGAAAAATAATTGAAGGACAAAATTTTTACACTTGTCTTTTAAAACTAGAAACTATAACTATGTTCGTTAATACAAAAATAGAAGTTCATGTCAAATCGACAGCAGCAAATTTATGATATGTATGTACATATCTTGAAACATTTAACAGCAGACGGTAACTTTTGAAATTAAATTTATTAAATGAATTTTGCTAAAAACAGTCATTCCCACCGAAACTCCTACTGTTACGAACATATATATGTACATACCTCTGTAGACTTCTCATATAAAGATGATAACAAATAGCTTCGTGTTCCGCTCTTGTGACTGGCATATTTTGCGAAAAGTCTGGCACTGTTGGCATCGGAATACACGGTAAAAAGTTTATGAAGGGACGGTAATTTGTTGGACTTAAATGAGTATCAGTTGCTGCATGTACTTTACTTGCCGCTCGACCTCTAGCCACACATTTAGTTGGGTGTTTTTTTCGCATATGTTGATTAATATAACCGGGAACATATTTAAAGTCACAAAATTTGCATGATACTTTCTTTTGGTCACAAATAGTTTTTTTGCTATAATTGATATTATCTAAACCATGAAATTTTCGCATATGTTTTAACATGGTTTTCTCCGTATTAGTAACATGTTTGCGTGGACATAATAAACACTTCCATTTAGATATGCTTTTGGTTTGTACTTCAGTAGTTTCGTTTGGAGGTGATGCCACGCCAGCTTCATGTTCAGTGGCACTTGCAGACTCATCAGCGTTGTCATCGATCTCATCTTCTTCTTCATCATCGGATAGCAATATAGTATTGTTGTCATAATAGCACAGATATTTTTCTATTTTATTTGTATCAAAACATGAATCTATATTTTTGATTGGACTATAATCATCTGGAGCTTTTTTTGTGTTTGTTTCTTTTTTTAAACCCAAATTCAAATCAATATTTTCTTCACTTATCGAGTTGCTTATGTAGCTTTCTTTCTGATTTGCAACTGGTGTTTCCATTGCGATTTTATTACTGCCTTCAATATCTTGTTCCATCTCAATACTTAAATCATAACGAAGTTGTTCGTTTGTTACCCTTATCCATGCTGTGGATTCTTCTTCGATTTCTTCTTGGCATTCGATTGTTCGCTTTTGAGTGAGTTCTGTTTCTTCACATTTTTCCGTTTCTGGTAACGAGACATCATGGTGGCGTACGCTTATGGGCACAGTCTGAAAAATCAAGGAAGTTAAAATTTGAGTTTTCTTCGCACTTATTTTGTAATGATGAGAAATGAGATTTTTAGTTTAATTTATCTACTTTTTGAAAACAAATAGTTTGCATTTATTCCCAAATTTTTAAGACATCCGTACTTCATATACATATTTCCGATTTGTGGTTACTATATAAAGCATTATAGAGGTTATCTCTTTGGACTTACTTTCTGTCGCTGAGTTAAGCATTTACACTAAATTTCATGCTTGGACTAATTTTTGTAATCTTTGATTTTTTATCATTTGAGAAGAAAGAAGTCTTCAGATTCAGCGATTCAAAATCCATAATAATTTTATTTTTTAACTTCCTCTCCCTGCGACGCACAAGATTTAAAAAAAATTTTTAGTTAAATAAAATTAAGTTTTTCTTTAAGATTCAGTCCTTAGGAATTGTATCTAATAAAAACCGATATTATTTACAGCATCATTTCTGAATTGTTTCATATTAAATAACAAATATTTCAATTATTTTTGTCGAAATTTCTTCACATATGTAGGTTTGTATTTCGTTGGAGAATGCTTACTTTGAAAAATTTTTGTTTTCTTGCTTGTTGGGCTACTACGACTCTCATAAATTTATTTATTTTGCGGTACCACATGCCCACATATATTTGTAACACTTCACTTTTAATGTCACGGAAATGAAAGAACCGCAGGAATACAGTAATTTAAAAACAAAAAAAAATTTCTTAACGATGATTTTTTCTTAAATATGCATAAGGATATTTACTTGAATTTCCAAACGATAGAATCCTGTCGAATTTACTGGAATCTTTTTAATACAGTAGTTTCCACAGTTTACTTCGTTAATGGTTTCATCAGTAATTCCATTAAATCTTTTCGATAGAAATATTTTGTATTCTAAGGCATCCAACTGTATCTTTTCGCCATATATCGTATGCTTTCTCTGCATTTCGAATATTTGATAGCTTATGTGATCCAGCATATCAGCAATAGGTAGTATTTTTTTGTAACCCCTAACGAATTTAACTCTTTCAAATTCCAAATCGTAATATCCATTAATTTTCATCATTTTTTTTAAGTAATAGTGACCAGTGTTATATTCATTGATATCATCATCGGTAATGTTATTGTTGTATGATTTTGGTGCAAAGACGATGTAGTCATACAATTCTATTTGGACTTTCTCACCGAATTGTGTCTCTGTTCTATTCACTTTTAATATTGGATATTTAAAATTTTCCACCATATTATTAAATGGAAGAAATAACTTATGGTTCATTCTACTAAAGTCTTCAACCGGAGAAAGCCATTTATATTTATGTTCCATTGCTTATGTTGTATACCTTGCTGTTGTAAGTGTAGTACTGAAATCATAAGCTCTGCTAATTCGTTATTTATACCAAAAACTTTATTGTGAAATTCATTTTTATAAGCGTAGCTTCGTAGAACGTACCGCGCGCGCGGAAATTTTTTTACATAGACTTTTATGTATGTATTTACAGATTTTGTTGCGATCAGTTAAGAGGTTCGTAGCTTATACTGGTAGTAATTTTCATTTCACAAACCAGATCCAAGAGAAAATTGTATTTTAAATATTCTATTTTTTCTTTAAGGGGGGGTAGGGTATTAAATTGCATTTTTTTTTTTAATTTTTTTATTGAATGCATGAATATTGAGTCAAAATTTCAAGTCGATTGGAACAAAATTGACGAAGTTATGAGTATTTTTATACCTGTCAGATGAACGTTTCATACCTGATTATTTTGTGTTCAAAACTTTAAAGCGTTTTTCTCACAACTCACGTTTTCAAAGTCGGTGCCCCTCATAACTTCAAAACTACTACACCGATCCTTTTGAAATTTTAAATACTATTCCTGTACATAATTTAGGAGGTAACGCTTTAGAGTTTTTTCAAATTTGTTAATAATTTTTATTTTACAATAACAAATTTGCCGATTTTTTTCGCAAAAAATAGCGTTTTTCCCTTCAAAGTGTTCCAAAAAAGTGAAAAATTAAAATGTCGAAAAACCCTCCCAGCGTTACCTGGGGAAAAGTATTATATAACGAATGAACTTTGATATTTTGATTTCAGGTGATCCAGCACCAAGTTATGAGGGGCACCGCAATTCTACTTTTTTCCGAGACAATTGCTGCCATTGCCGTGTTTTCTAATATTTCTTCGTGAAAATTTAATGCAATATTCTTCAAATGTCATACTTTAATGTACTTTTGGTTTTAATAAAGAGATTTTAACTAAGTCGTCACAAAAACATGCCTTCCTTCGTACGAATTAACATTAACCCCCCCCCCTTAATAAAAACCGTTATTTTAGAAGAAGCATAAAAAATTTGAAGTGAGAACCGTTTTGTTTGTAAAGTCTTAAAAGGTTTTATCTGCTCGCAAACAAATGCTGTGACAACTTTTCTATGCGGCACGACTAAGACTCTACATTATATCAAAAATACCCGAGGATCAGCTGAACGGTTTCAACTCAATTAATACACATTGCGAGATCGAAATGTACAAAGAGTTGTGGACGAGACATTTACAGTAATTCGCAGAATCAGCCACAATATTACAATATGGCAACTAATTATCGACGAAGAACTTATGTATGTATGTATTTATATTAGGGTGATAAGAAAAAATCGATTGTTCGAAATGCTTACGTCTCCTAGTTTGAAACAGTTCCATAACCCGTTAAGTAAACTTTTGTAAAATTTTAGCCAATTCTATTAACAATTAGAGGTCGCGAGTTTCATCTGAAGTGTTCTCAAAAATGTTTATAGTCCCTTGATGCTGGTACAATCAAACGAAATATAGGTTGACTTTCAGAATATCAGTTAGAGGACTTATGTCTCTCATGTATTTATATTGAGTCGCTGAACGCGATAAAAGCAGTAATTTGTCAAAAAAACTTTTATTTTTTTGATATTCACTATTTTTCATGGAGAAGAAAATTGAAAATAAAAGAACATTTTTTTTTGTTGTAAACTAGTACTAGGTGTACAAATATGAAACCGGTAATTTTTTAATTCAAAAAAACACGTTCATTTTGCGAAAATAGTTCCAAATTTAATCTTCAAAGTAATTCCCCTCGCTAGCTACACATCTTTCCCATCTTTCAGGCAATTTATGGATTCCTCGCCAAAAAAATTCTTCGTTTTTTGAGGCTATCCATTCATCGAGCCATTTTTGCACTTCCTCGTAAGAATTGAAGAGCGAATCGTTGAGTGCGTGTCCCATCGATGAAAACAAATAGTAATCGGATGGCGCCAGGTCCGGTGAGTACGGCGGGTGGGGCAGGGGCTCCCAGTTGTACGATTTTACCAAGTTTTTATTGACCGCTGCTCGATGTGGCGATGCGTTGTCATCTTGGAATACAATTTTGTCATGGCGAAGTTGAAATTCGGGCCTCTTCTGACGTATAGCACGGTTCAAAGCGATCAATTGTTGATGGTAACGTGCACCAGTAACTGTTTCACCTGGTTTTAGTAGCTCATACCAAATAACACCACGCTGATCTCAGAAAATACACAGAATTGTCTTTCGGCCGAAGCGATTTGGTCTTGGCGTTGATTTGGGTTGTTGGCCGGGGCTCAAATATGTTTTTTTTCGTTTGGGATTGTTGAAATAAATCCACTTTTCATCGCCAGTGATGATTCGATGGAGAAAACCTTTTCTGTTTTGCCTGGCGAGCAGCAATTCACAAGTGGTTTTTCGGTTTTCTTGCTGCCTGTCGGTCAGTTCATGTGGCACCCATCTACCTACCTTTAAAATCTTTCCCATGGCCTTCAAACGCAAGGAAACGGTTTGTTGTGTCACATTAAGTTGTTCAGCGAGCTGTTGTTGCGTTTGACCATCATCTTCGTCCAATAATGTTTGCAATTCGGTGTCTTCAAACTTTTTCGGTGGCCGGCCGCGCTCCTCATTTATCACATCAAAATCACCACTTTTAAATTTATTGAACCACTCATTGCACTGTGTACGACCAAGAGCATGCTCGCCGTAAGCTTCAACAAGCATTCGATGCGATTCAGAAGCGTTTTTCTTCAAATGGAAACCGAAAATCAATGCTTCCTGCAAATGAGAGTTTTCAGGCACAAAATTCGACATCTTTACGAGCGGAAAAAATGCGTTGTTGTATGAAACTTGACAAATTGTGAACTGAATATTGTTGACAGATGACAGAATGAACAATTAAGACATTTGGTGCGGTTCGGAAGCTCATACATATACGGCTATCGACCGCTAGATGTCATTACCGGTTTCATATTTGTACACCTAGTAGGACTTAAAAGATCTCTGAATACAGAGCCCATAAAGAAAATCAAAAAGTTATTTATATGATTTGGTACTAGAAAAAATAATAAAAAAAACTCTTTTGGGCCTAAGAACTAGTGAAAAATAATTTTTATATATATTTTTGTCTTATGGACTTTAAAAGTATATAATTTATGTGTATATACTATACACACATAAGCATATATATATATATACTCATATAATATATTTGTAAAACAATTTCTGTATACTTGTAATTTTTTGTATGCTTTGAAGTCAAAAATCCTTTTTTTGCGAACTTCATAACCTAACATGAAATATCCGAGTTGAAACCATCCTCCCCCCCTTGGTTGATTTCTGCGCACGGGCCTGGTACATAAACAACAACATAAATATGTACATAGTTTTTGTTAAACTTGACTACATCCTGCTTTCAATATTTTTTACTTGTGTTCATGATGGACTTTAAAAATAAATACACAGCAAGTTTAAGATTAGCGAACTAACCGCAAAAGATTTTGTTGTTGCTTACTATTACTTGGGAAAAGTTTCATATAGAGCAGCAAAGCACAGAGTGAGAAATATCAGTGATCGGCATTCTGCCGCAAATGGGTAGTAGAATTATTTTCTTGTGCATTGTAAATATGAATATTGTTTTCACACTTTGAAATTCTCTCATTATTACTCATACTTACACATTTGTGGTAGTATTGGTTTGCCAACCCCTGGTATATAGAGAGGTCAGAGGGAGTATATTTTTATAGTAATATTATGTATGTTTGAATATACATAGGTATGTATGTACATATATAGTTACAGAATATGTTTATATAGAGAAGTCTCATCATTCCTTTGTAGACTTTTTGCATAGATCGAATATAAGAAACTGGGAAATATTTTTATTTCTTTCAAAAGAAATTTAGTGAAATTTATTGCGAAAATTAATGAAACATTTTTTAAATAATTTTTAATACGAATTCTGTTAAAAATCTTATAAATTTTCATTAGTAGAATTTTATTTGTAATACTCGTAGTTTAAATTAAATCAAAATAGATCAATCACTTTCTTGATAAGAGATAATTTTTAAGGACTTTAATTTTAGGCCACATACTGACTAATTTGGATTACTTTGGAGGCAGTACAACAATGTAAGGGTCAGAAATTTCCACTATAACGGAAAAGTATACATTACCTTCATATTTTAAATTGATTTTTACACCCTTTGTAACTTTGATTGTTTCAATTAAACTTTTGTGATATATAATAAATTTGATCCAGAAAGTAGAAAACCCACAACGGACAAGACGGAAATGAATATGTAAATAAAAGTTGGTATTTTCTCTATTGAAAATTTCACTGCTTCAGCATCTGTTGAGATTTCATGCAGGAAGTTCCTGTATTGTTGCTGCAATTACTTTTTTTTTTAGTGCAGAGCTTTGAAAAATGCTTTTATATATACACACATAAACAAATGAGCTAGTTTATATAGAGTGCAAGTCTGCGCGTGTAAGTTCTTTCTTTTTGGAATATTCTAACGTCAAAATTGGTGCAAAAGGGTTTAATCACTTGCCTCTTAATTTGTGGTCCGATTTATGTCCTGTTTTTCTGGTCAGTAATTTTTTCATTGTTGATTCAACATACATATAATTTGTAACATACTGTTGCTCCGCGACTCTAGAGGGCCGGCAGAAGACGTGTCCTGTGTGTAGAGTACTCGATACTCGAAAGTTTTGCGAGCGTCAGTTAAGAGACCGACACTTAGACTAAATGTGATCCATTGTGATACCACAAAATTAAGTGATAGATTATAAAAAGATTTTTGGAAAATGTAGATACTGAAAATGCTCCGAATATACTAGAAATTGCTCCGTTGTACTTGCGTACTCTATGGCGAAATAAAGGTTTTGAATGTACTAAAAATACGTCCGTTGCGTATATTTTAATGCGCGAATGTACTAAAAAAAATACAAATGTACCAAAAAGTTATCACCGATTCAAATTTCAAAATTAAAACATATACATATGTACCGCTTTAAGAGTATTTATTTTTTTTATGGGATCTGGGGATGTCTCTTTCATTCGATCACTAATTCCTAAACACCTTCTACAAACCCTACCGTATATTGCATCTGACCTGATCTGAAGACCCATAGATGGTCGAAGATTTATGGGTGTAAGATCGAATAAAGCTTCTGGAAATGTATGTAGGACAGACGCAGCTTCATATATGTATATGTATGTACATTGGGGTGATTAATTTGGTGGGCTACATTTTTTTACCCAAGGGGGTGGCAAATGTGCACGCTACGCTGCTGTTGCGTACATGGTCAAGAATTTTGTCTATCTTGGATCCAGCACTAATATCAATAATAATGTCGCCTAAATCAGAACAACAGTTGCCAAAATCACTAATTCTTCACGCCCTATTGTATGGCGCTGAAGCATGGACGATGACGAAAAACGCTGAGAAGACATTGATAGCTTTCGAGAGAAAAATGGCTTAAGATAAGTTTATTTAACTTTGAACCAAAAGAGTCTTTTGGAAAGAATAATGGTACAAATGAGAGGAAAAAAGCAAAAATTGAGGAGTGGGCCAACAGTTCGACACACGTTCAGTCGCTAAAAATGTTCAGATATCGTAAAGAACTGTTATGCCTCTGAACTAAGTAAGGACTGTCCCACAAAAAACTTACGCCTTTGTTTTCAGTTATAAAAAAATACAAAGTAATTTTTTTGTTCTTTTTTTGTTTTTTATTAATAATGGCTAGTGTTCAGAATATAAATAACTAAAAACTAAGTAATAATTTTTTTTTTTATAAAAATTTCTTACTTTTTGCACAAGGCCCTTCATTAAATTTTGTCCAGTCGTTTCATCGACAGTATGGTACGATTTTTTCCACTTAAGTCTGAAGTCTTGTGATTTTTTTGCAGTCTTACCACTCCTTCAAAAATCTCTTTTCATTAGAGCCCAATATCTTTCAGTTGGGCGGATTTGCTATTTTTGGTATGAAGTTGATCTTTTTTACTTGCATACCATTCCATCGTAGCTTTAGAGTAATGTGAGGTTGCTAAATCTGGCCAGAACATCACGGTACCCTCATGTGCACGAATAAATGGTAAAAGACGTTTTTCGAGGCACTCGTCTATATAAAATTTGGATTTGATTGTGCCTTGCGTAACAAAAAATCTGCTTCTGAGACCACAGCTGCATATGGCCTGCTAAACCAAATATTGCTTCGGAAATTTCGAAATTTTTTTTCTTTAAATATACTAGACACATGCCTCTTTTTTGGTAATGCATAATATTCGTGCCCAGGTGGCTGCTTAAAATCTGCTTTATCGCAAGTTTCGTCGTCCATAACACCGGAATCAAATTTAGTCAGGTACGTACCTTTCATTCAATTTTCGGGCTCGCATCAGAGCCATTAACTGCTTTTCACCAGAACGGTCTGGTACTTTTTGAACTCTGTATGTCTTTAGCTTACTTTTCTCCTTTATCTTTTGCATAGTAGATTTTGATGTATCTGCTCTAGCCGCCATATCTCGCACTGAGGTGTTGGGATTTTGCTTAAAAAGGCCCTTCACCTTCGGCGCTACCATTGTATTAGAAAATTTTGATTTTTTGCCTGACCTTTTTTCAGAAAACAGGTAGACCCTTCGTATATTTAAAAATATACGTAAAGGCACTTTTTTCAGATGCACAAACTATTTTTGCTATAGCTGAATATTTTAATTCTGGATTTTGCAGGTATATGGACAAAATCAGTTTGCGGACTTTTTGTTGCTTGTTAGATATCTATGTCGTTAAAAGTGTTATCTTCAAGTGTTATACATCATATTAAACGTCACTTTATATAGAACAAATATTGTGTCTTTTTAGACCTATAAGATTACCAGGTAGAGTATAATACAAAACATAAAAAGCACAAGTTTTTTCTGGGACAGTCCTTAGATGAAAACCTTCACTTTGCTATGAAAAAAGTATGATGTCTAGTGCCTTTTGGAAGTGTCTGAGATTGAAATTACTTCAAGGTTAGTGTAATGGACACGATTCAATATTCAATTACAACACAGAATTAAAGAAGCAGCATAAGCACAAACAATTTTTGTGTGATGTTTTGTAGAAACTTGATCCTTCAAGAAAGCTCCTGTTCAATACAAAAAAAAAATAATTTTTTCAAATGTTTATGCATTCACGAAGATGATTTTTGATTTAAAGCAGAATGTCCAGGCGGAAACTGACGCATCCGAAAATTAAATACCGTTGGATTTTCTTTTTTGGAACCCTAAAGAAGATTTTCACAAAGCTTAAGCAAAATCTAAGCTAAGCCAGCTTTACCGATTAGACGTTTTCATTTGGAATGACTCAATTTCATAAGAATTCCATGCGCTGTTTTACATCGAGTAAATTGGAAAATTTTCCTCATTAGTTCGTAGTCGTTAGGACTTGATTTTTAGGTAATGTAGATTTATTTCGTAAAAACTAAATTTTTATAATTCTTTGTTTAAAATATAATATCCACATTTTTGCACCTCATTGAGACATGAAAAACGTCAGCTTCCGAAATGATTTTTTAAAAAAGTAAAAATTTTTGGTTAGCCTCACTTCAGTTTTAATTTCGGCAGACTTTCTTTATATAGAAAAATAATCAAAATAGCACTCTCATATTTATTTTAATAAAAGACATTGTAGTCACTATTCGAAGCAGCCATATTTTCTCACTTTGGACGTGAATTTCAAATCTTATAAAATATTTAAAATCAGCAAGCTCAAATTATCTTGAATACAGAATTTCATCAAGATTGCACGACTCCCATTTATTTCCAAAATTTGCATAGGCACAATGCGTCGTGCGCTGCGCCGCATACAATTTCATCAGCATAGCATTTCCTTCATTTGGACGAGCTCTATTAAAACGAAGTGATACTTTTAAATGCAACAATGCTTGACTCTCGGAACGTAGTAATGATTTGCTGTGATTTTTCGGAGCTGCCTTAAAATGCGCGATTGTAATAGCTTGAGCGAGAATGTCACGCTTATACCGTGACGTTTGGGCGCCACATCAATTACATTCGACTTTTGATACTTTTTCAGCTTCATATTTCTGCGCGTCGATAGGAATGTTTATACTCCCAATGTACATAATCACTAGCAAAATAATATTAAATAATAATACATTATTTTATTTGATAAATGCGTCAATTCAAAAAGTAAAGTTTGTTTGGCATTTGGTTCGCAACAGCATGCTGCCGGTAGTTTAATTTTTGTTGCACTAAATGTATGTTATTTACCTTTTTATTTAATTTCTCAGGTACATTTATACTATTATTTTGTTTATTCCTCGTGTCAACTTTTGTTTTGCTACAGTGGGCTTTATCATCAAAATCCTCATCATCTTCATCATCAATGACAATCACATTTTGAACTTTAACATTTATTGCTTTTGGCACTATATGACCTTCAAGATCATTTTCCATGGAAGTACTTCGTACCGCAAATTTTATCACTTCTCTGCAATGCAAATGTTCAACATGTTTCCAGAACACATCAACATCGCGGGTTACAAAAGAATCAGATTTGGAATTTTCTCTTAAATCGATTTCAGAACACATTAAACACTTGTAAATACGCTCTAGTTTTGGTGTCAAAAAGATTTCACCATATTTTTGGCAGTCTTGTGTTGTTTCAATTACATTGTTGTTGTTGTTTTTGTTGTTTTGATTCTTGCTATATGTATTGGTCATTGCACTATTTTTAATATAATTCTCAACCTTTTCAAAAAAGTTCATTATTTTTATATTTTAAACTTGGATTATATAGTATTTCCCAAAAGTGTTCCTTTCAACATATGAATATTTATTTATTTTTGTTTATTTTTTGTAAATAAAAAATTAATAATTTCAACGCCAACTTTGATTTATTTCGAAATACAAATCATCAACTACACATATAGATTTTGTTGCCGTTATAATACACGAGTGGACAATAAAATGAAAATACTTGCATTAATGTTTTGCTTAGATCCACAGTTTTTTCGTGTTGTTTGTGTGCATTTTTCGTCACAAACTCAGTCTTAGAACGAAAGTATTGAGTCGTACTTTCAAATGCACGTTGTTTATGGGAAACGTATAAAATGAAACTAAACTGCCACCATGTAACGAAAGTTGTTTAGTCTCATATTTTGTTTCATTTATTTATGTTTCTATACGCCCTCAGTTTACTAATACTTTAATAAGTTGTCCCGAATATTCATATGAATGAATGTACATATGTACCTTCTTTGTTCCATACATACAGTATGTCAAGAAAGTGTTTTGACACAGCATATAATTTTCATTTAAATTATTTTTTTAAAAAAAAAATGATATTGATTCAGTGTTTTGCATAAGTTTTTGAATTCATTTTTATTATTTATCTTAATGACTATCAAATCGACACAAAATTAGTACATTTTCAGTATAAAACAAAAAAAATACAAAGCAAAAAAGAAATAATGTCAAAAATGTCCATGTCAAGAAAGTGTTTTTACAAAAGAAATTAAATAATAAAAGTAAAAAAAAATTAACGCTTAGTTGTTTAATACTTCGTATGACCACCTTTGGCACTAATCACGGCTTGTAGTCTTCTTTTCATGGAAGAAATCAGATTCTGGATGTCGTAATCACTAGGTATTTTGTTCCATTCTTCTAATATTACAGATTTAAGCTCTGTTCGACCCTTTGGATGCCTTTTGGCAACTTTTTTTTTCAAATGGACCCACAAGTTTTCGATCGGGTTCAAGTCTGAGCTCTGAGCTGGCGTCTCGGAAACTTTGCGGCAGTTGTAGAGAAGCCACATCCTCACCATATGCGCCTTATGTTTTGGGTTATTGTCTTTTTAGAATTTGAATGTTGGTTTCTCTGCACTATAAAACCCAATTTTTTTAGCACTATTTTTCAAATTGCACTGCAAAATATTTAAATATTGTTATGCATCCATTGTGTTTTCTACAAAAACCAAATCTCCAACTCCTTTGCTGGATATGCATACCCACACCATGAACGAAAGTTTGCCAAACTTAACTGTTGGAATAATTTTGCGATTTTCCAGTGCTTTTAACGGCTTTCGCCAAACTCTGTTGGGGCCATCATTGTAAAGGGTGTTTTTTTTAGAGCTTCGAATTGAAATAAAACACAAGAAAATCGTTTTAATGTCCATCAATTTGGCTTTATTGGAAGGATAATTTTATGCCATTGATGTTTAAATATGATTTCGGGCATGTGGCCGCCGCGGCTGGCTCAAATAAAGCCAATTCTACAGGTCCAATTTTGAATAACTTTTTCGAGCATATGGGGCCGTATGTCGGCAATAACGCCACGAATGTTGGCTTCCAAGTCCCCTAACGTTTCTGGTTTGTTGGCGTAGACGAGCGACTTCACATATCCCCAAAGAAAATAATCCAATGGTGTCAAATCACACGATCTTGGTGGCCAATTGACAGGTCCATTCCGCGAAATTATGCGCTCATCGAATGTTTCCTTCAATAAATCGATTGTGACGTGCGCTGTGTGGCATGTAGCGCCGTCTTGTTGGAACCACAACTCATCCACATTCATGCCATCCAATTCGGGAACAAAATAGTCGGTTATCATGGCTCTATACCGGTTTCCATTAACGGTAACTGACTCTCCAGCATTATTTCGGAAGAAGTATGGCCCAATGACTCCACCAGCCCATAGAGCACACCAAACAGTCAGTTTTTGTGGATGTAATGGCGTCTCAAGGGTCTCATGTGGATTCTCTTCACTCCAAATGCGGCAATTTTGCTTGTTGACGTAGCCATTCAACCAAAAATGAGCCTCATCAATGAACAAAATTTTGCGATGAAAATCAGCATCGAGATCAATCTCATTTTCGGCCCATACACCAAAATCACGACGCATTGCATGGTCTCGCGGCTTTAATTCTTGCACAAGCTGGATCTTGTAAGGTCGCAAGCCAAGATCTTTACGCAAAATCTTCCATAAAGTTGATGGACAAAGCTCCAATTGCTGTGCACGGTGGCGAATCGATTCATTCGGGTCCTCTTCAACATTTTGCTCTACAGCGGCAATTGTTTCTTCGGTGCGCACTGTTCGACGTCTCTGCGGATGCGTATTATCACATAGAGTAAACGTAGTGCGAAAACGATCCATGGTTAACCGAATTAATTGCACTGATGGACGATTATGTCGACCATAAAATGGACGGAGCTTGCGGTAAACTTCGCGAACTGAACCAATATTTTCGATTTGCAAGTGTTGTTCTTTTGTCAACCTGTTCATGATGAAATGGCAAACCAAACTGAACATAAATGACATTAGAGTTGCCAGATTTGACCATAAAATGCCAGTTTTATCTCTATTCGAAAAACAAACCTCTAAAAAAAACACCCTTTAGTACAACATAATTTTTGTTTCATCGCAGAAAATTACGTCATCCCAGTAGTCATCAGCACAGCCAACGTGAGCATAAGCGAAAGACAACCGCTTTTCAATATGTTGTTTTGAAAGCATTTACTTCTTTCGTGCAACTCTTGATGTGTAATTGTTCTTATTTATGACCTGTCTTATTGTTTCATGGGAAACTGTATCACCACATTCTTCCTTAAGCTCACTAGCAAGGGTCCTCGTCGAAATCAAAAGGTTTTCAGACACTTTCCTTAGTAAAATACGTTCCACTCTCTCAGATATTTTGCGTGGGCGGCCGCTCGTAGGTTTTGGCTCCAGTCTATCCTCGTTTTTTTCGCGATTTAAAATATTGTATATTGTTTGTCTGGTTAAGGAAAACATTTCAGACAAGTCTATAACACTTCTTCCTAGGCAGTGATTATAACAAGAAAGAAGATTTTGACAACATCAGTGCCTGTTACAGTGTCGTCTTGTAAAGTATCGGTGTTTCGCAAGTTTTATATGTTAAATGTTTTAGATTAACGTATTAAATTAAAATTAAATTCTACTAATGTATTAATGTAATAATGTAAGTTTTAACTAAATATTTATGTTTCACAATTTGTTCAACACATTGTTCATTTCAGTTTTTTAAATAAATAATAAGCCCCTGAAGAAGCCTGGATCCAACGGGCGAAACGTCGGAAAATTGTTTTAAAAAAAATTTTGTTTTTTAATTCACCTACCAGAAATGACCAAAAAAGCTTAAGGAACAATTTTTCCACAAATTTTTCGTAAAATAAAAAATATATTGGTCAAATAAAATCTACAGTGATTATAATAGACTGATTGAATCACATTAAATGAAGTCCTACTACCAGGCATTTTAAATTTGCAATAATTACGTATTAAGTGCTGTGATTTATGAGGAAAGACTAACCAAAATATCAGTTTCGATCGGCTTGTGACAAAAGAAAATGTAAAAACACTTTTTTGACAGACAATTTTTTTAATCTTTGGTTTCTAATTGTTGTGATTTGCGTGAGAAAATACATCAAACAAATTAAATAAACTAAAAAACTTAGAAAAAAAAAATAATAAGGTACCTTCTTTTAGCGCAGAAATGCATAAAACATAAGATTTTTGTTTTGTCAAAACACTTTCTTGACATACAGGTAGTCCCCGACTTACGACCGAGATAGGTTCCTAGTCATCGGTCGTAAGTCGATTAAGTCGTAAGTCGAGTTTCATAAAAAATAACTAAAGAAAAATATTACATACATACTGTACTACTAGTTCCAGCCATTTTTGGGATGATATAAAATTATTCACTGAAACAAACGTATTATTTGTGCTGATATAAATCGAATCCTTGTACATACTACTGTTTTTTTTTAAATTTTTTCTCATATACATATTTTAGGGACTCCCCGAAACTATTTTAAGCATTTTCTATGAAAAAAATTGAAAAAAATATTGGTCGTAAGTGCGAATAGTCGTAAGTCGAACGGTCGTAAGTCGGGGACTACCTGTAAATAATTTTCTTCATTTTTCATTAAAAGAACGCAAAAATGTTCGTTTTTCTATCAATTGCGCTTAAAGTGCTGAGCCGATTTTAAAAAGTTTCATACAATAATGATACGAAGTAGAGTAAAAGTCGGTTTATTTACAATTAAGCGTAACCAATATTTTGAAGAGCCAAAAAAAAAAAGTTGTTTCACAATATCACAAATAAAAACAAAATGTGAGAAAATTTTATGTATTTTTTTCACATAAGAACAGGTTGAATATTGCTCTTGAACTAAAATGCTGCAGACTAGTGTTATTTTTTATTGCCTATAACGAGGGAATGAATTTTATGTAAGACTTAAGCAACAAACTTGCTTGCAACTAAAGTAATTTGCATGAGTGGAATGTGGAAAAGTACTGGAAATTCAGAAAAAATGACATCAAAACTTTACCTTTTTTAGATACAACTTCATAGCAAGATTATGGATTCAGAAAAATAAAGAATTAAAAGGCGACTACGTTGCGTTTCCCTGTGGTCACAAGCAGAAGCACTTAGGTTTGAGTACAGTCCAATGAATAAATGGTTTTAGGTCGACAAAATTCTTTCTCAATGCCAGAAAGTAAACTCTTTAGAGAGATCACCACTGTATCTCGTGAGACTTTTCTGAGCTGGCCGTTTAAAGAGGTAACTATGTAAATGTGGATTGGCTTCCGAAAGCAATAAGTCGTTAATCAAACTAAAATTTTACATCTAGCTTCCTATTTTACATGAAAATCATAATTTTAAAGAAATTTCCGCGAAACACGATAGTTTCAGATATACATTTGTGCTCACATGATTAAGTCATTCGTATGCTACGTACCATTTTTCTTAAATCTTAAAATTTATTTATTCATTTTTTTTTTCTAATTCTAATATTATGCGTTTTTATAATCCTGCTATTTAAGCATCAATTGGTAGCAAAAAAAAATCAAAATAAATGTCTTGGTTTTATGATGATGGTTTTATGATGATGTACACTTTTAAAGTGAAATAAAAGTCAAAGTAAAACACTTTTTTTTCTTCTGTTACTCAAAGGAATAGCCCTTTGGTAGCACTATATTTAGTGGTAAATTTGAGGGCAGACGTACTACTGGTTCCAAGATAAAGGCAGTAAAAGAGCCATTCAAATGGGACAAAAAATGGAAGTGTTTTTCATGGCCAATTATAGAAAAGCATAAGTCAGCGAAACCTACCAACATTTTTTGACGCAACTAATTTCAAAATGTTATGGAATAATAGCACTTTTTATTAAATTTCGTTCAATTGAAAAATCTTTTTTATTTTTTTTCTTACAAAGTATAATATGAGTCGTAATGAGACATTGCGAATGGGACATATTTTTTCATTGTAGTTTACTTGGAAAATTTTTCGTGTATTCATAAGATTTCTTGATATTTATGTACGTAACAATATTAAAGATTATTATAGTAATTAAAAAATCAAATTTAATATTATTCAAAGTCAAATTAAATGGTCGAGATCAATTTTAAGCAAGAAAATAGGAAACAGTAATAAACGTATATAAATAATATTTTTCTTAAAAGAATATGCAGTCCGAGCTGCTTTAATTTGGTGACCATCACAAGAAAAGCTCTAGGGGATAGAACCCCCCCCCCCCCCGAAATATTTTGACGGACACTATATAGAAACGATTTTGCAAAGAATATACACTACGTAGAAAAAATCTCATATCCAAAACCCCCCCGAAATAAAATCCTGGATACGTCACTGTAGACAGCATGGCCAAATGGTTAGGGCTGTGAGCTCATAGTTTATAGTACGTGGATTTGATACTCCGTGTGTCAGTTTTTGTTTTTTTATATGAATGAAAAGTTTAATTACATGGTAATGTAGAGAATAATGTACTACTTTTCCTATGACATCGCTGCGTTGAAAAATCATATATTGTGGAGACGATAGAAAGTCTATAAGATAGATGAAAGCTTAGATTACTATCGGTGACCAAGATCTCCAGTGATGTTAATGCTTTGCTATGTGTATGCATGCACGTGAATCAACATTCAAGCGCAGATATAGCGCAACACAGTTGTATCGTATGTCCGCAATATTTCTACGGAGCACCAACACCAATGTACACTCAACTCAACTCAACTCAACTCAACTCAACTCAACTCATATGTATATAGCGAACCCGATGTGGGTGATTTGTCTTTGGCGATAACATAAACTATGTAGGATTGTTATGACTGAATCAGTCAGTCAGCCAATAAGTTTCCGTCCTATATATAACTCCAGTTCTAAACAAAGTGAAGAAATTTGTTTCATTATTTATTATTTCAAGTACTTGCTAGACTCATAAAGAGCTCTAAGACATAACTTCCTCAGCTTTACATAGAGCAACAATGTATGTAGCTTTAGTGCTGGCGTAGTTTAATGCAGTTACAAGATTAATTGTATCGATGCCTAAAGTGTTTCTGTACTCGTAGAGCACACATACCAATGTATGCACAGATTGTCCGACAGAGCAACATTATACGGATATCGTTACGTCAGCATAAAACTTGGAATAATACCAACGTTATTTGATATATCTGGATCACCAAGTGTGTTGTAAAGTCAGCACTTCCGTTAGGATACACATCCCATAAGCATTGGTTACAATTTTGCAATATAGTTTGATATAGAGATGCCACGATAATGAGTTTGCACTCACCCATGCGGCCATTGTCACAAACAATAGTAGAATCAACGTATGTGCCTGGTTGGTTGACGGATAGTCCAAAGATTTTTTATGGGTTTGGTTTTTGAAAATTGAAAAAAGAATAGAAAACTTTTAAGGATTATTTCATGTAAATGTTGCCGTCGACTACGACTGAGGTGGTTCATTCATTATCTCTAATTTTGGCATACTTTTTCCAGCATTTCGGCCGGTATCTCAAAAATGGCAGCTGTAATGTTGTCTTGCAGGGCTGCAACTGTGACTGGCTTGTCCCTGTACATGAGAGACTTCACGTAGCCCCACAAAATATAGTCTAGTGTGGTCAAATCGCATGATCTTGGCGACCAATGGACTGATCCAAAATGTGTGATTAATTGCTCACCAAACTCGCCTCTCAATCGCGGGTACCTGGTATCGGCTGCCACAGATCATGTGGCACCGAATTGTTGAAACCACATGTCAGCCAAGTCCAATTCTTTCATTTTTGGGAAAAAAAGTCTGTTATCATCGCACGGTACTCGTACCTTGCTCCATTAGCTGTAACGTTGCAATTTTTATTATTTTTGAAAAAGTACTGCCCAATGATGCCGCAGCCCACAAACTGCACCAAACAGTGCATGTTTTAGGATGCATTGGCAGCTCTTGAACTCATTCTCATCAATTCTGCTTGTTGACATACCCATTGAGCCAAAATTGAGCTTCGACACTGAAGAAAATTTTTCGATTTTTCACATTTCTCACAGAGCACGAATTTTGATAATATAATTCAATGATTTACAAGCGCTGTTCGTTTGTTAGTCTTTCCATGGTTAAATGGCAAACCTTACGAAGCATTTTTGGCGTTGACACATGTTACGAATCACACGTGAGATGTCAAAAAATTTACACTGAAAAAACAAATAGCAAAAAAAATTACCCTTTACAAGGACGAGGCAAAGAAGCTTCGTGAAGAGAACTCGACACCTATACAACGAGAGGAAGACAACGTTTAAAGGAAAGACAGCGCATTGCTGGAATTCACTGCATAATAGCCATCCCAGCAGATCCATAACAAACGACGTGGATATTTAACCAATTTAAGGAAGGAAGAGCTACGGACAAAAATATAAATAAAGACATATTACTTTAAGGCAGCCTACACACATAAAAAATATTGAGTTGGTTTAGAGGGCGACGAAGTGACAAACAACAATAATAACAACAAACATTTTTTAAATAGCATAATAATAATTTTTTTATAATAGTAATAGTTTATTATATTAATAGACATTAGAAGAACACAATGTTAGAAAATAATTGATAAGAACTATCAATTTAAATAATGAAGCTTGAATGCAAGTTACAATTTCGTTCTGACGCAAGTGTAATTAAAAGAAATAGTAGATTTATATTCTAATAAAAGAAAGCTCCGAATAGGACATATGTATACTTCAGAGTATATAGAAAACAAAAAAATAAATTAAGAAAAATCAGAGTAAGTCTCAGTAAAAAAATATAAATGATATAGACATTAACATAAATTGAGAAATGTTTAATAAGATAACAGAAAACCGAATTATTAAAAGTTAACGAAAGCAATTAACTAGCAGTCCTCATAATAATACAGCTTCACCACAAACAAACCTTGAGATAATTTCAACTGATACTATAAGCCCATTACTATAGTCCATAAGCCCATTGCTGTAGTCTACAGTTACATGTTAATAATACAATGTAATGGTACAAAAATTCGTCGTAGCACATTTAATTAAATCCAAAGATTTCAAAACGATAGCTTTACCCTTTGAAGAGCAGTTCATACTCAAATACAGATATTTTAAATCACTTAAATCTGAAAAAGGGACACAATTAACTAAATAATAAATAAATAAATGTCAAGTGTGTCTACGTTACTGGACACTTTTCAAGTATTTCTCACCACAAATATTCACACTACAATCAGTACCTACTTTCTTTCGCAGATGATAACGAATGAGATGAATGGGTATCAAATTACACATTTCTATGTATCGCACACATTCTACTAAAGTGGCACAACTCAAAATTTATAATTTTTAAGTTTTCTCGTTAAAACACAAATCTACCAGCACAAAAAAAAAATGAGTTAAGTGTTTGCTGGAAGAAAAGAGATAACTCCCTTCATGCTGCAATGGATATTAGGCTGCAAGATGTAAAAGTGTCCTATTTATAGTTGTGTTGGGTAGTTAAAGCTTTTGTGATCAACACAACTAAGCATATTCTGTTAGTATCTTCTTTTAAGTAATCCACACTTTATTACTGAAAAATAGTTCACGAGCTCCAAAACAGTTTGTTGCGTTTTCTGAAAATTACTTTAAAATTTTGAGTTCCTTCACTTAACCGCATAATACATCACTGATATGAAATAAAATGTGGGCTGTAAAAACATTGTAGTGCCCACAGCGCACACAATTATCACGAGATGTGATATATCGGTGCAGGCTTAACACTATTCTCCGAAAAACAAATTTCGATTTATAGCACCACTTTCTAATGCGGGGTCACATATTTTGTAAAAAAGTAAATGTAATTTAACAGCAAAATTTAATAAAGAAACTTGGTTTTAGTTTTATTATTACAATTCATTTATTTCAGTGTTTTGTTTAACTACCCTTAGTATATTTAATGAAACAATCCATATTTTACAATATTTTAGCTTTTAGAAAATTTTAACAATTTCTACACTAACTACTTAGTAATAAGCTTATACAAAATAATTGTATGTATTCATGTGTGTGAGGACTTATAATATGCTAACAATATAATTAATATTTACAAATTTATTCCCTTTTAAATGAAAATGAATGTGATTTTTTTAATAAATACAAGGTATTTTTAAAATTGTATTGCAAAAGAAAATATTTTATAACAATCTGTACAGTAAGATAATGTGAATTCTTAGATTGAAAGGCTTATGTTAAAAACATGACACGCCACACATTTTCTGAAAACAGATCCGGGTTTTGCTATTATTCGAAAATTGTTGTCACCACACAAAAGTGCATTGAACTTGAATACATTTTTGCATGCATTTTATTCATATTTTTAAAACTTTAAACGCTATTTTATTTAAATTTTTTTAATTTTAGTGTGTTATCATGTTTAAAAAATAAGCGTTTCAAAAGTTCATTTTTTTAAACTATGGCTTATGTTGCTAAGA
This sequence comes from Meiosimyza decipiens, assembly GCA_963680825.1. Classification (NCBI taxonomy): domain Eukaryota; kingdom Metazoa; phylum Arthropoda; class Insecta; order Diptera; family Lauxaniidae; genus Meiosimyza; species Meiosimyza decipiens. The sequence goes on from OY804261.1 coordinate 58,999,917, forward strand.
TTGCCTAGTAAATGATTCAGTTTTAAATTATTTTTTTTTAAATGTTTCTTTTCAGTTATTTTGTTGAAACTTTATCATTTATGAGTTTTAAGCAGTTAATCATTGTAGGCCTTAGGTTATTTACTTTTACATTAGTTAGGAACATGCATTAGGCACACATGCTTTTCACTTAAGTTTCTTATTATAATATTTATTATTAATTTTTAAAATAATAATTTCAAAAGCAATGGGTACATTTTGCTGGAATTTCAATATTTCATTAATAGAATACATAATTTAAAACTATAGAAAACAGCAGATAGATCCTATCACTTTTGAAATATTTTTCAGTCGCAGTTCTTATTATCATTTATGTAATGTATTGTTGTAGCCCTTAATATTTATGAAATATTATCAATGTCGACGGGTCGATTATTTGGCACAGCCTGATGTCCTTCTGCAAGTACAAAGTTTATTTGAAAAATTTTTTTTTTTTTGAATTGGCACTATTAATTAATAAAAAAAAATTTCGTACAAGCGGTTGAAAGTTTAAAAAAGTATTTGAGACAACACTTGTTAGTATTTTGCAAGATCTATGGTAATATTAATTTCGGCCATTCAAATCAATTTCTTGAAATTGTAGTAACATTGTTAAATTTTTAATTCTGCAGGATACCCAAGGTTCAATTACAACACACTTTTTTTCAGTCATGCGAGAATAATTTTGCTTGCCATAGTTGCTCACTCAAATCCATACATATAACATAATTCTCAATTGATATTTTAATTTTATTCCTCTGAGATTTGTAAGTAAGTATGTGATCTATAAAAATAAGGCTTTTACATACAATATTGAAACTTTAACGAAAAACTGCTGTAGCTCACCTAAGATTATATTTTAGACATCGATTCAGTATTGAGAATAATCTATTCTCAAAAAAGATTTTTTGAAATGTCTGACAGTCTGTCAACTGCAAAGTCAACCCACATTTGCAACCGTAGTGTTTTTTTAGAATTATATTTGTCCTTTGGAAATAATCACAAAGCAAGAAGTTTATTTTAAATAAAATAGGTTTTCATTAAATGTTGTAACGTTGAGAATAAACGACAAACAAATTTTTCTTTTTTGCAAAGCTTTTCCTTATTTTTACACCTCTTCTTAACCGTACAACCTAATTTTTAAAATTAAATTATTGACTTTAGTTGCATTAAGTGTTTTTGTAAAAGTTTCTGTCAACTGGCCTTCTGATCTCTTATAAAATGGTGCTTAGTATCAATGTGTTTTACACGCTTTGATTCTAAGGACTTAGCCATCCCAATGGAACATCTATAGCTTTAAACATTTTTACCGGTTCATCATTCACTTATTTAAGGTCTTGAAGTAAACCTCTTAGCCAAATTGCATCAGTTGTTGCTGCGCCTAATGCCACATACTCAAACTCGCAAGAAGAAGTTGATAGTGATCTGTTTTTTGCTTGAACAAGAAGCAGTGCACCCATACACTAACAGACTTTCGATATACCGTATCACTTGCCCGTCTGCGTATCCAATAATTGGTTTGTTTGAAGTCTTTTTGTCTGTTCTGTTATTCAACTTGTATGGGTTATCAGCTTTGATATAACCTCCTTTTTCTTTCATTTTTCATTAAATTTTTTCTTATTGAAGTTCGCATTTTTGATATATTTTTCACAAAGTTAATTTTTTAATTCTGCAGGATATTCATATAAACACACATACTTTCTCTTTTTTTTAACTATTAACATGCATGCGATTTTTTGATATTAAAATGCAGTGCAATTACAAAAAAAAAATTTAAACTTAGAAGCCAATTAGCAGAGGAAGAATACAACTTAAAAGGCAAGCCATATAAAGAACAACAGATATATAGAAAAAAAATCACTAAGACCAACCTAAAGGCTATTTTCGATGTATTCACAATGTTCAAAGAATTTGAGCACTCCCATTTTAAAACAGTGTCAACTCAATGAAATGAAGTAAGGAGAGGCAAGGCATAGAAATCACACACGTTCAGTTAAAGATATATCTGTACACATGACTAAACAGTCAGAATCATTTGAATCTGTTTCTTTCTCTTCATCACCAACTAATTTTATATCTACGAAATATAACAATAATACAAAAATAATAATGAACCAAAAAAGTACAAGTCGAATATTTTTAAAAATAAGCTTAGGAAACAAATTGGAACTATAAGCACAAATTGACCAATATTGACTGATATATATGTATTCATAAAAACGCGAAAACGTTTCACAATGTTCAATTAAAATATAATTTTAAATAGTGCATCCGCTAGAGTTATTTGAGTGCATAAAATATGTGGAACGAAATTTAATGAATGATTTGTATACCTGGAGACCCTTTTAAGTACTTAATACATAAGTATAAAGAAATCAACTTGGGTAACTTTTTCGAAAGACTAATCAAAAAATTCATTTTGAGAAAATTTCTTCGACCAGTTTGGGTTGATTCGGACCTCTATCGTTCGGGATACTTTCAGGCTTCTTAGTAATTTATAAACAAAACATTTTCGAATAAAAAATTTTCTTGTGATTTATACAGTTTTTTCATCAGTTTTTACAATTTTTCGACTGGCTGGCCTTCAGATCAAATACGATTTGAAACTGAAAAATTTTATATTTTGACAAAAAAAAAGGGATCTACGAAAAATTTGAAAACGGCGTAACACGGTCAAATCTAATGGTGCAGAAGCAATGCAATGATGTACTCTCATATGGTTTAACAAAAGCTTATCTTAAAAACAGTTGACACATTTTTTATCCTTAACTTCGAGAAATGTGTTCAGGAGGGCATAATTTGTGAACCTTTAAGTGGACTGGCAACCAACCATATAATATTTGGCAAAAAATGATATTCTTTTGATATATCAATGCAACATTTTTTTTTGTATTTTTCAGCAAATTTTTTTTACGTTACACATCAGACTTAGGTAGAGGTTTCTAAGCACAACATATGATGATTATTGCCGTCTTCAAATTTGCAATAGTCGGTTAAGTATTCTTTAGAATCTTAAGCTTGAAAGTTATATTGAAAATAAAATTTTGGACACTTTTCAACAGAGATGGGCAAAAATACAGACATTCTACAAGGTCAAAAACTTAAGACTTTTAATATGGGCTTTAATCTGAACTTGTTTCACCAAGACAAAAATCTTTACTGACTGGACTGTTATGTCAAACTTCCAATTAAGTTTTCAGTTAAAGCTTTTCTGAACATTGTGAAACTGTGTTTTTTTGCAAATTTTCTATAGTCTATTTGATATTAAAATTAACTTTATGTTTTTAGGAAATTTATATTAGTTTTTCACTTACCGTGGATAGCTTGACTAGCTTTATGTTTATCTTTCAATATGAAGGCAGCTGTGATAAGGAAGAAAATACCACCCAGCACCTCAACAAAACTTGTAGAGAAGAGTGCGTATTGTAAAGCTTCAAATTTAGTTAGATTTGTATCCTAATTATGATATAAAAAAATGGTTAAGACTCAATGCATCAAACCAAATATGCACAAAGAACTTACCTGAGGCTCATACAATAATGCCATTGACTCTGGTGGTGATAACGTCGTTGTTGTCAATGTTGTTGTAGCATTTAGTTGTGCAGCTTCTAATGTTAACGAGAGACTCTCAAATTGTGAGGTAGCAAATTCAGCAGTAGTATGCACAGTTGAGCGTAGACGCTTTTTAATAGCCTCAGATAGCTATAAATAAAATAAAAAATATAAATGTTTTTATGTTTTCATCTAGATAAAAATATATTTAAACTTACCACTCCGACTAAATAGGGACTACCAGCATCTCCCAAAGCATGTGATATTAAAATTTGGAAAGCTTCAGCTGTGGATCTCCTAGTGGGTATAACAACATACTGTAGGGGAAAGAACATTAAACATTTTTACGATTAGCGATGTAATTCAGATATTAAAAATTGTATATAATTAGAATTAAAGCGGTGTTAGAATTAGAATGTTATACTTTTTTAATGAAACACTTAGCAAACTAAACAATAGTAAAGTAAAAGAAGAACTATTTTCAATAATGCGATGTGCTGATAAATTTGCCTGTTGTGTTGTAAAGTTGCATATTTTTCAGGAATAATTTATCCCAAGTGATATTTGTATGGAATTATCTGACACTAATTATGAGGTACGTATGTATACCAGAGACCTGAATGAGTGCACTCGAAACGATCATCATATAAACTTTCGAATGCAATAAAATTCGAGTGCTGGAACTTGTAGAGCATTATATTTGCGATTTATTTGCAAGTTCAGCACTGATCTCTGCTGCTTGGCGTTTCGATTTGTTACAATTTGACTTGTAGTTTTTGTGCACAAAAACTCGATTGACGCGCTACGTGGCCAGTGGCTTGATAGCCGTTTCGAGTGCATTCATGCAGACCTCTAATATTTATATGCATGCATGTTCATATAAATGAATTGACTTAAAAACCGGTGGCAATACCATGTTTGGGGCAGAATTCAACAATGAAACCGTATTTATTTTCTCTATTCAGAATCTTCAAGTTCTATCATTTGGCATACATTTTAAGCTGTAGTCTTATAAGATTTTAATTAAAATAACTAAATTAGCCGAAAATCGGGTGTTTTCAGCCATCGGGACGGGCTTTGGCAAGGTAACCCTGGCTGGTAAGTTTCATTAAAATACATGATTTATATTCAAAGCAAAAAACGAAAAAAAAAAAAAATTTAATTAAATTTGGCACTAGACCTACTTTTTTCGCAGTAATCTTATATAGTTAAACCATCATCAAAATATATGTATCTCTATCTTTCCCATACATTCCAACCTGCAGTCTTATACACTAGACTTTTCTACAGCGGACTCTCCGCCTAATAACGTTATTTGGTTTCTTATTATCTTGACAAACGACTGAAAAGTTAATATCTCAAAACATAAAACAAAAATTGTATCCAACTTAAACCACTCTTTAAATGCAACAAAATTACAAGTGAACTAAGTGCAATGAAATAACAATAAAAAAAAACATACGAATATGGCAAGAACATTAAAGCATGCAAGATATGTCAAAATGTATTCGTCAGATAGAAAATGAAAGAATGGACAAAACACAACAGCACCAAAAAAACCCATAGCGGTGTGAGATTAAAGCAATAGCTACTGAAACCTATTAACAGATGGAGCCACATAAAATAAAAAGAAAGCAGAATACTAAACAATAGCAATCATTGGATTAAGGCGGCAGATTAAAAAAGCAAAAAATAATCAAAACAAAAAGAAAAATAAATAAGTATTTAGTGAAAATTGTAGAAATAATGAATGCAAAAATACAAATTGCTATTTTTGTCTCAACGACGACCGACCGACAGTTGTTTCTGATGCCATTGTTGCCGTTGTTCTTTTATCGCTGCTACTGATAGTTAAGTGGCTTATATTTGTTGCATGATTTTAGGCCAATTATTAAAAGAAAAAATTGATGAAAAGGAAGGAGTGCATCAAAAAGTTATTCAAAAAATTTAATGGAATATTTTACAACGTTGTTGTTGCGCTGGTATTTAAAAATAATTTTTGTTTTATTTATGTTCTTGAGTTTTTTATACTGTTATAACAAACTACGCTTTGCAGCAGATCCACTCATCTGTAATGTATAAAAGTGCAGCGTACGTTAGATATTTTAAGGTATGAAAATTATTATTAATATTCATTGAAGAATAATTCCACTACAAAGTTGTTTTACACACTAGCAATTAAATACAATCGGTCGCTGAGAATTAAAATTGCATCTACATTAAAAAAAAGGATGTCTAGTATTTATATACACAGCATTCCATTTAAGTGTAGCCTTTAGAAAATGAGTTCAAGTATGAAAGGAAATAAGCTTTTAAATAAGCTTTTTAATAATGGATATCCTAGGGTAGTAGCAAAGGATTTCGCTCTAACTTTCTTACAGAATATAGGGAATGGGCTCAGACTTAAAATTGCTTCAATTTTTATAGCGACGAATAGCTTTGTGAGTCATGAAATTCGGGGACAGTAAAAATTTGAAGACTTAAATTTGTACAAAATCCATTATTCTGGGTTTTCAAGTCGAAAAATCGATTATAGACTTAACTTTTAGACTTTATCGTTAGATTAGTGTGCATCAAGATTTTCATCGTAACTCATACGCCGGGCTATAACATAGTTATGTGAACTACAAAAATTTTCTAAAAACTTTCGTTGAGTTTTTAAAACGCACCGACCAACGTTAATAAACCTTACAAAATTTTGTGCATTTTTTATGTTGTTTTTTTTAATGATAATGTACTATTTTTGGTTTTAAGTGCTTCAGTCCTTGAAAACGTGCTATTGAAAGACCCAGACATTTAATAATCTTGTCGCTTACCTAGCCCAGATAGCCTTTGCTATTCTAGAAGTTTGTAGGTTAGTGGCTAGCTCTAATATGAGAAATATAACAATCTTCTTCATTAGCCAGGCCGTCATCAAAACTCTGAACTCGGAGGCGACAAAATCTTAATTTTGAAAGCAATACAGGAAATAACTAGCTAAGCTGGGTCGTCAGCTCGACATAACTCTCATATTTCAGAGCTTCAGCTATATTGAGGTTAATTAAAATACTCATGAATTAGCAAGCTACGGTTCCTCTCTTGATGAAACCGGAGCCTCGGAGCGTGTGCTAACTTCGCTCGGTATAAATAAGACAAAGGTCTTCTCGCTTTTTCTTTCAAATGCAGTAAAAAACTGAAGGACACTAAAACCCTGTAAAACATACAGAGCAAAAGTTTAAACCTCCGAAGAACTACTTTCTTTTTTGTAATAGTTGTCTGAATGTAGACGAAAAATAAACTGTTGAGCACTTTTTCTGCAACTTTCCGAGATTTACCGGATCCCGGGCCAGATATTTAGGAAAAGCTTTCTTGAACAACTTCAGCGAATTGGCTGAAAATTAAATCGCAATACTGCTTAACTACCTCAGCAGGACTAACTGGATATAGCTTTTATCATTACCAAATTTTCATCTTTCTAACTCTTTTAACAGTCTTATTCACCAGTTTTGTAGGGTCATGTACGTGGTATTTAAACGGCACAATTAGTGCTACTTGCATGTTTGCTAAGCAACCACTCTAACTCAACCTACATACTTTAGACTTAAAAAAAACTAAAATAACATCCTCAACAAGGAAAAGGCTTCTGGAAAATAGCCGTATGATTGAATTGTGGTTTAATAGCTCATGGATGGATGTGACTACAATTTGGTAGACCAAGCTGAACAACATAAGCGCCAAGTGTCAATCAAAACTTTCGAAAAATTTATTGTATTCCAACTGTTAAATGCCCAAAATGAACAAAAAAATATTATCTTTTCTATATAAAAATATTAGATAATATTTGGCACCACGGCAAATAGCAATATTTTAAACAAAAGATTAAAAACAGACAAAAAATTTTTTTTTTAGCCAACTGATATTTAAGTATGTAGGTATGTATGAATATACAACAGTATTTTATAAAAGAAAGAGATTAAAGAATGCAACATATAATTGATTAAGCGGACGACTACGCCGCTAAACAAAAACTTCAAGTAAAAATAGTCGAAAAAACATCTGATTTTGATAAAAAAATACTATTCCCGATAACACAAAAAACCAGCATACGACGTACTTTTAAAGGTCTTGGCGGCTATGGTCATTTTTCTAAGTACGTATATAATTTTTTGATTTAAAAATAGAAAAACGTTTTCGTATTAAACAAATCTCAAGTGTTCAATCAATCGCATTGCAGAGTTATGAATGAAGTGGATTTGGTAGATTTAAGATAAGAGTTCCCCTAAGCAAATCTTGTAGGAAATACCCAATGAAAACAAAATAATTCAAAAAAAAAACTAAAAATTTAATAAATTTTTTGATTATAAGGATTTAGGAAGTAGCATTCCTAAAGGGTAGGTAGATATTTGGTTAAAAAAACCTCATTAAAATATATATATATGCAGCTAGGTATTAAAAATCCTTGGGGATCTATCTATCTGTTTCGATAACCAAAAATGGAAAAATTGCCAAGAAAGGGTGTTAATGAAGAAAATAAGAAGAATGAAAAGCAATTTATTAACCTAGCTAGCACGTGACTAACCCTCGTGTCAACAGTGATAAGTAAGGGATGAATTGCATATGGTATTGGATCTCTATCCCCAATGTACTCGCCCAAAATTTTAGTACAATATGAATAAGAAAATTTGATTTGCTAAGGGTTTGGTTTAGAGATAGGGTGTGTTCGCAGCGAATTGTAAGAAAGTTTTCTTAAAGTGCAATAAGTTTTAAAATTATACATGCAAAAGTGCATTTTTGTGTGGGTGTGTTTGTGTATTTTTTGTTAAAGTGTCGTGTTTTATTAATAATAAGCCATCACCAAAATTTGAATTTTTATCTAACGTACGCTTACTTTTTATACAAATACAAAAGAGAATATTAACAAATAATAAAAGATATAATAGATACATGTACTACATTTGAAAAAAGAAAATTCGGAGAGGAAGAATGGATTAAATGAAACCAAATAATAATAATTCAAGTCTTTTCTCCGAAAACAATTAAAATTTACATTTAAATACTTGAGCATCTGGTTACTCATTTCTAAAACTTTATATATGTCAAAGAATAGGTCATATTACAAATGAATATACAGAGTGTCCATAAATTTTAAGAATAGAGGATATAAAAGTTTTGAATAAAGTTTATTGCGCTGTAAGTTCTTGTTTATTTTTATATCCTTCATTTTTTAATTTCGGCAAGCGAATTTCAGGACACTTTTTATATACATATGTATGTATGTACCTACGTATGTAACGATAACAATCAAAATAACTACGTAACACCAGAGATATCTACATTTTACAGAATTCTCATTCTTCTCCACCAAATCACATACAATTTTTGAGCAAAATTTTCAATAGGCAGCATATATTTCCGTGGATGAGTTTTGAGGGGAAATTGCGAAGTCACTAAACTGCAGATACCTCTGGTAATAATGAAGTTTTTATTTTTGAGCAGTGTGTAGAAATTAGAATAAAATGATATTTACGTATTGTTTGGAAAAGGAAAATAAAATTTTAGTTAACACATTTAATACAAAGCACCAAAGTTACTAGATTTGTTTATGCATATCTACATATAGAGCTTGAAGTTAATTATAACAGTAGAAAAAAATAAAACATTTTATTTTTATTGCTTACCAACAAAATATCCGCAACAATTGCCCAATTTATATTTAAAGCTACTTGACCGAAAAATACCAGAACATATGCGGCGATTGTATCTTTGGAAACAATAATCATGGCAGCAGCCATTAATGGAACACTGATAAAGAGTCCAAAAGCGCATAACAATGGATCGGCATTAGGCAAACGTTTGACTAACGACTGTGAGAGATATGACCCCAATGGGACACCAATAATGCCGGCAACCATTGTAAGAGCGCCAAATTTGAATGCAACGCTGTATGATGATGAAAATTGTTTTGATGCAAGCAAATAATTTTGAAAAAGAGAAGAGAGAAAAAGATATTGAAAAACAAAAGTTAAATACTGGCGGGTAAAACAAAAAAAAAAGTTTAAACCAAAATTTAAATTTGGAATGTTGATCATGTTAAGCGTTCGTACAAGCAGTGATTTCCTTAAGAAAACAGCAGCAGCAGCAGCAACAGCAACAGAAGTCGTAGTGGTAGCAATCGTAGTTTTATGATTATCATATTGCAAAATGTAACAAGTACATACGAGTACATAACTCAACAACGTTAAATGTATCATAACATGGTTATGTGGTTATAAATGCATTTTCTGCAATCGTTGATCATCACTGATCGTCTTACATCTTGAGTCTTATTATTATATTTTTCATTTCTGTATTTTCTTACCAGCAGTATATCGGCAACAATAGACCAGCATAAATTCAGTGATAATTGCGCCATAAAAACGAACAGGAAACACAGGGAGGCGCTTGTTTGTGGCATAATTAATGCAAGAAAAACCATTGGTGCAGAAATAAGTAGACCAGCAGCGCAAATATAAGGATCACAATTTCCGATTGTAGGACGTAAACGTTGAGCCAGAAATGAGCCGAATGGTACACCAATCAAGCCCGCTACCATAGCAATGATGCCAAACTTGTACGACACGCTATTTTTGTTTTTATACACAAATAAATTTATAGAAATTTTTTAGGTTTAAAGGCGATTTTCGCAAAATTTGAAACATGAGTGATGCTAAAAATTTAATTTAGTTTATTTCATTTATGTATATACTATGTACATATATATTATATTAATATATATAATATTAATATAAAAATATTTATATATACATAATATTAATTTAATTTATATTCTGAAACACAATGTATTAGTAATATTTGAATATGAAAACTATCATTGGTAGCGTCACTCATGCTACAATCTTATGAAAATACCTAAAAACAATAATAGCTTTATACTTACTCATTCAAGGTGAGATTTTCATTGCCCGGTTGCATTCTTAGGCCAAGATAAATGAATTTTGGTCCCCACCAGGCCAAAGCACCAGCAACGAAAGCAACACATGTAAATCCTGCTGTTGACAGCATGAATGAACGATTCTTCGTTAGATCCCTTATATCCTCAGTGTAAGTGGTTGTCGCCAAATTGTGTGAACCCTCACTTTCACCACGTTCGGGATCTTTGATCAGCATAATCAATACAACAGCAATAATGCCAAGTATTGGTGTAACACGTAACGCCCAACGCCAGTTTCCAGCCAAGCGCGCAGTTTCAGATCCAACAATATAGCTGTAAGAAAATAATATATAATGAATTTTTTGTTTGATCTTAGTTCGGTTTAATAATTTTCCAACTTGTACACAAATTTCAGTGTCTTCCGAATAGACATGTACATGTTCAAGCTTCAAAATTATAGAGGAAATGAGACAGATAAAGATTTTTTTTTTGGTTTTTACAGTTTTTCGCATAAAAATTGCAACAATATGAAATGTGGAGTAGGTACACAACTATGGAATGATTCATGAAATTGAAAATAAATCATCTTAGTCCTTCCTCTGTTACTTCAAAGCATCTTAATTGAAACAGAAAGATTTTTTCAGGCAGTACTGCCTTACTAATAAAGTTCACTCGACTTTAGAAATCGGTGAATAAGATAGGTGTCGCTATTCTTAACTAAGGAGCCTATTTCATATTTAGGTACATTCCAATGAAAGTTCCGAAAAAGCTCATTCTTAATTTGGAGAGTTTTAAAAACATTATTATCGTATACTATAACTAGGTATAATAAGAAATTGCAGAGTTCTGACGTAGGACTGCCCCAGACAAGAAACAAATCCATTCTAATTTCGGAAAAAAGGCTTACAAATAATACATAAGGTTTTTTTGTATGTCAGTGACATTAAAGATCACAAAATGACAACATTATTTATCGACTTTTTCGTCGTTAGTTTCAAAACATAAAATAATTGGATCGACATTACAGTGCTCATGTTAAGTTTACAAAAAAAAAAAAAACATTTTTCAGATATTTATCAATCCTATTAATAAATTGCGTGCTATATTCAAATGCAATACATCAATTGATCTCAAATGTAATTTAGCGGGTTCAAAAAGTCAACTTTATAATTAAATCAAATGTTTAAATTGGCACTCATTGAAGTATACCTTATATGAAGAAAATATCGTAAGATCTAGTCGTTATATACAATATTTTGCAGTTTCAATTAAGTTTGCATTTAATTGGTTTTTAATTTACAATGAAAATCCCAATTCTCATTGCATGAAGGTCATGATGAAATAAACGTTAGTTAGTTGTTTTAATGTTTTTTTTTTCTTGAATTTTATTTTCTATGTAATGGCACTTTTTTAAATAATGTTATTTGCGGTCTAGTTCGCTATAAAGTTCAACATGATAAGAGCTGCAAGCAGCCATAAAAATGTCGTTAAAGTGTTGCAGAATGAGATTTTTATGAAAATACTTTTTTGCAGCAAATAATAATAATCAATTATGAAAAAGACACATATATATATTTAATAAATAATTACACTGGTTTACAAATTGTGACAAAATTTTTTTTCATATGAAAAACGATTTGCTACTTAAGGGTCTCGCCAGATCTCACCAAGGTGAGGGAAGGGCAGGGTTTCGAAATTTTCAAAAAACACCTCACGTAATTAATGGACGGTCCCTAAAATATAGAAGTTATGCAGACGCTTGACTGAAAAAAACAAATTTTAGCTTAATTTTGGGTTCTTTTCACGAACAAAAAGTCTTTTATCACCAATCAATACGAAAAGTTTAATATGGATTTAAGGCAACTCCACCACTAAAATAAAAATTATTTTATTGAGATTATTTATTCAGCGAGGTTCGAAAATGTTTTAAATGGAAAAAATCGAAAACAACAAATTTTTGGTTAAAACCCAAAATTCTTAAGGGAAAACCAGTACTTAAATCTTCGGAGACAAGGGGATAACCAAAAAGTTCCAAAAAAGGCTCGAAGCAACCGGAGTAGATGATCTTGGATAAAATATTTTTCTGTTAACCCTGCACCTGTCCATGGTAAAATTATACGTGGACCATGTACAATTGTATCCCAGTATGTTTATATGGGAAAAGTCTGAATCAAAATGTAAATGTAAATTAATTAAATACTTTATTTTTAAAAAAAGCACTCGAAAAATTTCAAAATGAGAAAAAATTTAATTTGTTTGGATGTGCTTTAAATTCAGCGTTGAAAGTGGCTTGGGGTACAAATTTTAAACTGGTTGAATACTCATTCTTGTGAAGTCTAGATAATCCTTAGTGATAGCTTAAATCCATTTTAAACCTGTCTTCTTGGATTTGTTATATACTAATTTTGTTTGAGAAAATATACCTCCTAACTACATAAAATTAGGGATTTTCAACTAAATGCTATATTTTAACACTTAGTATAATGATAAATGAAAATCTGGTTAGATTATTGGATTTTAATTAATTTGATATAAATAACTTTCTTCATTTTCATTAAAAGAACGCAAAAATGTTCGTTTTTCTATCAATTGCGCTTAAAGTGCTGAGCCGATTTTAAAAAGTTTCATACAATAATGATACGAAGTAGAGTAAAAGTCGGTTTATTTACAATTAAGCGTAACCAATATTTTGAAGAGCCAAAAAAACAAAGTTGTTTCACAATATCACAAATAAAAACAAAATGTGAGAAAATTTTATGTATTTTTTTCACATAAGAACCGGTTGAATATTGCTCTTGAACTAAAATGCTGCAGACTAGTGTTATTTTTTATTGCCTATAACGAGGGAATGAATTTTATGTAAGACTTAAGCAACAAACTTGCTTGCAACTAAAGTAATTTGCATGAGTGGAATGTGGAAAAGTACTGGAAATTCAGAAAAACTGACATCAAAACTTTACCTTTTTTAGATACAACTTCATAGCAAGATTATGGATTCAGAAAAATGTTAAGAAATTCAAAGTAAAAACGTTTAGTTAAAAACGTTTGTGGCGTACTGGAGTAAAAGTGGAAGTCGTGTTAAAACTAGCTATTGGCGATAACAAATGGAATTGAAGACATGAGTGGGAGAAGGTACATTTTTCTCAAATGACGTAATGTCTATGAACACCACAGAAAATGTCCAATTTGTGTAAAAAATTTCAGAAATAAATAGTATAGTAAATCTATGAGACATGAAAACTTCAAGAGTTCATTGCTGTAAAATATTGATTTTAAATCATATCACCTCTTCATCCACTTATGTCTTCAATTATTTGCAAGCATAAATTTATACATTCCTACAGTTGAAGATGTATTTTTAGCAGCAAAATGTATAAGTACACTTTTTTCTTAATGCTTCAAAAGCGCGTCAACTATATTGAAGAAATCAATTATTATAAACTATCACGTGTATGCACACGCTTTCATAGTTAAACTTAACAGTCTTCTGTATTCCCCGTCATAAAAAGATAATTAAGAACTAAAATTAATCACTTGAATTTAATAATATCAAAACCTTAGAACTCATGTTTAATCACCACTAATATCTTTTGAATTCATTTGAGATAATAAAAGATAATAAATCAAAGAAAAATAAACTGGCGTCAGTGGAATTACCCTATTGACAAATGTTGTTTACACGTGTTATATTTAATTTTTGTATTGTAGACTTACCCAAAACCTGAACCAACTGGAATTGCAAAATAAAACATTGCTAGCATTTTTGAGCGCATATCATGTACAAACAAATCCGATATAATTGTTGGCGCTATGGTACTATAAGATGCCTCACCAATACCGACCAAGGCACGGAATGTAATAAACCATCCGAAATTTGACATAAATGAACCAAGTAATGTTGTAGTTGACCAAAGTAATACGCCCACACCCATAATCCAACGACGTGAATAACGATCACCTAAATAACCAAAGATCGGCGCACATATCATGTACGATAAGACAAAAGCTGTTTGTAATAGACCACCATCATCATCGCCGATTTTGAAATCATCCTGTATATCTGTCAGTACACCTGAAAAAAACAAAAGAAAAATTATATATATTTGGCTTAAATTTAGAAAGGTTTGATTTGGATTAAAATAAGAATAGAAATGAATCGATTAATTGCTCAAAAGATCTGCATACGATATGTTTTTCTTATGTTTTAACATCGAAATTTATTTTATATTTTGGTGATTTGTTGATTTACTTGAAAAAATATTGCGCGTAATCGGTTGGTTTTGAAATGAGCGTTGCTCGAAAAAACTGGGAGTGCTGCGATTGGGCGGTAAGCAATTTAGAGCCACTGATATTTTTGGCAAAAAAAATATGCTAATTTTTGCAAATGTTGCCTATAAAACACTGCCAATTAATTTAATATCATTCTTACTAAGAACTTAGTTCCTTTTCCTAGTTTGGGAAAAGTGCTTAAAGTTTTTGCAGTGATAATTAACTACCTGTAAGTTCTATATGTGGAAATATGCCCACACAAAAAAATTCGCACATGTGGTCTATTTGTGCGTACCATGTTTGATATGTTGATTTTTGTCAAATGATATGTTTATGCTGTCCCTATAGCATCTTAACTAAAATAGCTGCGTTGTTCATTAAAGTCTTACGATTGTTTTCCAATCAATATTAATGCCATAATTAATTTGTTGTTTGCTAAAATAAAGTTTATTTTTAATTATGCTCCTGACGATTACAATAATGCTAAAATAATATTTATACTAAAATTCGTTTAATTTTATTCTCTCGAAAATATTTTCAAAATGGTTGTACTTTCGTTTTGATACAGAATCAGTTTTAAAAAAATAGTTTTAGTCCATTGAAATGTTACATTGACCTTGCATTTTGGGTAGGACAAGATTTTATTTTTTTGTTGTGTAGAGGAGGTCAGCATGAGTATAAAACTCGATTTTCGGGGTTGAAAGCCCCCCCATTTGGCCGCCATTTTGAAAAATGAGTGTAAATAGTTTTTCCGCGATATCTTGAGAGCCGTAAGTCTCACAAAAAATTTATGAATTTCTTTTTGCAGAAAATTAAAATTTCCATAATTTTAATCAAAACACTTTTTACCGTAAAATTGAAAATGAAAAAGTTATAATTCAAAAAAGACTGACATTTTCGAGCAAAATATCATTTAAGGGCTACAACTATTTTTCTATTGATTTTATTGGAAAAACACTTTAGATAGTTTTTATAGACCATTTCATTGCGAACAATTTCTAATTCTAATTTTAACATTTTTTTTATTTAGTGAGCTGTTAGGATCTTTCAAAGGAATCAAACCATAATAAATATTTATTAAAATAAACGTTTAAATATATATATGTATGCATAGAGACTTATTACCGGAATTCACATTGTGTATCGTCATTTTTAAAATTAAATAGTTGGTTCTATGTATTAATATTAACTCTTTTCCCCATCACCCATGAGGTAGAGTTTGAAAGCGCATTTTTTTAACGTGGTTTCCCCAGTAGGCATAATCTACGAAGGACTGTTTATTGAGCAGTTTTTCGTCGTTTAGAAGGTCCTGGCTGCGGTTCAGGATCAGTTGTTGGATTCGTAAATGCTGGCTGTGGACTGATGAAAGACTCTGATGATGATATTGTTGGAATTTCTTCGTCTAATTCATCGTGATCAATGAGTGTGTTCACTTCAGCTATGTTACTGCAGATATCACCACAGCAATGTTGACATGCTGGTGAACATTTCAATCCAGCCTTACGACACCCACAAACTGCACCGCAATTACCTTTACAGCGACAAAATATAATTTTCAAAAGCTCAGGAGGTGCTGGAGCTTTAGTATTTTGCACCGGGATGAACATGCGTAATGTTTTTTTCTACCCCCATTTTTCTGGATTTTTATATCGTCCAAGCCATGTTTGAATTTGATGATACACTCGATATGTGTGCATTCGTGCATATCTTGTGTAGGTGGAAGTGAGGCCGCATATTTAGTAAAAAAAAACCTTATTTTAGGTACTCTGCGAAGGGTGAAACATAGGGAGTAAGTTTGTTTCGATGAAATGTTGGAGAAACTACAGCGTAACCATAACCATACCTTACTACTCCATGTTTAGTGTAGATGTTATGTACATATACTTTACCATTTGGTTTGATTCCTTTGCAAGGTCCTCAAATCTGTAAAAGTGATTGCGGTGTCGTAAGGCTGGATTGAAATGTTCACCAGCATGTCAAAATTGCTGTGGCGAAAAAATTCCAACAATAACATCATCAGAGTCTTTCATCAGTCCACAACCAGCATTTACGAATCCAACAACTGATCCTGAACCGCAGCCAGGACCTTCTAAACGACAAAAAACTGCTCAATAAACAGTCCTTCGTAGATTATGCCTACTGAGGAAACCACGTTAAAAAAATGCGCTTTCAAACTCTACCTCATGGGTGATGGGGAAAAGAGTTATTATTAATACAAATAATCAATTAAATAATCCTAAAAATGACGATACATAAAGTGAATTCCGGTAATAAGTCTCTTTGCATGCATATATATATTTAAACGTTTATTTTAATAAATATTTATTTCAGATTATCTCATGGTTTGATTCCTTTGAAAGATCCTAACACCTCACTTAATAAAAAAAAATTAAAAATTAGTATGAGAAAATGTTCGCAAAAAAATGGTCTATAAAAACCATCTAAAGTGATTTTCCAATAAAATCAATAGAAAAATAGTTGTAACCCTTAAATGATATTTTACTCAAAAATGTCAGTCTTTTTTTAATTGTAACTTTTTCATTTTCAATTTAATGGTAAAAAGTTTTTAATCAAAATTATAGAAAATTTGATTTTCTACAAAAGAAACTCTAAAAAATTTTCATGAGACTTACGGTTCTCAAGATATCGCCGAAAAGCTATTTACGTCCATTTTCAAAATGGCGGCCAAATGGGGGGACTTTCAACCTCGAAAACCGAGTTTTATACTCATGCTAACCCCCCCAACACAACAAATAAAAAAAATCTTATCCTACCCAAAATGCAAGGTTCAGCCAAAATTTTGTAACATCTCAATGGACTATTTTGAAACACATAACTTTGATATATAAAACTTGCTAGCGAAAAAAATTATTTATGAAAATTTTTCTTAAAAGCTGTTATGATTGAAACTCTGAGTTTTAACAAAAGAGCTATATGATGATCTAAATACAACACCACTTACGTCACATGATTCCTAAAAAACCTTTAAAGTGCAATTTTTATTATATGAACTGTTCACACGGTTACTTATACGGATCGGGCAAACGTGATAAGTGGGAGTTTTTGTGGGATTTTTTTGTCATCCCTATAAAAAAAACTTATCGAAAAAAAGTAGATTTGTTTTACTCACCCCCTAATTGTTTCTTACTTTTTCTGATTTCCAAGCGTCAATACGGCAGCAGCAGAGACAATTTTAAATAGATATTAATTATAAGTTTTCTAAAATAATAATAAAAGATACTAAACCAAAGTTTAAATTGTTGTTTTTCGCCGCCAAGTAAACATGAACCATTTAAACTCATCATTAGTTCTTCTTAAGTAAAAGAATACATCATAAGGTTGAAAATTTGCCCTTGGATCCACTAATATTAAGTCTCTCAGGAAAAACATAGCGATGTTCTAAGGCGTAAGTTAATCAAACTTGCTAAGTTTTTGAAAATTTTATTTTACGCCTAATATATATAATAATAATAGGCATATAGGCACTACCAAAAATGCTGAATTCGAGAAAGAAATGAATGCCAATAAATCGAAATTGTAACGACTACGACGAGTGGTTAAAGAAACTAAATGACGTAGTCAAATACTGATTTTTTTGTAAATTACTCAAAGAACTAAATTACTGACACGATTGAATTCAAGGAAAAGACTTTTGGTCAAACAAATTTCAATATATTCAAATAAATATAGCAAAACATAAACAATAAAAAGAATGAGGACAATAACCTACGCAAAAATTTGCCAAACTGCTCAAATTGTGAGCCTAAGCATAACGAAGACAAAACAGAGTTTGTCGTAGAATTGGTACGCAACTGAGTAACAAAATACAAAATTTATCAAATGAAAAAAGTTGTACGTAAGATTTTTGATAAAAAAAAAAATCATATTTTCAAGCTTTAAAGTTATATAGATAGGTTTTAATCTCAACACAGGACCACCGTAAGCGAGCGTACAAGTCGTGAGGCGCAATCAGGCTTATCAAACTGAACAAGAAAAATAAAAAAAAAAAAAGGTTGGTAAGAAATTGCTTAAAAACAAAGAGATGCAAAAATTATATGCGGAAACGGGCTCTTGCTCGAGTGACTAGCGGCATCACTGAAACATTATAGTAACAAATACAAGAATTATTTCTTTTGTGGTGTTCACTAGATAATATGATATAATCAGGCTAAGTTTTATGCAAAACAACTCTCTAGCAATAAACTGAATTTGCTTTCTCCTATAAAACATTAAAAATATATTGGATATAGCACCAGCAAGTTTGTTGTTTGAGTCTTTTAGAAAATATCTAAAAAAAAATCAAGAAAGGTAGCTTTTGTTACTATATACTAAAGTGCAATAAAGTAATTTTAACATTGTTATTTATTTATTTAGCAATAAACAAATGAAGCAACGGATAAACAAAATATTTGTAAAAAAAGGTACAAGAATTTGGCGAATAATCTTTTTTTAAAAATTTGCCGGATATGACTGGGGTGCTAATTATATAGAAAAATAAGACTTTAATATTTAACAGTTCATAAATGAAAAATAACTTTTAGTAAATAAGTGTTAAAATTAGTTCCTATAATGGAATTCTCAAGTAAAGCGACACATGACTTTCTAAAGATGTCATGTGTTTTTTTAACTTCTTTGGTAGTAACATACGGAGAGTGCACACTATAAACTCCAAACACCGAGTTGGTTTGATAAAAAAGCGGCGTGGTATGTGATCTTAATGATGTTAGAATAGAAAAGTCGACAAAGTCAAAGGGTAGCGCATTTGCAAACTTTAGTCAAAATTATAAAAACAAAAAAAAAAAAAATAGCATCCTCTGTCTCTATCAAATATAAAAAATTATATTTTTTAAGAGCGTATTAATGAGTGCTTGATCTCTCCGCGAAAATCTTTAATAGCAAAATTTTTTTCATAATATATATGTTAATTAAATTTTAGAGCAAGAATCATATTATACCGTAGAAAAATACCTTAGCAACATACAAAAAATTGGAAGAAAATTTGTGCAGCTCCCAAATGGTTTGAATCAAAATAAAATTAAAAATAAAAAATAGAAGTGAATAGAATTAAGAACGAAAGACATAGAAAGAATGTCTCTTACTGAAAGTTTCAATGAAATAAAACGGTCTTAAAGAGAAAACGAAGATAAGCAATTTGAAGGAATTTGAGCAATAAATATTAAAATAAACTAGTAAAGGTGTTATCTTCGGCCAGGCCGAAACTCACATACCCTACACTGCAGTAAAAGTACTTTTTAAATAAATGTTAAAAAAATGTTGAGGAGGTTGAATAAGTCGAAAATAATGTAAAAAGGTTTAAAAATGTTGGAAAAAACTGAAAATGTCAAAAGAATATGGGAAATGTTGAAAAAATTAAAATAGAAATAAAAACACGAAATATGTCACGCCCACTTCTCCAATTCCGCCCAATTTTGTTTCAATAAATGATATTCGTGATTGACATGCACAAACCAAATTTTAGCATAGTTTGCGATATGTGCCGTAATTATTCCTAAAATTTAGGGCGGTGACACACCCACTGGTACAATCCACTCATATTTTGATCCAAAAGTAGCCTCCCATAAACAAACCTCTTACACCAAATTTCAGTATGATTGCTCATATATTTCGATAGTTATGCCACTTAAGGTATTTTAATTGTATGGGAGGTGCCACGCCCACTGTTGGTATTTCAAAAGCTTTTGATTTATATGTACCTAATACCCAGTAAACCACTTACTTCAAATTTCAGATCAATTGCACCAATAGTTCAGTTAAAATAGCACTTACAACTTTATGTTAATGAGGGAGGTGCCACGCCCACTGATGCAATCTTGTCAAGTTTCATTGAATTTCAAAGCTTATAGTAACCGACACCTCTACACAAAATTTTATGAAGATTATGCACACAATCTATAGCATTAAACGTATTTTGCTTATATGGGAGGTGCCACACCCACCGGCACCATTGTACCAAAATTTTGCAAGAAGACACCTTTTAGCGAGTATATCTGACCTATTAAATTTCATAGCGATTGCGGTGTTAGTTCTCTTTTTATAACGTTTTTAAATATTGTAGGCTGTATCACGCCCTTCAACAAAATATTTCTGAACATTGAATACAGTTGTATTGACGACTGCTTTCAGTGGTATCATCCCTAAAATTTTTATGAAAATCGTATGTGCCAATTTGGAGTTATACAAAATCCAAATTTTCAATTACCAAAAAGTGTCACGCCCACTTTTAAAATTCCGCCCACTTTATGCGCAATTCAAGAATTATAAAATCTGTATTCGTGCACCAAATTTCATCACAATATCTTGCACGGTTTACCAGCTATGGCGTTATAAAAGTTAAAATTTAGGTCTGTGCCAAGCCCCTTTAAGAGTCTTTTTAAACCTCAAACCTAGCCTAATCTTAATTTTGTTCTCATCTTCACCAAATCACCAAGTTTCATCAAAATCGCAGCGACTTTTTTTCAAAATGGACTTGGGTATATTTACATAGAGTGTGGGCGGAAGGCGTGGCCGTTAACCGATTTCGCCAATTTTTATATGCTAGCAGCTTGCAAGAAGGTTTGACCTATGTGCCAAATTTCATTGAGTTAGCTTGCTTAGTTTTCGCGTAAACCTGATTTCAACAGACAGACACACAGACAGACAGACGGACATAGCTATATCGACTCAGGTGGTGACGCTGATCAAGAATATATATACTTTTCCATACCTGCCACGCCCCCTTCTATGCGTTACAAACGGAATGACAAAGTGTAGGGTATAAAAAACTAAAGTAAACAAACATTAATTCCACAAAGATTTGCAACACGAGACGGGCGAGGGTTGATATACCATATACTACATACAAATTATACGATCACTTAAACTTTCGGGAGCATATATTAATAGATGTTTGCTAAATGATCGTTAAAAAAAAATTGTCATCTGACGATATTTCTAACTTTAGACTCGAGTTCCAATTTAACTATGGTTATGCAACTTAATGTTTTGCTTATAGAGATAGTAGCGTATGTATCTTATATAATTTCTTATATAATTTTCAGTTATTTTTATCGATTCTTAATAAACTACACATACTCCTATTATCTGCTCCTGACCTTGTTAATAAGGGCTGGAAAATTACTTTTCTCAAAGCAGCTCTACCATATTAAAAAAAAGTAAATGTCTGGTCGCTTCTTTTAACTGCAATAATAAAAATACCAAAATACAATTTAAGAATAAAACACGCTAGCAGAGAATATAGATTTACTCTCGTTCTTTGCAGTCTCTTTTCATTCATAATTCGTACTCGTCGCGCAATCCATTCTACTTGAATGTTTTACGTTAACCGGCTTTTAAGACCCAAAAAGCAAATTATTTTTTTATATGACTGGAATTTTTTTGTTCGCATCCGCCTAACTGACGTCAAAATCATTAAATTAGCCGGCTATAACGAAATCAAGTCATTGTACGTGCATCTTAAAAAGTGGTTTCAACTTTAGCAACATGTTTTGAACAGGGTTGCCAGAAAATGAAAATAAATTAAATCATTAACTCTGTTTTAAAATTATGTCAAATATTTCATTGTTTCTGTTTGACTTTTTAACCAATATTGAATAAACACCGATAAGTTTACAAAATGTATTTCACGCTCGAAAAACTAAGAGATTCCTACATCATTATTTATATATTAACCCTTAAATGCATAGCGTACCATATATGGTACGTGCCTATAAACACAGGCAAATCTAACCATTCAACCTGCAACTTGTCAAGTTTTGCTCTAACTTAAAGCAGGCAATACCAGCTTTTGTATTAATAACTCTTGAGCTCTCAGATGTGGTCGGCAGCAGTGTTTACAAAAAAATTTAAAAGTGATTTTCACCAATGTAAATATAAGTGACTTTGTTTTGGGAAATTATTAGGAATCTTGATTGAAATCGATCATCTGAAATAGTATTTTTAACTATTTTACTACGTACCACGTAAGGTACTTCATGCATCTGACCCAAATCAGAAATGTAGATATGAAGCTGAGTTTGCGTTCATGGAATTGATGCTGTGCGTAATGTGATAACAGCTTATTGGTGGGATGTATACATCAAAATCTGGTCACCCCTTTAAACTTATTGCGTAAATATTTAGGATGTTATCTTTGGCCTCGCCAAAAATTACAAAATCTTAACCACATTAACACGTTAGTTTTAAATTTCTATAAAATGGGTCGTTCTTCCACTTCATCCAATCAACATTTGGATCGCAAAGCTATCATTCATCTGGCAATCTTGGTTTCGAGCAAAACAAGATCTCTCTCACTAGGGATTGTTTTCTGTTACTCTCAAATAAATAATCACGCTCCACATTTTCTTTTCTCGTGCTGTGTTGGCAATAAATATCTTTATCTTTTTTTACTTTTAAATTTATCTACAAAATGCTCACATGGTCGGCTACGGTTCCCGGCCGCCAAGCCTTCGCAAGTGCAAACATTTTTATCGCATACAAAATACCGTCTTTTGCTGTTTTGTTTATTTAGCTTTTGAAATTTCATATTTCTTTTTTTACTTTTTGTTTTGGTAGTTATTGTTGTTGCTTATGTTGTGGCTGTGCCGTATCTAGTACATGAGCTCTTTACTTTATTTACGTTTAAATGCGACGGCTTCGTTACGTCACTTTTTGTAAAACCAATGCAGCTGATTGGTTGAAAAAATCGTACGATATTTTTGCGCGACCAGCGTGCCTAAACCGATGAACAGCAGCAACGTGGAGAGCGTGAATCAGTCTTTGGCATTCGGAATTTCATACTTACGAGCTGGTCGGTCGCATGACGGTGGTATGCTCATAGAAAGTGGGTTGTATCTGGCAGAGCAGCAAAACTGTGTTTTCAGGTGGGGTGGGGATTTTTTGATGTATCAAAAACCGCATACACATTGGTAATGCATTTTTGTGTGACTTCGTGACAGTTAAAAGTATTTTTATGGAATGTGATATTGACGAAGCATGAGCTATGAGGTGTTTCGAAATGTGTGATAAGTCGATCGACAGAAAAAAAATTCAACAATTTTGCCCGAGTTATTTCAGGGGCTCGAAATGCTATCAAGGGGTGCACATGAGCAATGTTGTAAGAACTTCTTAATTTCTTGACGTGGTCGGCTGGCTGATCTTTTAATTGTTCGCAGTTAGATGTTAAGTGTTCGAAAATTTGCACTCAAAGTTCGTTGATTTAAAGAAAAAAAGGTTAAACAAAAAAAAAAGAAAAAAATCCATACAGCAAAAACTAATTTCATAATGAAATATCGAATTTTAAGAAAATCAGTCAATAGGCTTTCCAGATATAATAGTTATAGTTTTTTAAAAAAGGTTTGTTTTTTTTTAACAAAAGATTTCAAAATCTAACTAAATGACCTGGTTTTTCGCCAATTTCGAGATCATTTAATTGCAATTTTTAGAAAATATTGTTCAACGTCATTGTCATTGAAACGAAAAAAATATTGAAAATCGATTTTGATCAGAGATGGTGTGCTTATGATCGAGAGTTTTAAACGTTTTCATAATCTAAATGATATCAATTATAATTCCTTATGGATATTTTCAATGCAGAATTTAATATCGGGCCTTAGAATTTTGAGTATTGATCAGTAAGATATTTTTAAATCTTGAGTGCTAGAAAAGTTTTAAGTGAAAGATTAAAAAATTGACATGCCATGGGCAATTTTTGGTACTCAAAAATTAAATACAAATATTCTGATGTGATTCTGCGGCCAGATAAAGATTCAGTGCACCCAAAATTACAAGAAAAGTTTCTGATCTACTGCAGCAATCATTACCTTTACCTTAGAAAGCTGTTATCTCGCGAATGGGTGGATATACTATGTACTTACCACCCACAAGTCAAATATTGAAAAATAATATTCCAGAAGCTAGCAAATTTTAGTTGAGAACAGAATGCATCCGGGCCGGCCCACTATAAATAACAAGTGATCAAAGAATCTAATAGTTGTAAAGAAGTCTAAGAAAATTTATGCTGGTGGCCTAAAAGGCCACTATATTTTTTTCGCAAATATGCTAATGATTTGGGTGTTTTCTAAAATGATTGCAAGCTTTTGCTTGAAAGAGGAGAAAAGTGTTGAGCACCTCGTTATTTCTTTCAATATCCTTGCGAACTAAGTCAACGCTAGGATATTGAGGGTAGCACAGAGCAACAATTCTGATCGTCTAACCAATCCCTTTCAAGAAATTAGCAATAAGTGGAAAAATGAAATCTTTCACAAAATAACTTTTCGAATTAGTTGTATAATCTCTTAAAATAAGCTGATAGTTACATAACGTTTTGGTCGAGTTTATCTGTTTAGAGTAGGTCATACCAAACAAAACAGTCTGATTTTTCAAATCGATCATCAACTAAGCGAGGCGCGGATATATGATTCCACAAATAATTGCAACAAAATATTTATATTTTCTTTGCGGAACATACAGTAGATATTTATAATTGCATGATTCTCATTTTAAAATGTGTACATCTTTACAACTCTGTTGGTACGAGTATGTGCTTCCATATACGATTAATCAGCAGCGAATGCACAAAACAAGAACACGCTGGCTATGATGTTATTTCTTAAGGCAAATTGTTAACATTTTTGTTTAAGAAAAAAAAAATTAATTTTTATAAAAATGTCCCTGGTAATTCAAGCGGTTAAAAATGTATTTTAGCAATTGTTATTCTTTAAACGTTCATAGGTATCTTTGAAGTTGTTTCTTGCGTAGTTACGCTGTATTTGGTGAAATTTAAACATTTTGGTTTTTTTTATACCTTTGCATTTGGTGCGAATACATGCAGTTTTAAAATATAGTACCATCTGACAAGTTTGGTTGTCAACTTTTTTTATTTGGCCTTTCGAGCATATTGCGAAAGCCAACATTTTTTAAGGTTTTGTGATATTTTATAGGTGTGTGTGAGTACATATAAATCAAAACAACTTTTATTAACACACTTTCGTTTGTTTGTAACTTTTTTTTTTCGAATTCGCTATGTTATTTAAGATAAGGTTATTATTCCATAAAATGTTTTTTCAATAATCAATTTCAAGCCGTCTGTAGCATTTTGAGTTCATTTTTTTCGTATATTTACTATAAAATTATAATTTTTACGTTAAATTGCATAGCTAATGAATAATTTGCAACAGTACAAATCAGTAACTTATACATTTATATATTCAAAAGCCTATATTTATAAATTTCGGTTAAAAACACAAAAAAAGAAAATTAAATAGCTTGTTGCTATACAAATGTCAAAATTCGGCACTAATATTAATAAAAAAAAAAATAAAACTTGCCATTAATTTATACAAGATGACTCGAATCAAAATGTAAAAAAAAACCAATTTGGTAAATTAGTCAGACATATGAAAATAAATGTTAATGATGACTTCAAAACTGGTTCTCTTAACTAAAATGTGAGAAAAGTGATCATGAAATGAAGCGAGACTTGACGTTTTTTAATGATCACAATGTGCAACGTGCTTAAATGCAAATTTAAAACTTGTGATGTGAAAAATATAAAAAATTTATTATAGAAAGTAAAAAGTGAAAAGTAAAAAAACATCGCATGTAATGAAAAACTATTAAAAAAATAATTGTAAATCAGTGGAAATTATTGTTTATTTATAAAAGTCATGGAAGTCTAGGGTTCAATATATGAAAATTGTATATATAAAAACATAAAACCAAAGTGTTGCTACACAAACAGCAACCGCCGAATAAGAAACCACAACTAAAAACAAATGCAAGTATTGACAGTGTGAACAATGTTGCAATAATATAACCCAGTAGGAAATTTGTGGGATTATGCATCGATAAGAAAATGCTAAAAATCAATATATCTACGTACGGCCGTTAAAATTTATAAAGACATTGTGTTAACTATGTTGATGGTTTTTTGGTGACATACTGCTATGAATGGTAGAGCATTCTGGCCACAATTCGTCAAATTTTTCTCCAGAGCTTGCCCTAGTTATTACCAGTATTTCTGAGAATTGTGGTAACAATATAGCAATTTAATTTTTCTATTTGCATAGATGGTAGGCACCTGATTTCGCCCCTTTTCATTCCCTTGAGCTATGTTTGAAGGTATAGCCGGTGTACCAAATTAGATTTAATAATCTCGCTCGGTTTTATCGTAATCGTGATTTCCACAGACGGACATGTGATGTGACCGATCAAAAATATATAAATGCCACATCAACTTCTATGCGTTACAAAGCGGAATATCAAATTGAAAGTCGGGTGAAGATATGAATTTGACATTGTTTTATTCATAAAAAAAAAGACCTAACCCGTTTTTTCGATAAAGAAAAATTATTTTCAAAAAGTGTAGAATATAAAAATTAATTTCAGAAAAGTCGATCCAGGTTAAACAATAAAAATATAAGTTTTCAAAACATTTCAATTATGAAAACGAATAAATTTTTTATCAAGTAAACGAACTGGTATAAAATATAAATATTCAATTTAAATTATATTTACAACAGGGACATTTGATAGATGACAGCTACATAAAGGTAGTGCCGGTGGAAAACGATAGTAAAACAAATTTGCGAATTGCATTTATGTGATTTTCGCAAAGAAAATATGACAAAAAAAAAAAAAATCAGCATTGAATAAAGAAATGGAAAATAAAGGCTGTCAAATGCAAAACAGAAAAAGAATAAAAGACTATAGAACTCATGTCTAGGCACTAAGTAGTGTTGGGTCATTGACATAGAAAACTATACCAACGTCATTGAGAAGCAAATTGAGTACAATAAGAAGTACTCGTATATATGCATTTAGAGCAATACATATATATATATAGAAATTATAGTGGAGTGCACGTATAATATAAGTAGATTTCTAATAAAAGCCGCTGAGCTGAATTGATGACAAAAGCCAACAATAATGCCATTGAAATAACAAAGTATGACTAAATAACTTTAGTTAGGAATCACCTGATAACAAAAGCTTTAAGGGGAGTTTTAGGGGTGTGACAGCTAATAAAAGCCATTGTAGCAAATATTTATTATATTCATAAAAATTTGCGAATACTTTGAAAAGCTAACTCATAGTAACTTATCACAAGGGTAACAAAATGAATCAGCGGTAGATATCATATGATATAACTTTGAAAAATCAAAATGTAATTAGTTTGCCTTAAAATGATAAAAGTCTTTTTTTAAAGCTTTGCAGTCATTTAAGGGTCTTTAAAATCGTTTATCATTTGTTAATTATAGCTAAAATCGACAACATATCGGTATTTAATGTTTATAAGAAATTTTTCACATTATTATCTCTTGTGTCAGCTTACATTGTTGGCTTGCTAAATATTATTTTTTCATTGCAAGTCACATAACGTTTATTTATCTAACAATGCAAATTTCTGATATATGACATTTGTTTATCATTTACCATTTAAAGCTAAAATAAAATTCAGATTTTCATTGCAACACAAGACACAATTTATGAAAAAACAAACATTTCAATGATATTTATTGTAAATAAATTAACTACAAGGAAATAGTTGAAATAAACAAATGGTGTAAAATCTCACGGCAGAGTTTTGCAGAAAGAGATACTGGTTTTTAAGTGAATATCAACAATTTGCCTCAGAGATAATACTTTATGAAGGCTTAAACAAATTTTGCAATTCAAATGCTGAGATTGAGTTCTCCGCGAATAAAATCAACCAAACTGAGTTTGTTTTCTTTCAAAATGTTTGTTTTTGAACGTGTTTTCCATAAATTCAATTTTTTTAAACAATATTATAATGATAATTTCAAGTTTAAAAAATAAATCGTTATTATAAAATAAAATAATTATAAATAAAATATATGTTAACTCAAAAATATATATATACCATTCCCAATAATAATTGCTATAGGACAGTGTAATTTAAAAACAAAACATAAACGAAAATTTACTTTCGTGTGGGCGTACATTTTGTGCTCATCTCGTCAGCACTTACTTTTGCCTACGTCAATGAAGAAGTAAATCCAAAATTTTTGTTTGTCAACGAAAGTTATTTTTGTTTAGATACAACATTATTGCGTAAATATCTGTTGTATTTAAAAAAAAAAAACTATTCCATTATAACTATTATTTTTCCCCATATTCGAATTACGAAAATTTTTCCATTTAAAAATTATTGAATGCCATCTTTCTTGCATATCTAAATCGTATGATTTATATGGCGTACAATTCGGGCGCCTATCGCGTAATTTGCTACACATTTGAAATCAGCTCATTTGAAATATTTGGCGAAAAACTAAAAATATATTTAAAATTTCTAATTGAAAATGTTTATGTGAAATAAAACATGAGTTTTTACTTTAGGTTTTATTTTGTTATATTTCAACAATAGTTTTGCTGTACTTTCAAAAAAATGTAGGTAAAGTGCGTTATGCGCATGTAGGATACAAATTGGCAAACCAACAAATTTTATTTCTATTTAATGTATACACGTAATATTTAAAAAGTTTAGCAAGGTACTAATTATAATCGTATGATAATTTTTTTTTTTTTTCGCTAATATAAACTGTTTATCTACACTTACAAATTTTATCGTATGATTTTTGTTTGCTTTCGAATGATTCATTACGTATTTAATGAATGAACGCCACTGTTTGTGATAAATGGAATTTTACTTAATGAGTATTTGGGTTGATTTTTTTTTTTTTTTGCGCTTGCAAAAATTTACATATAGCATATGTACTAAATATGTCATACACGAAAACAATAAAAAGAACCGCTGGAAAAAAACAGCTGAAAAACAAAATTTCAATTGATGACTTTTCAGCTTAAATGGAAAAGTTTTAATTTACGATGTTAAAAGAAAATTTATTTCTATTTTGATTTAATTAAATTTTTTATTAAAAAAAAATTTTATAAAAAAATTAAAATTTAAAAAAAAGACGCTCGAGTGCTACCAGATAAAACCCGAACTGTGTAGGGACCAGTTCGTAAATTTCTCTAGAGCACATCCCATTAAAAAATCTAGAAAAAAGGGTCAAGCATCCAATGTTACGACGGTGCTCGAGAGAATTAATAGAAGATGTAATATCAACATCCCCAATTAATTTTATTGCACGTCGCTGAACTCTGTCTAGCAGCTCCAAAGATGTTTTTGTAGCCCCTGCCCATAAGTGCGAATTGTAGTCAAGTTTAGGTCTAATATAGGTGAAATAGACAGTTCGAAAGTCAAAAGGGGTGAAGTATTTCTTACACAGACACTTGATCGCTTCTTTCGCCACATCAAACACATGATCTGCCCAACTCAGATCTGATTGAATTGATACGCCCAGAACGTCAAGAGTTGTTGATTTCGAAATGCCTATGCCAGACATATTGAGGGGTAGAGGAGAGTAATCCATTCGCTTGTGAGACAACAAACAACATTGGGTCTTGCCACCATTAAAATCGATCGAAATCAAGGAAATGGACTGGGTTAGTGGTGGAAGATAGATGGTCATCGATAAAAAACAAGGAAGAGAGATGGCGATAGAGCTGAACCCTTGGGGACTCCAGCATTGATGGAGTATTCATTTGAAGTGAAACCTATATAACCCTCGGATTTATGAACAAGCACAACATTAATTAGGTAATATAATCGAGAGTATACTGTAATGAGCTTAATAGCTGTCTAAATGTTAAAATGAATAATGTGTACATATGTAAACAAAATATCAATAAATATTCAAAATGGAAACATATTATTCTAAAATGAAATTAAATCAAAGTAAATTAAAAAACATTAAATCAAAATTTTGAATTTCATTTTTAAGTTGTAATTAGTAAGTTACGTTAAGCAGTGACCAAAAGGGTTATGATTTTATAAATAAAATTATACAATTTAATTTTTATTCAAATGATATCCGGCGAATCAACTTTAGAATCCATAGGCTTTCTACTTTTCAATAAAATGAAAAATTTGCATACTGCGATTAAGATACAGACATACTGCAATATGTGTCAAAATAAATTAGAATATGATTTTTAAGCTTCGATGTCAATGTCCATCAAATCTTATGTTAATTTTGTCGTCGCTGTGTAATTTACGATTTGAAAAATGAGTGCAATATTTTTTGAAATTTAATTATAATACATTTGTTTAAGCCTTTGCAACAGCTTCAAAGTTGATTTTAATAATAAAACTAACTGCCTTTTTGACATAAAATATTTGAGTCAAATGTTAATTTTTTAAGTTCAATTAAAGCAGTATGTATTTTAAATTAACCAAACTTGCAAGTTTATTAAATGGACTGGTTTCCGAAAGGTTGTCTTACATGGTCATACGAATAAAAAAATTGATTAGTCTTTTGCGTTTTAATATGTCAACCCACTTGCTTTAGCTTTTACAATATTTTTCTAAGCAGTAACAATAGGGTGGTCCACAAATGTGAAAGTAGTCGTAGATGCTTATTCTTAAACATTATTCTAAACGTGCAATTTTAGCTTCTTAGTCAGAGGATGGTGCTCAACTAAACTAAATAATTACAGCTAAGGTTTTTTATGTAAATTTTATAGGATTTGTACACTTTTCCATTGCACAAGTCATTTTTTTTTTTGTTTGCATGGAAACTTGAACCACCCTGCTGTATTATTTCTTATAAGTGTGTCTCCCACATTTTTCATTAATCATCCTACTACTGCTATTTTCATTCTTGTAAAAAAAAGGAAATTTAGAAATTGACTTGCAAAAATTGTTAAAGTTTTTTTTGTAGCAAAAAATTTTTTATTGTTAATTTTTTTTGCTACCATTTTGTTGAACATTTGCCAAATTTTATTTATGTAGCCTGTGGCTTTTGCAGCTACATTTTCTTATGAGAAATTCGCGCAAAAACAAGTTGTTGACATTTTATTTTTATTTTTTTAATGAAAAATAGGTTTTCGTTGCGACCAAAGTGCAAGTTTAACAAATGTTTCTAATGTATTGAAAATATTATTAGTTAAATGAAATGTTTTATCAAAAGTAAACTAAAATTTTTGCTGAAATAGCTTGATTTTGAGCGATTAGTTTGCGTATTTTTCAACAAATTTAAGCCAACAGATTAAATCGTATCATAAATGTTTTAAAGCCGCGGTGGGCAAATGCTTTCAACTTGGAGCCAAGTTATGAGCTTTCATATCTGATGCAAATAATTTACTACAACGAAATAACGAAATGAAAGTGTAGAACAAAAAGCAAATAAACAACAACTATTTGTACATAAAGTACAAAAATAACTTAAGAAAATGCCGTGCTTATTGTTATCAGACGTAGTGGAATATTTAAGGAAAAAAATTTCCAATTTTTTTTTTTTAAATTCAATTTTAATGCAAAAAGCTATCAGATAAACTTTCAGCGCTTATGAAATCTCATACATTTCTGGACAGTTCCACTTTAGATCTAAGAATATGTACAAAATTGCCAGAAAACAATAATATAATATATAATATAAAATAATTTTCTTAATTTTTAAATATTTTTGTGAAAGAGATAAATAAAGTGCCATAAATATTATAAATATATCAAGAGTCATGTACCAACTCTTTCTTTTTTTTTTTTTGATTTAAAATACTTGTGTCATTTTTGATTTGTCTCCAAAGTTGTATAATAATATGTCATTCAACTTAAAAAATACTTTAAATGAAACATCCTTTGCATTTAAATTTAATGAATTAATCACAATTTATTGCCTTTAAAATTCTGTTTTACCTTTTGTTTTTTTTTTTTTTTTAATTTAATGAAATTCTTTAATATTTAAGTAAATTAACATTCAGCAAAAATAAAAACAAAACAAATGTCAAAATAACAAAATTACTAATTTGATCTGAAATTAAATTAAAACTTATTTTTAATGCAAATAATTAGAACCTTTGATGTTGTTTTTAACAAATTGTTTTTCTAGCATTAAATGCATAAATTTTCTTGGTTTATTTTTAAATTTTCCCATACAAAAATTAATAAACAAAAACAATTGTCGAAAAAAAAACAACAAAACATTTGAACTTATGTAAAATAATAAATTCTTGACTTTGAAAGTACAAATAAATATTTTTCTATTCTGTCAATGTTACGCAAAAACTAAAGCACCATAGCGCTTATGACCAAAAATTGGGTTAAGTTGCCACTTGAGAACTACACTTGCTAACAAACTGTTGCTTTTATGTGGGCAAGTTTACTTTTTCAGTTTAATGAACTCCACATACTTTCTCAGGCATATGCTGCTGTAAAGTTCTGCGTATACAAATTTCTTGCAAGTAAATTGAAATTGTTGAAAGTGCAGCTAACTATCTCTAATGCAGTTGATATCTGTGTTAAAACAGCAATAGTCTGCAACAGAAATTTGTTTTCTGCAAGTTGCAGCATTATTGGCAAAGTGAAAGTTCGTTTACCCAACTTTTTTACGATTTTTTGTTAAAATGTTTTAATTTTTTTCTTTTTGACCAAGTTAAATATTATGGTTTTTGTTTGTTTTTCGTTTTTGCTATTGTTGTCTTACATAAAAAAAAATTTTTTTTCGTTAACATTCACTTCAAGTTTACAACATTACTACGCTTGCTGGCTTACTTTGTTGCTCAAAAATCAAATGTTTTATGTATCTATTCAAATAAATATTTTAAAACTTATAACTTTTGGCTATTTGGAAAGTGTGCCTTTGTTCGTTTGCTCGATAACTGAAATAACTTGGCATGTGGAGAATATTTTAGCAAACGTTAAGAAAAGGCATTTTTACCTAAAGTTTTTAAAGTTTATGTTGACAAAAATTAAATAAAATAATCCAAGCTTCGTTTTCAACAGCATTTAACTATGATAACATGAATTCAATATAATTTATTTTAAATAATCAGTTATATATAACTGACAAGATATACATGCTATTAAGGTTTAAGACAACCAAAATAAAAAAACATTTTTTTAAATAAAATAAAAATAAATTATTTTAATTAGAATTATTTCATTTTCTGCTATTAAAACAGCTTGAGCGTAATAAATAACTTAATTTAAACGACCAATTTAACAACAAAAAAGCCAAAAGGTTAACAAAATAAACCAAAGTTTATGCTATGTAAGAGTAATTAAGGTAAAAATTTAATTTAATTTATTCATAAATTCTAATTTTTTTTAACACAAGTATACATACGAATTATTTATACATTTTATTTAAAAAATGCAGTATAAGTACCTTTTACAACGTTAAAATTTCAACTATAAATAATAATCAATTATATCGATTATTAAATACACAAGCAGCTAGAGACTGCACTTAATTGTATAAAAAAATATCAACATAATAATAAATATTGAACACACGCCACATTAAATGACAGGCGACCTATTAGTTATATAAAATATATTAAAAAGCTTCAAGTTATTTATGTTAATATTTATCTAAGATATTTTTTTCTAGAATTAGATTGCAAACTCTTAAATAGTAATAATATAAGAAATTATTTACTAAGCATATATATTCGAATTCTAGTGAAGAAATGAGTGTTGAAATTAAAAATGTAAAGAAATTAAATAATACTGAATAACCAAAGGCGTACAGGAGCTAAAGAACAAATAACTTCAGCAGCCAGTTAGTTAAACATTTTTTGATGTCTTTATTTTTTAAATGAAAAGTAATAAAGAAAATATAGTAGGTTGAAAATTGGCGGAAATGTAATGATTTTGGGTGTTTCGACTCCATTTAAATTAAAAAAAAAAATTGACGAAATTTAAAAAAATGTCGGACATGCTTGGGGCGCCCCAAACCCCAGTAAGGGAATATTTTAATCACGTACAGCAATCGTTGGGAAATAAAAAAAAAAGTTTGACATGATCAGAGCTTTAAAGGCATTTAGACGTTGCGTGTAGAAATGTACTTTTTGGAGATCAAAGTGTATTTTTTGATGCGGAAGGGCATAAAAGAACGCTTATGAAAGAAAATCTTAATAGAAATGAAAAATAAGAGACATGAAGCTAACGAAGTTCAACATTTTAGACTTTTAGCTACTTGCTCTATATTTTTTGACAATTTCGAAAAATAAATCGTAGCACGATTTTAAGCCAATGGTTTAACGGCTATGCAAACAAGCGAGAAAGTGACAAGTACATAGATAACAAAAAATGGAACATTGTGTGTGGATTGAAATAGATAAGCGCACATCGTAACAACTCAAGGTCATGTCCCCAACAGCTCAAGTGTTAAGAGCGACCGTCAAAAATAAAATTGCAATTCATGAACGGTCAGGGATTCGGGTCCAAGTACAACATTAACCAAAAACTGGTCTGATGAGGCTATGTATATACATATGAGAATATGTATATATGTATGTGGTAATAGCCGAAACATATGTCACCAATTACCAGGTTAAATTGTTCCATTTGTTATCTTTGTCATGTTTGTTGAATAAAAAGCATTGATCAATTAAGTAAAAATTTTACGATCATATTGGTCTTTACGAAATGACTGCAAGTTCAATGTAGTAATGCTTAATATAATAAATAATCAGTCGCTAAAACAAATTTTCTTTTGACTTTTATAATAAGTTTCGAACTTTTCTAAACACATTTTTGACTCTTGCAACATTTTTGGACTTTTTTAACATTTTTCTACGATTCCAAAACTCTAACGAAACACAGTTAACACATCAGTGCGTGCTTGCAGTTAACTGCTTTTAATTTATTATAATTATTTATACCAATAGAACATTAACAAATCGCAAATAGCAAATTTAACAATAGTGAATTTAATACAAAAATAAACGAAATGATAATAAAATCAGTTGAATTTATTATTTTTATTTATTTTAATATTTTTTGAGTAAAAAACTAAAAGCTGAGATGTAAAATTAAAACAGTTGTTTATGAATAAGTGAACTCAAAATGTATTAAAATTTATATCTGAATAAGTAGTTCACAGTGAGTTGATAAAAAAAAAAAAATGCAAATGAGTTCGCAGCAAAGTCTTAGGAGATAATAAAATTATTAAGTGATTACTAATAATGCTAACAAACTTATTCCTAGATAACCGTATAATACATCAGAGTGTAAACTCATTTAGCCAACAGAAAAATAAAAATTTCATCATAATGTTGAATAGACGCATAACAAAATAAACAATTATTTTAAAATGTTAGATATAAGTATATTTTGAAAAGATAAAGACGTGCTCCAAACGTAAGAACTCTTACGTATGTACGTGCTTTCTACGCAATTCTTTAAAAATATAGGAAATTCGTCAAAACGAATATTTGTGGAGATGGAGATGCCCTTGAAAATAAAAATGAAAACTAAATACTTAGAGTAATCAAGAATATGTGAAAAAAAAAACTACATGGATTAACTTCAGCATACGATAAAATTTACAACAGAAATATTTACATAGGCTATTAAATAATATGATATATCATGCGGAAAATTTTCCATTTAAAAACGTACGATATTTAAAGAACGCACAGCAATTTTTCAATTCTAATGAAAATTTACAGTTTAATGTTTTAGGAAATAAACAAAAGTAAACTAAAATATAATGTTTCATTTATAAAATACTTGTTTTTATTTTATTTATGATGTCAAAGTCAACAAAATTTAAATGTATTAAGCAAATATTATGCAAACTACGTTTTTGTTGACCCTGAAAATGCGTCTTTTTTTTTTTTTTTTTGGTGAAAAATTTAAAAACATTTGTCAAAAAACACAAACAAAAAAAATGCTTAAAATGACGAAAACATTTTGGACTTTCTTTGATGTTTTTGTTTTGACCCATTTTTAGTTCACCGCCCACAAACAACTACGAGCAGATTTCTATTTTTTGCTATAATTTACATCAATTTGCAATGAATAATTTTGTAACTGAAAATTTTTATGAATGAATTTTAAAATTCAGCAATATTTGTCATTCATTTCATAAATGCTAAAAATAAAAATTGTTTATCATGTTTTCATTTCATTTACAATTGAATCAGTTAGTTATATTAAAAACAACTTAAGTTAAACAAATAACATTTTTCAGAAATCAACAAAAATTGCAAAAAATTCAAAGTGATACGAATTTTAAAGATTTTCTTGATGAGCTTTATTGACAGGCAGCTGCTAATTATACTGCTCTCAGTTCAATTATAAAATATAAAATATTCAATAAAATGCTGGAAAGTTTTAGGATTTGTTATTTTGACAAACAAACAGCAAAGAGTTGTAATTTTTAGAAAATGTGTTTTGTAGGGATTTGTGCCAACAATTTTAAAACCATAATCCTTCTAAATGATTAAATTTTTAGTTGTAATTTTAGTGATATTTTAAAACAAAAAACTATATATAATATATAATGGACTATCTTTCAGAATATCAAAAACGAGAAATAAAAAAGTTTTGAAAAAATTTTACTTATATTGTTTTTGAAATAGCTGATTCATTCCATTATACATACTTAGATTATATTTTTATGTTTTTTTACAATGCTTGACACACCCATTTATATGATGTGCTCATAAGTTGTGGAGAAACGCCAACAAAAACGTTACTGATAACAAAATCGTATGGTGTGACTCTTGATTTCTTAGCAAGCACATACGTATATATGTACTGTATGATTTTACATAATTTATTATAAAGTTAAAATATAAGAAAAAAACATTTTGCGAATACTTATAATTTGGAATCAGAACTTTAACTCGCTAAAAAACAAAAAGTACTAGAAAAGTATATACAGGAAAATAAATGTACTACAGTTTAAGATAAAAAGTTGATAAGATGACTAAGCTACAAATATAATCTAGCGCATCCTAAAAATTTTTCAAAAACAAAAGTTTTTGGAATGTTTTGTATTACTCAGTGCTTTCGAAATTCTTGATTATGAATCTAAAATCCATTTTCAAGAAAAAAATATGGTAGCTTAAAAAAATTTAATCGATTAACGAAAAATTAATGATGTTTTATGAAATTTGAGATCATGCCAATAACGAGCCTGTAGACAGAATTTAAAAAATCAAAATATTGGCTTTAAAATTATCAGCTGACTACTGAAAAATTGTCGAAATTTTTAAAAGTTCGGTATTAACGCGAGTTTGAGTTTATTGCTTAGGAATCAGTATTCAAATTAAAAACAAACGCTGGATGATGGTTCATATAAAACGGAGCGACTTTGTAAAAGATTGAATTTTGACTACGTTGACTACGTATCTTGAGCCAAATTTATCTTTTACTCTGAAGCTGTATAAGGCCTCTGAAGAAAAAAACAACAGCAATAAAATAAGAACTTTACAGCATTGTTAACACTTTTAAGCTAAAAAAACTGTATAGCATAGAATATATATATACATATATATAAACAAATAAGAACTAGAACTATGGTCTTTTACATTATAAAAGCTTTTAAAAGTTAATGCGATATAATTTCACTATTTATAAGGAAAAGGAATTTAACTACTCTTCCTAACTTGAGACACAAAAAAAAAAAAAGAAATTAACTAACAAACGAAATGATTGTAGTTATAATGAAATTTTGTACCAACAGCGATAACAGTTGGACGCGACTGATACAAAACATCACGCCATTAATTAGCAGCCAAAGAAGTTACACACATACACACGACGTAGTATCTGACGAATATACAGCATAAAAAAAAATGTCTCGTGATATTAAATTGATGTTAGAAAATTTCTAAAAGGGTGAGAAAAAGAACAGCATATAGAGAAAGACAGCAAACATTACTGCTGATAAGTGCAAATTAAATTAAAAACAAATAAAACAAATGAATACGCAAATAGTAAATCTACTTATAGTTTAGAACTTAATTGTAAATACAAATAAAAGTTGTTTTTAATAAAAAATACTGGTTACATAAAATAAATACAAAAAATAAAAGCCAGAAAGGGTCACTCACAAATGGTTGTGCTAATGAATTGACCCCAAACAAAGCACGTTAGTTATAGCATATTATTGTATTATCATCGTTACTTAGTAAAGTTTTATTAAAAGAAATTAACTTAAAATTTTATATGAACTGAGGATCGTCTGACGCACGTGTGAGAGTAGATATAATATAAGAGATACGAACAAAAACAAATAAATAAATTTATATAAGATTAAAAAGAATAAAGCCATGCGTAATTAAACCAACTCAATTTATCATAGCGTATGGCGCTATGTGGTATGAATCATTATCCACGTAACTATAAAGAATAAGTGAAAACGTGTTTGCTTAAATGAGTGGCGTGTTGTAAAGTGTTTTTATATGCAAAATTTTAAAATATTAATTATGAATGAAACTATTTTTATACAAATAAGTCGTATTGACTCATTTAAATCTATACAGTGGAAAAAACCTTTTATGAAAATGGGTGTTGGTTTTAGTCAACATTATTGACAAGATTTGATATCTTTGAACTTCCTTTTTTGCAACTACAGGTAGTCCCCGACTTACGACCGTTCGACTTACGACTATTCGCACTTACGACCAATTTTTTTTTTCAATTTTTTTCATAGAAAATGCTTAAAATAGTTTCGGGGAGTCCCTAAAATATGTATATGAGAAAAAATTTAAAAAAAAAACAGTAGTATGTACAAGGATTCGATTTATTTCAGTACAAATAATACGTTTGTTTAAGTGAATAATTTTATATCATCCCAAAAATGGCTGGAACTAGTAGTACAGTATGTATGTAATATTTTTCTTTAGTTATTTTTTATGAAACTCGACTTACGACTTAATCGACTTACGACCGATGACTAGGAACCTATCTCGGTCGTAAGTCGGGGACTACCTGTATCGCAAAAGTAAGCTTGGGACCACAAGAAGACGTGTCAAACCTTTGATTTATATTATGTTTCAAACATATGTAATTGTCATGCATCAAGTAACAAAGTTCAATAGAGAACTCACCATTTTTTCTTACAAAAGCTTTCTTTTATTTACAAAATATTAAAATGCTAAACTCTTATGATACAGCTTTTATTTTTTGGAACAATTAAATATAATAACATAAACAATGCGCGGAGCAAAACAAATCATCATTTTTATTTTGAGATTATGATACAAAAATAGCAATGGCTGAGTATAAAATTTTTTCAAGAGCAAATTGGTAAAATGTTTTTTTTATTAAGTTGGCATTCACCACTATTAATTATTTTAATTAATAAAAAAAAACGTATTTGATAGTTTATTATAAATAAAACTAAAGCTATCAAAAGACAGTTGCAGTAACATTTTCTAAGGCGGCATTACTAAAACTTACAATAAAACATTTTCCATAGTTAATAAAGAAATAGAATTAATTACTTTATTAATAAATTAAATGCTTCCTAATGAAGCATTTGACTTAATCAAATATAAACTAAAGTACGCGTGTCAGTGGCCCGCATGAAGTTGTATACAACATTTAAACCAACAATTGCTTCTGTGTAACAAAATTCAACAAAGTGTGAAAAGATATAAGGGAACACGTTATTAAATAATGTAGTAATTTTTTTAATTTAAAAGGCATAATTTATGTTTTGATGACGTAGTGTCGGATGTCAAATTTTGGGGCCAAAGTTAAATAAAACAGAATACATAGGAAAGAAAAAATAACAAAGAAACTAAAATAAATATTTGAAACTTAAATATCGACAGCAGCAGCTAAACAAAATATTAAAAAACAAACACAGACAAAACAGAAAACAGCCAAACATTTGTAAGAATATGAGTGACTTTATTGGGTCAGATAATCTATTGTGCTTTTTTCAGTTGCTTAAATTTTTTTCCGTAAACTTTGTCTTTAGCATGCGACGATGTCAATTGCATTTAAAAGTTCAAATTTCAATGCAACAAAGTCAAGCGATGCAGTACTTCCGCTTCCGTTCACTTTAAAATGCAAAAGCAAAGCTTATTTGGAATTTTCAGCCAAATATATGCTGTCATTATAAAAATAAACTTGTTAGTTTATCGCGTGCTTGTCACGCCACCTTTTTGTTTAATAAAAAAAGCTTAAAATATTTTTAAATACATCATCAGCAATTAACAAATATGTGTATATATATTCATTTATAAATACAAACGTTACCACATATATAATAGCAATATATAAATTATATTTAAATGATCAAGGACGGACAATGGCCAAAAAATATTATTTAAAAATCATGCCACCTAGATAGTTAGTTGAGATAGCTTAACTATTGCAACAACCACAAAATATAAAATAAAACATAGGTAAAAAAATTTATGTTTTTTTTTTTCAGCTTCAACAACTTTAAAATTATTGCTTATCATTAAGCTGTGGTGTATAGTGCTCCGAAACCTTTAATTTTTCATAGTTGATTAATTTTAGTGGATTTGTTTATAGAGCACAGTTTATTTAAAAACATAATATATGTTTTAAACTTAGTTTATAATCTAAAATTAGCGAGATTGAAGTGCGATGAGTTGTTATCCAAATTTTGTTGAGACAGGCAATAAAATCATGCCTAGCATTGTTTTATGAGGCCAATCGTCTGTTCCAGACAGAGAGAGATTAAAAGGTTTAAAAATTAATTAAGCGCTGATAAGACAACGATTTGACCAGATTTTTGTTGTTGTTAGTTAGTAAGCATTGTAGCAGTTTGAAAAAAAAAAACAAACTACTGTAGTTGAAAAGCGAAAAAGTTAATAAAAATTTAAAGAAAATGTTTAAAATAAATATTATCTACGACACTAAAAAAATATTATAAAAACTAATTACAGAATCCTTAATATATGCCTAAATATTTATTAGTCATTGACTTGCTCCATTGCACTAAATTATTTTTATCTAACACATTTTCTCAATTTGTGCATGGATTTCTAAACAAATCGCACATTCACTGTAACTATCTCAGAAAAAATTTTACCATAACCTAACTTATTATCAAAGCGTTATCTATACATGGTATGTACATAAATAGGCAGTTGCATAACGATTCCATCCTTTTATAACTGCCATAACCGATGATGGGCACAAGTTCTAGCAAGAGCGTAATTGAGAGTAACGATATCGCACTGAGGGTTTTGACCCACTTTCAAAAATATGAGACGTGAGTGTGCAAATTGCATGCAATAATGAGTGTGAATCTGAATTTCGCTCACTGATGCTCAGTAATGGTGAGCATGTAAGTAGTATGGTCTCATGAATGTGAATGCTTGTGAAGCTCACACTCATATGCATTCAGCATTCATGAAGCAGTGAATGGCTTGAGCCACTTGTGTTGAACTATTATAAAGAAAAACTGTTTTTTTTCCTCCAATCGATGGGGAAAGGTCTAAAAATGATTTTGGACACCACTTAGGGTGGCTCCGGACCCTGAAAAAGTATATGCAAAAGTCCGTTTTCAACCTTTTCACATCGATTGCAACAAAAAAATTTTTTTTACGAAAATGGGTCATAATCGATCTTTTCAGGGTCCGGAGACACTCCAAGTGATGTATAAAATCGAACTTCAACCTTTCCCTATCGATTGCAGCAAAAAAATTTCCGAAAATGGGTCAAAAACGGTCCTTTTCAGAGTAAGGAGCCACCCTAAGTGTTGTTCAAAGTCCATTTTCGACCTTTCTCCATGGATTGAGGCAAAAAAAAACAATTCCCGTAAATTGGTCAAAAACAATCCTTTACAAAGTCCGGGGATACTCTAAGGGATGTCTAAAGTCCATTTTAGACCTTTCGCCATTTTTAAAAAATTCACAAAATGTTCCATGCGAGCATCTCAAATTTTTTTGATGAATGTTTGCTTTTGTTTCATAAGTAGCTTACGCAACACTCATATACTCATACGAAAGGAAATGAAAGCATTCACTAGAAGTGATTATGAAACACACTTGCATTCACAGACTTCGCCATGAGACGGAATGGTAGGTAGCTCGTTTCACAAAATTTTCTGTAAGCGGTGAGTCTGTGTTAATCTGCTGAAAGTTTCAACAGATTCATGAATGGCAAAAATTATGAGTGGCTCACTGCAGTTATCTGATAACTACGTTTACAGAAGTTATTTATTAGTAGTTTTAAGTTCTTACTATTAGTTACAAGCTCTTAATAATAGTGTTAAGATACTTATTTGAAGTTTTTCACTATTAGTTTGAAGTTCTTACGATTAATTTTAGATTTCATTATGTAATAGTTACATTAAAATAATTTGCAAAATGTTTCAAAGTGAACATGAAAATTGAATCATTTTTTTCCCTTAAGTCCTCCAATCAACTGGAGTGTTTAATTTGCTCCAAGGTTTTGACTCTCATAAAAAATCAAATTTTCAAAGCCATTATTAAACATTTCATCGTGAATTCAAAAACTTTACAAATGTAGCAAGAATTCTAAAACTGTTTGAATTGAAGCTTATTTTTCTCGAAAAGCAATATTCTAAAAATACCAACCAACTATTCGATGACCTGAAAGAAGGTAAACTAAATGCCTCATTTGTAATTAGTATGGAATTGGCAAAAAAAGGGGAAGCTCTTAAATGATG
Source organism: Meiosimyza decipiens (assembly GCA_963680825.1). Classification (NCBI taxonomy): domain Eukaryota; kingdom Metazoa; phylum Arthropoda; class Insecta; order Diptera; family Lauxaniidae; genus Meiosimyza; species Meiosimyza decipiens. Next base: position 59,043,105 of record OY804261.1, read on the forward strand.
GTACCTTTTTTTAAAGAACTGGCTATTGCTATGCTAAACTGCTTTGGAGAAAAAGAAAGGGAAATGGGCAATATGTATACTTAAAGATATAGAACTTTCCCAGGACAAAGATATTTCCTTTAAAAAGGGTGATACTACGCCCCTAACAAGAAAATATGTTTTTAAAGCAAAACTAATGGACCGACTTAGCGTCATCGTACCCCGGAACCAGTCCAGTTTTGCCTGTATTCAGTAATGTGTATAGCACATAGTGTTTGAAAGTTGCGAATTGATTTTTCTTGAATGTGGGCGTGGTTTGACAAAGGGGGGTGATAACTCCCATACAACTAAAATGCCTAAAACGCTAGGTCTTGGCACCTAAGGCAGATTTTTGCACGTCTAAGTCGTAAAATTTCAACGGAATCGGACGCAAACTCTGCCGGCGCCGTTTACAGATTTCAGAAGAGAAGCTCAAATTTTGTGGCAATTATTTTTAAGCCCCATGCTAAACATTTGCAAAATAAAAACAATCTACAAAGTTTTTAAAATAAACAACCTAAAGTTTATCTTGTAAAAACTAATTTTCGCGCTTTAATTTTTTTCTCAAGACACTTCCCAAAAAAAAAAAAAATTGCGAAATGCAGCTAAAGTAAACAATAACCTCAATGTGTCCGCCCGCTCTTTTTCCAACTTACCAGCTATAGTAAAACGATCCATATAGTTGATGAGATTGACAAAGCACAGTACAGCTACGGTGAACCATTGACTGCGTGTGACACACGAGACGCGACCACGCCTTGTGCCACCGCCAGCACCACCGCCGCGACCAATTTCATCCAGCACACTATCAGTATCGGATGGTGGCATCAATTGTTGTGATGAATACGTTGATGGGAGACCGCCTTCGACTGAACTCTGATCGAGACCATCTTCAACAATGAGGGTAGGTGTACCCAATACTCCTGGTGCGGATGTTGTATTGAGGGCAGGATTATCCATATTTGTTGTTGGTATTGGATTATAACCTTGATACGGTGATGGCCGATTTGGTGTTGTTATTGTTGTTTGCGATTTGGAAGACATTCACGCGCAAATTTCTTAAAAAGTTTCAACTGCAAAATACCTCTATTTATTTCTCTTACGCGAAAATGAGTGCCAAAGGAAATGTCAAATAACGGTTCGTTTTTATAGCAAAAAAGTTTCCACGAAATTTATTTCTTAATAATTTTTATATAATTACGTTTAGTTGCACTTTTCTTTCAAAAATTTAGCATTTTTATTAAATTATTTTACAGCTTAAAATTTTCGCATATTTAAATTCGCGTCGCGTTGGCAAATATTTTACTTTTTCTACGATTTGCTTCTTCCCTTTTTAATTTAGTTTAGAGCAAACAAAAAAAAACTTTTGTCTCCTATGTTTCGTTGTTAAATTTTGCACTGCATTTGTTAACCAAAAGAAAAAATCCAATTGTATAGAAGTTTCTATTCGATTATATTTCAACACGCGTTAACACACAAAAATTTTTACTGTATAACTTAACGCGGCAAATGACAAAATTCAACTGAAGATGCGCGTCGGCTGTAGCAAAATTTCAAATGAAAGCAATGAAGGTCATATACTCAGGCAATGAAGGAATGCCAGATTAGCTGACGTTTCTGTATACCGGGAAAAATTGTATTTGGATGTGTTCAGTGCACACAACACTTAATAGGGAAAGTAGGCAAACTAAAAGCTTCGTTGTGCCATGTCAGCGATAACACTATGCGTGTAAACTAACGTGACCAGATATTTTTCACCAAAACGCGGAGCAGGAAAAAGCTGATGAAACTTTTTTAAAGATTCGTTTGTTTTTATGTACTAAAAAAAAATTCTCACTTTCACATCCCGAAATCCAATTGTTTATAAAGAATAAACAAAAAAAGGTCCCCACTATCATCGAAAACCCTATCCTATTTTCAATAAAAACGTGGAACACGCGGAGCAGAAAACATGAAACGCGAATTAACAATGAATTTAGGTACACTATAATTAAATTATGTAATCAAGTAAGCCATACATATATTGCTACAATAATTTGAAGACATATTACTTTCATGGACATATCAAATATCGTTAGAGATGTAGAAATGGAAAACACTTCTGAATCGTAAGCTAAAGTCAACGTTTACACGAGCAAATTTGGTCTGAGAAATTCTTGTCTATTCTCTTTTGTGAATTTCTTTAGCGTTTACACACGGAAACTAGAATTTGTTTCAATTTCAAAGCAATTACTGCATCAACCCACCACAACAAACGTAAATTCAAAGCATAATATCAGCTAAAGAATAGAACGAAAGGGATTTCGCGTGTACGACAAATTCTGTACACCACCCTTTCGTTTTTCCCTTCTTGCCAACAAACAGGAAAACTTTCTTTCAAGAGTTTCCTCGTGTAAACGCTGTCAAAGTATCATAATATATATATATTGAATAAGCGAAAAATCAAGGAATGCCATCGATACCTGCACAGCTACCGACATATCGGGATTAGCCCCATATGTTGATATCGGCGTTATATGTTTGTCGTGTTTGTTGTGTCCCATAGAGTCAAAGTCAATTATAACATTTATCAGCATTAGTGATGATATTTTCGCTAGATTTGTACGTTTATCAGTCCCTTTGTTTTTTACAAAACATGCGTCGGCACGATAGCCAAATTTTTAGTATATTCGGTACAACGGAAGAATTTTCAGTACCTTTTGCGGATTTTTAGAACATTTTCGGTACATATGGTCCATTTCTTATAACCAATTTTTTTGTTTATTTTAGTAAGTTTTTCCAAAATTATTTGTGTATGTTAGGAAATTTAGGTGGCAATGTCAAAAAAAAGTACATTCGCTCTAAAGAGTACATTCCAAGTCATTATTCAAAACAAAACTTTACTACATGCAATACCTATTCACTAGGCGGCGAAAAACAGCAATTTAAACTTTGGTTTAGTATCTTTATTATTATTTTTGAAATCTAATAACTTATATTTATTTAAAATTGTCTCTGCTGCTGCCGTGTTGAAGATTGGGAATCAGAAAGTAAGATAAGGGGGTGAGTAAAATAAATCTACTTTTTTTCGATACATTTTTCTTATATAGGGATGACAAAAAAATCCCACAAAAGCACCCACTTATCACGTTTGCCTGATCCGTGTAAGTAACCGTGTGAACAATACCTTTTTAATTAATTTTTAAGCGAAAAATTAGTTTTTAGATCTTAGGATCGATAGTTTATAAAACAAATTTTTTTTTTGATTTTTTTTTCTAGAATTGAAGGCGTATGCGCAAATGATAAAGCCTCTCCTGTGCATCTGAAAAAAAAAAATCAAACGGAATTTGAGTATAGACATCTCCCCACCAAAACCGGGTGGTAAAGCATTTTTTCAAAAAACTTACTTGGAAAAAGTTTGAAAACAGCCTTATTTTCCTACGCTTTTAGGTCTCCGAACTGGAAAAAAAGAAAAACAAATCACCAGTTCCGTGAGGGATACATAGTAGGCATAATAATGAACATAATGAGCCAAGTTTTATTAAAATCTGATAAAAAGTTAAAGCTAAAAGCAAATTTGAAAAATATTATCGCGAGAAAAATGCGTTTAGAGAGTAATATAACAAGCATGAGAGTACAAAATGGGTATAACTTTTTTTGAATTTTGTCAAGAACTTTTTAATAAATATTTCCTAAATATGAGAAATATTCTGATCAGCTGTTGCATTGACAATGAGCGTTTTTGAACACAAAAATTACGTGCACCAACTTCATGCGTATAGTGTGTAGCAACACTGCCATATCGGCCAACAAGTCGACATGTCTACGCAGTGCTTAAGTTTTCATTTACTTTGCAAATCGCGCGTTTTATTGCTCCGCTAAATTTTGATATTTTGCACTAAAATATTAATAATAATATAATGAAAAGTGATTGCATCTATTTATTAACAAGTTTCGAGTGTTATCAGCATAAAATGTTACAATAAATTCAAATAAAAGTGAAAAATTGCAATTAGCACGTTGCCGTCCGTTGGCAGAGGAGCCAGTGAGAGTGCAGTGCTTTATGGTCTCGTTGTTAAGTAAAAATTGGTTTTATTAAAAATCTTTTTATTTGCTCAAAAAAAAATGTTACAAGGGCTTAAATTAAATTTAATTCTATGGAGATTTTTTAAATATTTGTCTTATATATCTAAAATAATTTATTAAAAATACTAAATTGGTGTATTGGTTGTTGCTAAATTACATTGCAGTTACTGATCAAGAGTGGCATCCGCTATGGTTTTGTCCAAAGCTATATTTCAGTGCTTCCAATATGTTTTGAAAATTAATTTCTAGCAGTTGTCTTTCAATTGTGCAAGTCGCTAGGCCGCAATCGGTAAGTGATTTCTATTTTGTTTTTCTATAATTTAATTAAATTTCCTTCTTTTTATTGATGCAAATGTTAAACCACGCAATTTATGAAAGCGACTTACATTCGGTGCATTTTCAGTACATTTTAGGTACACTTCGACCATTTTTAAAAATGATAATTTTTATAGTAAATTTACCGGGAAATATGCCTGAAGTAAAAGTTGCTGGACGGTTTTTTTTTGTTGTAAAAAAGCTAAAATTTTGTGCTGAATTTTAATAATTTAAAGTAACTTTTCCATCTTCCTGTCGAAAAAGTACAGTCGGCATTAAAAAAGTACATTTCATGTCTCCATTCAGTACATTTCGACAAAGCCCAAATGCCATCACTGATATGAGGATATATACGTTACCGATGAAACTGGTTCATCCTAACATGCTTCGAATGAACTAGGTTGGCCTAGGAAAAACTAGCATATTCTAAAAACTGGTTTGGCGAGAACATACACATATGTATAACATAATGATATTTTAAACAGGTCTAATGTACATAAGTATAGAGATGCTATATAGCTTTTTTAAATGTACTTAATATTCATTAGCTACTTAATTTTGTTTAAGAGAAAGTGTGAAAATTTAGTATGCATAAAACGATACACAACAACAAAAGTTACCAAGTAAAATGTAAACTTCCAATGAATTTTCACATTAAAATTTTGTTTATCGTTGGCAAATGTTGAAAGGATTAAAGGGCTACGCAAAAATTTCAAATAAGTATGTTTGTATATGTACTATATAGTGTGTACATATGTGAGCATGTATTGTAGGCTTTGTGCTGTTTGCGTATTTGTTGAGTGTTGAAATTTATGTTGATGTACACAGAGTTAGCGAAACAAAATGGACACTGAATTAAAATGTCAGTCCGAATTGTGAGTGTCAAAGTTCAGTACAAAACGCAAACAACTGAAGCAGCAACAGCAACAACTGTAAAATTACAAAAGCTATCTACACTCACATAGTTAGAGGCAACACATGGCAACAAATTTTGACTTTTTCTTCCATTTGATACAAGCATGATTGAATAATATCGGTTTCTGCGAAAAAAATGCTGCTTCTTCGAAAAAGTAGGGTTAAAGTCAAAATGAATCAGCTGATAGATCAAAACATCTTTTCTCTAGTAATCATTTGTCAAAGGGTATGAGTTTTTATACCCTACACTGAGGGTATATTCACTTTGGCATTCCGTTTGTAACGCATAGAAGGGGGCGTGGCAGGTATGGAAAAGTATATATATTCTTGATCAGCGTCACCACCTGAGTCGATATAGCTGTGTCCGTCTGTCTGTCTATCTGTCTGTCTGTCTGTCTGTCTGTCTGTCTGTCTGCCTGTGTGTCTGTCTGTCTGTCTGTTGAAATCAGGTTCACGAGAAAACTAAGCAAGCTAACTTAATGAAATTTGGCACACAGGTCAAACCTTCTTGCAAGCTGCTAGCATATAAAAATTGGCGAAATCGGTTCACGGCCACTCCTTCCGCCCATACTCTATGTAAATATACCCAAGTCCATTTTGAAAAAAGTTGCTGCGATTTTGATGAAACTTGGTGATTTGGTGAAGATGAGAACAAAATTAAGATTAGGCTAGGTTTGAAGTTTGCAAAGACTCTTAAAGGGGCGTGGCACAGCCCTTAATTTTAACTTTTATAACGCCATAGCTCGTAAACCGTGAAAGATATTGTGATGAAATTTGGTACACGAATACAGATCTATATATCTTGAATTGCGCATAAAGTGGGCGGAATTGTAAAAGTGGGCGTGGCACTTTTTAGCAATTGAAAATTTGGATTTCGTATAACTCCAAATTGGCACATACGATTTTCATTAAAACTTTAGGGATGATACCACTGAAAGTAGTCAACAATACAAGTTTATTCAATATTCTGGAAAATTTTGTTGAAGGGCGTGGCACAGCCTGCAATATTTATAAACGTTATAAAAAGAGAACTAACAAAGCAATCGCTTTGAAATTTAATATGGCAGATATACTCGCTAAAAGGTTTCTTCTTGCAAAGTTTTGGTACAATGGTGCCGGTGGGTGTGGCACCTCCCATATAAGCAAAATACGTTTAATGCTATAGATTGTGTGCTATGGGAGCAATCTTCATAAAATTTTGTGTAGAGGTGCCGGTTACTATACGCTTTTACATTCAATGAATCTTGACAAGATTGCATCAGTGGGCGTGTCACCTCCCTCATTAGCATAAAGTTGTAAGTGCTATTTTAAGTGAACTAATGGTGCAATTGATCTGAAATTTGATGTAAGTGGCATAATGGGTATTAGGTACATATGAATCAAAAGCGTTTGAAATAGCAACAATGGGCGTGGCACGTCCCATACAAGTAAAATACCTTTAGTGGCATAACTATCGAAATAAATAAGCAATCATACTGAAATTTGGTGTAAGAGGTTTGTTTATGGAAGGCTACTTTTGGATCAAAATCTGAGTGGATTGTACCAGTGGGTGTGTCACCGCCGTAAATTTCAAGAATAATTACGGCACATATCGCAAACTATACAAGCTATTATGCTAAAATTTGGTTTGTGCATGTCAATCACGAATATCATTTATTGAAACAAAAGTCGGCGGAATTGGAGAAGTGGGCGTGACATATTTCGTGTTTTTATTTCCATTCTAATTTTTTCAACATTTCCCATATACTTTTGACATTTTCAGTTTTTTCCAACACTTTCCAACATTTTTAAAACTTTTTACATTATTTTCCACTTATTCAACCTCCTCAACATTTTTTTAACATTTATTTAAAAAGTACATTTAATGCAGTGTAGGGTATGTGAGTTTCGGTCTGGCCGAAGATAACAACCTTTACTAGTTATTCTTTGTTTTGCTTTGGCTATCAATTTTGACATTCGGTTGTTCATGACGTCTAACACTTTCAGAGTTGAGTTTAGGAAAGTTTGACAGTTTACGAGAGTCTTAATAGTTAAATTGTGGATACAAGTATGAATTGAATATACAGTTGACACTCAATTATCCGGACATTCATCAACCGAGAATATATCTTAACCTGAATACTGTGTGGTTGATTTTATACCTGGGGCGTTCAACGTCAAGCGGATCACTTAACTATGCAAAAATTGGTTTGAACAATCAAGACGTACAGTTCTTAAAATGTTCGTCTAGGGAAAAGCTTCTAAAAGCAAAGTGGTGTTTTCAGAAATCGCATCCAATATGTCGGCTGGAGAAAATTCAAGTGTCCAGAAAAAAGACTGTAAAATAAAAATTCGCTACTGATAGGGTAATTTCTTGGCTCAAATTGTAGCTAACAGACGCCGCTAAAAAGTTGCCTTGAAAGGTTGACAAAATCCAACATAGCGGTTCTAATATGGCGATCAAAAATCCAATATGGTGGACGAATATTTGAATATCAACAGATTTGTACCCAATTTGGTAAACAAGGGTTTTGTTTTTGGGGTCTCCAATTGCGAATCTGGGGTTAGATTTCCAAAATTTCAAATTGAAGATGGCGTATTCAACATGATGGACATATATTTTAAAATAAACTGATTTTAACCAAATTTGGTATACTTGGGTTTTGGGGGTGACTGATCACGAATCCAAGGTCGCATTTTTAAAATTCAAGATGGCGGACCCAATGCAATGGATTGGGATATTAAGTTTCCGCCATATTCGGTTCACCATCCTGAGTTTTTAAAATTTTATCTCGGATTCGTGATCAGTGACCCACAAAACTCCCGTATACTCCAAAATACTCATTACTTGTTAAAACATAAAATTTTTGAAATCTAAATATGTTCAAAATTCACCTTTAGATCTCATCTAAAATCGGACCCCCTCCTCTGATCTCACTCTACGTAGATAAGTATGTATGTAGGTAATAGAAAGACTTTGCTTCTTTTTTTAATTTTATTTTTTTACCGTGAAAGACGCTGCCGAGTCGCTGTTCAATCGGCTTAGTTTTCCGAATACCAGACAAATTAACAGCTAACAGATTTTAAAAAAAGACCCAACGAATGAAAAAAAAGCTGATAGCAGAACATTTGGTGTCGAAAGCTGAAAAGATTTCGACAGGGGGGGTTGAGGAAAATGCATTTAATCCACCAAAATATATACATATGTGCATATGTATGTAGATTCATATGTATCAAACAGAGTCATCATGATTCTTTAAATCACTACAACAGATAAAAGAATCACAACAGGTTGAATGCCATATTCCCAGTGTAAAAATTTTGTAGCCTAGTGCTGCATACGATTGTTGTTTTTGTGTTTATAATTGTGATATTGGTGTTGTTGAAGTTGTTCATGTTAGTGAATGCATGTCCACTTTAAAATGCGCTTTTGAAGTCGATTTGTGTTGAAAAATCTGTAAATTAAGAGATAGCAAAAATAAGCCATAAATACATAGACAAGTGTTTTGCACATTTACATATGCATTAGACTGTCCGTTATCTGCCAAATTACTTTCCGAGCTTTTCATAGTGTTAATGTTAAAAAAATTAAGTTTTTGGTATAAAAAAACTTTATTTTAGCGCAGTGCAGTTCGGTACGGAGCACTTAAAATTTGGTTTTTTACACTCGAAAACTTGTGAACATGCAAAATAATGCCATCAGTTTTTAGTGATTTGTTTTATGAGCTTTTGAGAATAAAATAATACTAGTGATAACCCCCGAAAATCGGGTAAGGGTTCTGTACACACTAACCAGATCTGATTTTTAGAATTGGATTTTGACGAACTCTTACTGGCCTTCCCGGTCCCGGTGGCATTTTTCTACAAACACTAAAGTATTAATAAATACATCGCGCTTTCATTGGAAATAAGAAATTTTAATTTTGGAAATAATACAGAAGTGATTTTAAAAAAGCAAGGACTTCTTCTATTTTTTTAGTAAATATCAAATTTTTTTGCAAAAAAAACGAACCCTTAAAAATGTTTCATCAAATTTTTCCTGCTACGCTTTTTGTTGACAGATATATAGTCACGTTAGTTTAACTCAATTTCAAAAAAAAGATGACGTACTCTATGGTTCTAAGCCCGTCAAATATTACGGAAGAGGCTAACTGATTTGCCCCTTTATTGCGTTTAACAAAAATAAATAATTTTTTCCGTGAGCCAGGTTGTTCTTTACCGAATTAAGATAAATATTTCACTTAGCTTCCTCTTTCAAACACGGTCTTACAATTTTTGTGAGCCATTATATAGGAAACATCAATTTTTACATAAGTCCATGGGAAAATTTTAATCTTGTTGTTGTTTTAAAAATTTATAGTTTTATACTAAGCTGTTAAGAGTCCCAAACATATTTGTATCAACTATTCCTTCTGAAAATTTAATTTGGAATTTTAATTGAATTGTGTCACTTGGGACATGCCAGGCTAAAGGTATTTTACCCATAAACATCCACCCGAGGGTTCTTAAAACATGCAGTTCGAATTTTTTGAAAATTGGGTGGAATGTTCAAGAGTTGATATGAGAAGATTCTCTTCAAGGGTAAGGCTAAATTTAGTTTAAGCTTTAAAGTAATATCTCGCACGCAAAAAGCGAGAGTTTTTTACAATCACTATGTGTGCTCGATTTCAATGATTTAGGGGGCGTTCAAGTATTACGTAACGCAATTTTTGAAGATTTTTGACTCCCCTTCCCCATGTAACGTTTTTCTGTACCCCCCGCCCCCTCCTTAGACGTTACGTATCACCCAAGTGGCCATATTTACCTAGCAGCGAGTGTTTTTCTCTTCGCAATTGATAAAAATAGGAAACCTTTCCACGCCTATATATCTTAGCTTTTGGTTAGCCGATCTCGAAGCTGATCATTTTATGGTATTATTTATTGCATCAGAAAATCTAGATCCCGTAAACTTTTATCATTTTAATAAAACATAATAACAACAATATTCAATAAACATATAAATAAAGCGTTTCATAATACACACCTAATTTAGAATCACTCTCACTAAAGAAGTTTCACTTCAAAAACACTGTTCCCCTCCCCATAACATGTTTAACACGAAGTTGTTTTTCCCTTGCTCTTTCTCATCAAATATCAAGATCCACTTACATTACGCACACACGCACTTATTCATTGCTATTGCTTTTCATATTTTAGTAACAACAACACTTAATTATAATAATTGGAAAACAATATCAATTAGAGAGGGAGAGAGAGAGAGAGTAGTAGGTATGTAAATTTTTCTCCTTGCTATGGCAAGGCTTTTGCAGTTAATCAGTGCAATGCTTGAAATAATTGAAAATAAAGGAAATCTTTCCACGCTTATATCTCAGCTTCTGGTCAACGGATTCTGGATCCAATAATTTTCCGCAACTCTGCTCGATGAGCACTTCAATTTGATATAGTAAATTTGTTGCTGTAGCTGCTGTAGATCGCGTCAACTAAGCATTAACTTCGAGGAATAAATATATAGATAAACAGCAATATATGTATATATATGCCTCATTGTGCTAAAATCAAGAGTTTCAGTGTACTCTATTTTTTTCATATTAACTCACAAAATCATAGTTAAAAGAATATCAGATAATTTTTTCTGTAACTCTATTAGTTTTTGAGATATAATAAAATACAAGAACTACGTAAAGTGCTCCGTGCTTGCGGATATATAAAAATTTTATTTTTTCTAAATCAAGCTATTCCACTAGAGAAACTTTGGATGTGACCAGTGTTACCATATTTACAGTTTGAACTGCAAATTCCAGTTTTTTTTTTCAGACAAGCTTCCACTTTTTTTTAATAGCTACAAAATAATAGCCAACAAAATTTCAAAGTTGCAGCAATATTTTCAATATTTTAAATATTAAAGATAATAAGGTCACGAAATTGAGGAATTTATAATTTCTTTTTAAAATTGCTTTTACACTGAGCTTTTATGAAAAGCTCATTTTGCTCATGAAATAGTAAACACTAAACCATATCTAAAAAAAAACGTTAAGTGCTCGGAGACTCGCTATACTGGACTGAAAGAAAAATTGCTGTAGATTAAAAATATTATTTATTCCTCGCAAAAGTATTGATATACCGATCTGCAAGATAAAAGAAACTGCTGCAAATAACGGACAGTCTAAAACACATACGAGTATATGCATATGCACACAATGATGCGCATAGCACCATGGCATAGACGTGTTTGTAAAATTAAGGGTGTAGACGGTTTTAAATTGCTATAATCATGCAAATAAGTGTAATTAAGTGAACTTCACGCTACTGCTGGATCTTTGGGCTACGAATGTAAAATGTTCATGTTAAAAAGCATAATGAAGGTTAATTAGAAGTACAAAAAGAATGTAGTTGTACCTGTTTGATGAAAAAAACTTAAATGAAGCGGAAAATAAAGGTAGAAAATAGAAGGTCCAAATTTAAAAGAAGCTTAAGTCCAAAAAAAATACACAAAAGCTTTAATGAGTTATTTGATAAATGAACTATAAAAACCTTATGCAAATATGAGTTTATTCTACTTAATAAGTGAAAAACTTAGAGTGTGAATCCGTCGAAAACTCAAGGGCACATTTGGACAGATTATTTGTTCAAGAGATGAAGCTTTCCATACAAATTTGAAATTTTGAAAGTAAGGCTCTACTGTACCATTTATGTTTAAGCTAAAAGAAAAAATGCCCAAAATTAAATTTTTTGACCTAAAAGAAACAACAGACAGAATGCCACACAATCGAATATTTCGTCCCAGGCCGATTTTTTTTTTGAAGTGAAATGTGCCAAATAATTATCTGCAGACATATTTTCGTTCCTGAGCACCCGCCTTATTATCAGACATTTTGTTACCGTTCAAAATTAAAGTTGATGTATTGATGCAAATTTTTATTTGGAATGATAGTTCGGTTCTTACAAGTCAATGTTAAAAAATTATTTCGTTCAAATGTTGCCCACGACTAGTTCTTAAATGGTACATTCTGTGGGTCCAATGTTCGATAACTCTTTCGAGCATATCGACCGGTATTCCTTGAATAACACATGTTGGTTTCGAAAGCGTCAATAGTTTCGGGTTTGTCGACATAAACAAGTGATTTAACATATCCCCAATGAAAGTAATCCAATGACGTCAAATCACATGATCTTGGTGGCCAATTAAGAGGACCATTTCTTGAGATGATGTTTTCATCGAACGTTTACCTCAATAAAGCGATTGTTTCTCCAGCTATATACAGTTCATTTATGCGTTGGAAGCTCTTGGATTGTTTCTGGTTGTTCATCGGCCCAAATACGGCAATTTTGCTTGTTAACGTAGCCGTTCAACCAGAAATGAGCTTCGTCGCTAAACACAATTTTTCGATAAAATAATGCATCAATTTGTATGGATCAGCCGGCTTCAATTCTTGTACGAGCTGTATTTTATAGACCTTCAGACCAAGATCACGCCTCAAGATACGTCACAATGATCTAGAAGAGATGTCCAAAGCCTGAGACCGGCGACAAATCAATTGTTCACAGTTTCCACGATCACTCTCTGCTACTGCAGAAATATTCTCAAAATTACGGGATGTATGCACTCTGGTTGAATGATAAATGTCCAATAGTGGTAAATTGGTTCAAAATTTGGTGATGATGTTACGAATAGTGCGCTCAGCTGGACGCTCATAACGACCAAAATGATGTTAAAGAACTCCATAACATTCTCTAACTGATGACTGATTTTGGTAGTAAGTTTCCACAATTAATAAACGTTGTCCAGGAGTAAGCCTATTCACGATTGAGTCGTATTGAATACTGAACACAAACGTCATATGGACAAGCCATACGAGATAAACTTAATTATTCGTGACGATAAAGCTTTTAAGGCAGTTTCAAAATTTTGTATGTTTTGTATTCTGAGTAGAGGCTTTTGAAGAGCTCTGGTATTTTCCTAAAGATACGTAATGTTTGGACTTAAATCAGCAGTAACTGCCTTTATCGGTAAGAAAGCTGCCAGTATATCGTATTATGAAGTTACTATAGGAGTTATTTTTATCTACATTCTCAAATGTCTTATTAGATTATATTTCAACAGAAAACATAAATTCTCAGTTATATCGCTCTTAATTTCTATGTTATGTTATCAACCTGTAATGTAAATATTTTATTTTTTACACTGCATTTTTTTCAGAGTTAAATTTGCAACAAAAATTAATTTTAGTGTACTCTATGATTTATTAACGTTCTTATGAAACATTGACCCATGCACACACGCTCACAAAAACCAACACTCTGCTGACCTTAAGCAAATACACAGAGCAAAATAAACTGCAAAAACAAATATTGAAAGAACTTTATATTGCAACTAAATGAGCATCGCTTGCAATATGCCGTCAAACAAACAAACACTAAAAATAAATGACGAAGATAATTACATGTTGTATAAATATGTACATGGTCGTATATAATGTATTACTTCATAAAATGAAAAATTGCAAGAGAATGACTGGAAGTGCTCAAATATCTAATTGAGTTGCTTTGATGTGCATGATAATTAATGCATGCCAATTTAAGAAGAGAAAGTGAAGATGAGAAGGTTGTTTTCATCCGCCGTGAGGCTATAAAAAACTTGGTGTAATGAGATTCGTTTAAAAAAAGTTCTAAGTAATGGAAAAATCATTATTTTCGAGAGAGTTTCAGAACCCATGGTGATAAAAAATGGATCAATAATTCTTTAAGAAATTAAAATGTTCCATTGTGGGTGAAGATACAAAGTCTTATTAACAAAATTTAAATCTAATAAGATTTAATTAAATTTTACTATGCTTAGAATGCTTTTGTGTTTTGAACGTTGTCTGGGGATGTGTATTCGCACAAGACAAAACTAAAGTCCCGCTTATACACGCAGAAAAATTTGATTGAAAACACTTTGAACATATTCACGAAGTAAACTTAAAACCTTTATTGTTTCTTACTCAGCTTTTGTCGTGAAATATTTCAATAGTGTGAAATTATTTCCATATTTAATTAGCTACGACAAAAACAGTCCAACTTAACAAAGCAGTAAGAGAGGAATTTTACACGACGCTGAAGTAAACTGGGACCTAGTAGTAGTAAAGCTTCTTTAACAGGCCTTTTAAAGACAAGTAGAAAGACAACATATTATAATTATAAATTCTTTATAGGGGCTTTTAAGAGCCATTTGGAGTATGAAGTATAAAGACATTTTCCCCCCTCTGTAATCTTTGACCAGACTCGGTAAAGTATCTTTATGAGATGTTTAAAAGACACCAAATTTAATAAAGATTTCCGTGTCTTGTAGAGACTTTAAAGATGTTAGAGACTCAATGCAAATAATCAAACTTTATTATTTTATTATCAAACGTGATTTTTTCTTACGCTTTGTACGTCGGTCTCGAACCCATTTCCCAGCGAATCATAGTCCTGCGCGCTACCTACTAGGCTACCTGTCACATGTTATATCATATGTAAATGGAGAATCATAACTTTGTCACATCACCAACGACTTACGAGATTTGCAGTCTCAAGTTTCTTAAGACATATGAGACATGCGGTCTAAAGTCTTCTTGTCTTCAAGTCACTTGCCAAGTCACTCTTACTTTCATAAGAATTTTATTATGTATAGTAGAAAGAGACAGCGAGACACTTTGTAATCCGCCTATTATGAGATTTAAAAATACATATTAAAGTCATTTTTACATCGCTCTTCATCAGGGTTTTATATCTTGTTCTAGAAAATATTACTAAATCAAATTTTGCTACAAAGGCAAAGTATCGTAGTAATTACGATCCAAAGCTATTTTAAAAATATCACTGTTTTGTAAGCTAGATGTTTGTTTTTATAGCTTCCCCTTATATTACTAGCGGTAGCGGCACGAAACAGAGTTGTCCATTTTTGCCAAATGTAACAACGTGTTCGAATCAGGCCAAGTGAAGTCAATGGAACACAAAAAATCGTTTCAAATGATACATGTCCTTATAACAGCTTATTTTTTTTTGCAGTCGCTAACTTTCTCTAACCAATTATTTTTCTGTGGTATATTAATGTAATGTTAACGCGGCACAAAGACTCACCCCCCAAAAAAAAATTCTGTTTTTAAAGAAACGGGTTAATGGCATAAGTTTGGTTGCCAATATTTATTTAAATTGTGTTTCTATATTCAGAAACTTCGTGGGACTTCAATACAATATACTTCAAGACAGAAGTTAATTATCACTGGAGCATAAAATTTGCATTCAAGAAAACTGCGCTCAAAGAAGTATCAATTTTATATTCCTCAAAGACTTTACAGTCTTATGCACCTTTTCCAACCATGGGTTGTAATTGTTGCTTTAAGATGACAATGGAAAGTTTTCCACAACACATAGCCGTGATCTTTTTATGAAACTTTCAGTTTAGCACATAAATACATCGTCTTTGATTTTTCCGGTCGCTTGTATTCTCCTGAGTTATGGAAATATGCAGACTTATCTCTTCTCATTTCTAGTTTACTTTCTTGTGATTTTTTAAAAATCAAAGTAGCTCTGTCAAAATGTTTGCTCCAGACAATGACTGTAACAGTTTTATATAGTTCTTCATCCATTTAACGTTAAAAAAAACCAATCAAACCAAGCCTCAACCCACTTTAAATTACATATGTAGTTAGGCCAACCCTATTATGATTGTGTGCCACTGTTTGGAGCTTGATATTTGAGAAAGTAAATGCTTTGGTTGGTGATTTCAAAAAAAAAAAGGCATTCAAATGCAAATTCCTCTGGATATTGATTTCAGTATGGGTTGATTTTGCTTCATTATTTAAGCCATAAATGAGCCACGCGTTTGCAACACCAAGCGGTTTCCATGCAGGCAACTTAACCCAAGTAGAATATGTTGGCCGGTCGTTGTCAAAGCTATAAGGGTGTCTCCGGTCAGTTGGACAAATGTGCGGTGATTTCAGACCAAACCCAAACATACATCTGAATACCTCACATTACCTTTCCAACTTCCTACTCATCATAATGCTCAAGGGTAATTCCGTTCAATGAAAAGATAGAGATACTTTGCACACTTCGCTACGAACGCATTCACTTTCCGCGCCATAATTATTATCAGTAGCAACAACGTGCACGTAATCGCCATGAACATCATCATCGCCTTTATCGTTACATCAATCAGCATCAGATTCACTGAAATCCCACCATCTATCCAGTTATTCATGCGTTCATTTATTCATTCATTCGAAATTCGCAATTTGCCATTACCATCGACATTGAGCATTCGGACAATTTTGGTCACTTGAATCACTTTGCATTAATTTAGCGCCTCATTTTATTTGAAATTTAAATTTTTTGCTACCACTGCGCGTACGTACGTTCGTTGGTTTGTTGTTTTTGTTGTTGTTAAATGGCCCCTCCATTGTGGGTGTCAATATTTGCTTGGATTCGGAATCCATTTGCTATTATGGTTGTGATGTTATTTCTCTGTTTTAGCCGTAAGGTTTTCAAACTTGGCGTCAATTTGTAGGTAGCCGCTCTTCAATATGACCCCACAATGCGCTTCCAATGATTACACAAATTAATTGTGGTTCGATAAAAGTTATGTGGAAACTTCCGCTATAGATTTTATGTTGAAAGTTTTATTTTCTAAAGGGATATTGCTTGAGTGTCTGAAATGAAATTTTACAAACTTGAATGTCTTGATTTAAAATGCATTTATTGAATTTGATTTTTTTGAGATGACTGAATTTCATGTTAATATCAGGGAAAAATTTGGCTAGATGTGCTATATTATTTTGAGCATATGCCTAATGCATGCTATAAGCAACTCTGGAGATATAAAAACAAATATCTGAATACACAAAAATTTTAAATGATGCTCAGGCTAAGAGTAAAGGAGCAAAATACAGGCAAAATCTTTCATGATGAAAATTTTAACGTTGAAATCACATCAACTAAAATATGCATTCGAATCCTTCCAGTATTCCTAACTGGACACTGTGGATTTAAAAATAACCTGTAAAGATGAGACTGGTACAGGGAGAGTAATGATGGATGTATGACGATGATATGGGGACATCTGAGCACATGTTGTATCACCGTTTTGACTTTTAGTAAGAACCAGATGCATTACTTAGGGTCACAACTCATGACTTCAAAGGAAGTTCCCCAAACGAATCAAAAGAGCCAAGAATCTTTCATACCGAACTTAAAGGTAGGATAGCACATTTAATATACGAGGATGTCATAATGCCGCAGTCCATCAATGATTTCATGTTCTAATTGATATAAATCGGCAACGTCAATGCAATATAACATAAAGTCCGAAATCGCCCACCAGTCCAAAATCGCCCATATATTGTCCAGTTACACATCTGAAATGTGTGTTAAGCTCACTAGCATTTTCTGTTCATTTACAACTAAGAAAAACGATTGACCCAAAACATCTCGCCTCTTACGCAATGCTTTTTTAGTATCTTTATAAGTTTCAAAGGCCCTTCATTATATCGAGAAAAAGTATCGCTATTATTACTATCAGTTCAATTCAGTTCCATAATATAAGTAATATACAATAATATCCGCGATAGCTCCTTACATAAGGTTGAAATGTTGACATTGAATCACACTTGTGCGTACATGTTGGGCGTAACCATTTTCAATTCAACGATGTAAAATCAAATAAGTAATTTACATAACAAATCCATACATATATTCGTACTATATTTTTCACCCAATCTTAGTTTCCTCAGATTGACTG
The DNA here is from genome assembly GCA_963680825.1 of Meiosimyza decipiens. Taxonomy (NCBI): domain Eukaryota; kingdom Metazoa; phylum Arthropoda; class Insecta; order Diptera; family Lauxaniidae; genus Meiosimyza; species Meiosimyza decipiens. The sequence continues at coordinate 59,061,157 of OY804261.1, forward strand.
ACTGACATGCAAAATGTCGATTCTGGAGCTAATAAAAAAGCAAGAAATGGAATTTTGAGCAAAGTTTTCAGTCAAAGTCTTTGCTAACCAATTGTTAGGTGTAAGTCGAAAAATAAGTTTTAACATGACCAGCAGCGTCTCTGAACTCTCAAAAGGGTAAGGCTAAAAATTTGTTTTGGGCATGTTCCATTTTGCGGTAATTTCTCGAAAAAAATGTTAGTACAGAAATTTATGCGGAAAGTTCGTAACTAAATTTTGGATATGACCAGGAGTAGCCCCCAAAGCACTATAATACTTCAATTGTTTGAGAAAAAGATAAAAATATGTTTTTGGGCTTGGCCTAGGACACCACAGTACAGTGTACTATTTTGCGACTTTAGCTTCATCAAATTACATATATATATTTCTTAACCCACAGCTGTTAGGTAAACGAGTACATAGTCAGAAATATTGTAAATTGGTCTTTTCCAGGATATATGTACATATATAGCTCTCATATAACTCAGTATGTGGCATAATTCCAAAAATTAAATCTGAAAGAAATTTTTGGAAGAAATTAAATAAATTTGATAGGAAGGAAAAAAAAAAACCCATCTAAGTTTGAAATTCAGTTAAAGAAATTTGGAATGTCATGGATGGTTAACAGAGTAAATATTTAATGAAGGTTGAATTCACTTTTTATTCTTATTTTGGTTTGCAACTCATATTTTCAGTATTTACCATACGAATTCAACTGAAACTGAAATGTTACCCCTTCGTTTAAGCAGTCCATAGGCCGCAGCGTTGGGTGGATTTCTTTTCTGTGCTCGTTTGTTTTCTACTTAAAGTTTATTTCTTGATATATTTTTACTACTCCTAGTGCTTTATAATCACGCATATAAACGCCGGTCGCAGCCAAATCCGACTTACATCTTTCAAATGTCAATATAAAGGGTGTTTTTTTTTTGTATTGCAATAGAACACAAAAATTATTCATTGACCAGAGTTTTTGCTCTATTAAGTAACTAGATAATTTTATGCAGTTTAGCATTTAAATATGATTTCGGACACATAAACGCCGCAGCTCTCCAATATTTAGCATAGTCCGAAGTTCAAACTTTCGATAATTTTTTCGAGCCATTGAACATATCCGAAACAACACGACCTTTGTGAATTTTTAGAACGTCAATTATTGCTAATTTATTAGCACAAGCCAGAAACTATAGGCAGTTCCACAGTAAATAGTCCAGTACGGTCAAATCTCGCGATCTTGGCGTCCAATTGATTTCATGTGAGTTTTTTGTTAACTGAAAGTTGAAATTTTAGTGAATTTAATAAATTTCCATCATTTGACAATATATACTGAGCACAAAACAGTTGTTGAATTGACTGTTAATAGAAACTATGTTGCCAATTTAAAAAGTAAAACGTCGAAAAAAAAAACACCCTATACCATGATAACATAGCAACATAGCAAATTTCAATCAATGACCCAAAACACTTTATTCGATTTTGAAAATAAGTGATAATATGATTAAAGTACAAACGTAACTATAGTGGTTCCAACTTTAATTTGTTATTTGTAATCTCTTTTCAGTTGCCCATATGCATATAGTATCCATAAATGGTATTACTAAAGTTAGTGTTGTTGTTGTTGTTAAAGTTAGTGCTATGTTGTACATTTCAAACGGGTGCCCGGTATCCGATGCCCTGCTGTTTATTATGTAAAGAATGCGTTTGTTTGCATTCTGTTTTTATTGGTTTGACATACGTGATTGCACTTTCTTTTAAGTCATCCTACTCGTATGCTGTCTACGTAGGTCACCGCAGCGCCGTGCTGTAACTTTTGGGGGCCCTGTGCAGAAACTAAAAAATTTTTTTTTTTAAATTTGAATTAATTTTTTATTGATTGTATTTAAAAAAATAATAGCAATTATAAAGTAATTTTTCTAGCTCTTTTGCTGGCAAATTCATCAATTATGTCATTGTAATCAATTGTTCTGGCTGTTGCATTTTCAATTGACAGTATTGCTAATCCAGAAAGTCTTTCCTGCGACATAGTAGACCGTAGATAATTTTCAATTAATTTTAATTTTGAAAACGATCGTTCACAATGAGCAACTGTAATGGGTATTGTTAAAATTATTCGATATACGATACATACATTTGGATATAATTCTTCCAAATTCCTTTCTAAAATGAATTGAAAATTCTGCATAATAGTATAATTATCTTCTAAAATATATTTTAAAATAGAAAGTTCATTTTTAAATTCCACTTCTTCAATATCGCCTTCTAAGTGCTTGACCAGATTTGTACAATTAGCATTGAATTCATTTGTATTCATAGTTTTTAGCTTCTTATTATCGAAAAGAAAACCGAAAATTTCATTTAAAGAATTATACGATTCAAATCGTTCTTGCAATGAATCTTTTACAATATCGATTAATTTATAAAAATAAGATTGTTTAAATTTATCTTCAGCAGTTATAGTTAGATGGTTACACTCATCATCAATTTCAGGAATGAGATCATATATATCAATATCTTCACAGCATTCAATTGGTTCAATTTCTTCTTCTGACGGTTCAATTTCATTATCTGGTATATCATCTGTACTAATAACATCGACATAGTTATATTTATCATCTGCTTTATTTTTATGGTCTGTATAATAACAGTAGTCAGCCAATCTTTTGAGATTACGTACTCTCCGTTTTGGTAATGGTAAACTAGGTTCTGGTGATTTATCAAGACATTCATTGTTTCTACTTGTTAATATTTGCGTATCACGAGAAGGCCGTTCAGTGAACTGTGCTATAACATTTATTGCAACCGATGACTCCCGTGCTTCTTTTATAATTTCTTCGAAATTGTTTTTAAAATCATCAAGCGATAACAGCATAGCACTTGTATGTTGAAATGCAATATTAATTGCCATATCTTTTCGCTGAAGCAATTGGCTAAAAATGTGAAGCTTTGATAACAAGTGATACCAAATTGTTGTTAATACAATAAATTCATAAGAATTTATTTGTTGTATTAAAGATGCAGCAAGAGTTTTACAATCTGGGTAGGTATTTTTAAGTTCATCTAGCGCAAGACTAATTTCTTTAATCTGGTATTTCACGGCTTTTATACTTTTAAAGCGATATTCCCATCGAGTATCGCTGGGCGCCTTCAGATTAATTTTTAAATATTTTACTTGAATAGCCCATCGCTTTGTCGATGCAGCAAAAATCTTATATATATTATTTAATGTAGTGAAATAATTCTGACTTTTAATAGTGTTTTTTACACTATCTCCTATTACTAAATTGATGTTGTGTCCACCACATGGTGTATACCATGCTTTATTGTTGATTTCTAAAATTCGACTTTTCACTCCCTTATATTCTCCTTTCATATTGCTTGCGTTGTCATACGACTGACCACGGCAATCAGCAATTTTGATTCCCAATACTCTTAATTCCTCAATAAGGACATTTGCTAAATTTTCGCCAGTTGAGGACAATATATTTACAAAGCTTAAGAAACTTTCTTGAATACTTGGATTTTGGTCCGTTATTTTAACATACCGAATAATGATGGACAACTGATCTTTTTTGCGAAAATCCGGTGTTGAATCTATCATAACTGAAAAGTATTTTGATGATTTAATATTATTTACTATTATATGTAAAACTTTAGAAGCTAGTTGTAATATAATCTCGTTTTGAATTTTAGCGGAAAAATATGACGTCACTCTTTTTTCCGTTTCAGTTATTGATTTTAAATGCATTTTTAGTTCTGGAACAAAATCAGAAAGTAATTCAATTACTCCCAAAAAATTACCATTATTCGGTTCAAAAAGTTTTTCGTTGCTGCCTCTAAAAGCTAAATTTCGTTCACTTAAAAACAATACCGCTTTTACTATACATTTCAAAATTATTCGCCACCTTCGTTTTTCTTTATTGAACACATCTTCATTGAGATGGTCTATTCCTGTTCTACGTTTAATATTTAATTCTAGAATTCGCCATTTATACGCTGATTCAAGATGTTCCTTTGAAGATTCATGTTCAGATAACCGTTTTCCTGTGTGTGCATAGTCAGAAAATCCGCCATAAGTTAAGCTTATTTTCATCGATGAAAACAAACGGCAACAAAAGCAGAAAATGTTTCCTGTTGAGTTAGAATATAGAAGCCATTTTCTTAATTCTTTTTCACCATTTTTCATTTGCCGATAAAAAAAAGCGTCACTGAAACATCTTCCTTGAGAATTTCTTTTATAATGGATACCTTCTATACATTTTGGTGACTGCTCGACCAAAAACATCCGTTGTTTGTTGTCGATTTCAACAGGCCAAGTTGCAGGATCTAATATATCATATTTAAATTTAGCAGATAAAGTACTGCTCTCTATTTGTGGATTATTACTAATTTCTGAAATATTATCAGATAAAATATCGTCAATATTTACGCAATTGGTTCCTGATTCATCATCTACATTCTCGCTCTGATTATCATCAATATTCTGAAGTTGTGGCTCATTGAGATTTTCTTCTACATTGTTTTCAAGTTGAGACATACTATTTGTATTACATATTTCAATTAAATTAGTGTTCGAAATTGATGAACTTTCGCCTCGTTTAAAAAATTTATCTAATGATCCAGCAAGCCTATTTAATTCTGCTGATTTCCGGACCTGTTTTGCTCTTTTTTGTGCGCCGCTTTCATAGCATCTTTTCGACATTTCTAATTGAGGTGAAAAAATTTACAAAAACAACAGTTTAAAAAATAAATAAAAAACTAAAATAAATATATTGATAACACAACTGAGACTATCTTACCCGACACCTGATGTATTTCTTCTATAAATTTGAATATATGTATATGTTTTCAAACTATGTTCGTTAACTCAAATTTAATTTGAAAAGTGAAAATTACAATTTATTAAATATATAAACGAATCGTTAAACCTAAAATTACTATGTAATATCCGCACTTATACTAACGGTAGACACAAAAAATGTAAATTATTAATAATACCGTATTTTATAATTTACGATGCACATTATCCACAAAAAATTAAAATAAAACTTATTTCTGTTTATAACTTTGAAATAATATTACTTTCCACTAATAAGACGATATAATAAACAAACAGAAGATAACAATTTGAAGCAAAAAACAACTGAATTATTAGGTATATTTGTTTCAAATTAAATCGTTGCCAACTAGATTTTTTTTGAAAGTTAAACGAATTTTGAATTTTCAAATTTTTTTTTTTTTCTTTCAATTCGTAGTAATTTATGGTATTGGAGAAGTTTTTCTAATGTATTTAATATTTGGGGCCCCTCAAAAATAGGGGGCCCAGTGCGATTGCACTTGTTGCACTTGCGATAGTACGGCGCTGGGTCACCGGACTACTACGCCACAATGACTGTCGTCTATATAACATTAAAGCATTCTATTTGTGGTCACGCTTAATTGCTTCAAGTATTTTCATAATAAATTCAATTAAATTTCATAAATTCTTGCTTTGATATGACACAGCAACAATAAAAAACTTTCGCTCCTACTAAGTGAGATTAAAATACAAAAGTGAAATTATTTGATTTACTTGGCAATATGTGATTTGATCTGCGTAAAGTGACCTTATCTTGAGAGAGCAAATAATTTTATAGCTTACCGAAATTGACGATCATAGTAACTGCTACAGAGCTAGCCAACACTGTCGGGTGATGTCTTTTCTCATGGACCTTTTCTTGTTCAGGCGGCCAGATAAGACTGACACCGAATCAAACTCCTTATATAACGACAAGCTTGAAGGTCTGCTAACCAAACATGATGGAACATATACCGAGAACAGCCAAGAATATCTATGTAATGGAGGAGGATCTATTTGAAAATGTAGATACTGCACGGGTGATTTAGTCTACCCAAGCACTACAGCGTATTTCTGTTGAAAATTTATGTTGTGGAATGGGCCACACATATGATGATTGTGAAGAATATGTCATCGCCCAGTATTATCATATGTGTCGATAGCCAAGCTTCAATCAAGGCCCTAGGATCACAATGTATCGAGTTTAAGTGTATAATGAACTGCATGAATTCCGTTTATCGATTTTGTGAGCATAACATCAGGTTCTGCTGGGTGACTGTCTATTATGGCATTATTGCTCGAAGAGTATGTGATATATAGCCAGAGCACTCGCTGCCGAATGTAAGCACGTCATTACAAGAACTCTATGCTGAATTAGATAGCAGGAGAAGTGCTCTAATCAACCGGAGGTAATCCGTCAAGTCTGCATGCAGGGTCTTTAAGTCGTTATGGCCAAATGGGAATAAAAAAAAGCTAGCACTCTTTAACGATTGAACAAAAGGAAGATTACCAATGTTACATCGGTTCTTAGCTAGAAAGCTTGGCTTACCCTATTGGGTCTGTTGTAGGTGCTGCATAGATGAAGAAGAAATGATATCGGTGTTGCACTTTCTGCGCTCAAAGCCAAACGTCACCGCTAACTCGATTACAAAACGTTTAAAAATTTGGGCATGGTAGCAAATGTACCATCGTAGGAATCTTCAAGATGAATTCGCCACTCGAAGCGGTTTTAAGCATTCGAGGAAGTGAGGACACACCACACTTTCAGGCATTACAATGGGCGTCTTGTCATTCGAACGGCATACTGTTTGCTTATGCTCATTTAGGTTAATAAGCGAAGTCAATTTGTATTGAAAAATTTATTAATTAGGTGGACTAATCTAAAATGATTATAATAACAACAACAATAATGCACCCGCACAGAGTTATAACAGCAGTTCGTGCCTTCGTACCTTCATGCCTTCTTTTTTATTAGAAAGTTTTAATTAAATTTCCCTAGAAAGCTCTTTGTTGGCTTATTAGGTCAACGGGATGTTGTAGAGTTGTGACCAAATTGCAATTACAGCAAATGCGATAGCATTGAAGAAAATTCACTGAAATACAACAATCTAAGCTTATGGAAAATTTAATGCTATCCACACAAATACACAAGCACACATTTATACATGCAAACACAAGAACACACATAACAATATACAACTGGAGTAACTAATGAATACGTCATGTTGACAATTAACAAACCATATTTTTAGCATTTTATGGATGGTAACGTACAGTTTTTGTTGTTGTTATTGTTGTCAGTGCTATGAACGTATACAGGTCACGTTACTTTGACTGCTCCTGTGTGCTGTTGGCCAAATCCATACAACTCCATATTGGATGTTTTTATAGCGGTCATTAATCAAAAGTTTTAACAAAGTTCTGTGCTTCCGTTTGGTGCGTTGTGATTAGTTGAGGTGTGAAAAAGACAGAAGAAGGGAAAGTTTCTTGCAGAAGGTCAGAATTATTTGCTTTATTTTGCGTAAAAAAAAAGTTATAGCTCTTCTTCGTTTTATTTTTTTTTTTTTTAGAAAAAAAAGGGGTTTAAAGTCCAACTGTAATGTAAATCATGGCAGTCTTGAACGCCTTCGCTAGGCAAAAAATTCGGTTTAGGGCAATAATTTTCTGAACGCTCTAATAATAAAATAGAGCCATTGCGTTAGCAAATTTTTTCGGCGTTCAATACAACCGTGAAATATAGAAAATTTCGAAATGAAAAAAAAAATCGGGAACAAAAAACTCTTTGCTTTGGAAACATACGTGAATAACATTGGAAAAAAACATCAGACCACACTCAAAATTTTGCTTCGAAAAATATAAATAATTTGGCGCAAGGAACGGTCTTATCTAATTTATCGACTCTGCTAGCATATGAAAATACCTGACAGTTTTAATATAAAAAATTGCAACGGTTTTTTTCCAAAAAAAAAAAAACTTCAAAATAGAAAGTGTTTTGGTTTTGAGATGAAATTTTTACAAGTGGGTCAAATCTTATCATATGGACATTTTTCGGGCATGAAATCGGTTTGCTTTCATCTCCTATACAATATTAGTAATTTTTCTACTTGGTGTTTACTTTCAGATTTATTGAACGAACTTTATATTGTCGGCCTCTTACAATCAGACCCACCACGATTCTGGTGACTGATGCTTATTTCCATTATCAGCCATACTTAAACTATCAATTGCAGTATAAATTAAGTGGATGGAAATGATTATAAAAAATGCAACAGTACCTCTCGGACTATGATCAATCAATCAACAAAGCTTGAAAATTTGTTTTTGAAGTTAAGGTTTCTTTTGACAAAAACTTAATAGTATTTATTTTGAATGACGCTAAAACGGTTGTCTTAGAAAATATGTTCTCATATCAATGAATTTTCGAAGAACTGTCCGTTTGGCTAAATTTCAGCATTTGGGCCGGAATATCTTCAGAATTAATATGAAAAATTATCATAGCTTTTCTAAGATAAGTACGCCCATTGCTTATGACATTGGAGAAGATTGTCCTGGTTATTGGTAAAAATTTATGGAATGATCGCATAGAAAGCGAGTAAGAATATGCCTAGAAGTTTCTGTCGTCATATTTACTGTTCTGTTGCAAAGTTCCTTCGCATACATTTTGACCTGAAAGACAGAGTTACCATGACCCATGTTTACAAATTCTTTATAGAGTTGTATCCAAGTAAACATTGACATGATTTAGTGACTGTTAAGAATACTTAGTGCTATCTCTAAGGCTGAGGTATTTAAACGATGTCTTCATGACACCGGAGACAAAATGTATGTATGCTAGCTGCATAGCTTGAGTCCACAGGTTTGCGTGCATAACATTAAGACTCCAAAAAGATCCAAGTTGTAAGAAAAGTAGCCGGGGAACGAACGAAGAACAATCGACAAAAACAGCATCATTTAGACTAAACTTCAGTTTGCAGCACCAAAAGAAAATGATCAATGGACGCTGCCAAAGCCAATGTAAAAATTAATTTTGACAGGTATATGCACATTTGTATTATTAAAATATATTAACTGATAGTTTCTTGTTGGAAATTAAATTTTTGACCATTCGAAAATAACTTGATTTTGTCGTCTTCATCAGCACTGCCATTATTTTAATTTTGGCCAAAAAGATAATCGTTTACGTCATTGTAGTCATTATTATTTGATGCTGCGTTGTCGGCGTCATTTATTTCGTCGTTGTCGGTATTGAGCACTGATGATAGTGGTATTGACTCCACCATAACAGTGATTATAGCAAAAACAACGATTAAGCACACGAATTTCATCTTGAAAGATGGTAAATAAAGCTTTGACTTTACAAAATTAACTATACCTCTTAAATTTTGGTTAGCCTATTTTATATGAAAATTGACCCATACTGATAATATATATATTAAAATCCATAAATTATATATATTGTAACAAATTAGTGTGTGAATTTATAAGATACTCGCTTACATAATTCAAGGGTCATTTCATTTTAAAGATAATTCAATTAGTACCAAATTTAGTCACGTTGTATAATACACAGTAGAGACAACGTTGTCTACTTTGTATTATAAGAAACAAATTTTTACTTTAAAAACATATATAATACATATATATGAAGCATATGACACCAGTTATTGAAAAAACTCAAACCAACGACGTCGCGAAAAACGCTATGAAACTTTATAGAATAATGTGGTTAAATATATAGATATGGTAAGATATTATACATGTTGGCGATATTATGCAAGTGAGCGTGCAAAAGGGCGTGCAAAAGAGCGTTCAAAAGGGTGCGCAAATTCGGCGCCCTGGGTGAAAATGTCATTTGCTACTCTCTACCTAAAAAACTTTCACCGTGAAATATTTTTATTTTCTTGAAAAAAAGGCAACAGCTTCTGCATTACGAAACCCTAGCAAATTGAGATATTTTTCATACCATTGCCAATTTTAATTTACTAACAAAAAAAAAGAAGGTCGACAAAATTAATTAAACATCTATGCTAAGAACCAAGGAATAAATAAAGAAAAAAAAGTTCTTCAAGTTTTTCCCACTACGAATTGAAGTTTTTACCATTTTATGAAACAGTTTTTTAATACTGACCAAAGTAAAAAAATGGTCATCAACTTTTTCCCAAAAATTTTGACCTCTTACCTATTTGAGAAAAAAAATTTGTTTCTTAAAAAGGCTTTTCAACTTGGCAGCCCTGGTATCAAATCATACAACTGTGGGCACGTCTTTTTTTAGTGTCTTAATTTTGGTTTGTAAACAAAAATTAATTTGAAAAAAAGTTTAGATCAGATTGTGGCTACAAAGATCTGTGAATATATTGTTCCACAGTTCCAGTCAATATTTGTGCTTAAAAAACCAAGAATGTTCTAATTTTTCGACTAATGGTAATTTGCACTTATATGGGAAACAATATCAACATAAAATATTTTAAGATTACATATATTCATATAGTAGAACGGAACTGCATTCTAGGGTGGATAAAAAAGGCATTTATCGAGTTCCAACTCTAATAGTGATAAGGCAAAAGATGCCGAACAACGTATGTCACGTTTTGGTGATACTATTTTCAAGAAAATTTTGCACCACGATTCGCGTTTCTATATCGATGTAGGATATTTAGCTTATAACCTGATCAAATGCATCAACATTGAGGTGTAAGACTTTGTAGTTTTTCTGTTCCTCAGAGGCGAAAATAATTTTTAGACATACGAAAATAATTTACATGCAGTAGAATCAGACTATAGCGACATCCAAGGGATCAAAAAATTCCGTTGTTATGAGAGGACGACTTTATACTTTATACTATTCATCAATACCATATTGATAGCGTTAGAAAATCCTCTTCGTAACTTTGGCCAAACAGTATTTGAATTTGAAACTAAATTTTGTTTAACACATGATGACTCTCTGCTTATATGGCCGAATCTGATATTATGTCTAGCTTTGAATATGTTAATCCAACTTGGTGTACATTCAAAACTCATGGCCTGTCCATATGACATTTGTTTTCAGAAACTTATTACCAAAATCAGTCATCAGTAAGAGAATGTTCTTCAACATCATTTTGGTCGCTATGAGCGTCCAACTGAGCGCCCTATTCGTAACACCATCACCAGACTCCGAACCAATTTTACACTATTGGACATTCATCATTCAACCAGAGTGCATATAGCCCGTAATTTTGAGAATATTTCTGCAGTAACAGAGAGTGATCGTGAAAACTGTGAACAATTGATTCGTCGCCGATCTCAGGCTTTGGGTAGCTCTGATGGATCATAATAGCGTATCTTGACGCGTGATCTTGGTTTGAAGGTATATAAAATATAGCACGTACAAGAATTCAAGACAGCTGATATTGGTGTTCGTTTTAGTGTTCGTTTTAATTTCGATTTATGGGCCTTACAACAACTTCAAATTGATCCATTAATTTAACGAAAAATTGTGTTTAGCGACGAAACTCGTTTCTGGTTGAACGGATACGTTTACAAGCAAAATTGCCGTATTTGGGCCGATGAGCAACCAGAAACAATTCAAGAGCTTCCAATGCATCCCAATAAATGAACTGTATACAGCTGGAGAAACAATCGCTTTATTTAGGGAAACGTTCGATGAAAACATCATCTCAAGAAATGGTCCTGTTAATTGGCCACCAAGATCATGTGATTTGACGCCATTGGATTACTTTCGCTGGGGATATGTTAAATCGCTTGTTTATGTCGACAAACCCGAAACTATTTACGCTTTCGGAACCAACTTGTGTTATTCAAAGAATACCGGTCGATATGTTCGAAAGAGTTGTCGAACATTGGGCTCACAGAATGTACCATTTAAGAACTAGTCGTGGGCAACATTTGAACGAAATAATTTTTAAACATTGACTTGTAGGAACCGAATTATCATTCCAAATAAAGATTTGCATCAATACATTGATTTCTATCTATTTTATTTACAAAACAAAGTAGGAAGCTCTTATTGGATCAATCTATATATCCTTCATTTAGACACTTTTAAGGATATCGCTTGATTATATAGTAAAATAATGCAAGCAATGTATCAAAATCACCTACTTCGGTAATCGCCTTTTTAAATGTTAATTAAAAGGAATCAGTCTGGCTAAAATGCTAGCTATAGTTGTATATATACTGTAAAGCTGGTTGTAATTGAAGTCATGGACGATATGCGACCTACATTTGATAACGATGAGATGGCTAAATGACTCTAATTGACTTTTCAAAAGCTTCTGATACGGTTAACCATTATATATAGTATTCCTACAAAAGCTTGAACCCCATTTTGGATTTGGTCATTGTGCTATGAAACTTTTAAAATTATACCTAAATGGTCAACTGCAATATTTTGCTCATAAAAATTGTTCATTCAAGCTTCAAAAATGTGCTTAGACGTTCCAAAGGTGTCCATTATAGCCCCTATTCTAGTACATATATATAAATATTGTTGCCAGCGTAGTTCTGTTCATTTGTACGCTAGTTTTTCGTAAATATCAGAAGATTTGGTTCATAGGCTAAATGAGGACCTGCAATCAATTAATTTGTGAACAATCTATAAGCTTTCTTAATTTAAATGCATCTCAGATTCAAGCTCGTGCAATTTCACGCAACAAATATTATGTTTTTTATTTTTAACATTTAATTTTTTCAGTGTACTAAAGAGCCTTCGTATGAAAATAAATTACAAATTTAAGTTGTGCTGATCACTTATATAATACCGTTTAGGCTACATACCCAGGCTACTTACCCCATTTTGAACAAAAAAACTAGTAAAGGTTGTTATCTTCGGCCAGACCGAAACTCACATACCCTACACTGCATTAAAAGTACTTTTTAAATAAATGTTAAAAAAATGTTGAGTAGGTTGAATAAGTGGAAAATAATGTAAAAAGGTTTAAAAATGTTGAAAAGTGTTGGAAAAAACTGAAAATGTTAAAAGAATATGATAAATGTTGAAAAAATTAGAATGGAAATAAAAACACGAAATATGTCACGTCCACTACTCCAATTCCGCCCACTTTTGTTTCAATAAATGATATTCGTGATTGACATGCACAAACCAAATTTTAGCATAATAGCTTGTATAGTTTGCGATATGTGCCGTAATTATTCTTAAAATTTAGGGCGGTGACACACCCACTGGTACAATCCACTCAGATTTTGATCCAAAAGTAGCCTTCCATAAACAAACCTCTTACACCAAATTTCAGTATGATTGCTTATTTATTTCGATAGTTATGCCACTAAAGGTATTTTACTTGTATGGGACGTGCCACGCCCATTGTTGCTATTTCAAACGCTTTTGATTCATATATACCTAATACCCAGTAAACCACTTACTTCAAATTTCAGATCAATTGCACCAATAGTTCACTTAAAATAGCACTTATAACTTTATGTTAATGAGGGAGGTGCCACGCCCACTGATGCAATCTTGTCAAGTTTCATTGAATTTCAAAGCTTATAGTAACCGACACCTCTATACAAAATTTTCTGAAAATTATGCACAAAATCTATAGCATTAAACGTATTTTGTTTATATGGGAGGTGCCTCACCCACCGGCACTATTGTACCAAAATTTTGCAAGAAGACACCTTTTAGCGAGTATATCTGCCATATTAAATTTCATAGCGATTACGTTGTTAATTCTCTTTTTATAACGTTTATAAATATTGTGAGCAGTGCCACGCCCTTTAACAACATTTTCTTGAATATTGAATAAACTTGTATTGACAACTGCTTTCAGTGGTATCATCCCTAAAATTTTTATGAAAATCGTATGTGTGCCTAATTTCATTGAGTTAGCTAGCTTAGTTTTCTCGTAAACCTGATTTCAACAGACAGATAGACAGACAGACAGACAGACAGACAGACAGACAGACAGACAGACAGACAGACAGACAGACAGACAGACAGACAGACAGACAGACAGACAGACAGACAGACAGACAGACAGACAGACAGACAGACAGACAGACAGACAGACAGACAGACAGACAGACAGACAGACAGACAGACAGACAGACAGACAGACAGACAGACAGACAGACAGACAGACAGACAGACAGACAGACAGACAGACAGACAGACAGACAGACAGACAGACAGACAGACAGACAGACAGACAGACAGACAGACAGACAGACAGACAGACAGACAGACAGACAGACAGACAGACAGACAGACAGACAGACAGACAGACAGACAGACAGACAGACAGACAGACAGACAGACAGACAGACAGACAGACAGACAGACAGACAGACAGACAGACAGACAGACAGACAGACAGACAGACAGACAGACAGACAGACAGACAGACAGACAGACAGACAGACAGACAGACAGACAGACAGACAGACAGACAGACAGACAGACAGACAGACAGACAGACAGACAGACAGACAGACAGACAGACAGACAGACAGACAGACAGACAGACAGACAGACAGACAGACAGACAGACAGACAGACAGACAGACAGACAGACAGACAGACAGACAGACAGACAGACAGACAGACAGACAGACAGACAGACAGACAGACAGACAGACAGACAGACAGACAGACAGACAGACAGACAGACAGACAGACAGACAGACAGACAGACAGACAGACAGACAGACAGACAGACAGACAGACAGACAGACAGACAGACAGACAGACAGACAGACAGACAGACAGACAGACAGACAGACAGACAGACAGACAGACAGACAGACAGACAGACAGACAGACAGACAGACAGACAGACAGACAGACAGACAGACAGACAGACAGACAGACAGACAGACAGACAGACAGACAGACAGACAGACAGACAGACAGACAGACAGACAGACAGACAGACAGACAGACAGACAGACAGACAGACAGACAGACAGACAGACAGACAGACAGACAGACAGACAGACAGACAGACAGACAGACAGACAGACAGACAGACAGACAGACAGACAGACAGACAGACAGACAGACAGACAGACAGACAGACAGACAGACAGACAGACAGACAGACAGACAGACAGACAGACAGACAGACAGACAGACAGACAGACAGACAGACAGACAGACAGACAGACAGACAGACAGACAGACAGACAGACAGACAGACAGACAGACAGACAGACAGACAGACAGACAGACAGACAGACAGACAGACAGACAGACAGACAGACAGACAGACAGACAGACAGACAGACAGACAGACAGACAGACAGACAGACAGACAGACAGACAGACAGACAGACAGACAGACAGACAGACAGACAGACAGACAGACAGACAGACAGACAGACAGACAGACAGACAGACAGACAGACAGACAGACAGACAGACAGACAGACAGACAGACAGACAGACAGACAGACAGACAGACAGACAGACAGACAGACAGACAGACAGACAGACAGACAGACAGACAGACAGACAGACAGACAGACAGACAGACAGACAGACAGACAGACAGACAGACAGACAGACAGACAGACAGACAGACAGACAGACAGACAGACAGACAGACAGACAGACAGACAGACAGACAGACAGACAGACAGACAGACAGACAGACAGACAGACAGACAGACAGACAGACAGACAGACAGACAGACAGACAGACAGACAGACAGACAGACAGACAGACAGACAGACAGACAGACAGACAGACAGACAGACAGACAGACAGACAGACAGACAGACAGACAGACAGACAGACAGACAGACAGACAGACAGACAGACAGACAGACAGACAGACAGACAGACAGACAGACAGACAGACAGACAGACAGACAGACAGACAGACAGACAGACAGACAGACAGACAGACAGACAGACAGACAGACAGACAGACAGACAGACAGACAGACAGACAGACAGACAGACAGACAGACAGACAGACAGACAGACAGACAGACAGACAGACAGACAGACAGACAGACAGACAGACAGACAGACAGACAGACAGACAGACAGACAGACAGACAGACAGACAGACAGACAGACAGACAGACAGACAGACAGACAGACAGACAGACAGACAGACAGACAGACAGACAGACAGACAGACAGACAGACAGACAGACAGACAGACAGACAGACAGACACAGCTATATCGACTCAGGTGGTGACGCTGATCAAGAATATATATACTTTTCCATACTTGCCACGCCCCCTTCTATGCGTTACAAACGGAATGACAAAGTGAATATACCCTCAGTGTAGGGTATAAAAATATGTACAAATATCCACAAAAAAATAAAAACTTAACTTATTCGAAAACGTGTAGCTCTACCGAACTAAATATAAAACCATGGAATCTAAGAAATCGCAGATGGATAACAGTTAACTGTAGGAACTTGAAATGTTGGCTTATGCATTGTTAAAGTAATACTTCAGATTCATCAGAAGAGCTACAATGTGTGTTTCGACAAACCAATATCTCAATAAAAATCGTAGCCTTCCTTGTGCATCCGATTTTTCAGAGTCTTCTTGCAATTTGATTCGATAGTTGTCCCGCCGTTATACCACTGAGCTGAACTGAAAAACCAATAAAAACTGCTCCTCATAAACCTAACTTAAGGATACAGTAATGAGAGAAAACAATCAATGAATGGATTTTTGAACGTTGAGAGAGCCATCGATAAGATAAGCTCTAACACGTATTAATATGCTTCCTTTATTAAAATATACTTAATAAAAATAATATGTTGCAAATAACATTTTCGATAACTCTACATTACGTCCACGTGTCGTAACTGTCATTAGTGTAATAATTGTCGGCATTATCATCATTTTACACCGTTGCCGGAACTGTTAATCCAGTGATCGTCAATGTCATTGTCCACATCTGCTGGAAACGGATTGACAATGTGGTCGTTCATGTCTTTCTTCACATGGTATTTCATGTATTTGTTCCCCGCTACCGGATTGACAACATGGTATTTCATGTACTTCTTCACATCTGCAGGAACCGGATTGTCAATTTTAGTTTCCTTTGCTAACTTTTCCGCAAATTTGTCAGCTTTCTTAATTTCTTCTAAGCCAGCTTCTTTTGCAAGTGCGTCTTTATCTTTCTTTTTTAAAGCTTTAGACTCTACCGTAACAGTTATTACAGCAAAGACAACAAATAAGTACACGAATTTCATCTTGAAAGGTGGTAAGTAAAACTTTTACTTTGACTTTGCAATTTTAGTCAGCCTTTTTATTTGAAATTTGACCAATACTGGTAATATAAATACTTAACGACACCATTTACATAGACTGTAACGAATTACTGTATAAAATTATAAGTTACTTGCATAACAAATTATATGTTTCATTTCATTTTGAAATAATTGAATCAGAACCAAACTAAGTCACGTTGTTTAAGAAATAGTAAAGAGCACGTTTACAACTTTACATTGTAGGAAAACAAATTCGAACTTAAAAGACATACCATGTAGCACACGTGGAAAATGCTATGGAATTCCCCTCTGAAATATATAGTACTACTGTTGAATAGAAGAGCGTCGTAGTATTTTCGATCCCAAGACTAATGTTTCAACTGTTGTCCACCAGGCTATGAAAAGGATAAAAGTGTAAAGATTTCAGCAAGCGTACTGAAAGCTTTCATTCATTTTGTAATTTTTGTAAGCGAATGAGACTACTTTTTTGAAGAAAAATGGAAAACCAAAAGTTTGTTGTCTTCGTAACTGGTGTTAGATCTCAGCTACTGCATGTAAATATTTCTTTGTTTCTCTTTTTGAATATTTGTATCTGTGTCGCGACAGC
The DNA here is from genome assembly GCA_963680825.1 of Meiosimyza decipiens. Classification (NCBI taxonomy): domain Eukaryota; kingdom Metazoa; phylum Arthropoda; class Insecta; order Diptera; family Lauxaniidae; genus Meiosimyza; species Meiosimyza decipiens. Next base: position 59,078,821 of record OY804261.1, read on the forward strand.
CGCTCTATTTGGATTGTTATACCTCTATCGCCATTAAAGCCCAGCAGTTTTTGTATTGAGTATCTGAATTTAATTTTCTTGGAAAACTATTTTGGCATGAGCCTTTAAGCTTTTGGCTCAATGTGAGATGTCTTGTCCACATGTCGCGATATATTTAATAAGAGATAAGAGTCAAGTGTCCAAGGAATAAAACTAAAACAACTCGAGCCAAAATCCATTCAATCCATAAATTCGTGACGCACCCACATCGATGGACCTATCTATAATTTTATCTATATGTGTATGTAGATTATATAAATTAAAATAAAGTAGAGTTCACTTTCAATTTTGCAGAAATGAAAGAAAACGATCAATGAATAGATTTCTGAATGCTGAGAGAGTCATCGATACGATATGCTCTGACACGTATAGATATGCTTTCCTTATTTAAATATATTTAATAATGATTATAGCTAGGAAAATCCATTTTTCGCAACTCTGCATTACTTCTTTTTGTCGTTATTTTCACTATTGTCATCATTGTCATTATCCCTTGCTGACCTGACCTGTTTTTTTGTCATCAATCTTATTGTCGTTATCTTTATCCGATAACACTAAATTGTTGTTGTCATTATTATTGTTGTAGTTGTTGTTTTCGGCATTAACTGCATACTCTACCATTACAGCCATTACAGAAAAAAATAACGAGTAAGTACACGAATTTTATCTTGAAAGGTCTTGACTTGACTTGGACTTTGCAAAGTTAACTAAGCGCTTCGAATTTTGGTCAGGCTTTTTATATGAAAATTGACCCATACTGATAATGCATCTATTACGGACATTGTCACGCATTAGCGTGTAAAGTTTTAAGATACTCGCTTACCTAATTGATGAATCTTTATATCGAAGAGATAAAATTCAATTAGCTCCAAATTAAGTCACGTTATACTTATAACAAATAGTAAGGAACACGTTGTCAACTTTACAACGTAAGAAAAAAACTAGTAAAGGTGTTATCTTCGGCCAGGCCGAAACTCACATACCCTACACTGCATTGAAAATACTTTTTAAATAAATGTTAACAAATTTTGAAGAGGTTGAATAAGTCGAAAATAATATAAAAAGGGTCAAAAATGTTGAAAAGTGTTGGAAAAATCTGAAAATGTTGAAAAAATATGAAAAGTCGAAAGAATAAAGAAAATGTCGAATGAAATAAAGAGGAAACGAAAGACTCTTAAAGGGGCGTGGCACAGCCCTAAATTTTAACTTTTATAACACCATAGCTCGTAATCCGTGCAAGATATTGTGATGAAATTTGGTACACGAATACAGATCATATGAATCTTGAATTGCGCATAAAGTGGGCGGAATTGTAAAAGTGGGCGTGGTAGTTAGTAACAATTAAAAATTTTGATTTCGTATAACTCCAAATTGGCACATACAATTTTCATTAAAATTTTAGGAATGATACCACTGAAAGTAGTCAACAATAGAAGCTACGTCAATAGACTAAAAAATTTATTTTAAAGGCGTGGCACAGCCTACAATATTTATAAACGTTATAAAAAGAGAATTAACAACGTAATCGCTATGAAATGTAATATGGCAGATATACTCGCTAAAAGGTGTCTTCTTGCAAAATTTTGGCACAATTGTGCCGGTGGGTGTGGCACCTCCCATATAAGCAAAATACGTTTAATGCTATAGATAGTGTGCTATGAGAGTAATCTCCATTAAATTTTGTGTTGAGGTGTCGGTTACTATAAGCTTTGAAATTCAATGAAACCTGACAAGATTGCATCAGTGGGGGTGGCCCCTCCCTCATTAACATAAAGTTGTAAGTGTTATTTTAAGTGAATTGTTGGTGCAATTGATTGAAATTTGATGTAAGCGGTTTACTGTATATTAGGTACATATGAATCAAAAGCTTTTGAAATAGCAGCAGTGGGAGTGGCACCTCTCATACAATTAAAATACCTTAAGTGGCATAACTATCGAAATATATGGGCAATCATAATGAAATTTGGTGTAAGAGGTTTGCTTATGGAAGGCTATTTTTGGATCAAAATCTGACTGGATTGTACCAGTGGGTGTATCACCGCCCTAAATTTTAAAAATAATTAGGGCACATATCGCAAACCATATAAGCTATTGTGCTAAAATTTGGTTTGTGCATGTCAATCACGAATGTAATTTATTGAAACAAAAGTGGGCGGAATTGGAGAAGTGGGCGTGACATATTTCGTGTTTTTCATTTCTATTTTATTTTTTTCAACATTTCCCATATTCTTTTGATATTTTCAGTTTTTTCCAACACTTTTCAACATTTTTGAACCTTTTTACATTATTTTCAACTTATTCAACCTCTTCAACATTTTTTAAACATTTATTTAAAAATTACTTTCAATGCAGTGTAGGGTATGTGAGTTTCGGCCTGGCCGAAGATAACACCTTTACTAGTTTTATTAAATTTTATAAGTACTGAAATGTTAATTAGCAGAATAGTTACACTCCATTAAGTGTATACTCATGAAATGCTATTATGCCTTCCCACTGTAGCATCGCTATAAGACCTTCCCACAGCAGTAGTGCTATTAGGCCTGATATAAGAAGGCAAAGGAGAAGGACTTCATGTGTTTTTTTATTTCATGTATTGCAATGTTTTATGATTCGACATTACTTTTTTGTCATTGCATTGTACTTCCACGACATCAAAAGTTGATACATGGTTAGAAGTAAGGAACGGTGTGCATATTGCTAGGTTGGTCTTCTGTTTCATGTTATGTTAAAGTGGTAGAGTGTTGTGTATTCAATGTGAAATTATAAATTAAGTAAACGTCATAAAAAATACACATTAAAAATATCAACGCAAGGAGGTGACGTAGATAAAAAAAAAATAACTAAGAGTCTGTCTCACGACGTATTAAGATTTAATTTTTTCAAAGTACTTCTGGGACCCCTTCTACGGTAAGCGGTCTTAGAAGGCCTATTGACGCAAGCGATGATGAAGACTTGCTTGAAGGGTATATTTCGGTAAGGCTGTTAAAGAAGGCCTGTTTTATTGTGACGTTTCATTTAAAAAAAAAAGTTAGTTTGAAGGGAGATGGCAAGGTCTTATTCTTACCAAGGAAGGCCTCTGCTAGCTCCTGCCCTTGCCTACTGAGATAGTGCAAAGGCAATCGATTATTCAAATGTAAACAAACAAATTCCAAAACAATTTACAAGCTAGGGACTAGATAGGTTGTGCTCCAACACACGGACATTCTGTTAAATAATCGCTATAAATGAATGTAATATTTTCTCTCCCCTTGTATTAAATATAATTGGTTTTTAAGAGAAACAATGAAATTCGTTCAAGAAAACAAAACAAACGTAAGAAGAAAATTGTCGAACAAGACTAGAACAGAATTCATTCAATTCAACTGAATGCTTGAATTTATCAGCCAATACGATACATCGTGTTCTTCAACTTTGAAGGTGTAATACTTCATCGGACATAGCTTTTCAAATCACAACGCGAGGTATTCTTAAGTTTGTCAACACTATTTATTTGAACTCATCAAATTAGACTCAGAAGCTAGGTACCAATAGTATGGCCAAATTGCAATCCGCCTATTATGCCTCATTGTCAATCTTAGGCTTGTACATTAATTCGACAAAAAAAGGATGTATCATGAAACAGAGGCTATGCTAAGCTTAGTCATTAGTTCGATTTTTACCTTAGTAGTTACAGTCGAATAACCTCTTTTTCAGCAACAAGAATGCTATCACATTTCTTTTACTTCAACTTATATCTATCACTAGGAATTTCACTAACTATTTCATGAGGGACAAGATCGAATCTGGTTATTACAGTACGGCACATTTTCATCAATTTTTAATCGAATTGGCTTACATTTATTTAATTTATTTTACATTATGTCAAACCATAAAGTGGCATGCGTCCCTTAATTTCTATCAATATCTTTAGTAAAGAAAATACAGTTGCTTTATTAAATATCGTGTTAGATGCAAATTTTACACGACTTACATAGATAATCGATTTGACACGTGGTCTAAGTGAGTTTTTAATAAATTAGGCACAGTATTCACATGCCATTCTACTTGCCAATTCGATCTACCAGTAGTGGGTGCAGTCAAGTGCAATATTATGCCCAGAAATATGCAAAGATTTTTGAAATCTACATTGATAAAATTATCCCCTAAGTAAGCTTTTGCTTAAGGCACCAAACAATATTACTTAAATGTAGAATATCTTTAGAGTTTCTGTAGCTTCAAACATTTTAAATGGAATTAAAATTACAACTTTTGAAAACACATCAATGCGAATGAAATCAGCAAGCGCTACCTTAGACGGAATCGGTAATTTTTTGAATATATAAAACTTGCACCTCTTGTTTCCTGCCAGTTTTTGTTTTAGTAAAGATAAATGTCAACAAACTTTCTTATGTTTTCAGTCAAACGTTGTATTCAAAATTGTTAGCACATTTTCATCATTGTGCCAACATGACAGTATCTTCATTGAAACCTCTGTGGCACTTAAATTTTGTTGCTTCTGTTCAGCTTATTCTACATTAGCTCTTCAAAGTGAATACTTTGCTAAGATGTTGATAAAGCCACCCATAATTTTGTGAATATCTTAAACTGCAGCTGGCTCATTTCGCTGCACAATGTGTGACCATAACTCAGACAAAATATTTATTTGGTAACATGCCTTTGCTTTTTCGAACTCTTACGACGATTTCAACCTTTTCCAAATATTTTCGTTTCCATCAAACTCATTCAACTTATTTCAACTTGTTCAACCTTATATTTATTTGTTTCGGATTGTTTAACTTAACTCGATTTTGCCAAAATTCCTTAGCATCTTACGATTTTTCCATTATTTATCAACAGAATTCGAAATATGCTTCTGAACTACCTAAAACACATTGGTTGTGTCTCTTATAATACTATTAGGTTAGGTTAGGTAGGAGTGGCATTCATTTCATTTATTGTCTATGGTATAACCTTACAGACTAGCACAATTCATTTTAAAAATAAAAGAAACTTATGTATTATAAACTAAAATATAATTAAAAAATAATTAATACAATTGATTTTGGATCACAGATTTGAAAACATTTTTAGACATAGAAAAATCAATAAAGCTATTCATATACAATTTATTTAAAACTATGAGTGTTCTATTAATGGGCTCATTAGTGGCATAATTGGTTCTATGGCATTTAATATGAAAATAATCATAATTACATAAATTTCTCGAGGAATTAATGAAAGCTATAAGATCAAGTAAGTTAGAACAATTTATATGACCATTAATTAAATCATATATAAACATTATACTATAAGGAAGCCGTCTATTTTGAAGAGAGTCGAGACCAATGAGCATACAACGAGCTTTATAAGGAGGAACTGGTTCAGTGAAATGAATCAAACGCAACGCAAATTTGATAAATTTTTTCTGAACACGCTCCAAACGATCAATATGTACTATATAGTATGGATTCCATATAAAGGATGCAAGTTCTAAATTTGAACGTACAAAAGAGGAATATAGCAGTTTCAGTGTATATGGATCTACAAAAGCAGAGCTATTACGTTTAATAAAGGCAAGAAGTGAATATGCTTTTGGCAAGATTCCATTAATATGACCATTTAGACTAAACTGAGAGTCGAAATATACTCCAAGATCACGCATTTCATTGACTCTAGTTAGAGGTCTACCATCAAAGGAATATGAAAAAGTAATGGGCGAATTATTTTTTGAGAGAGTCATTTGGCAACATTTTTGAAGATTCAGAGATAAATTATTATTTTTGAAGTTATGAGAAACCAACTGACGTAGACCAAATGTGATCCATTGTGATACCACAGGGTGTTTGACTATACCCTCTCGTCGAACCAACCAGATTTCATAATGAAACTAAATAGTTGATCTATACTGACATGTCTAAGGTCATCCAGATCATCAAATAAAAACGACCCAAGTACTTTGTGGCGTTTTCTAGCAAGTGCGGGACAGTAGCAGAGAAGATGTTTAATATTTTCCTCTTCTTTCACATCTCCACAACTTTTACAGAAGTCAAAGGACCTAACACCTAATCTCTCCTCATGTCTGCCGATGAGGCAGTGGCCAGTTATGACTGCGACAACTGACGAGACACTATGTCTAGTGCGAAAAATTAGTTCTGACGAGCACTTAGCATCCCATTCCGGCCAGATTTGCCAAGTTATATTACAAGTTGATCTTTCAGTTCATCTTTTACTAGCATTTTTAACCATTTCCAACACCTTCCTTGTCCTGAGGAATTTGTGCAGTAGTCCCCTGCCTAGCAAGTTCATCCGCTTTGCAATTGCCGTCAATGTTTCTATGCCCAGGCACCCAGATGAGGTGAATGTTAAAATGTTGAGCCATCTCGTTTAGAGACGAACGACATTGTTGGGCCACTAGTGAGTTTAGGAATACTGATGCTAGAGATTTGATAGCTGCCTGACTATCTGAGAAAATGTTTATATCCTTTTTGGATACAACATTCCTCCTTAGCCAGGATGCTACTCCCTGTATTGCTATAACCTTCTCCTGAAAAATGCTGCAATGATCTGGTAACCTCGCAGCAATTCTTAACTTCAGTTCCTTGGAGTAAATACCATAACCAACTTGGTTATTTAGCTTGGAGCAATCAGTGTAGAAATTAATATGGCCCCTTCTCCCCGGGAGTCCTCCCTTCCAGTCATCCTTAGCTGGAATATGAGTTACGTAATCCCTGTTGAATGATTATAATACCATTGAACGAACAAAATTGAAAGCAAAAGTTATACAACTAAATAATATCTTTTGAATAATATACAACAAATTTGTATCTAGAACACTATTAGCTGACTCACTGTTATGTGTGTGTGTTAGTGTAGGAACATCTTTACCCTGTGTGGTCTTTCTTTTACAAAGTTCGGAGTTTCATATAGTGCGAAGAATGCATTTTAAAATGATTCAAAACGCAATGATATTACCAAACGCTTTAGGTTGCTTTTGCCTACAATTATAGATATGTGGTAATATGGGAAATATCTTTAGCTTGTACGTAGGGTTTAGTATTTTTTAGTGGCATTTTTTGATCAATCGCTATGATACTGAGACTTAAAAACTTAACGTTTTTATAGGGTTTTTAAGTTTTGGCTTGTAATAGAGGTACTAAGCCAATTATCTTTTATACAATGCTTGCCCATAAGACCGCATCAAAGTTTAGTTTCAGGCCGTAGAAGTCTTAAAAGTTAGAGTGACTTTTGAAAACGATTTCAGCATAATATTCTTTTTTCAATCAGAGTGTTGATACTCTTGAAGACCTTTTTTGTCAAAAAAACATAGTTTTTGTGTGTGACTTTTTTTTGTTCTAAAGTATAATGATACATGTTCGACATGTCTGGACATTTTCTATTCAACCAGCCATGAAAAATGTTACTTTTTATAAGAAGTAATTACTTTGCTATGAAAGATGCCACACCTCCTCAGAACTTACATGTTCATACATGTTCTACGTATTTATCGTAATCTCGGACGTTTGGTTTGGTCCTGATATTGATTACTCAGGCACACAATACTAACTTTTGGTCAAATCAAGAGATCAACCTTAATACTTCTGAGGGCTTTCCATGTACAAAACATGAATATGTTGATAGTTTTTCTTCAGGACCCTCAGAATTTGGAACATATTTGAAGTTAACTAAGTAAACGGCCTAACTTGCTTTTAAAATAACATTTTAAACTACCATATTCAGAAACACCTGCAGAAAAAACTTACTCTTAAGTATTTCTTTCCCAAAAATTATCATATTAGCCAGCATATATATATATATATATATATACATATAAGATATAAGAAACACCTTTGCACATTACTGCTTTTCTGGTATTCCACGTGTAAATATTATAATATTAATACATAAGACTTATTAATTTTACGCTGGCATGCAAGCGTGTGTGTGTATCTTTAGCATTCAAAAAATTTCAATACAAAATGCAGAAAAACCAATACAAAATAAAATCGGTAAAAAAATTAAAATTATAAAAAAAAAAATTCCAAGTTATGCCAAGGGACAGTGCAACGTTAAAAAGCAGCAAAATATTCAAGAGAGGTGTGGTAAAAGCTTTAGTTCAGTAGCACAACAGGATATGCTGGAAATGGCAGGGTACTCAGATGAAAGCCACAAAATAAATTTGTACAATACCGTTTTTTCCAACCCATTCGCAACCACGGCATATGCATAGTAAAAAAAAAGATGCAATGCAACGATTGTGATAGTAAATATTGAATTTGGCGTATGTGCTCGGGCATATTTACATATGGATGCAAAAGGCACTAGGTGTGTAAGCTAGGGTGTATCGTAAAAAAATTAAATATCATATATCTATAACAAAGAATTATTATTTGTTACCATATTTTTAGTTATTATGATATTGACTATGTAATTGAATAAGGAACTAATTTGTTAATTCGGTATTTTATACCAAGATATATCTATATTCAATTGTACCCCGAAAATGATAAATCCAAAAGTGTTATTAAATTTAGGCTTGGACTTTTGAGAATAGTGTAAATTTGTTAATTTTTTATTTTTAAAATTTTAACTCAAAAACTACATATTTGAGACACACATTCCTAGATATTGAGTATAATAATGTTCAAATTGGACACTTGCAAAATTGTTCAAAGTGTGTGGTCCAATAACTAATATTAAAAAAGAATTTGCAATCTCAATAAAAATGTTCATGCCGTTCAGAGCGCACTCAAAATTTCACTCAAAAATCTTATGTGATTTGATGGAGAGAAACTGGATCTGGTCTTTGAGACAAATAAGTTTTTGAGATTGCTAACTTATAGTCTCTGATATTACATTGGAAATATTTTTACTTTATATGTACAAAAAAAAATCTGAAATCTCTTATGAATGCGGCTTAAGTTCCAAAAATTTCATGTTATAAAAATTATATTTCCAAAACTGAAAATATTACGGAAATATCTTTTATTAATATCTTCGGACTATGTAGGACTGTGTACTTTATCGTATCGGGAAAAGTTTGTTTTTGGGGACACCAACATATTTTTACTTCGTCATCAGTCTAAATCAGACATGTGCAAAGAAATTTTATGGAAACTGACACAAAGCTACCACCCGAAATTTTGAATAACATATATTTCTAAGTAACTATGTAAGTATTGGTATGCATATGTGCATAGATGAATAAATTTATCAATGTGTTGGCAACTTTGTGAGGTTTGTATTTTGGTATGTTACTTGAAATAGTTTGGTTAAAAGGATGTTGATTTACCTATTACTATTGATTGGTAGTTGGGAAGGGGAACATAATTAGTTACTTTTAAATTAAACCTCAATAAGAAACAATGAGGTTGAAAAAATTTACATTAAATTTTACGGTATTATTTTATTATGTAGGTTATATTTTTACTCTAGAATTATTATACTGGACAAAATGATTAGATAATATTCTTGGGATTTTTTTAACATGAATATCACACGATCATGCCTTGATGGGAGAAACAGATTTGTATTAAGCTATCAAAAATTTTCCGTTTCGATATAATAATCTGATGTTTGGGTGCATCCAAAATTTAATTTTCCTTTGCTTGTATTATAATGTAGTAATGGGCACGTAGTGGCACTTTCCGCCCTCATGGCTCGAACTGTTATTCAATGCAAAAGCAACCAAAAAACCATTCGCAGAACTTCAACGCTATCGACGCATAGCGTTGACTTGAGATCAAATCAAAACTAAAACAACAAAGAAAGGCATGAGCGACGGGGCCGCATTGTGGCAATTGTTTTTGTTTGTAGTGAAACTTGAATTTTTTGTGTTCTGCTGGCGAATTAGGGTATGAAAGCAAAAAAACTTTAAAATTTTAATTTTTGTTGCTTGAATTTATTGCTGCGCCCTTTTGCTAGATTTCTATGCCCACCGCTGATGTGAAGCATAATGAATATTTTTTTTTTTTTATTATTGAATTGTTTTAATTCAATAGTATGGAAATACATTAGTGATGAATAAAGCCATTTAAATATATAATGATTATTTGACTTCTTTAATATCTTAACGTAATTATAAAGTTATAGTGGAAAAAATAGAAATTTCCTTTTTCGCATATGACCAGTTGTTTTAGTGGGTCAAGCAATCTTTACTTGTCACAAAATGTCTATAAACTAATTGAGAACTACAAAGAGACATGGAACGAAAAACAAAAATTTGAAGATTTATTTTTATTAAGCTTTATTGAACTAAAATTCTGTTCATCGGATAATCTAGCTTTTGACCCCCCAGTCTTAAAGAAGGTACATGCTGAATAACAAAATACGAATTTCATCATCGCAAACATCTTATTCACTGAGTAATATTGAAATATTGACTTTGTAAAAAAAAAAATATTAAATGTGTCTTAATTCGTTTAAAAATATAGAAATGTCTCTTTAATCGTATCAGGTGTCGATGTGATATTATCTACAAAACATGACAAAACAAACGAATAAAAACCATAAAAATAATGGCTGTCGATCTATTAAGTTGCAATATTGAAACAGCAACCTGCTGCTATTACGGTGGAATAAAGGAAGCGCAGTGTCAAAACAGGTTGAAAAAAGGAAGAAGAAAAAACAATAAAATAAAATTCACTTGAGACCACACTAATAGAGTGTGTAGATATTGATTGGTGGCAACAAACTGCTGCAACGCACAACAAGCCCACACCACATAATATCGTACTTATGCTTCAACTTAAGTTGAACTCCAATTTCGAGACCAGCAAACTGTTTGTTTGTCTAACTTTGAAGACTCGACTTAGGACGACTCAGTGTAATGTGAGCCAGTGCCAAACAAATGATGACTTTGGTTGGAATAATCATCGTCTTCATCGTGTAAAACCATAAACAGCACTAGACATAAAACGAGACATTGATAGCTGTTTGGCTGGATGGACTGTCGGTCTGGGATGGATAGCAGTAATGCGCTAGTGGGAGTTGTCAACAACAAATACAACATGCCAAAACAACAACAGCAACAAAATGTGCAAGAACAACAGCACTAATGTCTGACGAAAAAATCCAGTAAGTTCGATTGACTGGAAAATTTAAAAAAGAACGGAAAGAGGTTGATTGAACGAGTGAGTGCATGATTTTTTTTTGCTTTATGGATTATGCTTTGTAAATTTTCTGTCGTCTCCCTTTGCGCCGCTATCGCAATGTTACATTTTCACAGCCTATAGACCAACCCAAATAAAAAAAAAACCCTTGCCAACAAGCGGCAAGAAAAGTAAATGAGTTTAACTCTGATGGGGCTTTCAAACAGCTGAAGCAGAAGCAGCTGGTGTACGGCACTGAGAAAAACTGGGTCTCTGTGTGAATGATTTCCATACTACAATATTTGAAATTTTGAATTTTTCGTTCTAAAAGAACATTGTTCTAAAGAGGCGCCACATGACTCTAACTCAATTTTCGGATCATTAAAATTGGAAAAAAATTTATCACATTTTTATTCCTCTAAAACTTCTGTACAGGTCTTTTAATTATACTTCAAATAAACAGGATTTCTTAAGTTTTTCCGATGTTATCGTTTCTGAATCCAAATTAAAATGGAAAAATCTTTAGCACTCGATGAAGTTATTGGTGCATTGCGTCATAGCCACAACAGTGGGAAGTTCGCTATTATCCCTTTCGAATCGCAATGTGCAGAGCTCTGTGATTTTATTGATCGCAAATTTGGTAATTTTCAGTACTATTACCTCAGAGTTGAGCCTTTTCCAAATTAGTACGCACTCTTGAAGAGACTTGCCGTCTTGCAAGATAAACTTGCCATTTTAGTTTGAATGTGTTCAAATACAGCTCCAGAATTCCATCTGCTTTCATAAGACTTATTCGGCAAAGAAATGCAACCTTTGGGTTCTTTGCCAAAATAACAGGGCATTGAACCATTCCAAAGAACCTAATTTTCAACTTCCCAATCCAATCAAAATCCAGACAAGACCATTCAAGTTGTTTCTCTAACAAGGGTCTTGGGTGAAAACTGTAAGACAAACGGACTAGCAAGGCAGGCGCTTACCACTAGGATTTCTCTAAATAAGGAATATATAGATATTGCGCTAGCTTCCTGTCCCTGTTACTTAGTTTCTAAAACTCATTTTCGTAGAAACCATATGCATATAAATTTTTGATTCATAAAATAAAGTTGCATATGAATGAAGTATCGGTTGTTGTTTAGCATGGTTACCACTGGACTTGAATTTTCTCTCGACGACCGTGCTTCCTGTATGGTAAGCTACATACATATAATGAATCATATGGATTAGATCGAGCAAATAACCGTTGAGCTGAAGAAATGATCTGAAACATAGCGTGGTTTATAAGAACTTTGTGGAAAAGTAGAAGCTTTTTTAGAAGTCACCATGATTACTGGTCCTGCCCTGATAATAGACATGCAGTCAGACTAAAATTTGATTTTTTTTAATAACTATAAAAACTGTTAGGGTGATGAAGTAGAGGAAACTATGAGAGGTCCCCGGACTATGGTACTCGTTTTTAACCCATTTTCGTGTAAAAATTTTGTTTTTTCAAACAACAGACAACTCGAAAAATAGATTTGAACATCACTAAGGGAGGTTCGGAACTCTGGAAAGAACATTTTTTGACCCTAAAATGGGTCCCCCTACCATGGTATCCGTTTCTGACTTTCAAAACATGGCATCACTAACACGAATCTAATTACAACTAGTAAAAGTGTTATCTTTGGCCAGGTCGAAACTCACATACCCTACACTGCATTGGAAGTACTTTTTAAATAAATGTTAAAAAATTTTAAAGAGGTTGAATAAGTCGGAAATAATGTACAAAGGTTCAAAAATAATGAAAAGTGTTGGGAAAAACTGAAAATGTTGAAAAAATATGAAAACCATTGAAGAAAGTTGAAAAAAATTGAAATAGTCGAAAAATATGAAAAATGCTGAAAAATTGATGAAAAAGTCGAAAGAATAAAGAAAATGTCGAATAAAATTGAAGGGGAATGGTAAAAGGTTGAAAAAGTCAAAAGAATATAGGAAATGGAAAAAAATAGAATAGAAATGAAAACCACGAAATATGCCACGCCCACTTCTTCCATACCGCCACTTTTGGCATAAAAATTAACATATATACGCATACAAATTTTAGCACAATAGCTTGTATATTTTGTGCTATATGACGTAATTAGTCTTAAAATTTAGGGCGGTGACACACCCAACGGTACAACCCAGTCTGACTTTTATCCAGAAATAGCTTTAGATAAACAAACCTCTTACACCAAATTTCAGTATGATTGCTCATATATTTCGATATTTATGCCACTTGAGGTATTTTAATTGTATAGGAGGTGCCACGCCCACTGATTCAATTCTGTCAAACTTCATTTAATTTCAAAGCTTATAGTAACCGACACCTCTACACAAAATTTTATGAAGATTACTCTCATAGCACACTATCTATAGCATTAAACGTATTTCGCTTATATTGGAGGTGCCACACCCACCGGTGCAATTGTGACAAAATTTTGCAAGAACACATCTTTTAGCAAGTGTGTCCGCCATATTAAATTTCACAACGATTGCATTGTTAGTTCTATTTTTATAACGTTCATAAATATTGTAGGCTGTGCCACGCCCTTGAAATAAATTTTTCAGTGTTTTGATGTGGCTTGTATTGTTGGCTACTTTCAGTGGTATCATCCCTAAAATTTTAATGAAAATCGTATGTGCCATTTTGGAGTTATACGAAATTCAAATTTTTAATTGTTAAGAAATGCCACGCCCACTTTTACAATTCCGCCCACTTTATGTGCAATTCACAAGATCTGTATCCGTGTACCAAATTTCATCACAATATCTTGCACAGTTTACGAGCAATGGCGTCATAAAACTTAAAATTTAGGGCTGTGCCACGCCTCTTTAAGAGCCTTTGCAAACTTAAGACCTAGCCTAATCTTAATTTCGTTCTCATATTCACCAAATCACCAATTTTGATTAAAATCGCAGCAACTTTTTTTCAAAATAGACTTGGGTATATTTATATAGAGTATGGGCGGAAGGCGTGGCTGTTAACCGATTTCACCCATTTTTATATGCTAGCAGCTTGCAAGAAGATGTGAGCTGTGTGCCAAATTCCATTGAATTTGCTTGCTTAGTTTTCCCGTAAACTTAATTTCAACAGACAGACACACACACAGACAGACAGACAGACAGACGGACACAGCTATATCGACTCAGGTGGTGACGCTGATCAAGAATATATATACTTTTCCATACCTGCCACGCCCCCTTCTATGCGTTACAAACGGAATGACAAAGTGAATATACCCTCTGTGTAGGGTATAAAAACGAACACTACATTTGGTACGAGTTCAGGTAGCAATCGCGAATGAAAACCACAACAAAGCGAATAAAGTTTTTTGTACGTAGAGCAGAACGTTACCATACTGTTCTTTTATTTTATATCCGCTTGCTTTAATACGGGTTGGTGTTTGAATCAAAGAGCAAAACAAAGAATGTGAGAAGTTTGCATTTTGCGATTTAAACGCTATGATAAGGTGCGGTTTTTTTTCATTCCCTGGTTTAGACGCTTGGTCTCAGTCACCAATTCATGATATTCCTATTACTCAAGTATCAAGCTATTAAATTTTTAAAATTGCTTAAAAAAATTTATTGCGCAAATAGTAACAAGCATGCAATCAAACCATGGAATGGCAAGTTAGTGTGTTTGTGTGTGTGCGTTTTGTTTTTGTTTTACCCATGGCGTAAATATACAAAGTGAATCCATTACCAAGAGACTTGTGTGCTGAAATTAGAGCGATTTTGAGAGCGTGAGAGAAATTGATTTTCAAAACGGAACTCAACAAAATAAATAAAATTGCCGATGTTTTTTATAATTTTCTAAGATACGAAATTTTTTCAAAGAATTTTTTTTTCCCAGTGTAATGCTACATTGCCAACAATATTGTTTTATGTTTCGACGCCTCGAGGCATAAATTCATATGCAAAAGAACAAAATATTACTGGCAGTAGATTTTCCGTCTAACTTAAGCCAAAGAATGTCAATATGGCTAAAGAAGTGCAGAATTCGGTTACATCCATGGAGCCTGGGAAAATTTTATAAGTCTATCGAGAATTCTATTATTATTTTTGATAACATCAAAAACATACTTACTGGACTCAGAATAAAACTAAGCGATAAGAATTCGGCTGGACTTCTTCGGCAGCATATAGGGTTTTTGCTCAAACGGTATTGGTTTGGCTCTGTTCCATTTGAATCGGTTCAATTCATTCGTTTTTTTTTTTGATTGAATTCAATGCCTCTAAGGCTGGTAATACGTCAGAAAAGTGGCTGCTGTTTTAGCCCTTTCTGTTGCTGTTGTTGTTATTGTTGCTGTTTGCTCCTTTTGTAGTAAATTAAATTTTGTTGGCTTGTTTATTTTCTTAGTTTTTGCTTTTGCTTTTGTTGTTGTTGTTTTTGTTGTTGTTGTTATTGTAATTGTTACTATACTTGTTGTTGAAATTGTTGTTGTTGTTACATATGAACCAACTCGCACAGATTTTGTGGCTGTAAGCTGTTTTCTGTCTGTTGCAGCCAAGTCATAGTGGTAGCAATACAACAGGCGCAACAACAGCAACAGCAACAGCAAGCAAGAAAACCAACAGCTGCTGCTTCTGCTGCCAATGCCAATTAGTGGCGCGGTTGCAAGGACTCAGCCCCATATGGAGAACATACAGAATAGTTGCATATAAACTGGGTATCATGCTATGGTGCCATTCGGTAAGCGTGCGCCTTTTCCATTGATTTATTTTACAAATTGCCTGTAGATGGCGTTGTTGCCTACAATAATAGAAGTAACAACAGCAAATAAAAAAAGGGGTCAGTGCAATACTGCACTTCTGGTGGGGTTAAATTTTTAATTTTTATCCTTTATGTTTTTCGTATTTTGTTTTTGCGTAAATGTTGTTTGTCAAAGTAAAGAATACAAGCGTTTAGCATGCGATTTTAAAAGCTTTATTTTAAAGCTCTTATGATTTATCGGACGACAATAGCAATTGAATAAATATTTTGAGGAAATTTTTTGCAGGTCCTTAGAAAAAAAAGTTTTTTGAAAGTTGTAAAAAATATGAAATTCAACTGGAATCTATGTATGTGTGGCAAATTGTGCTACGATTAAAGTGGAGTGGCCAGTTGTGGTGTCATTTGGGTTTTCAAGCGATTGTTTTGCAATGATAGCAGTGAACAGCTCAGTATTATTGTTTCACTATAAGAATAAACATGGTTCGATATTTGCATGAAACCAAAAGTGCATGAATTAGTGCTTCAGCGAAAAACATATCGTATCGTACGTAGTAGCGAAAGCTTGGACCTGATATGGTTATGTTGTTGCATGTATATATTCCGAAAATGAACTCTCCTTTCAATAAGTAAAAGTTTAAGGTCGAAGCAAATGACGTGGCCTCGCCTTAAAACATCCAAAATTAGAACTTTATATTTTGAACGTATTTCTGAATAAAAACGATTTTCTGTTGAACAAAGATTTTCGTTAACTTGAAATATTTGAAGAAACATATGAAATTTAAAAAGACATATTTTGAGGGGGATTCTGAGTTAGAGCCTCTTACCGTTCATTATTGGCACCTGGGGCGACCAGTTGCAATGCCGCCCCCTATCTAACAAAAAGATATTTTTTTTTTCATAATCGAAAAATTTTGTCGACCAAAAAAAAGCGTCGTCTCTTTTGACATTCAAAGACTCTAGAAAAATGAGATATCCTTTACTTTGAATTCGCGAAAATCTCCACCTACAAAATTAAAATTTACTACATCAAAGTTGGTCCTGGCTTTTGATTTTCGAAAACCCTATCAAACTCAGATATATTTCATGATAATTTTATCGCCCCTAAGCCTTGCATTCCTTAGGTACACTAATGCTTCAAGTGCCTCAATCCACTTGTAACGATAACGGCTCAAATTCTCGCTGCTTTGAAAAAAAAGAATGAATCTTTGGAAATGTCTTTAAAAATATTGCTCCAAGAGAGAAGTCCTATTGACCATATTTGTTTTTACATTGATATTGTATGTTAAGGACAGTCACAACTCAGTCCCTTTTATAACTGAATTGAAAATTTTGCCCAAGTTATTACTGATTGATGCTATAAAGCAACCTTGCAGTAACCTAGAATTTAATTTTTTGCCGCAACACTTCAGATACTGCTGTTTTGTATTGTAAATAAATTTAAATGAGGTATTTTATTTTAATCCTTGGTTTTTGTTTTTCCAACAACTGCTTTTACACAAGCTTCCTCTCATACATAATGTACACAAATACTTAAAAACTGTTTAATAGCAAAGACGAAGGACGTGTTGTCTTAAATTTTTGTCTGCATCTGGGGATGTAAACAGTTGATACTCCGATAATGCTGGTGTGAGAGTATTGGTAGAATAGTTACAAGAACTTTAGAGTATTGGGATAAAAGACTTAAGTAACTGAAAGGATCAAACTCTTAGAACGGAAGTACTAAAAATATATAAAGTTCATGATATTACAACGACATAAGAAAATTTAATGGGTGGAGAAAAGAAAGTAGTTTTTCGAATAACGATAGTTATTTTGGTGAAAAGTTCGATTTTTCGCCGACTAAGCGATGCCCCACTTTGTCTTCTGAATATTCAAAAATATTTTTTTAAGAAAATTGTAAACAAAACTTTAGCTGCGGGGTATTTTTTAATCCTTCTGCTTGCGTAACTCAGCTAGCGTCTTCCTGGCAGAAGTCTTTGTTATTCTAGAAAACTGCAAGCTAGTGGGCAATTCTAACATGGGTAACTTAGCAATCTTCTCTGGTAGCCAGGCTGCCATTAAGGCTCTGAACTCGTAGATGATAAAACATAAATTAGTAGAACAATGCAAGAAGGAACTTACTAAGCTAGGGCATCAGCTTAACATAATTCTTACATGGGTTCCAGGCCACAAAAACAATGAGGGTAACTTGATAAAAATGGAACTTGCGAGCGCGTGTACATTATGCTCGGTATAGTTTAGACAAAGGTCTTCTCGCATTTTCTTTCCGAGACAGCAGAAAATCCGAGGACCCTAAATACCTGTAAAACATTCAGAGCAATTTGGCCATCCTATAACAATTCAAAAACCACTGACCTACTATTCAAGAGACGAAGACTAGATACAGGACTATCGGCAAGCATGCTGAAAAATTGGGTATTTCATTCAACCCCTTTTTGACGCCGTTGTATGAATGTAAACGGGATAGAATCTGATGAGCATTTTCTCTGCAACTGTCTGGCTCTTGCTGGAATCAGGCTCAGAAATTTTGGACAAACTATCTTCAATAACCTCAACGATAGGACTAACTGGATATAGCTTTAATCACTGTTAAGGTTATATATGTAAATTCTTTTGACAACTTCTTTACCAGTTTTGCGGCTTCTAGCATGCTTTTAAGGCCACCTCTTTAACCTAACCTAATTACTCTAAATTAATTTTGCTAAAGACTCCGCTCATTGCGTGTTTAAAATAGATACCCACCTCCCATGCGATTTTCAACTCACAAGAAACGAGGGAATCTAACTTTTATGGATGGAAATGCTGATCCGGACCCTGAGCTTTTATTTCAATTAAAAGCAAGAACAAAAAAATGAAAGGCTTAAAAATATGAAAAAAAGTGTACAACAAAATTCTTAAAAAAAGCTGCAAAATCATGTTAACATGCCAGCGTTTGAGTGGCTAACAACGCCTTTTAATAAAACTACAATAGTTGACGCCGACTGGAGACACTTTCAGGGTAACATCTTGTTTAATAAAAAATTTAAAGATACAAAAAGCAACGCTGTTTTCCACGGGCAACACGTACTACATTTAGCGCTGCTGTTTGCTATTGCCGTCATAGTTGCTGTCAGCTCGAATACGGCAAAGAGGGAGTTTCTGAATGTTGTAAAACGTGCGATCTTTTTTTCCTCATGCACTGCTACTTTTAAATTTATTTTCTTTCAATATTTTGTGAGCGTGTTTTGTGAATACGCTATTTTTATTTCAACAAATTTATACAACCCTTCGTGCTACCTTCTTTTTAGCGTGGTGTGCTCGTTGGGTGGTAAACGCTTCCGGTCGTTTCTCGCAGTTGTGAATTTGAATTTTGTATTTTTCTCTGGCCCAAAACGTACTGGCTATGGTCAGTGAAAAAAGTTCTCAATGTCATCATGAATAAAAATATCTTTATGTTCTCTAAAGTTTTTAGGCATAATATGATGAAAAAGTTGTTATCACATTTAAAATGCATTGCATAGGTTCAACACCGGGCTACTTCAACGCGCTGTTTTGTGTATAAGCGCGTGGAATATTTTGCTGTTGCTTGTTTATTGCTAGTTTTTGTACTTTTTTGCATAGTTTCTGTAGGGAATAGAATTTTTGTAAAACTCAACTAAAAGTAGAGCACAATTTATTTTATAGCCTTTTCCAAAAAAGTTAAAAACTTAAATGGGTTTAATCTTGTCATAAAAATTGTGATAATTAAATTGAATTGAAAATATGTGCGAGTGTTATCTTTGGTTAGATCAAAGATGAAAATTATAAAAAGTAAAAGTGCGAGTAACAGTATTACCTACTTTTCAAGCACCCGATTTTTTTTTTCAGTACAAGTTAATTTCGCTGAACTGAACACTGTACTGATTTTGAGTTTGAATGCACTTACTCAAATAGCATCTATAACAAATCATTTTTAACGTCTATAGTTGATATCACTCTTACTTTTCCAAACCATTTCACTTTTAGTTATTTCCGTCACCAAATATCGTCTATCTAATCGGAATTTTCTTATTTACATATATTTTTTACTAGCAGACCCGACAGACGTCGTTCTGCCCTTTCTGGTAGGTTGCGCGATGTTGAATGGACTCATGCAATGGGATATATAAGCGAATCAGTCCATTATTCCTTTGGAACGTCTTCGTCTTCGTCTGTCTCTTTTACATACTACATATAGAAGCTCTGGTAGACGTTGTTATGCCCTTACTGGTATGTGCCATGTTTCATTCATCTGTATCATATAGTTGCTGTTCTATACAAAATATTGTTTTATTCGCGTGTGGGAGGCGTGCTACGGCCCATTTTTCCTTTGAAACTTATTTTTGCCTGTACCTTTCATGTATATACCAATTCCCATTCATCTGCGTCCAGAGTAGTTGATGATATATGATGAATTTGATTTTAGAGGGCGTGTCATCGCCATTTTTTTTAAACCAAACTTTGCAAAAATATTTCATTGACCATAAAAAGCATTTAAAAAACAATTATGAAATCTTTGTGAAAGTTCTATTTTTTTTAAAATACTTTTGTATGAGGGCCACCCTAAGTATGCACACTTAATAAAATTTTTACGGCTTAAGCTGTGCCTCTTATTATAAAAGTCACGTGACGTAAATTCTATGAGAATCAATTGACCGGCTTTTGTAAAAATTATATATTAAAAATATTTATGTGTGAGGGCCACCCTAAATTTAAGTTTAAAAGTTTAAGTCACCTGCCTGATCGATACTAACGTGCAGTTTGTCAAAATCGGCCGGATAGTTGCCGCGTCCTTATGTAGATAGATATAGTAGATATGTAGTGTATGGTAAGAACTGATGAAAGAAAGAGAAAAGTTCAAAATTATTCAACATTGGATTCTTGACACCAATAATATGACCATATTTCAAATGTTTTTTTCAGTACTATGAGTACAACTTTCGTTAAGAAACTAAAACTATCAAACTCATGAAGGTAAACTTAGATGCCACAATAGCTTCTAGTTATATGTGGTGTATGTATCTACTATACAAAATTAGGTTTGAAAATCGGGGCACAACGATATCATCAAAAAACAAAATATTCACAAAAAAGATTATATGAGTGTAATAGATAATTACCATGGCTACAAATTTTAAATTAATATATAAAGTGCCACCTAACAAATATTTCTTGAAGATTGTCAACAAGTCTGCTTTAATAGATTTTGCTCACAAATTTTTATGTGGACTGTCAACGCGATCACTGAGTACACTCATGTGCTGAAAAACAACCTCGATTATCAACTTTATCATTTTCGTTACCATGATATATATGGGATAAGGATTTCAATAAATAATGTTAAGCGCTTTAAAAAAAATTGTTTGCATAAATATCATAATTTCCCACTTCTTGTGCATTAATTTCAGTTTATCCAACAATACAATTTCACCAACAAAATTTTGTTGCAAAGGCACCCTCTGCAGCAGCAACAACAGCAGCAGCCACAGAAAAAAACACCAAATTTGAAAGCCTACCCTTATCTCAATGCAATTAATTTTCCTTTCCAATTGTTGCACTTGACGCTGCGCATGACAAACAAAACCTGCAGTGAGAGTCTGTTGTTGGTGCAATTGAGACGCATGAGAATTGAAAGAGATGGAGAGCGAAAAAATGAGAATACGAGTATGCGTTCGATTGCGCATTCATTCAGCACGCAAGTATTCACATGCTCACATTACGTATGCCAAGAGGGTGCATACAGCAACAACAATAACAACACTGACGACATCTATGTGTAATGTAGTTTGACAATAACCCAGCAAAGAGTAATAGTCAAAGAACTTGCGAACCTGATGGTGGAAATTCTGGAAAAAAAAACTTTGCTAAAATTTGTGACATGGCATTTGTGCACTATGTGATATACAAACATAGCTGCAAAAATATGCCAACTAAATGGCAGTTTACGCGAAATATGACCATTTGAAAAGGCAAATATATGAGCTATGCTACGTAACTCAAAACTTAAGCCTTAAGTAAGGGAAAATTATTAATTGAATGCCGAAAAAACTTAATATTTGGGTCATTTTAAATCGTTTTAAAATTTCCAATAAAACCACTTTTCTCGGATATTAAAATAATATTTTGATGAAATAAGTATACGGATTTTCAAACTAACCTACAGACGTTTTCTGTAAATCTTTAATGAATAACAATTATTTTTGTGAGTGGCACCTCAACTAGACTTATGCCGATACTTTAAATCATGGAATCTCAAAATACTTATGCCACGCACAAACGGATTTTATCTCTTGAATTAATTGTAGCACTTAAACCATCAACAATAATGATCAGCTTTTCTGTTTTTGTGACGCCTAGCACTTGTGTTTTATTTAACTCTGGATGTCCCGGCAGACGTTGCTTTGCCGTTTCCGGCAAGTGGTGCGATGTTCTATGAGCTCATACGATGGAATTTAAAAGCGAAACAGCCCATTTTTAATATAACAGACTTGGTAGACGTTTTTATGTGACTGGTAAGTGGGGCGATGAGATTTATTTGTTATATTCTTTGTCTTTTATACATACGTACCAAGTCTTATTCATCTGCATCAAATAGTTGCGAATATACAAATACAATATTTTGCTCGTACCTTTTATATATGTTCCAAGTCACATTCATCTGCATACAGTAGTTGATGAGATATAATGCATTTGATTTTGTAGGGCGTGTAATCGTACATTTTTCTAAACCAAACTTTGCAAAAATCTTCCATTGACCATTAGAACCATTTAAAAAACAATTATGTAAGAAATCTTCGTGAAAATTCTATTTCAAAATACTTTTGAATGAGGGTCACCCTAAGTATGCACCCTAAATATATTTTTTACAGAGGATTCGCATCTTTATATAAAAGCCACGTGGTATAAAATCGATATGAATCGGAATCGAGCAAATGATGTATGATATATATGTTTGTATGAGAGCCACCCTAAATAAAAGTTTTGTAGCCTAAGCTATGACTCTTACTATAAAAGCTACGTGGTATCAATTCGGCGTGAATTGAACTACCGGTTTTCGTGAAAATTGTATTTTAGAAATGTTTTTGTTGGAGGGCCACCCTAAATATCAATTTTGTACCCAATGACACCCGCCTGATGGATATAAATTTACTGTAAAAATTTCAACAAAATTGGTCAGATAGTTTTCGCGTCCATTAAAGATAGACCGACCGACAAACCGTTAGCATTAACAGTTAGCAATTGCAGAAAGAAAACCAAAAGGCACATATGTATGTGTCAAAATATTTATGCCCACCACTGTATGTACATATTTCGTTGAACGAAGCCAGGCTCTCGCATGTTCCTTACTGGGTTGCTGTAAAAAGCTTTTTTTTTTGCGTGCGTTCATGCGTCTGATATTGAAAACGTCACAAAAACAACAATAGAATTTAAATAATTCGCTGCAAAAATGGAAGCTGCCATTTTTGGGTGGTTAAAATTTTATGGACTGAACGAGCGAGACTGAATAATAGAGCGACAAACAGCGAGAAATATCGAAGAGAGAATATCATATTAAAATTTAAATGGCAGCCCAAGTACGAGCGGAAGTTTTCAATTCACATTTGCAGCGACGGCAGCAGCACCAGCAGCAACCAGCTGAGGCTCAATTGAATTTCTTATTGGAAATTGCTCATGCTAAAATATCAGACAGTCAGGCGAAACAGAACGACAGTTTAACGAGAGCCGTTCGAAAGTTCAGAACATAAAATTAACGACGACGCGTGTGTGCTGTGGTTGATGAAAATAACGGTAACTAAAATTTATTTCAATAATTTGACGGTGGTGAAATACAAATCATAAGTTGCCAAGAATTGGCGCAGTTAAAAAAGATATCAAATAGTGGAAATTTGTGCAAAAGTGCGTTACATTCAGTTTGATAAAGAAATAAATGCGATATGTATGAATAAAATTGATTAAAAGAACTACGTAGAAACGCATTGCAACAAAAAAAAAAAGAAGAAATTATTGCAAAAGTTTGTGCGAGCTTTCCGCACATTTTTTCTGGTAACTTCTGAAAAACGTCGGTGTGAAAAATCAAAGCAAAAGTTTTAAATTGGCAGCACCACCAACTTGAAGGAAAAACCTTGCAATGCTCGAGCATTTAATTAATTAAAAAAGTTTTCTAATTGAATGCTGGTTCGATGTCAAGTGCAAAGTTATAAATTTTCCGATTTTTTTTTCCTATCGCTCTGAGCCAAATTACAAAAGTTGCACAGTGTTGCAAAAAAGTGAAAAGCAATGGAAAAGTGTGCAGAGGGTTAACAAATTCGTTAGGAGTATGAAATCGCATTTGCAATCTGTTGGCTGTTTCAATTCATCGGTGTGTGTGTAAGTTGTGTGAAAGTGTGCGTTTGCAATTATCAATTGTCACAAACTAATGTGCAGAAAAAACCGTTAAAATACTTTGATGGAGTTGTTGGTGGTCGAAGTGCTCAGAAGATCTTGGTAAGTGATATAACCATACTGCTATCATTTTAATGTAGATTGAGATTCTTAGTAGGCAAACAAAATCAGGAGTAAGGAGCGATTGCATTCTTTGGAATGAAATAGGCCTGTTAACTCATTAAAAACTTACCTTTTTTTTTCAATGAACTGACCGAAAATATAAGCTTTTGATGAGAGGAGAAGATTAGGTCTTCCGATAAAAGAATACCTTCCGTGGATGGCAGAAAAATAAGCCTGTTGTAATTACACTGTGTGAAGTGAAATTTGAAGTACATCGACTGATGTCACTTGGGAAGACTTGGGGACGTAGAGTTCAAATCTGTCAGAATTTAGCTTATGCTTAAACCAAAATAGACGTGACGAGACGATAGCAGCTGAACGAACGTTTGCACTCGTTACGTCTTTTTTGACATTTAACCCAAAATGTTACGCTAGCTAACGAATCGAAGCAGCTGTTTTGACAACGTCTCGTCAAAATGTTTCGATCACTTTCGATCACTTTCGATCAGTAAGTAGGTTCATTTTGGTTATCAACATTGATTTACATAAATTTGAATTTACTCGTTACGCGGCACGTCTATTTTGGTTAAAGCTTTACACGTCAGGTCAACGTTTCGAGATATCAGAAGTTAATTTAGTTTTGACACGTTTACAAAAACTGTTCTTCCACAACGTATCAGTCTTTTGTCTATGTATAAACTTTTCCAGAAAATTTAGTAAAAGTCAAGATTCCTTCAGCATTTAGGACTCATTTTTGCACACTAAATAACATTTTAAAGGAATTCAGAAAATTTATAACTTCATGAATTTCTTATGAAAAATTGAAATGTGGAAATATTCACACATTCGAAATAGATATCGATATTTTTCGTTCTCTTACGTCTTGTTCCTATTGGTTGAAGTACGCGGTAATTTTAGAGTGGCAAGGAAATCTATTTTGTCACAAAATTACCTAATTGAGAGTTATAAAAGTAAATAAATCATGAAAATTGAAACTGATTGATTTTATGATACTATTAAAGGCCATGATAGCAGGCTTTCTTTTGGAAGTTGGTGATGTTACATGTATGCTACATATCTACATCAGTGATGGCATTTTCGGTACATTTGCGTTCTGGAAAATTGACGTCAGTAGGTACATTCGACAAGTTTCTCAGTACATTAGGTACAATTTGCGCATTTTCAGTACATTTTCGAATCCTATGCTACACGTCGTCACAAAATCGTGAATCACTCCTTCTACTCACGATACGTAGTATGTGATCAACTCTCTTAAAGTTTTTTTTTATATTTTTATTTATATTTTGCATCTTATGATCTTTTCAAGTAACTCGATAAGTTCAAAAATTGGTGAAAGAATTTATACTTATCATGCAAAATTTAAATTGGGCCATTCTTCCCACCGGACTTTTTTTGTCCGAATCTATTTTACTATCGTATCTATAAGCGAAAAAACAAGGGCATTTTTTCCTTATTAGCATTGCAAACTTTCTAAATTAAAACATTTTTCAATTTATGTAGGCATCTAATTTTTAATTTATTTTAAAGCTACATAACTGTCAAAGCTGTACTTTCAATGCTAACTATTTCGGTTATCAAAACCATAAGCCCTAATAACAAAAATCCTTAATTTTGATTTGGTTTCCCGTAAGTTTTAAAAAGTATGAATCTAAAAAGGGTGCAAGGATTCTCTCTCTACTATATTATATCTGACATGGAAAAGCCGCACCTTGATGCGCTCTCAGATGTAATATATGATTTTATCAAAATATGGGCTCATTATTAGGGTTACCATTTACTGTTATCGATAATGCTACCAAAAGATAGCTCCTCCAATTTTTTTATTAACAGATGTTGTTGAGGATATCCTCCTGAATTATTTTATACACATTTTTGGAACTTTTTTTTGAAGTCATGAATACATCCACTATCTCAAATAAAATGTTAGGTAATTAAAAAGCCTATAGAAATATTACAAAAAACTTAAAATTCATTGATTCAGTTTTTGAGCTTAAACAAATTTTTTGAAATTTTGATATTTATTTTTAAGAAATTGTTTCTTAAATATATTTTTATTAAAAAATTTAGAAAGCTTAATTTACATTTTCTAAAATGATGTCCCTACCAAATTATGTATTTGATCTGTAGAAGTATCTTTTCAAAAAATTTAAAAAACCTCAGATAAGAATCTCTATATGGGTCATTCCATCTATAATGGGCCTAACATTACCCTCGTATTTTTTAAATAGGCTGAAACTTTTTTCAGTGATTGGTCTATCATGTAGAAGATATAAAAAAAATCGATAAAATTTTTTTGACCAATATTATGGCTTAAAAAAAAGTTTCAAATTGTGTTAAAAAAAACTCGTATGTAAAACAAAAAAATTCATTGATGAATATTAACAAACCAACACAATCCAAATTAGCTTTTATATTATTTTTAGGTAGTTGTGTACTAGTAGATGAGAAAAAAACTGCAAATTTGAATAAATGATTGCCTAAACGTTTTCTATGTGGTAAATGATAAAAAAATAGTCCTTCCAAGAAAACATCAATTTCCCAAATACTCCATCATCGATTTCAACTTTTTTAGGCTCTAAATTCAGGAGTACCATCTCTGAAAATTTCATTCATTTTTGTTCACCTTATTTCATTTTACAAGCATCTAAAGTGAGTGTATACAGTGGAATATTTATGAAAGAAATATATCAGAATATTCAAATTTTCTCGCTCTCATTCTCAATGTTTCAATTTACATTGCAAATAATAAATCTTAACTTAAGATGCCTGTAAAATGAAATAAGGTGAACGAAAATGAATGAAATTTTCAGAGATGGTACTCCTGAATGTTCTGAAAATTTTGATTTTAAAAAGGCTGAAATCAATTCAAATTTTATTCTCTCGGACTCATTCTCAATGTTTCAATTTACATTGCAAATCATAATTCTTAGTTTTAAATGCTTGTAAAATGAAATAGGGTGAAAAAACATGGATAAAATTTTCAGAGATGGTACTCCTATATGCTCTAAAAATTTTGAGCCTAAAAAAGGTGAAATCGGTGATGGAGTATTTGGGAAATTGATGTTGTCTTGGAAGGTAAATTTTTTTATCTTTTACCACATAGAAACCGTTCAAGCCTTAATTTATTCAGATTTTCAGTTATTTTGCCATCTACTAGTACACAACTACCTACAAATAATATAAAAGCCAATCTGGATTGTGTTGGTTTGTTTATTTTCATCAATGAATTTTCTTGTTTTACTTACGAGTTTTTTTTAACACAATTTGAAACTTTTTTTTTAAGCAATAATACTGGTCAAAAAAATTTTATCGATTTTTTTTATATCTTCTACATGATAGACCAATCACTGAAAAAAGTTTCAGCCTAATTAGAAAACATGAGGGTAATGATAGGCCCATTATAGATGGAATGACTTATATGCATATGAAGCTACTTGAAAATAGATCTATTTCCTAAAAAATTTCCATGTATGTATTTTCTAGAGTCGTTCCGAAAGATGTCTTCTTAGTACCCAGTTGCATTTAACTTTCCAACATAAAATGTACATCCTCTGCTAGAGAAGTGTAGTCCATTAATCTAACGTTAAGTGGTTGAAACTGCTAACATACAACAGTTGCGTTTCTTTCCTATTTTAAATTCTATACTCGAGCCAGCTCTTTGCGTCATACTTCAAAGAGTCGTCTTAGGCGTTGTCCAAGAAGACATATGACTCCTTATTTGTTAAGGTCGTAGAGCTCAATTCATCGTATCTGCTTGCCTCTAGAGCGATTCTGAGCAGCGGGCGTAGGAAATTTGCAGCTCTCAACATACAATTTAAATGTCACTTTGACAGATTTTGACATAAGTTCAGTTTTGATTGTGAATCCTTCGAGATTCTCTGTATTTAAAGCCATTGACTGTCCAAGGCTTTGTATCATGGGTTGTTCCCCATCAAGCAACCCTCTTTAATATCTGAAACTTAATAATGGTTTTTATCGCATTTTCTCAGCATAACCTTAAATCCTTCATATAATCGCTTGAGTTTCGGGTAATTTCCATAAGTAAATAAAAGTTCACACGTTTCATAAAAACTGAAGCACGTTTTAAAATAAAATATAAATAAAATTTAATGACGAAAAAAGTGTCAAGCAACAAACGAGCAACCAAAAAACATACGCAGACACAAAAAAGCGAAAGAGCTAACAAACAAGCGAACGAACGAAGAAAACAAAGCCAAATGGAAGTGCTTAAAATGCGTTTTGTCAACATTAATGTTTGCGTCGAGATAACGTAATGCAAAAAACAAAGAATGAATCAACGAAGGACGTGAAGAATATGAAGCACACACACTTAAGTGTGCATATTCGTATGCATGTATGTATGCGTGTATTTGTGCAAGTGTGAGAATACATATATGCAAGTGAGTGTAAATGTTTTTTTCATACTTGCAAGGATGACGAGAATGAAATATACAGAAAAAGACCAAGAAATCGAGTGGAGAAGTCCAAAAATAAGAACAACGACAGCAAAATGAACAACAATGCAAAACGGCAACAACATCAAGTAACTACTACTTTAACACGTTGCCTGCCAGAAGGCGTACATAGTACAAAAACAACCCCCCTCGTGTTGTGCAAGCATAAAATGTTTTTGTGTTTTTCTGATTTTTTTCATTTCTGATGCATATCATTGAGCTGCAAATAACAAACTACGTGGCATTCGCTGAGAAAGTAGCGTGCAACAGCAGCAGCGGCAACTACAAATTAAAAAAAACTAGTAAAGGTGTTATCTTCGGCCAGGCCGAAACTCACATACCCTACACTACATTAAAATAACTTTTTAAATAAATGTTAAAAAAATGTTGATGAGGTTGAATAAGTCGAAAATAATGTAAAAAGGTTCAAAAATGTTGGAAAGTGTTGGAAAAAACTGAAAATGTCAAAATAATATAGGAAATGCTGAAAAAAATTGAATAGAAATGAAAAACACGAAATATGTCACGCCCACTCCTACAATTCCGCCCACTTTTGTTTCAATAAATGATATTCGTGATTAACATGATCAAACCAAATTTTACCACAATAGCTTATATAGTTTGCGTTATGTGCCGTAATTATTCCTAAAATTTAGGGCGGTGACAGGCCCACTGGTGCAATCGAGTCCGATTTAATTCCAGAAATAGCTTTTTATAAACAAACTCATTACACCAAATTTCAGTATGATTGCTCATGTATTTCGATAGTTATACCACTTAAGGTATTTTAATTGTATGGGAGGTGCCACGCCCACTGTTGCTATTTCGCCAGATTTTGATTCATATATACCTATTACCCAGTAAACCACTTACATCAAATTCCAGATCGATTGCTCCAATAGTTCACTTAAAATAGCACTTACAACTTTATGTGAATGAGGGAGGTGCCTCACCCACTGATGCAATCTTTTCAAGTTTCATTGAATTTCAAAGCTTATAGTAACCGACACCTCTACACAAAATTTTATGAAGATTATTCTCATAGCACACTATCTATAGCATTAAACGGGTTTCGCTTATATGGGAGGTGCCACACCCACCAGCACAGTTGTGCCAAAATTTTGCAAGAAGACACCTTTTAGCAAGTGTATCCGCCATATTAAATTTCATAACGATTGCGTTGCTAGTTCTCTTTTTATAACGTTTATAAGTATTGTAGGCTATGCCACGCCCTTTAAATAAATTTTTCAGTATATTGACGTGGGTTGTATTGTTGACTACCTTCAGTGGTATCATCCCTAAAATTTTAATGAAAATCGTATTAGCCATTTTGGAGTTATACGAAATTCAATTTTTTAATTGTTAAGAAATGCCACGCCCACTTTACAATTCCGCCCACTTTATGTGCAATTCCAAACTCACAAGATCTGTATCCGTGTACCAAATTTCATTAGAATATCTTGCACAGTTTACGAGCAATGGCGTCATAAAAGTTAAAATTTAGGGCTATGCCACGCCTCTTTAAGAGCCTTTGCAGACTTAAGACCAAGCCTAATCTTAATGTTGTTCTCATATTCAGCAAATCACCAATTTTGATCAAAATCGCTGCAACTTTTTTTCAAAATGGACTTGGGTATATTTACATAGAGTATGGGCGGAAGGCGTGTCTGTTAACCGAGTTCGCCCATTTTTTATATGCTAGCAGCTTGCAAAAAGGCTTGGATCTGTGTGCCAAATTTGATTTAATTAGCTTGCTTAGTTTTCGCGTAAACCTGATTTCAACAGACAGACAGTCAGACAGACAGACAGACAGACAGACGGACAGACAGACGGACACAGCTATATCGACTCAGGTGGTGACGCTGATCAAGAATATATATACTTTTCCATACCTGCCACGCCTCCTTCTATGCGTTACAAACGGAATGACAAAGTGAATATACCCCCTGTGTAGGGTACAAAAATAAAATAGAGACTGCTAAAACCCTTAAACTTGCTGTCAGTTTTTAAAATGCTCTTTGGGTGCCAGCCGACACCACCACCGTCATGTCAACTCTGCCACCTTCATCATGTACAGGATTAATTTTGTTTTTTTTTTGTCTTAAGTAGGAAAAACCCTTTTCTGATTTTCTGCAGAATTTGAATTTGTAGTACATTGTGTAGTTAAACTTTAAACAATTGAGTTTTTACTGCTTTTATCAACTTTTTCTTCTACCTATTTTCGTTTCTCCATTTACTATTTGCAGAGTTTTAGGGATACGTTTACTGAATCATTTGTTAACGCTGAGAAAGAAAGTCAAATCAGAAAAAAGTAACAGCAATAACCCAGGCAATCAGGTATTCCCTAATAGATATATTCTCAAAATATCCTGACATAACACAATATTATGCACCAGAGCTAGTTAATCGCACAAGAAACCAAATTTGCGCATAATAGACTGAAACGGTCATGGACTGAAAACACTTAATTAGCAGCGGATATGCTTCAAATGGCCGAAAAATAATCGAAGGAATTAGAAGTATGATTCTTAATATCAAAAGTGTCAGCTCAATAGGATTGAAGCTTATTGACTGAAATCGTATTCTATATCATAAACCCCAGTTGATATCTTGCTTGCGACTAATAGGATATGAAGAATAATTATCCAAAGAATTTGTACTATAAGATACCAGCAAGCACTGGCCAAAAATGTGTGGTGCTGGACGAGTGGGAGTGGTACCTCCCGAACGAAATACATTTTTAAAACTTTGCCGTGCAGAAAACTTATTATACAAATTTTATCAAACTCGATATCAAAATATTTGGATATGCACAGAAGCTACAGAAGCAATACTTTGATATACTTTGCTTAAAAAAGTGGTCATGAAGCGTCCCAAACTTTACTATAACTGGTCTATGGTAATAATACAAATACTGAATAAAAGTGGGCGGGGTGAAATTGTGGCTGTTATATATCCCATAAAAATCACCTTAAAACGATATCGACTTACCTACCTTCAACTGTTCTATTAAAAATTGCTAAACTTGATGTGGAAGCTTTAGTGATACAGTTAAGCGTTGGAAAACAGGGTGTTCCGGCTCCCATTCAATGTTAAGTGTACCTTGAAATGCTATATAAAATTTTTCTTCTTTATTATTACCACTGCAAGTACTATTAAGAGTGCCGCTTTATTGTCTCTATTGGGTAGATTTTGAGAATACAAACAAATATATGTATGCAGGGTTGCCAAGTTGAAAAGAGGGAATACCCGACATTCTCAAATTAAGAAAACTTTTCTATTATGGAAAAAATAAGTTTTTCTTTCTTTTTAGTCGTCAAGAAGAAATGTTTGTAAAAAACATACTGACCTTTTTTTTTCTCTGGTCAACTATATTAAAATATAATCAACATATTTAATTGAAAAAATTAAATTTTTGATCGGTACAAAACATCAGTTTTTTTGCTCGTTAAAAAATCCTCCAGCTAACGGCCTTTTACGAAATTTTTCAATTTCTACAAGGCACCTGACTTTGAATTGCAATTTCAAACTTAGCCGAGTTTAAAGCGGCTAATTGGCTATCCTTATCCTCTTAAAATATATCCCTGATATATTTTAAGAGCTTCAAGCTCCATTCTTCAAGCTCGTTTATTAAGAACCCTTAGTCAATCACATTTTCGAACGCATTTCTCTTAATTATCACAATTTGTTATCATAAACCACATTATTGTCTTATCCGTAGACTTCATACACGTCAAAAAACAATTCTCCATCGTTAATCCATGATTCCACTTCATTTTCAATTTAAAGAAGATGAAAAAAAAAATTTGTAAATTTCGCATTCATTCATCACTGACAAAATCTGCCGGTCTACTAGTACTCTTCGAAAAGCCCATCAGAACCCAGTCCAAATTTTTCGCGCAACTTCACTGTGATGACTTTTTATTGTACTTTTTTATTGTTGTTGTTAAATTAAATTTCATTTTATTTACATTGTCTGGGTAAGCATCGTGTCATTCATGTACCAATAATACCTTATTGTTTTTATATTTCTCGCATTTAATTTATTTATTTTTTTTTTGTATTTTACTTATGGAACTTTGCTTTTGTTCTTGTTTAATTTTGAATTGTTTGTAAAAATTTGCTCAGAGCAGCGTAACAATTTAATTAATTAAACGAGATGTAGGCGTTGTGGGCGGTATGGTTAGAGAAGTGTTGAATTTCGCAGCAATGTTGTTGACGACCATGGTGACACTATGTCTATTCCGGTAAAAAAAAACTCACAATGACAACGGTCGAATTTTATATATCTTGTTTTTTTATTTGTATGTAACTTTGTGCGCTCACCTTGATATCCATTTGAAATTAGATCGATTTACAGAAAAGTAAAAACAAAAAGCTTCAAACAGATTAATGGTTGAATGAGCAGAAGATACTATGTATATAATCTGGTGCACATGAATCGACATATCAAATAATGGCATTCAAATAAATAAAATTGTTTCAGTTACATTACAATCAAGTTCATATCATTCTTTGTTTTTTATTTTATAGAGACGATAAAATTTAATGACTGAATTTAAATTTGTTTTTAATATGTAGTTCGATGATGATTTCATATGATTTTTTAGAGACATTCAAAAAGTTTTATAAAACTTTTCAGTTTTAAGATAATATTTTATAAATAGCTGGCTTGTGCTTATGGTTTCTAGTATGAAAGTAGCTGGAACCAGCGTCCTTTCTGGTCTTACTCTTGGAGTTTAAAGCGTATGATTGAAAAGCATATGATATCAAGATTGTTGGTCAGTGTCCTAACGGAAAATGTAATGAACACTAATCGATTTTCATTACTGATCAATAATTTTCAATTAGTGTAACTTTAGTAACTAAGCCTAACACTAATCGGCCAAAGTTCTGCAATATTCCACAAAAAGGTGTATATATATAAATATCGTCCATCAACTCTGGTAACTTTTTGATTTACTTAGTCCCATAGAAAAATAAAGAAAATAGAGGCGTAATATCATTTGATTAATTTTTTAATCACGATGTGAGATAGACGATTGTATAGATAATTGAGATTTGAGAAGAAACAGCGTCTATGTTTTAGATTTGTAAATATCCACTGATAGATCTTAGCTTTTTTACTGAAGTAAAGTCAAAGTACTCGTAAGATTTTGCTACAACACGAGTCTTCTGATGTACTTACCTTCAATGTTTCAAAAAATTCTTACCAATTAGCCCAAACCCATTTTCACCTACGCGAATTTCATGTTTAATTTAATGAGCATAATTTAATGAGCAATTCAACTTAAACAATATTTTTTTTTTTTTTTTTTTTTTCCGTGGTGGAGGTGTTGGGAAATGCACGGCACAGACCATGCAGTACACTAACCTAAAGCTACCGTCGTAAACTTCAGAGTGTGTCAATTCACTAAAACCCAAACCTCTTTCTCAGTCCTCCATCTACACTGGGACTGCGTTAGCATTGCTTCGGGGTAGGGCCCATGATTTGTCCTCAATTCATATTCCTGCGTCCAGGTCCCACTTCTTTTTCCTGAGAACGATCTCAGTAAAACCGGCAACTGCATTCCAGTTTTCTTCGCTTTGCAACATCCTTTCGATCACGTTGTCAGCGGAGCACTGGCCGACTAATTCCTGTAAGGATGCGCGTTCGTTGTTCCATCGACTGCAATTGAAGAAGGTGTGCTCTGCGTCATCTTCATCAGCGTCTCCATATATACAGAAAGGGTGTTCTGCTTTGCCCATACGGTGTAGATACTTTTGGAAGTATCCATGTCCTGATAAAAACTGAGTGAGGTAATAATTTACCTCGACAAAGTCTCTCTCGAACCATCTTCTTATGTAAGGGATCAGTCTTTTTGTCCACCTGCCGCTGACTTCCGAGCGATATCGGTCCTGCCATTTAGAGAGGGTTTCCTGCCTTGCGTCTGTAGAACTTATGGTCAGATTTCCTTCCTTTTTTGCCTCCCAGACCATTTTTCGTTCACTGGCTAGTAGGTCAATGGGGATAACCCCACTTATAACTAGCACAGCTGTTTCGGAGATTGTGCGGTACGCACATGCAACTCTGAGCGCGGCAGTTCGTTGAACTGACAGTAGCGTCTTTTGCCGACATTTCGCTTCTAGCGTTCCTGCCTATATCTCGCTGCCGTAAAGTAGTATCGAGTTTGTTGTCGCCATTAGAAGCTTACAATATATTAAGTATAATCACTTTTTGTTTTTATAAAAATGTTCAATTAATTTCAACTGCTATAATCAAGTTTTTTGTTATTTTATTATTTGTTTTTCGGACGCTGTAAAAATCAATTCCTATCAACAGATACAAATGCAAATTACAAGCACTTTAACTCCTAATCACTTGCTCCACAAAATAACTAATGAGGTTTCTGTGTTGTTTCTTTTTCGTTGCATGCTCAATTAAAAAAGTTTTTCTTTACAAAAACAATAAACAAAAATAAACTGCGGACTAGGGTTGCCGCATACTTAACGCTAAATTAAAACTTCGTGGACTGTTCACTTTCACAATTTCCATTTTTCAAAACAAAGATATTTCAGAAAGCTCTTAAGCCCGACAAAAATTACTCGAATAATTAACTTGGCGTTACCAAGAGCCAGCTGGAGTGGGTATCATATCATCTGTGTTACTTAAGAAAAGGTTAAGATTACCATTCAGTAAAAAGATATAAAATAAACGAAGTACTGAAATGTATAGTACAGTGATGGATGAAATCAAGTGTAATCGAGTTAGAAGGATTTGTATTGTTCTCATACGGTTGAAACAATATTTTCAACATAATTTTTGCTTAAGAAGGTATTGCCATTTTTAAATAACCACGCTAAAAATAATGTACTGTCAACTAATCCATTGCACTATAACGAACTTGCCTATAGAGCTGTTACCGAAAGTGCTCAATGTCATCTGTTTAAAACATTTGATAGGCTCAGTCAATATTCAGGAAACAATCCCATATCTGCCGATTTTTTCGGGAGGGGAGCTTTTGCCAATACATGTAAGCAACGATATCGTCTCTAATGTTATAAGCAATATTACAGAACAGTAGATGTATTATTAGCAAATAGTACCACAATACTAACTAACGTAGGGAAAGTACTCAAGGAAGAGTTCTATATCATTTTTTGTGCATTTAAGTAACTTATGACTTAACTTAAGACTTGATTATATTGTCATGATCAGAGGAAGGAAAATCAAACTAATTTTTGAAGTCCAAGCATAACGAAAAAATTGCATACCTAGTTTTTAAAAAATAATAATTATTCCAAAACAATCACTGCAGTTTTAAATCCGTTTAAAAAAAACCTTAGGGCATACCCGCCTTAATAGTATGTTGGATGTATGTAATGACTGTCTTTCTAACAATGACATGGACAAGCATCAAACCAGTAGACAAGTTAAAGTCAGTTGGATACATGAAACATTTTGTGAACTCATGAAGAATTTGGACAAGCAAAAAACTCGAAATCACAAAAAAATAATTCAGAAAGTGAAAAACTTTCTAGAAAAAACAACTTATCAGGTTAAGACACATCCTATACTAAAGATAAATCACCAGGTAAACAGCAAACATGCTGGAAAAACAAAAAAATTACTTTAACAATAAAAATCACTTGAACCGTAAAAATCGCTTGGACACGTATAATAAACCAGTCAAATGAATGACCACTAACATGACAAATGCAAAGTGACATGACTGTTTTCAAAGCCTATTGCACACAAATAGAAAATCACTTAAAAATATATGGAAGATATTCCAGAACTTTAATTTACAAAAAATCGAACTGAACAATTGAAAAATCTCTGAGAAAAATGGAAAATACGTGAAAATATCATTAGGATCATGAAAGAACCTAACAAGAAACTTTCTTCTGAGTAAGACAGCCTTTAAAAATTACAAAAGTTAGCTGGACAAACAAATGATCTTCACAGACAAGTTAGAAATATTTGGACGAACGAAAAATCGGCGGAAAAACAAAGATTATTAAAGAAATCAAAAAAGTTCATTGATTGAGAAAATATTAGGAATTAAAAATATTCTGAACAAAAAGAAAGTCTTTTTTCGAAATAGAACACTCAAGTTTTTCTAAAAAACAGATCATCTTGGACATAAAAAAAAATAATGTAAATAGAACAAAATGTATTACTATTTAATAAATATTTTCTTGAAAAATTTTAATTTTCTTTAACTTCAATTGTATATGTCTGGCAACTCTATAATTGATGTTTTCGTTTAAACTGCAATTTGTTGCTCAAAATAAAAAATAAATAAAAACTATTTATTTGCGAAGGAACCAAGTTGAGTTGGGATGGAGTACGGACAGAAATAAAACTTTGCTCTAACAACATTTTCGTAATGCGCCATTTAAGTGTACATCAACAACGAGACAACAACAATTAAAACTTTAAATAATTTTCTTTTCATTTGTTAAAATTTTGTGCAAATTTTCCTTACACGCAGTAGTAGCACCGCAGTAGAAGCAAAGAAAAACAAGAAGAGATGATGACATGAATGGAGTAGCAAAATAGCAAGGATAAACTTTTGCAGGATTCAATCATCAGGATTCTTGTGCTAAGAACGACGTTAAATTCCAATTTATGTTCAACACTGCCACCTTTTGCACTTCGTTGCCCCAAATCAGCACTTAGTACTTTAAACTATACCATTCCTCGTCTAATGCTAACCCAACCGCTTTCCTCACTGATACTGTTGCCATCGTCCTCACAAAACGAAATTGCGATTTTTCGTCCGTTTTCTGTTGATCGATAATTTGTTTTGTTTTCGTGTTTAGCGGTAGCATACTTAAGGGGCGGGGATGGGCAACGCAATGTAAAAGTGGGCGTAGTATAAAACTTAAACCACAACTTAGGGTAATAAAAGCATAGAATGCTTTTAAATTAAATGCAACACTGAGCCAACCAAAGCAAAACGTCGTTGATGGCTGAGATTAACGCGGACGCCATGTTGCCAATATGGCGTTTATATGGTAGCTATTTTTAGTTTGTGCTTAGCGCGACTTGAGTTCAGCGCAGTTAAGTTTATGTTAAGTAATATTTATGCTCCAAGGAATGCAATAAAGATTGAACGTAAAGGCGTTATGGATAAAACAATACGTCGAATGGCAGCACATTGAAAGTTCGCTGTGGTAGGGATGTTCAATTTAATGTATTTTCGCTAAGAATTTTTATTGAGTTACGCCATGGCAGTAAATTGGCGTTTGTAAGGAAATTAATTTTAATTTTGTCAATTTTTTATTTGCTCAGAAACTTTATTTTTTCAATATTAATGGAGATATCTTCGAGTAGAAAAGGAAGATGTTGTTAGATGAAATTATTTCACTTAAAATTTTATAGTTAATTGGATTAAATTTTTTGTCATCCAAAGCGACAGTTTTTCTATGTCAATTACCTAAAGTTCTGGTGATAAACTTGATATAAAGGCGGTAGACAGTGGTAAATATTGTCCTTAATATAAAATTTAAAGCCTATTAGAACCAAATTTTTAATTTAATTTTTTCTAAGTCTCTGATCTCTTGAGTAATTCAAATAAATCAGCAGATTTGCTTCTTGATTTCAGAATTTTCATATACTCTTATATAAAAGTGAGAGTTACCATGCATGTACTATAAAATTATTATTATACATTTTCCATGGACTGCATGAAATCAAAACTCAGGCGCTGTTGATTTTGATTTCATTGGCGCTGAGAAGCTAATTTCGTTAAGAAAACCTTTACAGCTCAGAAATTGAAAATGGAAATACTCCTCGCGATTAAACTAAACTTCTCTATGTCCTTAAAGAGCTTAGGGCCTCATACCAAACTCTTCCATCGTGCACTGGCATTAACGAGTGTCATCAATTGGTTGCAACACGGTAATATCGGTCTACTGACTTTCCTGCTACATTGAGGGTTCCATTACAAAACTTGTAGGCATGGATTGATTGCTGTTACATTATAAAGGAAACAAAGTTGCGTATAACTTTGCCAGTAACGATTTGGCGAGAAAACGCTCCGTTAGGAGCTATCAGCCTATCAACTGACATCTGACACAGCTAATTTTAGCAGATTTCCATCGCAAACGTGTTAAATATTGAGACTAGAATTCGCCCACCGATTGAAATGCAACCATTCTAGTGATAATACAAAAAAAATCAGTACCATTTGACCTTAATTAATTGTCATCGCTCTCAAAATAAAAATAATGGTATCATGTTGTCCCATCCCTTGCTCATACCGTTCTTATGATTCAATCTATCTACACACTAAATTTCGTCGAAATCAGCTCGTTAGCTTAGCTCTGATAACATATTTTTCTGTTAAGGGCGTGGTACTGCCCACTCAAAAGAAATAACTTTCTCAAAGGCTTGATTTAACTCTGTATCAAATTTCACCAAAATCGGTTTTAAAATAGCTGTAAAATATATTTTCTGGCTAGAGGCGTGAAACCACCCAATAAAACAAATATCTTTTCTCAGGGCTCAATCTATCTCTGTACCAAATTTCATCAAAATCAGTGCATTATTTTAGCCGTGGAACAATATTTTTTTTTTAAAGGCGTGTCTCTGCCTGCTTTTGAATAAGAAACTACATTTGGCGCTGCCCTATCTTCATAGCCCTATCCAACAAAAGGAAAATCACGCGATTACGTTGTACTATGGCAGTTAAAAGGAGATGGAACTATTTTGTCTTCATATATAGATACATATATATAGTAGATTAGTAAAGAACAGATATAATCCATCTGAGAGCTCTTACTGGTGTATGTCACTACCTAGACATCAATTTAATAATGAGATTAATCACCCCTCAAATCTAGCAAATGACATTTAGGACTTACCTTCCGAGTGTATCTGGTTCTTTAGTCTGTGCACAAACTGTAAAACAGAAAGATATCTCGCTCCTATTTGACTGAATTTCAGAAATTTTTGAAATGGAAGTTATATGTTTTAAGCTTAAAAACAAAATGTCTTTAACATACCTCAATATCGCTTATTTACCAGCCAAAAACATATAAACAATTTTACAAATATTAAAGCAACAACACTGAGCACAAAGCAGCTTTATGACTCATTTTATCTCCCACAACACCCACCAGAAAAGTCTTTACCCAAAAACATTGCAATGAATTACACTGAAAATATCCAAATTTTTTTGCAATCCAGCGCGGTGTTGCTTCAAAGTAAAATGTCTCGCATAGTTATCATACTTGACGTGAGCCGCACGTGTCAAAATGTGCAGGCGTGAGGTATAAACTCCACAGGGGAGGCAGCCTGCCAGCCAGCCGACTGCTTTTGGTTGCATGCAACATTCTGGAAGAAGTAAAAACAAAAACATTATATGACACCGGTTGTCCTGTTGCTTCAATCATGTGTCCTTGTTGCTTTGTTTGGATGAGGATATAAAGGATAAGGAAACAATTGCAAAAGGGTGCCATTAAATGACATGTTGTAAATAAAAGAGGCAAGCAAACGTACTGGTGGGTATGTGGGTGGCTGTATAAGAGGGCATATAAGTTGGAATATGATTGCTTTTTGTTGTTCTTGTTGCTGTTGTTATAGTTGTTGTTGTTGTTGTGGTTAGGGGTTAAGTTAACCTTTATTTAGTTGCCATTCTTTCTGCTTTGTGCACTCAGTGATTTTAGTTATATTTTTTCTTTGTAGAATAATCGTATTTTTTTTTGGAAATTTGATATTTTATTTTAGATATATTTGGGATTAACTGCCAGGTAATTAAGCGCAGTCAAATGAATAAATATTTAACCAAGAAGCAAAACATATAATTTTGCTTAGTGTGGTGAAGATAAAACTTTGATAAAATGGCTTTATGTGTGAGTAATATGGCTTATTGCAATTTTTGCATGAATTTTTTAAGGAACGATGATGAAAGCTATTTTATTGTGACAATTATAATTTTTTTTTTGTATAAAAGGAATAATTTATTCATATAAAATATTAACGCAGTAAAAATAATTGCACAGAATTCTAAATCCCGATTTTATATAAAAAATGTGCCAGATAAGTTAATAATTTCGATATTTTGGTGTTTTATTAGGTGCGCAACTAAGTTCTCACTGTTTTTTGTTAGAAATTGCAACTTCATTGTCAAAAAATAGTTACAGATGAATCAATCAAAATATTGCCCATTGCTAGCACTTTTCCCCATCTTTCTGGTAAAAGTGTTCGTCCCTTGAGGCGATCCACGAATCAAGCCATTCTTTTAGGTCTTTATAGAAGTTAAACTGCTGATCAGCCAGACCATGTGCCATTGAACGGAACAAGTAGGAGTCTGACAGACAATATCTGGGGAATACGGCGGGTGGGGTAGGACTTCCCATTTGAAAGTTTCCAAGTATGATTTCACTGGTTTAGCAACGTTAGGCCTAGCCTTTAGTGTTCTTTTCTTTAATTTTTTTATTGCTCGAGTGGAGTAAAATTTACGATATTAAATTTTCTCCGTGTATGGGTTTATTTGTCTAAGTCCTTATGCACTTCTTTAGAATTGTCAATAAATAATTTGTGGCTATAATTGATGTTATTAAAATTCTTTAACCCTAAAGGTATGCAACACAAAATTTTCACATGACATTGCAAATTCGCATTGAAATTCTTGTGACCTTTTTCCAAAAATTTATCACTCCGTTTAACTTGCCTAAATATGCGCAAATTATTAGACTTAAATTGAAAGAGTAGATTCGTAACTTCATAGACGTAGATAACTTTAAAAATCAATTTTACACGGGTACATTTTAAAGAGGCCTTTTGATTTGTTCGTATCTTTTCAGTCATTTATGTAATCCAGATAATTTAGTCGTGTAATTAATTGTAAAATGCTATGTTTCAAAAAAAAAAAAAATGGAAATATCAAAAATAGTTGCATGAGAAAGTTTCAGTTAAATCAGTTTCCTACATACAATCTTTAAATGACTTAATTTTTTCGAAGATAAAATATCACTTTTTAAGTAAAAACTTTCATGGCGTCTGCGGTAATAGATTTTTGAAATTTAGTGGTGAATAAATTCCACGACATGTGGATAGCTCCGTGTATCTGTTGCTATTGGGAGAACATGATTTTGACACGGTTACACACTCTCTGTTACATGTCTCACGTCAGAGAGGCTTTTTGTGAAAATCAGGGTAATTTGCCGTTATCTCAAAACACTGACGTAAAGGTAAAATTCTGGCTCAAACTCAAATCCATTAAATTCAACGACAGACAATTATTCTATGTTGAAATCAGTCCATGTTCCTCTATCTTTAAAATCTCATTTTTGCACACAGTGTAATATAAAAAAATCTCGTTTGAAAGTAGGTACATTAAGTCTAACCCACAAAATGCACAAAATATATTAATATCCGTTGCATAAAATAAATAAAAAATTTTAATGTTTAAAGTAAGCAGGTAACTTAACCCTCTAACCGGCAAGAGTGCCTCAAGGCATGCTTCGCAAAATTTGAAATTTGTCGATAACTAATTTTTATTTTTATTCAAACTGATAATGGTGCCTTGAGAAACATATCTAATGACGTTTTGTAGACTTGCGCGCACTTAACGTTTAGTTTTGTTTCTATTAACGGTTTAGTGTGAAAGGTCAGACTTTAGCACGTGAATTCTTGTGCTTGAAATTTTAAATTTTTATAACCAAATTACACCGATTTTTAGTTGTCCGATCTAAGTGAAAAATTTTTTTATGATAAGGTAAAGCTGTCTACTTTCTATTTACATATATACTGGTGAATGTGAAAAAAAGAATAAAATTTTGTTGAGAACATGAAAACAGAAGCATGCCTCAGGGCACTGTTGCGGGTTCCGGTGTAAATTTATCGATTTATTCCATTTCATTTTTGTTCACTTTTTCCTATGGTTTTTTTCATTGTTTGTCGCCATTTATCAATTAATTTTATAAAATTATGTAAGGATTGTCCCAGAAAAAACTTATGTTTTGTTTTGACTGTAACAAAAAATCTGCTTCTGAGACCACAGGTGCATATTGCCTGCCAAACCATATATTGCTTCGGAAATTTCGAAATTTTTAATTCTTTGAATTTACTAAACATATACCCCTTTTCGGTGATGTATAATATTCGTGCCCAGGTAGCTGCCTAAAATGTGCTTTGACATAAGTTTCGTCGTCCATATCACTGTAATCAAATTTAGTCAGGTACCTTTCATATAATTTTCCTTTATTCTTTGTACAGTAGATTTTGATGTACCTGCTCTAGCCGCCATATCTCGCACTGAGGTGTTGGCATTTTGCTAACCTTTGGGTTAGAAAATCCTGGTTTTCTGCATGAACCTTTTTCTCGTGAAACAGGTAGACCCTTCTTATAATTAGAAATAACCGTAAAGACAGTTTTTTCCGATGAACCAAATTTGCAGGTATGTGGACAAAATCAGTTCGCGGACTTTTTGTTGCTTGCTAGATATCTTTGTCATTAACAGTGCTATCTTCAAGTGTTATACATCATATTAAACGTCACTTGCGTCTTTTTAGACCTATAAGATTATAAGCTACAGCATAATACAAAAAATAAAAAACGTAAGTCCTTAGAAATGGCAGGTAGACGGATCAAACTATACGATATGACCGATGCTCAGATGTTTGAACTTATGGAATCAATACGCCTAGAAGTAGATTTCAGTAGCGAAGATGAAGAGAATGCTCCAAATTACGTACCAGAAGCAATTAGCCCGGAAAACGAAGAATGCATTATAGATATGCAAAATAGGGATTCGTGAAGTGAATGGTTCTTTGAACAGTGCACTTGACGCACCTTCGGGACCATCCACATTGAAACCAATAATGGGAAACGAAAATGTTGAAAATATTGAGGCTGAACAAACAGTGACTAGAACAGCAAAAAAATTAGCAAAAAGACTCCGCTCTCCATTACCATTGATGGAAAGTACTGGTCCAACATATGTCCCTTCTGCTGGTAGCTTCATTGGAGCAGGTAAGAATTGAGAACTGCCAACCGGCTTCAAAATACATAATTTGATGTTTCACAGGCATTGAATCAATCAATAAAGATGCAAAAGATTTCTCGAAGGTCACATGGCGGCAACGGTCCATGAAACTACATGTCAATGAAGTAGCTTTCCGAGGAGACTCATCCTTTGCCATCAGAAATAAAAGAATTAAAGACGCCAATGGACATTTTCTGTTATTTCTTCACAAGAGATATAATGGAAATAATTGT
The DNA here is from genome assembly GCA_963680825.1 of Meiosimyza decipiens. Lineage (NCBI taxonomy): Eukaryota > Metazoa > Arthropoda > Insecta > Diptera > Lauxaniidae > Meiosimyza > Meiosimyza decipiens. The sequence goes on from OY804261.1 coordinate 59,122,828, forward strand.
GTTAGAAACAAATCGAGCAGCTAGATCGGAAAATATCAACACCCCCTCCACGCCACTTTCCAATGTGGTTAGGTAAAGAAGGCGGCAAAAAATGGTGCAAACTATGCAAAAAATCACAAACACAGTGTGACCTGCATTTGTGCTGCTCAAGTGCAAAAAACTGTTTTCATGATTATTATCATAAAAAATAAAACATATTCTTATAGTTTTCTCCTAACTTTCATAACATTTTTCAATAAAAACTAATAATAAATAAAAAAGTTTACCTGACTTTTTTTTTGACGTAAGCCCGCAACAGTGCCTTGAGGCACTCTTCACCTTTTTTCACCTGGCTGTTACATCAAAATAATAATTGACTTTCTGATAGTTTTTTGAGTTTATTGGGCCATAATTACCCTAGAAAAAATTGTCCGCCTATTTTTTTTTTTTTCATTTTTAGAGATTTACCGGTTAGAGGGTTAAGTTGTTGAACTTTCTTTAACAAACTAATGCCATGGGTCGGAGGTGCAAAATGCTATTCATAAATATTGTATATGTATAATACCATGACGGAATTATGTTATTAATTGAGAATTATCTGAAGAATGATGGTAGTCTCTTATAAGTCCCTTCTGCAAAGAATAGAAATGTGAAAGATGTTTCATAATTATCATAACAATATCAAAATCATTCAGAATTTGCCAATTTTAAGGTTGATAATTTTTGATACCATTCCAAACTTTTCGATATTTTCTGACATTTTCGATGAAATTCAATTCCTTAAAGCTTATATTTCACTCATATTATTTTCGATATCTTCCTGTTTTACGATGCTCTTGGAAGCTTGTAAGCCGGTATCAACCTCTGCAATGACTTCTGTACGATATTTTAAGCTTTTAATCGAGTTTTTCGTTTTTTCTTTCTTATTCTAATGTTTTTATCGAATTTTCTTTTGATACTTGCAATTTTGTTCGAATTTTTCAATACATTTCAAAAGAATTCAATGTCTTTATATATAAAGTTTTTTTGTAATTTTCGCATTTTTATCGGTTTTTCTATGCTTATAAGCTTTCATCGATGCTAATAGACTTTTATTTACATACTCAAAACTTTTCCAACTTACATACACTTTTTTTACCAATACTTTTGCATAAGTCTTAAGTTTTACTGGCTCTTAGAAACTTTCCAACTTTTATTTTATTTATAATGACCTACATAATTCATCCAATTTTCAACAGAATAAGGACACTTTAAAGCAAAAAAACCTTTCCTAAGAATATTTTTTCTCGTTATTTCTTTTAATATCTACTGACTATGTATGGAATAAAAATATTCAATTCAACATAGAATTTATTTTTATATTAAATTATTTAATAAATTAGAGCAATTTAATGAGGCATTCTATTTTTGTGAATTTTATACACATTATAAAACTTTGTACACCTCATGGAGAACACTCTCCATGGCTCAAGTGTTAAGAGCGGCTGTCCAAATATAATTCATGGAATGGTCGGTGTTAAATCCTTGTACAAATTAACCAAAAACTGGTCTGATGAGGCTGTGTATATATGTTAGTGAGTGTGTATATATTGTAACGATGTTTTCTGCCGGGGTATACACCAGTCGGTGTCCAGGATTATTCTATCTATATGGGGTCGTTACAAAAAATTTATTTTTAGATTTTTAAATTATTATTTTTATTTATTTTTTTAAATAACTTAATATAAACCTATATTATAAGTTACAATGTTTCTTTGACTTAAGATAATTGTATAATAATAGAGGCGAAAATACGTTGCGTTGGTCTTGATAAGTTCGAGAGCCAAGTTGGGTTCGAAGGTGCGTGACCTGTATTAATGTAGAGGATCGAAATCGCTACTACGGATTAAAAAAGGGCGAAACTACGATGTGAGCGCTTCAAGCTCACTGCACAGACTATCAGTTTTATTCGACTACGCGATGCTTATATTACCGTGGAGGATCGAAATCGCTACCAGCGTTAATATAGCGAAGCTACGATGTGAGCTCACTGCACAGACTGTCGGTTCCTTGATTTTAATTGTTGCTTAATACCGCAGATCTGTTGCTAGTCTACTGGTTGCGATGATTTGTAGCTTCGTGTTTGATCATACTTCCCATCGTGTTGTTTGATGTTGCAGTCGCTTATGTTGTGGTTGCTTGTTGTATTATAGTGGCTCGATATAAAGCTTAGCCTAAAAGAATGTTAGTAAAAATAAGTAAAAATAACGATTTTTATGTGGGGCGATTTTTATATAAAAATCGTCGTCACAATATGTGGTAATAGCCGAAACATATATCACCAATTACCAGGTTAAATTGTTCCATATCTTGTCTCTGTAAAGTTTGTTAAAAAGCATTGACCGATATGTGAAATTTCGCATGAATATCGGTTTCTGTTAGAATGTACAATTCGATCAAATAATGTTCAATTAATGTTCAACAAATTATAAAACTTATTTCAATATTTGGTTTTCAACTGAAAATTGTACAATTTAATTAAAAGGGTAAACATAGCTTCAGGATGTTTGTTTTTTACCAACTCAATCAACTTTTCGATCCCTAACTCGGTGGCTGTGGTGTACATGCAAACTTCATGATTTCAGCAAATGAACAAAAAGTTGTGTTTATCTACGTTTTGAAAGCAGTTACCTTAATTAATAACTTAATAAATTAAAATGGAGTGCGCTGACAGCAAAAACAACAAAAAATGCAGTAACTGCTGCGGAAACAAAACTTTTCCACATGTTTAGTCAGTTCAATCAACAAACTAACACCTTGACTCACCCATACCGACTAGAAATAGCAACAAAACTACACACATGCAGAAAAAGCAATTAACACGCAAACCAAAAAACTTTTCAACACTTTTGTTGAAACAAAAAAAAAAAAAAAAGTAAAAGAAAAGTGGGAAAAATGTGGAAAAAAAGAACTGAAAAACTAACTCACAATCGTTGAAAAGCGCGTTGAATGACGCTTACAATAACAATTTCGTGCAGAGACTGTTAAAAGCGTACCACCCCTTCAGCCATCAATTTTATTCATACATATCCCATACATCAGACATGCCCACAGAGAGTATGTAAGGAAATCATGACATACAAAAGTTTTCGAAGCTCGAACTACTAGAATTCGATTAAAAATGTAATTACGAATAGTTCTGCCGTTTTCTCGCATTTCCTTATTTCTGCTCTCTACCCCCTTAGGTTATTTTTTTTCCATCAGCCCGCTACCCGTAAGCCCACACAGACTGAGGTTGACGAGCGCACTTCCATACAAAGTAAATAAATTAAATGAAAAAAATTAAACAAATACGTAGACACTTAGAAAAACAAAATTATAGAGAATTAAGGAAGAGAGTTAAATGAAATGTTAAATGCAAATAAAACCTCTCTGCAAATTTAATATTTTTTTATGCAAGTTAATGATTTGGAAATTATGTTCCGGGAGCCCTCAACCGTCCGTATTCACTCGTTAAGCCTAAGCCAAAATAGGCATGACGAGACGATAGCAACTAAATGAACGTTTGCGTTCGTTACGTCTACTTTGATATTTAACCAAAAATTTCGATATATAACCCAAAATACTTCGTTAATTCAAGTGCCGGCCAAAAAGCTGTTATGACGAGTAGTGACGGTTTGAAGTTCGGTTCTTACGGAACAACACGTCTCGTCAAAATGTTTAGGTTAGGGTAGGTTAGGTTAGAGATTAGGTTAGTTTAGGTAAGTTTAGGTTAGATTAAATTATGTAAGGATAGGTTTGGTTAGGTAAGTTTAGGTAAAGTTAGGTTAGGAGTGGTACTCAGCATAAGAACCGGCTCACTTAGACTAAAAGTTGATGAAATTGTGATACCACATGGTAATTAACTATACCCTGTCACTGAACCAACCACATTTCATAATAAAACTAAGTAGCTGATCTACTCACTTGCCGACTGTCACCCAGGTCATTAGATAAAAGTAAGCAGGAGCAAAGAAAATGTTGAATGTTTTCCTCCGCTTCCCTATCGCTACAACTTCTATATAATCTCTCTGCATGCCTGCCGATGAGGCAGTGGAAAGTTAAGAGTTGAAAAACTGGTGCACCACCATGTGCGGAATATCAGTTCTAGAGAACGCATAGAATCACATTTCGGTCAGGTTTGTCTTGTTATATTGCAAGTTGACTTTTGTGCCCATCTTGTGTCTCTTGGGCCCATCTGGTGTTAACGAATTGGTAGAGAAGCACCCTGTCTAACAAGTCCATTAGCTTTGTAATTGTCATCAGTGCCGCCACTTTTGATAGCACGGACCGCAGGCTCATTGAGACTCAAGACGCAGCTTACAAATATGAATCAATACTCGTACATAATGCGAAACTTTATAATCTTTTTGGGTCCGATTTGAGTGGGCGGAAAAGATTTAATTTTTTTGACAGTACTGGACGATGTACTAAGCAAAGCACTAATCGTGTTACTAAATGAGGATTCAGAAAGCAACTGGAAGAGCGCGTATGCAGATAACACAAGCCTTCTCGCCAACAAACAGTCCAACATATAGCAAAAACTCACCAACGTCATATTTATTTTTGAAGGGGTAGGTCTGAAAATCAATATTACATATTAAAACGAAGGCGCTTCCACCCACAGTATCTAGTTTCATGATAGCGTCTAGCATCTGATCGCATTGGCAAAGTAAAAAGTAGATTCGCTCAGTCCTGCTGAACAGATTTACAAATGTGCTCCAATATTTTTCAGCACTTTATTCTAAAAGTTTTCGTAGCCCAAAATCATCTCCAATATCGAATTGCTCATCATATGCTGACAAGATCCAATTTCCATCAATTTCAAGTGGATAAAATGGAAATAATTTTTATGTATTTAGGCTGTTTTTAGGGCATGTCAAAAATGCAACTTTGTGCAAAATTGGCTTTTGCACTAAGGTTATTTTTCCTTCGGACTCAAAATCAATTTCTAAAAATTTTTAAACAATAAAATGCGTACTTTTTTTCAAGTGCAGATATAAAATGAAAAATTCTAGAAACCTTCGGAAATAATAACCAAAGATAAAAATAAATGACTCAATAAATGTAAAGGTGAAGCCTAAGTCGCCGCCTTGTCGTAATGAAAGACCTGCAATTGCAATGACTAAAATTTATGAGGCGGCTGCGGGAACGAAATTGTGAAGTATATCGAAAATACGGTGGTTCTTCCTCTTTTACTGTGTGCGTTGTGGGGACGGTGGCGACGCAATGGTAGAACACGTCCCAAGAGTAGAATGAATCAAACAATTAATAAATTATTTGAACAATTTGGTAGGCAATTTTGACAACAAAGAAACATGTAACTACACATAAATTAAGTTCATACCTTGTAAATGTTCATGTACATGTTTGCGTGTTTTCGGCATATTTACATTTTTGACGCCGCCGGCTTAGAAAGAAAAGTAGAATGGCTGTAAGGAGACACCTGTGAAAAACCACCTTAAGTTTGCCCCAAACATGCATAAGTGCAATGAACTTAATTCGCAAAAAATCTGCAATAATGATTTTAGTTAGCCACAATAGCCATAAAAATAATCTTCACATATTTTGTGTTTGGGAAGAATACGGCCCTTAACGAAAATTTGAGACCAAAATAATACATAAATTTTGTTCTGCCATCATTAATACAATCTGAAATGTTTATTTTATTATGAAAAATTTAATGACATTGAAAGCTAGATAAACGTACATAATCGGCTAAAAAGATTTGTGTGGTTTGTAAGATAACTAATATCACATATGAAAGATTAGCTAGGGATCTATGCTAAATATTTCATGTACTCGTAAGCAAAAATAATCTACTGCTTTGTAATACACATAAAATAACAACAAACGCATTAAATTGGATTTCAATTTTAATGCTCGAGCCCAGTTGCACAGGCAAATATGTATTACAAGGATATAATGCGTAAATATACTGCTGGTAAATATCCTGCAATATCCGTCTCATACTCCAATAGACACGAGTTTATTATTATTGACAAATAAACATAAAACATGAACAAAAACAACCCAAAAATAATTCACCACAAATTGAATATTACGTAGATTTTTTTGCGCTCTTTTATTTTTGGTCCTATGTATGTAGGCAACTTCACGCAAATGTGTATGAGTACCTACACACACATAAACTTCTAAATATATATAAAAAAAGAAAAGAAACGAAAATAAAACAACTTACATAAACAAAGGCCCAACAAAGCGACAATTTATGAGTCTAGCGAGCTAGTGTGGATTAAAACTGAATTGGAATATTTAGTAACCGATTTTAAGTACATCTTTTAACCAATTATTCTCACCATTTGTACGTGTGGTGATATTTTTAACCTTGCCAACTACTATTGGACTTTTGCAATATCGTATATAATGAAAAAGTTTAACAAAAGCCATTGAATTTGTGAGCGCACAACCAAAAATATTTGTAAAGTTAGCCCAAAAACATATGACTTTTATAATATAAAACTTGAGCTGTAACATATCCTATTTGTGATATCATGTGACGTTTCGATAAAGCTATAGCTGTAATATGCTGTAAAAAAAATTTGAATATTACAAATGTTTTCAGCACTATGGGACTTAACGATTTTTGTCTATAAAGTTAGCCCAGAATTTTTTTTTTTAATTTTGAAGTTTTATGTTATGATGTGCCATATAGAAAATCGAAGAATTCAATTTCTAAGTTTTTAATGAAAGCAAAAAGATAGCTGCTGTGAATAATTTCATAAGTTCTGTGATTTTCAAAAAAGAAAAACCTTATGGTTTTTGTAATGTGCCGCATCGCAACAATGAAAAAATATAAACATATTGTTTTAATATTTAAACACTTTTGCTTTTTGATTTCCTAATAAAGTATAATCATAAATTAAGATTGTGCTCCGATGTGATGCATCGTAATGAATAGAAATATACAGATTTTAATGTTATAAACTGCTAAAAACTACATAAATATAAGTGAAGTTAGCCCAACTTTTATTTTTTGCAAATTCAAAAAATCCTAAGTGAACTTTATAAAATTGTTTGTGTTTTTTACATCAAAAACGATGATAACATTTTATAAGACAAGCCCATGTCAGGCACAACAAAACGTATGTTTTAGCTCTAGGAAATCATAAAAATCGTGGGCTAACTTAATAGACATAAGAACAATGTTGTTTAATAACCTCACTCAGGCAATAAGTGTTTGTGTTTAGCATCAGCAAATTAAAAAGACATGGTGGTGGCGTGAAGAAAAAGGAGAGTATTGGCAAGTACTTAATATTATCGAAGTCGGTTAAGCAAAAAAGTGTTGAACTCTATCGAAAAGTACTTGCACCGTGAAGTCTATGAATGCAAGGGTGTTTTATAGGAGCTTTTTGAAGAGTTTCGATAAGTATCAAAAAGCCAAAATGTATTGAAAAGTTGATAGCAGTCGAAAAGTATCCGGTCGTGCAAAATAGTATTCCTCTACGATTTTGCTTGTGAACAAATAGATATCCTCAAGAAAATAATAAAAGTGCTAACAGAAGTTGGCAAACGCAATCCAGATTCAGAGGCTTAAACATCGGAATTTGGGGGTATCAGCCGTGCTCTCATTTTCGGAAACGCAAAAATATTGCGATTTACATTTCAAATAGCAATTCCACGTCGATTTTCGTAAATCACAAAATGTTTCCGGTTTCAAATCGGAAGCTGTTGGGTCGGTGAAATGAAAAGTAAATTGCCGTTTTCGTATAAATAAACAACAAACTTAAATCAGATTTTTTTTATGTTCTTCTGTAATGTTTTAAAATAATTTTGGCGTACTCAAAAGCAAAATTCAGGTTGATTTCATTGTTTAAGTAAATATTTACTGGCCACACCGCAATTTTTAATGTCAAAAAATTTGTCAAAACAACAATAAGTTGCGATTTGCTTTTGAGCCATGTGTAAAATGATAAATACAATTATCCATATGTCTGACATAGTTGCCTTTGTAAATGAAGGAACAGCTGTTATACCTTACCAAAAACAAAGTGAAAATAAAACATATCGATAACTAAAATTAACGAATTCCGGAGCACCTAAAAATTGTACGATTTGTATTAAAACGCAAATCGCAAAACTATGTATAAATGGGAGCACGGCTGTATATCTTTCATAAAAATCGTTATACGTTGAGAATTCCTGAATTGATTTTCAAAATATGAGCTATAATATAACTGCATAAAAATTTAAAATCCGTGCTGAGTTTTCGAGATATGACGTTTTTGCTAAATTTCTGACCAATTTTTTTTTAAAAGAAAGTTATTTTTTTTGTAAATTAATTTACATATATATATATATTAATACACTAGCTGTCTCGTCAAACGTTGTGCTGCCCTTTCTGGTATGTGGTGAAATGAGTTTGATTTGGTTGAAATCCCTGTATTAAAAAGTCTGAACAAAAAAGTTTGCAGGCACGATTACTGAATAGGCAAGGGCACCGATATCTGTTTTCGATTTATTTCTCATATAGGAGAAGGCCCATCCAACCATTTTTCTATGAAAATTAGAACTTTTGCCCGCAATTTGTCTGTATATATCAAGTCTCATTCATCTGAATCAAATAATTGATAAGATATGATAAATTGGACTCTTTATCTATTATTTGGGGGGGGGGGGGGGTCGCCTCTGTTGTTTTCAAAACCTTACTATGATAAGAAATTTTCACAGAGCAAAAGGAACATTTAAGTAAACTACGGAAATTCGTCAAGTAATTTGCGAGTTTATGTGCAACAGACGAACGGCGCTTAGTTTTTATATATGTGACCTGGTTCATAAAAAGGGGGCTTAGGTGTCAAAAAAATCATTTTCCAATTTTTTGCGCCGATTTGGATAGACGAAACGAGTTGTTTACCTTCAACAGCTGTTTTCTCGAAAACTTGTATTCGCACTTAAGTTAATAATTTGTCTCATTATCCCGGGATAGCAGGGATTAAAAGATTTCTTTCATATCCGTTAGATGTTCACAAATAAAAAAAAAAGTTCAGTGATAGCAACGCGATGCAGGAAATTCGTACATCAGGAAAATGTTGGAGATAATTGAAAACACGCGGTACTGGTCGTGCATGTTGGAAGAGTTTTGTGGAGACACTATGCTTCGTGAGGAGATATGGTGCACAAGAGAACAATACGATCAATGTGCTAGGACCAAACACTTTAAACTATGTCCTCGTAAAGGAATAATTAGCGATATTCATTATATTTTTAACAATTAATAAGAATTCAATATATTTTTGGGCTTATAATGAACACAGCGTGTGCTAATTGAATAAATTTCTGCTTGTAAATTAATTCTAGGAAATAGCGGTGATATAAAATTCTACAGTTACATTTTACAAATAAAATGTCACAGACGAAAAATTTTTATCACTACAGAAACTCGAATAAGATATTGCTTAAATCATTACTGTTGAAATAATAGATCTGTATAAAAAGGGCTTTCATAGGAATCGGTTGCACAAATTTTATTTTAAGTAACCGATCTCGCTTGCACTTCAAAATTTAATAAAGTATGGTAAAGTATTTCAGAAAAAAAAAAAAACAAAAAAAATCATGAAGAAAACCTACACATCGATAAAATTTCACTTCAACGCAATTCCATTAGACGGAAATAATTTGATGCCATAGCAAAAAAGAAAATTGTTAAAAAACCCAACTCCTAAAATGGTAAAAATCTTTTACCCTACTTTGTGTATCGAACACATGCATACGTACGTAGTAGATGAAGGCGCACTTTTCGATGCCACCTCCGCAATGTCAGAACATCATCACCGACATCGACATCGACATCATCACCATCGTGGTATGTCAGCCGATAGGTTAGGAATTTTTCATTATTTTATTCCTGTGTGTTTGTGTTGGTTGTTTTTAAACTTCTTTTTTTGTTGTTTGTCATCATTATAGTGAGACTTTGATGTATGACTGAGCAATTTCCAAACAAAAATGTCGCATGTGGTGTAGCAAAATTCGTGTATTACTTTAATAAATTTAACAACTTTTTATATAACTTGTCTGAAGCATCAAAATGATAGAGGAGCGGATTTTGAGAAAGGCATTAATTCCGTGTTTTGTTTCTAATTAAAAGAAGCAATGAGACATAACTTTAACATAAAGATCAAGAAAACTATTCTAGTCTAAGTAAGAAACACTTTCCAACTTTTGCGTTCGATGCGTTGCAGGAGTTATGTTAGATTTTATGCCATATGTTGGCACGTACCCGGAAGGGGGAGAATCAGGTCTGAACTTTCACAAAAATACTTTGACTTAATTTTGCTATGAAGCAGTTTATAAAAAAAGTTATGTGCGCGGGCAGAGCCGCAGGTACAGCTAGTGTTGAATAAATGAGCATACATATTCAATGGGGTTGTTAATTTTCTCAGATTGAACTTTAAAGTTCAATAATAAGATATTGTAGCTCATGTTATGTGTTTTTATGAATGAATTCCTTTCTCGGCAATATCTACACTACTCTCATTAAATAACCTGTTGGTGATATTTTTTTCCATGTGACTTAAAATCAGTTTTAAATAAGATCTTGTTTCATCGGAATCGCTACAATTTATTGGGGAAAGTAGATTACTTATAGGCTGTTTCACATAACTCGTCTGCCCGCAAGATTATCTTGTAATGATAATTGATTTTTAAAAGCCTTTTTTAAAAAAAAACAATGTATAATAGTTGCTGATAATGTCTGAACTTTTAGGAAATTGAATTTTGAGGAATTCCCATCCGTAAAATCCTCTTGATTTTTCGTAAGATTTTGTAGAAGTTGCAATGCACACTCATAATTTAAAAGTGAAGAATCCTGTTGACTCATACAATAAAATTTAAAATAAACACACAGCTAGTTGTTCATAAGCACTTTATCTTTAGGGTGCAGAAAATTCCCACGCTTTCCCTAAACAAAAAAAAAAATACTTATCAATCTTATCTGAACAGCAACGGTAGTAGATAGACAATGGTAATAAAATTGACTTTATTGTTTGCAAGTTATTAACATATCTTTCTTTCTTATACATATGAACATATACATATGTATACTTATATTGTTATTGATAAAATTAATGTTGCACATTATCTGAGTAATGAGGTGAACATTAGTCATGTTCAAAATAACCTCACGTAAAAAACTTACTCCGTTTTGAGTATATCTACCAGATAGTGCTTCACCGATACGATTGTTAGAAAATTATCGTATCGTGTTCGTGGTGGTGCCAAGCTTATTGTCTCGTACTCGTTCTCGTAAAAGAAATTTTTGATCTGTATCGTTCTCGTCTCGCTATCGCCGATATTTCCCGTCTATATTTTACTCAATCCTTAGACAATTGGGTCCATGTAAGAAATTTCACAACTTGGTATAAGCTTAAAGAATAGCCATATAAGGGTTTATGTTGAATGCGACGAGCTATGACCCAGTATACATCCCTGTTCACATTTAGCGAGTTGATTGGCACAAACAATTTACATTCACGTATCAGTTTTCACAACTGTAGCTGCGATAGGTGCTAAGATATGGCGTTTTGAATAATTTTGATTTATAAAGGTGCCATGCCACTTTGTCTAATCTCGTCTAGATTTTGTGCACAGATATTGCGTTTTAAGTTTTTTTGTATTATGAAAGTTCTGGATGAATGTCGTTCTCGGGAATAACTTAGTGCTTATCGTACGATAAGCATTTCACTATCACCGAGACCGAGATATCTGCCAAAATCTTCTCGTTCTCTTTCTCGGTCATAAGAGAACAATAAAGATATTTATCGGTTCTCGGTGAAGCAGAGGTGCAAAACATTAACTTACGTAAAATATGAAGAGAATTGCACTTTTGCCTAGTTAAATTTTTTTTTTTATTTTTAAAAGAAGTATCAATTAAAACCTTGCCGCTATAATAAAATTCACAAAAAATTCATCATTAAGTTCGTTTTAAATAAACATAATTTTTCTAGATGGTAATAGTTCAGCTTAAAATTATTTGATTTTTTTGGAAAAAAGATCGCAATTGCTATAAGACATTTTTGAATAAAAATTTTGTAGCCCAGAACTATCTGCTCATTAGTTGTCGATAAGATCCGATTTACATCCAAATAAAAAGGTAACTAGTAAAGGTGTTATCTTCGGCCCGGCCGAAACTCACATACCCTACACTGCATTGAAAGTACTTTTTCAATAAATGTTAAAAAAATATTGAAAAGGTTGAATAAGTCGAAAATAATGTAAAAAGGATCAAAAATGTTGAAAAGTGTTAAAAAAAACTAAAAATGTTGAAAATATATGAAACCATTAAAGAAAGTTGAAAGAAATTGAATAAGTCCAAATATATGAAAAATGCTGAAAAATTGATGAAAAAGTCGGAAGAATAAAGAATATTCCGAATGAAATTGATGGGGAAATGTAAAAGATTGAAAATTTCAAAAGAAATGCTGAAAAAAATAGAATATAAATAAAAACACGAAACATGCCACGCCCACTTCTCCAATTCCGCAAACTTTTGGTTCAATAAACAAACCAAACTTTAGCACGATAGCTTGTATCGTTTGCGATATGTACCGCAATTGTTCCTAAACCTTAGGGCGGTGACACGGATGCAATCCAGTCCGATTTTGATCCAGAAATAGCTTTTTATAAGCAAACCTCTTACACCAAATTTCAGTATGCTTGATCATATATTTCGATAGTTATGCCACTTAAGGTATTTTAATTGTATGAGAGGTGCCACGCCCACTGTTGCTATTTCGCCAGCTTTTTATTTATATATGCCTAATACCCAGTAAACCTTACATTAAATTTCAGATCAGTTGCTCCAAGAGTTCACTTAAAATAGCACTTACAACTTTATGCTAATGAGGGAGGTGACACGCCCACTGATGCAATCTAATCTTGTCAAGATTCTCTCATAGCACACTATCTATAGCATTAAACGTATTTTGCTTATATGGGAGGTGCCACACCCACCGGCACAATTGTGCCAAAATTTTGCAAGAAGACACCTTTTAGCAAGTATATCCGCCTTATTAAATTTCATAACGATTGCGTTGCTAGTTCTCTTTTTATAACGTTCATAAATATTGTAGGCTGTGCCACGCCCTTAAAAGCAGTTTTTCAGTCTATTGACGTAGCTTGTATTGTTGACTACTTTCAGTGGTAGCATCCCTAAAATTTTAATGAAAATCTTACTAGCCAATTTGGAGATATACGAAATCCAAATTTTCAATTGCTAAAAAGTGCCACGCCTACTTTTAAAATTCTACCCATTTTATGCGCAATTCAAGATTTATAAGATCTGCATTCGTGTACCAAATTTCATCACAATATGGCGTTATAAATATTAAAATTTAGGGCTGTACCACGCCTATTTAAGAGCCTTTGCAAATTTTAAACATAGCCTAATCTTAATTTCGTTCTCAGCTTCACCAAATCACCAAGTTTCATCAAAATCGCAGCAACTTTTTTTCAATATGGACTTTGGTATATTTACATAGAGTATGGGCGGAAGGCGTGGCCATTAACCGATTTCGCCCATTTTTATATGTTAGCAGCTTGCAAGATGGTGTGACCTGTGTGCCAAATTTCATTAAGTTAGCTAGCTTAGTTTTCTCGTAAACCTGATTTCAACAGACAGACAGACAGACAGACAGACAGACAGACAGACAGACGGACACAGCTATATCGACTCAGGTGGTGACGCTGATCAAGAATATATATACTTTTCCATACCTGCCACTCCCCCTTCTATGCGTTACAAACGGAATGACAAAGTGAATATACCCTCTGTGTAGGGTATAAAAATGCAAATTTCCCAACTTACGTTGGGAAAATCAATGACGCGCAAAAGCTTCAATGGCAACAACAGACGTGGCCATCCGAGATCGTCAAGGAAACGAGCGCTAGAACAATAAGAATTGTTTCATTCATTGAACGTGCTGCAGCATTTTTTAAATGTTAAATACTAAACTAGCACTTAAAATGCTTCTTCTACTATGCTAAAATAATGTATTTCATGCACTCAAACTTAAGCTTTATACATAGAGTACTGTGGAGTTGATCACATAAAGCATGACTCAAGTCATTACTGGCTGATATAAAGTATGCTTGCAATTATCATTATGATAAAATTAATTTTAGTACTTGTCCGTTGCGTTTACGTGCACAAGCACAGCATCTGCTGTTTGTGTTTCGAAAATGATGTTTTGTTATTTTTCTTCATCAAAAGCATCCTGGTATTTGGCAGTGATGCCAAAGTTAAACAAACAACTGCAGTAATCACGTCCTACCGACTGGTTCATATTTGTTGTGTCGACAACAAACCGAACCCAACAGAATGCATAGTGAGAGCAAAAAACCTTAATTTATGGACGTACATTCAATAGGTTAAGATATATGCAATTTCGTTTTAAATTAAATTTAAGATTTCATCAAGCAAAAAGTAAAATTTTGTTAATTAAGTATAACTTTGAAGGAATAGGTTCGGAAATAGGCGCTTGGAACTAAACTGATAGGCGTAACCAAAAAGGGAAGCTTAGCTAAAGTTGATAAAACATTTTTAAAAATTTGTTTGTTTTAAAGTGGAAAAAATTTTATGAACAAATAAAATTAAAGGTCCTCACTAAAAAAGCTTACTTAATAAAATAAGTTTCAAAATCTTGATGGTATGTGTACTGCGCCTTTGTGGGCCTGGAGCAGCAATACTCAATCAATGAAATTTTTCAAAATATTTCTTAAGTTTTTGTCAAAAAAATATTTTAATATTCATTTCAAAAATGTGGATTGTTTGCACCGCGAAATAAGTAATCATGAATTATTGAATGCGACCATATCCATCCCAGATGCGCACAATGGGTTAATTACAGTTTTAAAAACTAACAGCCTTGACGGTCCCTTCAAATGCAATTGAAATTATTTCTCAAAGCTTAATTTTAAAAAAATCTCTGATTTAAAATAATTTTAAAAAATTCAAATTGATTTCAGCTCATTGTCCATATAATGTTTGAATTTGCAGTAAATTATAAATACCCCTAACAATGCTACGGTAATCAGTTTAACGTTAACGTAAAATGTAATAAAAGTAACGTAATGCGATTTTATGCATCCGCTTAAAGGCAGAGTTGATGCTGAAGCATTCATTCATTCACTCAATACATTACAAATTGTTAAATAAATTCATCAACTATCTCTTTCACTCATTCATGGTACTCTCTTCTGTTGTATATACGCACGGATGGGATAAAATTTTACGTACCTTGTAATTTGGCGTGTTGCAGTTGCAACAGAAAGGATATCATTTGCATCAAAATTTAAGCAGCAACATCGTTGCTGATTGAATATCAGGTTTTAATTCGATTTAAAAATGTTTCATTTAAATTGTTTAGAGTCTTAGTTGCTGCTGTTTGTAGTTGTTAAGGTTGCCATGGCAGAGTTGCCATTACCTTTTTGTTTAAACCATTTCAAAAACAAAAAAATTTTGCATAGTTACTGCCACATTTTAAGCTGCCGCTGCTGTTGGAACTAAAAAAGAGTAGATAAAAATTAAATTTTTTTAAATTCTAATGGATTTTACAAATGTGAATCAGCGCGTTGCGTTAGTAAACATTAAGTGTGCAATCATATTAATTAAAATAACTTAAGCAAAATAAAATGAAATTAAGCAATATTTAATTTGTATGTGGCTACAGATAGCTTTCATCACAAAAATTTAATCAAAATACGAGTATATAACTGGATATAATGCATCAAAAAGATTTAAGTCTCGATAGAAGATGTAAATTTTGTATGTAATTAGTTTTGTAATTTCGAAATTTTCGATTTGGCTTTGTGATAAATCGTTGCAAAATTGGCTCTATAATTTAGTACATGTAAATATTTTGAAAATTTAACTAACTCTTATGGTAGCGCATTGACCTTGAAATTTTGATATTTGGTTTAAGTTTGCTTTGTATACGCCTCTTGTGGACTTTAATAATTATAATAAATATATAAGTAGAATAAAGGTTAGTATAAGCACCAAATGTCGGGTCAAAGACATTGGAAGTTTGTATATATCTTTCCTAGGAATCGTTGTAAGTTGAGATCTCCTTAATTTATTTCCGAGCAATGGGTATAGGCTTTCAAAGCCGTAGGAGCCCCTTAATTAAAGGCAAAAGGCCTTAATGGCCGTAAATTGCAGGTAAAATTGCAAATTATGTACTGCGTTATAGAAATTATTTAATATTTTTAATCAAAAAAATAAAACAAAAATCATAAGCTTTTCCCGAAAATTTTTTGAGTTTTATTAAATTTGGTGTCTTTTTTAAGGCCAATTATTTCTTATTTTCAACTAGGCAACCCTGTGTGGATGCCACATGCAAAATAATTTTTATCAAAATTTTGTATTTGACCTGTAATTTTGCTAAAATCCAAAAAAAGCCATAGTTTCCATTCATTGAACTCAGACTCAACTCGTTCTATATGTTCTTTTTTTCTAAATCTTTTTACCTAAAAAGAAATAATTGGTCAAATTTTTAGAAAAAATGTCATATATCGAAAACTATGAAAGTGGCCTCAAGGTCTTCATCTTCAGTTTGATATTCATTATAATGACATAAGTCAATGCGTTCTCAACTTGTTAATGTTGTTTTTGTTCGTAAGCTCAAAACCAAATTAGGAACCTCTGTATTGATTTTCATATAATGGGCATGAAATGAGGGATAATCTTATGAGTTTTTATATGAAGTAACCACCCCTTATAATCAGTTAAATAAGTAGTTTCGAAACATGATAATTATTGAAAAATTATTAGCTATGGCACTGACAATGACGGTAGATATAACAAGTTCGTCCTTTTATTCCTTATCTTGTTAAGTTTTTGTCTTTGGCATTTGATGAACAATTCATATTTTTTATAACAAATCAATTGTTAAAAGTTAGTTTACATAGCGAAAGTCATTCGATATGAAATTAAAAAAATACCATTGAATTTCTCGTCAAATTTCCTTTAGAAAACAAATTTTTCGTGAATTGTACCAAATACAGGCTATCCCAAATAAAATAATTCTTACGTGCACCTCTGAATGTATTGCGCGACACTGCACAGTAGTCCTGAATCGAGTTTTGGTTCAAAAAATTGCTGGAGAACGCAAATCTTGTTGGAAATGAACAATTCGTGACATATATTTCATGATATCTAATGTATATAGACATTAATGGTCTGATGATATGTCTTTCACCGGTTGGAATTCGAATACTTTTATTTCCACTGGGATGTAACGTTTCAGAAAGTTTCAGAAATGCAAGTTTTAACTTCAATCGTTTTGAAATGTTTCTGAAAGGTTTCAGGTTCGACGTTTGCTAAGCCTTTCAAATGATTTGCAGAATAAAAAGAACCCGCAACCAGGCAGACATCAATAAAATTAGCATTGAACTTATTTACATAATATTGTTAGTCTATTGCGAAAAAGGTGCATTTTAACTGAGAGACTTGTATATAATAAATATTTGAAAATAGATAACTTTTTTTTTATTTAATGCGAACTGTATAAAAATATTTCATTGAAATACATTTCATCATATCATGCAATATTTTTGAAACGTTTCAGAAACATTTTAAATTAAATAAAAAAGCGGACATTTGCACATGGCAGGAAGCTTTTGTAAGATTCTCGAATCACAGCAGAAATATTTCCGCAATGTTTCAGCAAGACGTCATGAAATGTTTCAGTTACGTCTCAAATGAAAGTGAAAAATGGACAGAAAGGTTTCTGAAATGAAAATGAAAGATTTTTGAAACGTAACCAGTAGGTTTCATGAGAAAGATTTCTGAATGGTTTAGGATAGATCGTTATTTGCATCATTTCTTTTGTAGTTATTTTTTTAGACGCACGCCTTACCAAAGGCCATATGCCACTCTCAGCATTCCTACCCAGATTATACGAAGTTTTCTAATAAATATACTTCGAGATTACCTAAGTTCTCGAAATTACTTAGCTTAAGTGTCGTTCGATGATCAGTAAACTTTTTCCTCAATATTCTTATACGGATCATATTTCTGAAGTTGGAAACTGATAATTAGTAGAATAATGACCAACTTTAGAGCTAAAAGTTGAAGTTGGTTCAAACTATAGTTACGAGCAAATTAAAGGCTTTAATAGTGAATGAAATGTTGAATAAACAAAAGGACAGAGCGCACAATTAACAAACAGCACAGCATATGTGAGCAGTTTGAAAGGTCGACATTAACGACACAAGTTCGAAAGCAAATACGATAGAAGGAACAGTAAATAAAACATAAAATCAACATTTGTCCAAAGGGACGGCAAATGAAAAACCAAAATAAAAACTAATATGAAGCAAAGGATATAAAAGGATATTACGTGACGTGGTGATGATAGTGCTGCAATCTGTTTGTGCTGTTGGTTGACATTAAAAAGACACTGCCAGTAGTGGGTAATAAAATTTTATGTAATTTTTGTTTCAAAGCAGTTCATAGAGGGGACTATTTAAAGTTTTAATGATGATTCCACCAGAGTAGATATATTGAGCGAATATATTACTTGCAGAAATACTAACAAAACAAGAATTACCTTCAAAGTAAAACTTCTCATTCTTGCGCTCTTTTTTTAAAAAAATTTTCAATCAGTGTTAAAATGTTTCTAAAAAATTCAAATTCATTTGTCCCTTGATTACTATATTGGTTTTACCAATGACCTATCTAGTTAAAACTTGATATGAAAATCTCGAAACAGTTTGATAAAAGTAAAAAAAAAAAAATAACTAAAGAAATCTTGGCAATATTTGGAAAATTCAAACATTTATATTTTAAATTCGAAACAATAAAATGTCAACAAAATCTTTGGACTAAAAATAAGATCTGCAATTTCATAAAATCAACTGCTTAAACCAAAAACATGATGTTACACTAAGGGAGTAGTACAACAAATTCCGGAAAAAGGTCACCAACTTAAATTCTTGAGGCTAACAAAATCGTGCAAATATGACAAACGTCAGTCAATCATCATCTCGTGGCTCAGCAATAAGTGTCGACATTGAGGTCATACAAAAAGAGGTCGGAGAGGTTGTAAACGAGCGCTTCGATGATCTTAAAAAAAATGATTTAATGCAAACGAAATCCCTTGAAGCCGAGATATCACAAGCTATTAGCAAATATTTTGATGATCTTGAGGAAACGCTACTGTTCGATGAAATCGAAAAATTAGAAGAGAGCATTGAAGAAACGGTCAAGCGATATGTAAAGGATATAACTTTGAAGAGTTTCCCAGAAAAATGTAATAAACTTAAAGAGGATGTACTGGCTGCCTTTTACAATAGTTGCTCTACAATCTCGGAAGATACACAATTTCAACAGATCATTGATAAATTGCAGAAAGAAGTGACCGATGCCATATACAGAAGTTGTGATAGCTGTAAGAAATTTCTCAGTAAGGATGCAGATGCAGATTTAAAAAAGAAAGTAACAGAATGTGTACAATGCTATTTCGAGGATAATGATGAGACCAAAGAAGGCTTTGAAAATGTTCAATTAACGGTTACTGATACTATAATTGGGTTTTTGAAAGATATCGAAGAGAAGCATATTAAAATGGGTATTAACAAGCTGGAGAAAGAGTTATTAGATGCCATTAATAGCTATTTTGAAGACTTAAGATGAGTAGTATTGTGTACCTCAAAATTTTGATTTTAATAACATACCTCATTTTTATCACATGCCAATTGGATTACAACTGAAATTTTCATAATATACAAAAAATATGTTACAGTTCTTAAAATTGGACCAGCTCTTAATAAAATATTGTAATAAGATCAAAAATGTAGGTAAGCATTTCCGAAATTGATTTTATATATATTAGGGTGTTTCATATGTTACTGAATTATTGCAAGTGCTGGTCGAAATTGAACTTTACTATAGAATATTGAATTTGAGCCTTAGAACATCGAAATGGTTGAAAATTTAGAGATCGGGTCTAGCCAACACTTATTTTCAGACGAAAGTGAAAAGTTCCTCTAAACCTTTAAGCTTCGTAGCTTTTTAAGTTTTTGATATGAAGTAACGAGATTTTGTGAAGAATTCTACGTCGATTTTTTATTTATTTATATATACGATGGTATTTCCATATATTTTAGCTTCGGCTTAAACTGTTCATCTATACGAGAACTATTATATAAAGAGGTACAGTTTGTCTTTTTTGTATGTAGAGAGAAATCTCTGGAACTACTGCTACGATTCTAAAAGTTTTATTACGAAGAGAAAGTTACACTATCCATGAGTAACATAGACTACATCCAATTTCGATAAAAATATGGTGCGTGGCACATTCGATGCAACCAAAAAAAAGTTCGAACGCTATATCTTCGTACCTATGATAGCTAGAGTCTTAAAATTTAGTTATATGATGCAAATGATCTATGTCAAGCACCTCGCTAAATATGGATGGAATTAGATAAGGGGGCGTGGCACCTTCCATGCAACAGTAACACTATATCTTAAAATGCTATATATTGGCTCCTATGACAGTAATAGTTTTGAAATTTAGAGTCAGGATGCTTATAGGCTATGCTAAGCACCATATGTGATATGGACGGGAATACGCAACGAGGCGTGGCACTTTCCAGATATTTTTGCTTATTTATTTTTTGTGTGTAGAGGGTAATCTCTAGAACTACTGCTCTACGGCGTGGCACCTTCCATGCAACAGAAATACTTCAAATGCTATATCTTCGCTCCTATGATAGCAAAAGTCTTAGAATTTGGTGTTAGGATGCGCATGGGCTATGAAAATTAACTTGCAAAATATGGACGGGATTAGACAACGGGGCGTGGCACCTGCATACAACAAAAACACTTAAGATGCTATGTCTTGGATTCTGTGCTATATTTAGTTTTAAAATTTGTTGTTAAGATGTACATAATTTATGTTAACCCTCTAACCGGCAAGAGTGTCTCAGGGCATGCTTCGCAAAATTTGAAATTTATCGATAATTAATTATTATTTTTATTCAAACTGATATCGGTACCTTTAAAAACATATCTAGTGACCTTTGCTTTGTAGATTTACGCGCACTTAACGTTTCGTTTTGCTTCTATTAACGATTTGGTGTGAAAGGTCAGACTTTAGCACATGAAATCTTGTGCTTGAAATTTTAAATTTTTAAAACCAAATTACACCTATTTTTAGTCATCCGATCTAAGTGAAAAATTTTTTATTGATGAGGTAAGGCTGTCTAATTTCTATTTATATACTGGTGAATGTGAAAAAAAGAAGAAAATTTTGTGGAGAACCTAAAGACTGAAGCGTGCCTCAGGGCACTGTTGCGTGTTCCAGTGTACATTTATCGTCTCATTCCGTTTAATTTTTTTTCACCTTTTCCTATGGTTTTTTTCATTGTTTGTCGCCATTTATCAATTAATATTATAAAATTATGTAGAAATGGCATCTGACCGATGCTCAGATGTTTGAACTTATGGAATCAATACGCCTAGAAGAAGATTTCAGTAGTGAAGATGAAGAGAATGATCCAAATCGTGTACCAGAGGCAATTAGCCCGAAGAATGCATAATGGATATGCAAAATAGGGACTCATTTACTACTAATGAAGTGAATGGCTCTTTGCACAGTGCACTTGACGCACCTTCGGGACCATCCACATTGAATCCAATAATGGGAAACGAAAATGTTATTGAAAATATTGAAGCCGAAGAAACAGTGACTATGACAGCAAAAAAAATTTAGCGAAAAGATCCCGCTCTCCATTACCATTGATGGGAAGTACTGGTTCAACATATGTCCCTTCTGCTGGTAGCTTTATTGGAGCAGGTAAGAATTGAGAACTACCAACTGGCTTCAAAATACATTATTAGATGTTGCGATGCGATTACTCGACTTTTTTATCATTTTGTTGATATGGCAACGACGAATGCCTAAATTTTATATCAACGCATATGCACGGAAAAATATAACGATGAAGGAGAAAAAGCTGAACACGAGTTGATCCAGTTAACTGATTTTCGAGAAGAAATCGCAGCTGGTCCCGTGACATATACAACAAAACGTGGGGCTGGTCGTCCAAGCAATCGGCTAAGCAGATCGCGTCCAGCACCTTCACAAGATCCACTACCATGCAGTTGAAAGGTTGGTGTAAGAACAAAGCATCCCGATAATGACGTCTGTTACGACAACATCGGCAACTTTCCAATGTGATTATGTAAAGAAGGCGGCAAAAAATGGTGCAAACTATGTGCAAAAAATCACAAACACGGTGTGTTTGCCCAGAATGTGACCTGCATTTATGCTGCTCAAATGCAAAAAACGGTTTTCATGTCTACCGTCATAAAAACTAAAACATAAAACATATTTTTATAGTTTTTACGATAAATAAAAAAGTATATCTGACTTTTATTTTTGACCTAAACCCTGAGGCACTCTTCACCTTTTTTCACCTGGCTGTTACATCAAAACAATAATTGACTTGCTGATAATTTTTTTGAGTTTATTGGGCCATAATTACCCTAGAAAAAAATGTCCGCCTATTTTTTTTTTAATTTTTAGAGATTTGCCGGTTAGCGGGTTAAATACCTCACGAAATATGGACTGGAATTCGCAGAGGGGCACTTTTCGTACGATAAAAATACTTAAAACGCTATATCTTTGTTCCTTTGATAGCAAGAGTCTTAAAAATTCCTTCTATGCGTTAAATACAACTAAAACGCTATATCTGGTAACTTATGGTAGCAAGAGTTTTAAAATTTGGAACATGGATGTCCATCCTAATAACGTCATGAAATGTGGACGCCATAAGACAACGTGGCGTGGAACCTTTTTTACAACAAAATTACTTTAAACTTGGCATCTATGACAGCTATAGTTGTGAAGTTTGATGCATGGATCTACATTAAATTTTGTATTGGGGCGTGGCTCCTCCTATACAACAAAATCACTTACATTATCATGCTTTGTATTTAAACCAAGTTGTGCAATTTGGTGCATGGACACAATTGTCTGCATCAAGGACTGCCTAAATGTAAGCGAAATTGTGCAACGGGAAGTGAGCGGGCAAAGCCGCGGGAACAGCTAGTATATAATAAAATTATGATTGAAAATATTTATTAAAATTATTAATAAAAGCTGAAGAGGCATTTAAGTGAGAGAGAAGCATTAAATTGTTATCTCCACTAAAAGAGACAGCAAACAACGGGGAAAATTAATTCAATCTGTTGAAACATTTTTTCAACAACTACTCATAGTTTTTTGCATACCACAACTTTTCGCAGCAGTTTTTCATGCTAAAAATTCATGTGCGCTCGTCTTTTCTAAACTTTTTCTATTCTGCAAACTGACAGGCAGCGACATCTTCTGTAGTAAGTTAAAGTGGCGTGTAAAGTTTTGGCACACAGCATTAATGCACTTCACCGAACATGCCCTGGCGTATGATAAAATAAAGATGGCGGCGGCAGCATTGTGACTTCCGACAGTTTTCGTAGCAGAGTTTATGCATGTTACGCGCAGAATATTAAATTAGCAAGAAATTCCAGACATCTCCAAAGAATTCTTCTGTAATATTATTTAATTATGTCCTTAAATAGCTCTTAAGTTAAAAAAGGATTTATTTTATGCTGAAATGTGAAAACATATCAAGAACGTGTCAATTTTTATATAATAAAAATACATTCAACAAAATCAAATGAAGTTATTTTCCTTTTCCAATAATTTGACAAAAATGTCGTTCGTGCATTGTACGAAAAAAAAATAAAAATAAAAAATGTATTTCATATACTGCATAGTTGGAACAAGTCCTGCACGTGCATTGCACCGCTCCTCGCCTTGTGAGAGGACATAAAATGAAAAATAAATAAAAAATGAACGTAGAGCAACGAAAATAAAGTCACATTTTTATGATGTTATATATTTCCAGCAACTGAAGTTGACTAGAAAATAAATTTGTCAACTCATCCTTCCCATCTTCTACTTTTTACGTCACCTTCTATTCATTCTGTTTTCGTTTGCCACATCGAGCTGCTAAATTGCAGCGTACAGTGAACATTTTTTGTATAATGTTTGATAATAAAAATAAAATTTAAATAATTTTAGTTGACTGAGGGTCGGTTGAATTAACTGGAGACACAAGTGTGAGTTAAGAAGATTATAGGTTTCAGCACCGATATTTCAACTATGCTGAATCAATCTGTGATCAAAATTATTTAAAATGCAAACGCTGTTATTCAAAACGCAGGCGCAGCGCAACAACTATTCCCAATCCAGGCAGTATCAAAAATAATACGAGCAGTAAAAATTAGTCATGATGAAAGTATTCCATAGGCACAGGAGAGCGTTCACTGCTACACAAACAAAGTGCATTGTAAACAACAACATACCATGGTACGTTGTACTTGCAAAGAAAACGAACCGATAAACAAGCAAAGTACCATAATAAAAAAATGCATAGCATAACAAATGTTACACATCAAAGAGCGTACTGCAGCAAATCGAGATCGTGAGTTCAGCAGACAGTTATCAGTTATTAGCCCTTATCTAATGAACAAGAAAATGCAAATTGAAGAAAAAATTTAAATGTGAAAAATCCATCGAAAAACAAAGCAGTAGCTTAACAATATATAAATAGAAAAAACATTCATCGACTGCGATACTTATTTTATTCACTTTAAAATAATCTCCATCGTAAGTAATATTAGGTGCACAACTAAGTTCTCGCTGTTTGTCAATAGATGGTCCTAGCGGTAAGAGCTGGTCGATTTGGTTCCTATCGAAACGTTATGAATCTAACCTAAGCATATGGTAAACAAACCGACTTGACACTTTTAAGATTTCGTGTTTTCATAGTCTTTTTGTGGTTGCTCGAAAATGACTGATTTTGTGCCAAATAATCGTCATTTGCGGGAGGTGTTGATTTTCTTCTTTCAATCGATGAAAACGGCGGCTGACGCGCATCGAGAGCTCCAAAAAGTTTACGGAGATGGTGTTCTGAGCGAAACAACGTGCCGAGATTGGTTTCGTTGCTTTAAAGACCATGGTTTTGACAACGACGATCGACCATGTGAAGGAAGGCCAAAAACCTTCAATGATATGGAATTGGAGACATTGCTTGATGAGGATTCGACCCAAACGCAAGAAGAGCTTTCTTCAGTATTGGAAGTTACCCGAAAAGCCATTTCCAAACGTTGGCATGCGTGAAAATCGGCCCCAATACGAACAGAGACACGATAAAGTAATCCTATTGCATGACAACGCTAGGCCTAACGTTGCTAAACCAGTGAAATCATACTTGGAAACTCTCAAATGGGAAGTCCTACCCCACCCGTCGTATTCCTCAGATATTACCCCATCAGACTACTACTTGTTCCGTTCAATGTCACATGGTCTGGCTGAGCAGCAGTTCAACTCCTATGAAGACCTCAAAAAATTGCTTGATTCGTGGATAGCCTCAAGAGACGAACACTTCTAGCGTGATGGCATTCGAGCTCTACCAGAAAGATGGAGAAAAGTGATATCTAGCAATGGGCAATACTTTGATTGATTCATCTATAACTATTTTTTGACAATACAGTTGCATTTACATGACAAAAAAGCAGCGCGAACTTAGTTGCGCACCTAATACATATATGGCCACGCTTCTTTCAATCTTCAAAAGAATTTTTGTACGCCAATTTTTGAATAGACTTCAGTTCCTTCTGCGAATCCTCAATCTTCTCAAACCTTTTTTCACGAAAAGATAACTTGAGTCATGGAGAAAGAAAAAAGTCACGCGAATGTAAATACGGAGTTTCCAGATAACATTTAGTCCCAAAGAAAGTATTTCTTTGCAAAAAATGCAGTACTCTCGGTACAATCCGCGCTTCAACTCCTCTCATGCCGAAAACATTGTTCATAACGCTATGCACCGATTCGAACGAGACACTAAGATTGGCTGCTGATCCTCACACAACGATTTTTGAGAACAATTATCTTAACTTTTTAACGTTTCATCAGTCACAGAGATCGATGAACAACCGGAATGAAGCAAATCACCAATCATTTAGAGCAGGCTGTACTTTGGCACACCCTGCTCTAAATTTTTTATACCAGTCGTGTGCTTGTGTCTTCGACATTGTCGAGTTCAGCACATGCATTTTTTTTTTTTGAAACACAAAATTTTGACAATATTCTTCATTTAAATAAAAAATTCCGAATATTTTTACATTAGAAGGTATATTGATTTTCCACGCTAAGAATCTCTATAATCTTAGATTTGATATTTCGGCTAAACAAGCAGCTTGCCGGTAGGATATTTAGTGGCCTTAAGCTCCCATTGTGACACCCGAAAGTGTAATAAGACCTCGTGAATAATCAAAACTACCTCAAGCTTCGAATGAATCTTGCTCTGGTTCCTCAAAAAGTCTTAGCCAGTTCCTGATTATACTTCCATCTCACTTCTATCACAGCTCGTACAATACTGCATGTGACTTTAACTGAGCTTTCCAACTAACAAAACAAATTGGGCAGTGAAGAAGTATAAAATTTTCTTAGTCCTTTTCTGATTCAAACTCTACCACAGAGAATCTGCATCCTTGATCGACTATCTAATTCTGTATAGAAAATAAACGAAAATATGTAAATCCTGATGTATTAAAGATTTTGTAACTTTGTAACATACTTAACATTCCTTCTAGTACGCATAAAAAAGACCCTTTATTGCTAAATTTTCAAATTTTACCAACTGTGCAGCCTCAGTATTCCAAAAGAGGAAATAAAAAGAACACTGCACTGCACTTGTGGCTGCTAAATAAGTTTTTCATCATTCTCCTGCTTCTATAGTACATCGTGTATCCTTGTGCATCCTGATTATCATCACTCGTATTCAACTCGAAACACCCGCTAAAGCCCAAACTTTAACGCGCATTTTGTTCTGTTGCCTTGTCACGTTTTCACTGACTTGATTTGCTTCGTATTTATTTTCATCAACTAAATTATTTTCCCCTTTTCAGTGCCTGTGCTTCGTTTATTTGTTATTTATTCTCTTTTCTACTTTTTTGTGTTTTTCTCATTGGAGACTTAAGTTTTTCCCTTTTAATTTGTTTTCGTGTTGTTTCGTGATTATTTTGGAAAAATTCTATAGTTTCATGGTTGAAGTGGTTTGTGCTTTACTTTAAGCCTGCGCTTAGATTTAGTTTTGATTTTCCCTTTTTGTAGTTTTCCCGTGCTAGCAGTAAACAAGTGTCTGCTGTTTCCGTTGCTATAGGGATATGGTAATGGGAGTATTTGCCTTGGAAACTGTAGTGAACATTTAAATGCAAATTTTGCTATCGCTCGGTGTTCAGACACTAAAGATAAACTTCTTGTAATTAAAAGAAAAATCCATTTTTGTTGAAAATCACTTTAATTTCTTATTTAAATGGATTATGCAATTTTAAAAAATTTTACTTTGAAATGCATTAAATGAAATATTTACTCGGAAGATAATTTATAATTCCATAAGCTCTGGAGTGTAAAAAAATAAAATAGCACAATAATGCTGTTGCTTTAAAAAAACTTAAGTCGGAAGTAAAGTATCCTCTTAAATAAAGATTTCGAAATATCGTAAATTGAAATTAATACATCAGTCTATCATATCGGAATTTTGTAGATAAACCTCTTTAACACCTTATGAAATTTTGAACACTCCAATGCAAATAAAAATTCGAAGACTTGCTAGATTATAACTTTGTTCAGCAAAATTGATCGAGATAACGTTCTTTTTCAGTATTATAGCGTAGTTACTCTGTTGCAAAAACACTGTTGAACTATGTAATCGAAAAAAAGTGAATTAAATGAAGGCATGCTCAACTTGGCACCCATTTCGAAAGTTAGTACAGTATGTATGTATTATAATAAAATTAACAATTCAATTTACATTTTAAAGTAGAATTCTATGTGCAATTATATATGTCTGTTATCGGCCAAACTAGTTTTAGGCCAAACTAGTTACCGTTGAGCCTAAAAATATGCAATGAAATCTTAATGCAAAAGCACTATGATTAGTTAAGACTAAGAAAGTAGCAATAAGACTTATCAATTTCAATATGTCCAAAACCGGCTTCGCTACCTAGTGCTTTTGCATTAAAAGTAAATTGCATGCTTTTAGGCATACAAATCAAATATTTTTGGCCTAGGAAAAACTAGTTTATCTTAAAAACGTATGTATGTTCCTGGTAAGCTCCTATACGATTCATTCTATTACAATGAAATTTTAATGTGTTGTTGTGCATGCGCCCAAAAAGGTTTCTGACATAAAGAGTGGGCGTGACACCTTCCTTCTTGAGATATTTAAGAAAGTTAGTATAAGGTCTAATGCTAAGAGCAAGAAATATTCACAACAAATATTGCGAGAGATTACGTATGATTTGGACCCAATAGGTGGCACTAATACCTTAGAAAATTTAAGTACAAATCTCCGTAAGCATAAAATATATCGTAGCCACATTTAATTGGTTGGGTGCTCGAGACTTGACGTAGTTGAATGACACTTGGTAAATATCAACTTAAAAAGTGCGAGCAAACGTAAGTTTCAATGAATTAATGGGTGGTGTCACGACTGACTTACTGCATATAGTAAAATACACCGACTACAACCAAATTAAACTCCTCGCATCACCTATCAGCAAGAGCAGAACAACATCTGTAATTTCAATTAACAATAGCATTAAAAATAACCTCTTCAGACACGTGGCTTCGTAAAAATAGTTTAAGCTTTGAAATATTTTGAAACAAAAAAATCCAAATCCATATATCTGTTGCATATACTTACAACCATGGATGGGCACAAGTTCTTCTGCAAGTTCTGACGAGAGCGCAATTGGGAGTAACGAGATCGCAATTGAGAGTAACGAGAGAGCGTTTGTGCATTGGAACGTATAAAAATGTGAACTCACAACTACGATTCAGTTCTATTTCAGCAGAAGGAGAATTCCATACAATTGTTGTACCAATACATGGAAACAAAGTTTTGCATGCATGTTGGTACCCATCATTGCTTATAACTATCTTGTGTGGAATTACAATTTAGTAATTTCATTAAGGTGGTACAGTTGGAAAAACACCACTTTTGACTTGACTTATAAGATATTTTCATACAAACCTGATAATCTTAAGCCCAATAAATTGCAAAGAAATAAAACATTTTAAACTTTTTTCTTCCATGAATGGTTTATTATTGAAAAAATTCGAACATTTTGTATACTCAGATGTCATTTTGGATAAATCATTTCGATTTAATGTTCATATAAGTTCCAGTATGAATAAATTAGCAGTTGTCCATGAATTTATTAAGCGATGGTCTACAGAAATTTACGACCTCTTGCAGCGTACATGACTCAGCTGCTCTTCTTTTTTTTAAAAATATCTATTAAAATAAAAGTTCTATTAATTAGAAGAATCATGTTGCTATATACCAACATATAAGATTTATATTCAGTTGGATAACAAAACTTATATATAAAAACCATTGTTTTCAATCTAAAATATTGAGCCGTATTTTTTTGATACTTTCGATAAGTTTTGACTTTTATGATAAGTTTCGACTTTCATCGACTGAAACTATTTCGATCTTTTTCAATGAAATTCGACTGTTGGATGTGTTTTGGTTACTTATTCTAACTAATTCGATAAGTTAAGTGCTTTTGCGAAAAAATTTCGATTTTTATTGTTTTATTCGATTTTGTTATCGATAATTTTCACTTCAATCGATTTTTTTCAATATAGTTCGATATATCTTAATTTTTTGATTTATATCGACTTCTCTGATGTTTCCGATAACTTTCGTTATCGACTGACTTTTCAAAGCTGTTTTTTGATGGTTTTCGACAAGGTTTGACACAAGTTATCAGAGATATCGACAAAGTTAAAGACAAAACACATCGAAAAAAATATATTATTCGAAACTTGTCGAGAAAATCGATAACAACTAAAAATCAGCGAAACACCACAGAAATTTGTAAAAAATCGAAAACTATCGAAGAAGTGGATATTTTGCAAAATTTACACAAACATTGAAACGATAGAAGCGGAAAGCTATGTGGAATCATCCAATAAGCTGTATCTTATCGAAAAACATCGCCAAGTATAGAAAAGTGAGAGCATCTTTATGCAATTCGTCTTCTTTCGTTCCTAATTTGCAAGCCTGAAAATATGCTAGCTGTATTTTTATACTTTTATTTAATTATTAATTTGGTATTGGCTACACATTTTTGTTTTAATTAAACAATAAAATAAATATTTTTAGGCTTAAAAAATTAGGGACGAATCGTTATACAAAAATAACATATAAATTTGCTACATTTCTAAGCAGAATGGTGCGAAAAAATGTAATAAAACTGTAACTGACCCAAAACACTCCTTCCAATACGTCTTGAAAACGATGTATATAATTGAACGAAAAATAAATAGAACACAAAATGACGCTTTGACGACATTGACTATCAAAAAGCAGTCACATTAGAAGAAGCAGATCAGTATACTCACAATTTCGCCCTTCGACTCATTTTGATCATAATTTTAGAAAAAAATAACTATTTCGATACATAGTTTAAAATGTTTAAGCTACTCCACAGTCTCCTGTTATGCATCTTGCATTGACATGACACTAACTGTAGTTTCAGTAACATTACGAATGATAAAATCTTCATTTGGTTCAATTGGTAATAATTGCACTGTGCTTGGCTTTGAATGATCCTCTTTTGTTGCGAAAATTACTTCGTCCTTGCCAAAAATTTTTTTAAAAGGCATTTTAAGTCTTAAGCAATCGATTAATGTGTTGACAAATTGACTTGGATTAATTATTTTTTTTCGCTTTGGAATTTAGATACTTATTTATTTTGTTGCTTTTTTTTCTGGTTTTTTTGCCGTTTATAAGTGCTGGCAACAAAAAATTTAATTTTTTATCACGACTTTTATATTTGGCGTTACATGAAACTTCTTTCTTGAAATTAGTTCATGTTATCTTTTTAAAATTAGCCGAACTTTTTTTTCCACAAATTAAAATAGAATTTTTATTTTGATATTTGACAAATTTAAAAAAACAAACAAAATAAAAAATAGAATTATTAGGTCCGTTCGGCTTACTCTAAAGCAAGTTATAGCTTTCAAAAGTATTTTCGTATTTTGTTAGCTATATATTAATTTAAATAAGTCTCCCATAATTTTTGGTCATTTTACGGTCATTTTTTTGTATAAGTAAGTCTTTTGATTCACAGATTCTTAACTGAATATAAATACATATATGAATTGAGACAAATATATCATATAGTAACAACAATAAAAAAAAGTACATATTTTTTGAGATCTTATTTCATCAGACGTTTATTTTCGGCAAATGAAGGGTGATGCAATATGAAGTCCCTTTTCCAACTGGGTTGTTTTGACAGATGTCATGTGTCAAATTGTTTGTCCATATGACGTTTGTGTTCAGCATTCAATACGACTTAATCATGAATAGACTTACTCCTGAGTAACGTTTATTATCTGTGGAAACTTCCTACCAAAATCAATCATCAGTTAGAGAATATTCTTCTACATCATTTTGGTCCTTGTGAGCGTCCAACTGAGCCACTATTCGTGACACCATCACCAAATTCCGAACCAATTTTACACTATTGGACATTCATCATTCAACCAGAGTGCATACTGAGTGCATTTTGAAAATATTTCTGCAGCACCAGAGAGTGTTCGTGAAAACCGTGAACAATCGATTCGTCGCCGATCTCAGGCTTTGGACATCTCTTCTGGATCATTGTGGCGTATCTTGAGCTCGTACAAGAATTGAAGCCATCTGATATTGCTTTACGTTTTAATGTCGGCTTATGGGCCTTACAACAACTTCAAATTGATCCATTATTTTATCGAAAAATCGATGTTTAGTGACGAAGCTCATTTCTGGTTGAACGGTTATGTTAACAAGCAAAATTGTCGTATTTGGGCCGATAAACAGCTAGAAGCCTTAGTAAAAAGTTTGCTAAATTGTTCGGAATTTTCATCCTATAAATTTAATCCTTAATATCTATAACTCTCAATGCATTTCTGTCTCCACCTGCAAATTTTACTATCGCTCTATTCCTCTATATTTTCATATCACCATTTATACATCCGCTTAATCTAATTATCAATATTTATGATCTTTCTCTTGCTACATCCTGCTTTTGCTTACTTTATTACTAAGAAGTACACTTCTGTGTCATTTCCGCTTCCGTAACCATTGCCGTAAATTTGATTTTTTTCTTTATCGATTTTTTTTCTACATTTTTTAATAGTATTTTGCGCTGACTACATTTATGTAGTACATCATGATGTTTACGAAAGAAATTAAGCAAAAAGTTTTTAAAAGTAAATGACAGGACTCACAGTTGCAGGATGTTAAACTTAAAGTTCTTGTTAGTCCTGCTGCGAGTTGTTGATTATTATTATCAAATATAATATTAACTTTTTTGCTGTTATTGTTACTAATATATGGATGTTATTATTTGATAAAGAAGAAAATATGATAAAAATTGCTAAGTTTGAAGGAGAGTTTGGCTAATAAGTGCGACATAAGACAAAACGAAAAAGTTATAAAAGGACATATTAGCAGTTCAACGAAAAGTTTTCACATTTACAACATGCTCGTTCTCATAAAAAAAACACTTACAGTTGAAGTGCATAGTTTGAGTCTGAATAAAATCTATGATAATATACAGGGTGGCGTAAAATAACATTAATGGTTTGAACACGTTGCAACTTTATATTTCAGTATATATAACTTTTTTCGGAAACTTATGTCAGCAAGTCTTTGAGAATGTTTTATGGTACGATACAGAATATAACAACGAACAAAAATCTTTGAATTTTATTTTGGAAACCAAAGGTTGATAGTTTTGATATAGCACGCGTATTGTTGATATTTGGATGTGCGAATAGATAGCACCGTGCCAACAATAAAACATTTGATCAAACTTTTTTGGCAAGTGAGAAATTGAGAAATTTTCTGGGTACCGAAAGGCCACGTATCCTGAAACAGTGTAGTCAGCCAGGAGACTCAGCTCAATTCGAACTATCGCGGTGATCAGTTTAATCGATTTTGTCCACATGTTCCCATATAAAGTCCAGCTTCTGCAAGAATTGAATCTGACACACTACCAGCAATGGAAAGACTTTGACATTTGAATACGGCGAAAAGCAAACTTCTTTCCATTTCATTCAAAATTTGTTAATGAACACTGGAGCCCATTTCCAATGAAATGATTTCATAAAAAGCAAAATTTCTGAATTAGGACTGTGGAGAATACGATAAATGTTCAAGGTTGAAAGTTACACCGGATTGAAAGGATCAGTGGTACGTTCTTCGTCGTTTTTCTTAACAGTCATTACACTCAATATGGGACGATGCTGGAAATTTTTTTTAAGCCAATTGCATAAGCATTCACAATAGAATGAAGACACTGTGCTGAACTAAGGTGTTCCTATACCAGGGTTGCCAAGTGGCCGGTTTTGACCTGGTCAAGCCCAGAATTGCAGAAAAAATTGGTAATCAGGATGAAAAAAAACTTTTTTCCTAAGAAAAAAATTCACTATTTTTACCATTTCAAGGAATAATTATTTTAATTTAAGAAGCCCGGGTGTTCCTTCTCTCTCCTAAGTTACCTTTTACTGTCTAAGGCATTCTAAATCTTTTACTCTTACTACAAACCATTTGCGCAAATATGTGTTGCGCAAATTGCTGTGCCTCGTGATGTGTTGGTTTTTGTGTTTGCGCAGACAGGCTTGCGTGAAATCAAAAATGTTTGATTTTCAAAGCCACCAGAGGCATCATGGTGATATGTTTCGTGATATGATGCGAAAATTTACTCAAAATGTTGTCAAGCAATGCGTTGGCCTTACAAACAAAGATCATAAAATCAGAATCTGATGTGAACTTTAATTCTTTTAACAATTCACTTTGTCCAAGAAGTTCTTTTTTCTTATAGCACTCTATTCACTAAATACTTTTTCTCTCTTTCTTGCTTTCGATTTTCTTCTTATTCTCTTCTCTGTTTCAACGAAACGGGAGGTAATACATCAGCCATACAGTCCCGATACGTACACATCGTAACATCAAAAAGAAATTAAAAATTCGGTTTGCGCAAACTTTGCCTGTGTGGTCATCAACACGACTTGCTGAAAGACCGATTTGCGCAAACTGATTATGTCGTGTATTTTGCCTTTTAGATAGAAATTTTTGAAGTGTTAAAAACAAAAATGGACAGTTACAAAATAAAAATCAATTCTTGTTCCCGTACTACTTGCACGGTCACTGAAATTCTCCATTTTCTTTGAAATGAAAAGTTGTAATGAATATAAACATAAAGGTTATCTTGCGGCACCCTGTATTAACAATAACTTGAAAAAATGAACCATATTCGAATAAAAAAATTGCGAGCTACAGTGTATATCTGGCGTCATGGAAATGCACAAATGGACAGTAGCACTGTGAGTGGTGCAGATAAAATGAGTGCTAGTCAACCAGACAAATTGAAAGTAGATTTCCTTTACTTTGTCAATGCAAAAGGGTGAACATTTTCCTTGTAAAAAATATACTAAAGGATATGCAAAAATGTGCAGTGATGAAAAAAGATAGAGAAAAAACTATTGCAAGTCAAAAAATTTACAAGCAAATTTTATTCGTGTTGAGAAAAGTGCTGAGATAAAAAATATCTCTGCGTATGTAAATTGAAAAGATTTTTAAAAGTCGGTGAAAGATACAACAGCAGAGAACACAAACGAAAGAAATATGTAGACGGGGAATGAACATTTCTTCAAAATATTTTCTAAGTTGTAAAGAATGAACTCGAAATTTCAAAGCAATCTCTGTAGGTAGGTACTTATCGTACTGATACAAAGTTGTAAGTTTTAAGTCAAGGAGAGATGGGATAGAAAACGATTTATCTATTTAAAAAATTTATTAAGCTATAAAGTTTTTGAAATAATTTACTCCAAATACAAATATGATCTTTAGTTAAACTCAAATGTATTCTATACTTAATAAACAGTGTGGTATTTTGTATGGAATGGTACTTAACTTCAACTTCAATTCGAAAGTTTGACTTTGCCACAGCATTTTTTCCTGGCTCACTTGCCATGTCTGGTAACTTGATCACTTGAAAATAATTGTGTGAGTATCTAATTATGAAAAATAAAGCCCCACACCTACATCTGATAAGTAAATTGGTTACGCTGAACATTCAAAGTTCTCTTATGCTCGAAAATGATTTGGATTTCCACTTGAATTCCGATGTTAATAATACTTATTGAAATGTATCGATGTAAATTAGTCAATAAGCAAATCCTTAATATTTAAAAGGTAGATGACACGCCTAAAGTTTGAAAGGTTTCCGCTACACAAAAATGATATTAATGCCAAACGTATATTGCCTTGGAACAGAAGCATTGACTGATTTGAATACGCTCTTCAAAATCATCATTTTGGAGCTTTTCTTTATCGGCATTAACTCCGTTAATATCTTCGTAGTATGTACTACAATGCCAGATTTACATAAGAGCACTACGGGCACGTGCCCCTGGGCTCCCACCAATAAAGGCCCCCACCAATATAATAATAACGAGAGAGCGTTAGCGAGCGAGGTATGACGCTAGTAAAAATAATTTATTGAAGGAATGACTCAGGCTGCGAATGAAAGAAAAGTCCCAGGGTACGAAGTAACCGAATCAATTATAAGTAACCGAATCGACCCAGCAGGTACAATTTTTTAAATAATTAGATATGCAAACCCAAGTAACCCAATCGACCTAGCTTATGCATTTTTTAAATAATTAAATTTGCAAACTAAAGTAAGGGAGTTGAATTGAGATTTGGTTTTTTGTCTCGTTTCGGTAAGCTCAGTCGTACTGAGATATCGGAAAATTCAGAAAGATTGATTAATATTAAGAAAGATGACATCGATTCCAATCTGGAAATGGAACTTTTACAGTTCCAAGCTTTCTACTCTGAGCTATCAGAATTTCAGTTCGACCAGCAGCATACTATCAGCAAGGAGCAAAAAATGTATTCCATTATAATGGTTAAAAATTTATTTAGCTTTGATGATCAGTAATTGTACCGGAGAGCGATAATTTTCACGATTAAAGTTGATAAAAAATCCTCTAAGAACTCCAATGACTCAAGATCTCTTGAATTATTTAACGATTTTAAGCGCAAATATTGATATTGTGGGAAAATTAAATATGGACAATATCATCAAACAATTTGCTGAGAAGAAAGCAAGAAAAGTGTTTTTAAAATTATATTTTTGTGTAAATGTTTTTTAATTTTAAATATATGTATATATATACTTTTAAGTTTCTGCTTTTTTAATAACCTTATTTTTTATTAATAAAAATTTCTATAATCTTTAAAAAGTTAAAGCTCATACACGAGTCTTCGATAGGGTCGATTCGATTACTTTGGTTTCGTTTTTTCAGTCCGGATAGGCCCCCACCACTCTTGTGCCCATGGGCCCCTTGATTTGTAAATCCGGCACTGATGTACTGAACTTTTGTATTAACAAAACCTGGTGAAACAGCCACCTCGACGTGACATGCTGTTACTTAAGTTATGCTTCTAGTGACTATAGTACGCATCGACTATAGTCGCCCTTGATCTTGGACTTCAGACTAAACTGACCAAAGTCATCCTCAGCTTTCACAGCAAGCTATAGATACCACTGGTTAGACAACAAGCTGGAGTTGGTACAAAACGCCCATAGAGCAAATATGTGAATGGTCAACGAGTCTTCATATATGCTTCGTTGAATTTACTACTGCTTTTGAGAGCATATATCTCTATGTAGTCAAATTGAAATGCTCTGGAAACAATAAATATTCCTACTAAGCTCATCAATGACATAGAGCTCCACTTCAAGAGCTTAAAATGTTGCTGATTGATGTGTTAAATCATGCTCTTACCAGGAGTCATGGGATTCAATACAACTTTTGGAGTAATCTGTAAGAACTGTGATATGATGATGAAATCATACTGTTGTCATCTAGATCGTCTGATATACAATCCAACCTTACCATTGCTACAGCTACAAGGCTGACAATATTTGACTGCGTACTAACAGCGCGAAAATTTAAGTCATATTAACAAGAACGCTTCCCTTAAACTTTAACATATAAGGGGACAACAACAGTAACAATAAATCATTATGCTACCTACAGATACACTAGAGGCAAAAAGCAGAGGTCAGAAAAACTCTATACAGTTAGCAAGTGTTCTTTGCATGGGCTCTCGGCTCGCGATAGCCCATTTGTCTGTTTGAAAAAAAGAAACAAGGTTTTGTCCGGAAATGAGTCAATAGCGGAACCTTGCAGGGTGAGAGGCCAATACAAGTAATATCCAAAATTAAATCTCAATATTTCTGAATCGATTGAGGGAAAACATGAACACAAGATTTTGATGAGCTTCTTAAGCTTGCGAGCGTTCTATCTTGTTGGGCTTGCTCGCTCTCTTTTGGCTTAAGGTTCGTACTCGCGATTAAAAAGCTTTTCAAGAAATAGCCTAAGCTATCGGCTCAACAGTCATATTTAGCT
This sequence comes from Meiosimyza decipiens, assembly GCA_963680825.1. NCBI lineage: Eukaryota > Metazoa > Arthropoda > Insecta > Diptera > Lauxaniidae > Meiosimyza > Meiosimyza decipiens. The sequence goes on from OY804261.1 coordinate 59,160,390, forward strand.
CCATTTTGCGACCCAAGATCTTTTCAAAAAAGAGTGGAAGCTCTTGGCTCGCGATCGGAAGTCAAGTTCGGCTCTCGGCTCGCAAAGAGCTTTTCAAAAAATACTCTTAACTATCGGCTCACATGTAAGATCGAATTTAGGTTCAGTGCACAATCGTGCAGGTTTTTGAAAAAGATCTAAAGCTCTTGTATCGCGATCGGAAGCCAATTTAAGCTCTCGGCTCGCAGAGAAAACGAGCGCTCGATCTGGTAAAACTCAACTCATTTATTTATTTCGAACTTTGCAATTTTTTTTTGAGATGTGACTTAGGCGTTTTGATGGTGAAGCGTTATTCTAATAATCTATCATTATGGAGCAAATAAAGCCTTAAACTGATTTTAGAACACATTTCCTAATGTACTCCTTGGCTGCTGCGTTGATGAAATTTGTTGTCGGATGCTACTTTTGCCTGCAAAATATACTGGCTGAGTTGAGCAAAGACGAACATTGATCTCTGGATTTCTTCAGAAACTTTCTCAAGGGCTGCTGGTCAGTACAGTGACTTGCCGCAAGTTTAATTGAGCATTGACTCCCGATATGAATTCCTTTCAAAAAGTTTTTTCCAGGACACTACTGATAGTATTCGTATTTTAAACAAGAAAACGAATTATCGATACTTCATCCGCAGACATGATATTTGAATTTGGTCTCCACATGTTCTTCTTGTGCTTTTCAGTTTTTTTCTATGACTGGCTGCATTCTGTGTGCTTAATTTTTGTCACATTTCAGAAGCACAAAATTGTTTGTAATTTGCCTAAAAAGGCAAATAAAGGACTTAACGTGAAAGTAGAAATTGAAATGACATCAGACGAAAGCCTTCACTTGTTGCCGCATACTTACCCAATTGGCTTTAATTGGTAAAGCAATATGAACTTGTTTTGAGCCTTGGTAATAAAAGCATTAAAATTCATTTTAATTTTTTTTTCTTTTCTTTGTAATTCTTTTGCACCAGCCAAAAAATATGCAATGTAAATATGCAGGTAGTGATAAATCTATTGCGTACTACTTCAACAATCCAATCATTTTCGAGTTAATTAAAATGCAAAAACTGTGAAAAAAAAGTTTACAAAAAATGTGAAGGCAAAGAAGAAATCACAAAGTCGTTAAAGTTTAATTAATTACAAAAGTGCCGCGCAGGTATCGCAGATTTCTGTTTGGCAAGAGTTTGCCCTCGAATTGATATGCATACAGTTGAAAACATCTGGCAAGCCGGGTCTTAGTAGGTTATTTAACTTTATGTTAATTTTCAGCATAATTTGTGCAAGAGCTTATGGAAGTTAGCGCGTTTTTTTTTGTTTGCTCTAAGCAACTTATAAAGTTTTTATGTAGGTAGATATTTCGAGAAAAGTGGAAAGAATTCAAGTTAAAAGTTCTTGATGACACAAGCGTTTTTGGGGATGCTATCAAATTGATGAAATTATATTCAAAATTTGAGCACGAAATCGGATAAAAATAAATTATTTATTACCTTTATATTTACAATTCAAATGTAATCGTATCAAATCAAATCCATTTCTAATTTAAAGTTGAAATAGAAATCCGAAATAATTTCCATCAAAATCTCATTGAATTATATCTTTCGAGGTGTGCGTAACGCAAACCAATTTTTGTTCGCATTTTTTACCATATCTTCTCTATTGCTGCTTATTAATTAGAATTAACGGTTAATACATTTGAGCCTAGCTCGCAATGCTACATACTACAGGGTGTTTTTTTTAGAGGTTTGTTTTTCGAATAGAGATAAAACTGGCATTTTATGATCAAATCTGGCAACTGTAATGTCATTTATGTTCAGTTTGGTTTGCCATTTCATCATAAACAGGTTGACAAAAGAACAACGCTTGCAAATCGTGCAAATTTATTTCGAAAATAATGGTTCAGTTCGCGAAGTTTAATGCAAGCTCCGTCCATTTTATGGTCGACATAATCGTCCATCAGAGCAATTAATTCGGTTAACCATGGATCGTTTTCGCACTACGTTTACTCTATGTGATAATACGCATCCGCAGAGACGTCGAACAGTGCGCACCGAAGAAACAATTGCCGCTGTAGAGCAAAATGTTGAAGAGGACCCGAATGAATCGATTCGCCACCGTGCACAGCAATTGGAGCTTTGTCCATAAACTTTATGGAAGATTTTGCGCAAAAATCTTGGCTTGCGACCTTACAAGATCCAGCTTGTGCAAGAATTGAAGCCGCGAGACCATGCAATGCGTCGTGATTTTGGTGTATGGGCCGAAAATGAGATTGATCTCGATGCTGATTTTCATCGCAAAATTTTGTTCAGTGATGAGGCTCATTTTTGGTTGAATGGCTACGTCAACAAGCAAAATTGCCGCATTTGGAGTGAAGAGAATCCACATGAGACCCTTGAGACGCCATTACATCCACAAAAACTGAATGTTTGGTGTGCTCTATGGGCTGGTGGAGTCATTGGGCCATACTTCTTCCGAAATAATGCTGGAGAGACAGTTACCGTTAATGGAGACCGGTATAGAGCCATGATAACCGACTATTTTGTTCCCGAATTGGATGGCATGAATGTGGATGAGTTGTGGTTCCAACAAGACGGCGCTACATGCCACACAGCGTACGTTACAATCGATTTATTGAAAGAAACATTCGATGAGCGCATAATTTCGCGGAATGGACCTGTCAATTGGCCACCAAGATCGTGTGATTTGACACCATTGGATTATTTTCTTTGGGGATATGTGAAGTCGCTCGTCTACGCCAACAAACCAGAAACGTTAGGGGACTTGGAAGCCAACATTCGTGGCGTTATTGCCGACATACGGCCCCATATGCTCGAAAAAGTGGTTCGAAATTGGACCTGTAGAATTGGCTTTATTCGAGCCAGCCGCGGCGGCCACATGCCCGAAATCATATTTAAACATTAATGGCATAAAATTATCCTTCCAATAAAGCCAAATTGATGGACATTAAAACGATTTTCTTGTGTTTTATTTCAATTCGAAGCTCTATACCTCTAAAAAAAACACCCTTTACTTTTCTGTCAAAATGAAAAATTAAATTTCGCTAATAGATAGTTCAATATAATTTTAGCCAGTCAAAAAATTACAATAGGTTGGCTGATGTCGCTCAGCTGCGCATGTAACAATTGTGTTATCAAAGAATGCCCAGGTTCATACCATAGTGGACATGACATATTTTATTTTTATTAAGTGGAATTCCACAGAATAATTTATCAGCTTAACGTGTTACTTGAAGCAGTTTAGACAAAAATATAAAAATCCATACATTTGACTCTAATTTTTGACAAAACAACTGATCAGGCTGAGTTGATCAAAGAATTATAGGGTCTACACCTTTAAGGTGAAAATAAGTTCAACTGCACCTTTATCTGATCTGACCAGCTTATATTGTTCTTGATTTGACTAAGCCAATCAGGACTGTATGCGTTTTTATAGGTCTTTTCATAAAGAGGACCTGGCTACTTTTCTTACTAGAATCGTGCAGGTTCATTTGGTAAAACTGATCAGCGCTTTACGAAATTTTATAAGGCTGCAATATGGTTAATCTTTCCCTTACATAAGCCAAAGTTCCTTGATTAGTTTTCACCTTCAAAATACTGATGAGATTCTTCTTGTATTCTTTATCTCCTCACGGAAAATAGAGCCTCTACAAAACTCTTCCAACATACACGATCATTAGCGAGTACCTTCAATTCTCTTTAATATTTTCCCCATTCACGTATTTTCTGCTCAAGTGAACGTTTCCACGATGATCTAGGGCGACTGTGTTTTCTGCTACCCACTCCCCACGGCAATCAATAATTGGTGATTTCCGCAACCTGTGCCCAATCCATTATCACTTTCGTTGTTTGATTTCAATGGAAATTGGATCTTGACTGCGTCTCATGAAAAAAAAAAATAAAAGAGTATTCACATATGACTTGCCTTAGGGTCTGTTTTTCCTAGCAGAGCTGGCTATGGTAAGGCTTAATTGATAGTCATTCCTACTCGGGTAGTTGGCATGCCTAATAGTTGCTAACATACCGATCAGCTGATCACATTTTGTTTTGTGGCAGTTTTGTGTTTTTATTTATAAGTTCCGTGTTCTTCTCAGATTTAAGCCAGATCTTTTGATTAATTCATATTGTTTTGATGGAAGTAGCCTTAAAATTCAGCTTTCATTACTTGAATTACTTTAATATAACTATCGAAAACAACTATATCAGCTTATTACACACATTTTACTTTAGAGTTCTCTTATCTAAGCTAACAGCAATGTATTTTTATTAAAAGAAGGAGTAACTTAAGAACTGAGTAACAGAAGTCGACTGAATATGTCATTATTGGTTGGTATAAGGTAAAGACGCGTCCTTAAACGATTGAGTATTCAATTAAGCTGTACCGTACCAACCCGACTGTGCATTGGGGGGGGGCAAGCAAATACAATTCCAATATCATGATTTTTTATTTTTCTCTCTAAAATATATGACCAAATGAGACGCATAGGGGGAGGGCAGAGCCCCCTCTTGCACTTATGGTGGGTATGGGCCTGAAATTAAGGCACACAGTCAGAGTATAATTTTTTAGCAAAGATTTAAGTCGCGGATGAGTTAAGCGGCCCTTCCACCGGTAACAAAAATGCACAAAATCGTGCGTGCGCGTGCAAAAATCCTAGTGGATGGCAAAGTTCGCGCATTCATGAATGTGTGATTTTCAAAAATTTCGAATGCCGCTGGCATTTTGCGCAAAATCTTAAGCATACGCATTCAAGACCGCGAGTGAATGGCTATGCATGTGCAAAATTTCATTTTGAATGTGAGCTCGTTGCGAAAAGGCATAAAATGAAAATATGGTTTTTTGGACAGATTTCATCGAAATTTTAAGTCTTTGCCAGAACTTTGGCAAATTTTACTACATCACACAGTTGATGGGCTTGTATCGAACTGTGGACATTGATACAAAATATCAGCGACAAAAATATGCTAACGTACACGCCTACCTCCCATACGTAGGTGGAATTCATTCAAATGTTTTTTAAAAAGCATGATGTATGTACTTTAAGCAAATATAAGCTGTAAGTGAATATTGAAACAAATAAATTTTTTGAAAACATTTAATTAAAGTCAATATATTTGGTTCCTTCAAAAATGACAGTAAGAAAAAATTCATAAAAAAATACAGCTTAAATTTTCGATATTCGTTAACCATACTCTCCAATAAAATATATAAAGAAAGTTTGATTTGGAGATATCTATATATATATATATATATATTAGTTTTTACTGTCAATGTTTGCCACTTTTTATACTAATTCTAGAAAAACCAATTCATATGAAAGCGATAGAAAAAATAAATTAATAGAGCGTTTTATCCAACAGTTGCTCACATAAAAAGTTCCATGGGACATTTTTTGTATTAAAAGTTCAAATTTGAGCCCACTGTGTCACTTAACCCAAGACAAGTTTTAAGCTTCTTTAATATTTTTTTCCTTCCCTAAGTATTAATCGTAAAAAATTGTTTATCACTACACTTAAAAAAATGCTCTAGGAACTGGTTAATTTAATTATTTTATTTAACCAGAAATCTGTTTAAAAATAACAAAAATGAATCAGGTTAATTCAAAGCTATATATAGCTAAACTCAATTGAGGCTTGTTAACCAGGAAACTATTTAAATTGACTAGGAAATTGAAAAAATTTCAGAAAATCATTTTATTGACCATTTCTAAAACCCATCGATTGACACCGCCCGCTTGTCCAGATCGGACCAACTTTAGTTTCCACCCATATAAGCGCTTTTTCATATGTCATATTCACTTTTCGTTGTACATTCCTATACAGTGTAGCACTTTCATATTTTTTTTTATATATATGGGCACGATTTCCCACTGTGCGTAATTGGATTCTAAATTATTGTTTAATTTTATGCGCATCACTTGCGTCAATATTAAATAGTTATTTCATGTGGCATTTCATGATTCATAATTGCAAATATTATCGAAAAACAATAATTAGCATAATATAACACCAGGAGGACCACACTAATAGCATTGCATCGTTTTTTGCTTCTGACCATATACATATCTACATTTAATATTACATTTGTATATACAAAGCAAATAATAAAAATGTAACATGAAATCATAATTCATGGAAATATATTAAATTTTATAAATTTATAAATAGCTAATTTAACTCATCTACATATGTGAGTTAAAAATTCATTGCCTGGAAAATGTAATCATATAATCTTTTAGTAACTAGTATATATCTTTCAGAAGTGTGTTTCGGATTTCACTTAAATTTGATCGCGCAAAGCTCTTCTAAAAAAGTTTATAATCTTATCGACAGAAAAGTGAAAGATTGAATAATTTTCCAAATTGTTTGCGGCGTTAGTTCAAATAATGATTTTTATTGCTCTTCCTAAAAGTATGCAGCATTTTTAAGAACATGCATTTATTAACTGCAGTCAACTGAATCAATTAGTTAAATGCAACTTTTAGCTGTTTATATACAACGCTTGCACGATTGCACTCTTATCTGTTGTCCGTCTTTGCACTTTGAGCATGACTGTTATCTGCTGTTATCCATTATACTCTGCATTTTCTTTTATCGTCCTTGCTGCATTCCGTATCAGTTACTGAATTCTAAGTCCTGCAGCAACTCAATTACAATTTGCACAATAAGTTGCAATTTTAATTTTCTTTCTTATTCGATTTTTGTTTTGCTCCAGCTTTTACAGCTCTCTCACTAGCAGTTTTTAATTTAATCTAAGCGTATAATTCGCTTTGGTAAAACTTATTAATAGCAGTGAAAGCAAGTGAGGAAAAACTCGCAATAATGAAAAAAAAAATTTTTTTTTAAAAGAAAAAAGTAGATAGTTATTCTGTGTTCTTCATTATTTATTTTATGCCATCTTGCTTTCAAGCACAACTGCAGCGAACGCCATTTTTAATTTTTTAAAAAATTTTTTCTACTGGCAGCAGTTGCAATTTGCATTTTATGCTTGTGGAATTATAAAATTGGCAGTGATGATGTTTATTTTTCGTTATGCGTGCTTACTAATGTATTCACAAGGTTGGCATTTAGAGAAAATTGTGAATTTTTTTTTTGAGAAAGTAAAATATGCTGTTGAAATTTTACTTAAATTATTTTAAAGAAATCCACTTAAACATAAAACTTTACTTAATAAACTTCCATTTCATGCAGCCTGTCTTACATTTTTATGTCAACCCAATCTCATTTAACTTGACCAGAGATTTGCAAAGCTAAGTGAAAAGCTGTTAAGTTAGGTAAAGCTATACAAAGTAAGGCAAAATTAAGTTAAACCTAGATGCTTACCTTCGACATTTTGACGAACATAAGCCAGATTTCCACCTCTTTCGCTCTAACTATCGTGACTAGTTCCATGTAATTTCACACCCACTCAGTTGTCGCCGTAAGTCTGCTTGTGGTGGTAGTGCACAATCGGTGAATATTTTGAGTATTGATACTTATGTTTCTTGTTCGTCTTTTTGACGAATGGTTAGCTTTTGCGTTATTTTTGTTTTACCTTTGAAACGTATTCATACCTTCAACATTTTTTAATATTTATTTGCTTATGCTAAAAATTTAAATTTAAGAAAATAAAAAATAAGAATAAAATCGCTTTTATCGTGTGTAGTATCTAGGTTATTGCTTGATTTAAGCTTGACTGAATACTTATAAAAAGTTCTATTAATTTTTTCAAATTTTAAATGAATGTTGTCGTTAGTTATTACATTATATTAAGTAAAATATCAGTGGCTAGTAATAAAGTCATTTAACTTAAAAAGGAATATACCACATAACATCTGAGACGTTCTTTTACAAATCGAACATTTTCTGACCGATACATGTTTAAATCGCTGAAAATAATTTTTACATTATATTAGTGAGTTTGTGTGTGAAGAATATAGTTGTTATCGAATGTATCAAGAGATATTTAGTAGCGAAGGTCAGAGGTTTTACGTTTTATGGTGTTTTACGATCATATTCAAATTCGGTATTCAGTAAATTTGAACGGAAAAATTATTTTTTAATAATTCTACTGAATTTCTCGTCAACTTTTTTTAACAAATTTTTTCTCAAATGGTGGCCAAATGCGGACTGTCCTAAATAAATTAAGTCTTCGAATCGAAGTTTGCTTCAAAAATTGCTGGAGAACGCAAATTTTGTCGGAAATTAACAATGTTGTCTTTCAATCAAAGCTTACCAAAATTCCAACAAATGCCCAGGGCCCGAATCAAAAATTATGATCAATTTTGAAAAACCTAAAATATAAAAACTGTAATTTTTAATTCTTCAAATAATTATTTAGAAAAATTTTAATTTTTATGCTTTCTCATTTTTATACCCTTCACAGAGGAGGATATATTCACTTTGTCATTCCGTTTGTAACGCACAGAAATGGGCGTGGCAGGTAAACAAAAGTGTATAAAATATTGATCAGCGTCACCACCTGAGTCGATATAGCTATGTCCGTTTGTCTGTCTGTCTGTCTGTCTGTGTGTCTGTCTGTGTGTCTGTCTGACTGTCTGTTGAAATCACGTTTACGGGAAAACTAAGCTAGCTCATTCAAATGAAAGTTGGCACATAGGTCACATCGTTTTACAAGCTGTTAGGATGTAAAAATGTGCAAAATCGGTTCTTGGCCACGCCCACCACCCATGCTCTATGTAAATATACCAATGCACATTTTGAAATAAGTTTCTGCGATTTTGATGAAACTTGGTGATTTGGTGAACATGTGAACAAAATTAAGATTGGGCTAGTTTTGAAATTTGCCAATGCTCTTAAAATGGCGCGACACAGCCCTAAACTATAACTTTAATAACGCCATAAGTCGTTAACCGTGCAAGATATTGTGATGAAATTAAGTACACGAATGCAGATCATAAATATCTTGAATTGTGCTTAAAGTGGACGGAATTGAAAAAGTGGTCGTGACACTTTTCAACGATTGAAAATTTTGATTTCGTATAGCTCACAATTGACACATACGATTTTCATGAAAATTTTAGATAGACAATTTTCAATGTATTTTTAACTTTTATTTAGAGAGTACTTTCAATGCAGTGTAGGGTATGCGAGCTTCGGCCTGGCTGAAGTTAACACCTTCTCTAGTTCTTTCTAGCTATGAAATTATAAGTGATTTTTAAAATTTATCTAACAGATTTTTTCCCTTTTTCATTGCAGTAACTTTTCAGTATTGAACTAAATGTACAGTAAAAGTTAACATAAGCGGTAAGTGATCTATAGCCCAACTTAAATTTAAAACTATTTAGCGTAACTTTTTTGAATGCGTTTATTTATTCAAAATGGCACAATTTAACTGCAACATAAAAATTGGAATAAAATATAACAGTACGGTTCAAGACAATGCAGATCAAAACTACACGCCACTGTGTTCCTGTTTGTCCATTAAGTCAGAGCTGAATAAAATAACGAATCCAGGAAGCGTATTGCTATATGAAAATTCCTACTCATATTTCATACAAAAGAATTTATGCAAAAATTTCATAATAAACAAAATTTACACGTACATATGCGCGTATGTGTGTGTTGACACACAATACACACACATATGGCACGAATTTAATTTTTGTTTGTTTACCTTTTTTCTTGTTTATTAAACACAAATCCTTACACTTCCTGAGACTTATTTCAATTTAATTCATGGAAATTGAATCTCTGTTTCTATGTTTTTTATTCTTTCTACACATCCATATGTACGTGTGTGCGTTATATGTGTATAGGGTGGCACTAAACTGTTTACTGGCTTGTAATTTTGAATAAATTTTGATGTGTTTATAATTTTCAAAAAAAGCAGAACAATATTTTGGCTTAACATTTGCTATTTTATGTAATTTAAGAAAGAATGTAATACCCAATAGGTAACCGCTAATTTACTTTTTGGAATCCGATCCAATCTCCATAATTTTTTCTAAAGTCTGTGGTGTCAAGTCATAACTGTTCCTTCTTAGGTCTGCAAAAAAATGCAGATTATTGGATTAAGTTTTTCATTACAGATACCCAAAGTTAGAAGTCTACAGCTATCAGTGTGAAGAGCTAGCCGGCCCATTTGTGTATTAATATTTTGAGATTATTTGGTCAGGGAAAATTTTTCGATCATTTCGTATGCCACTTCTAAGTGATTCAAAATCTGCTCGCACCATAGATATAACGATGCCGTTGAGTTGGAAGTTTCTGCAAGACATTGCAATCTTAATTTTATTTTTCAAGCAGTATGCCAGTCAATAATAGCCAACTTTTTGGGCTTTCGACAAATCTCTTATCCAATTTTTCTAGAAGGTCGTCCGTGTGATGTTTAGTTTTTTAACAAGCTTTGCTTGGTCACAGTTAAAGAGTATTCGTCGGTACATGTTGTTTCATGAATTTCTGAACGTAAGTCTTTCATTTTTTCTATGATTGGCCAAAGTTAGTTCTTGCCGGAAACAAGCAATATAACGCACTTTTGACATTGAAACGACTGCTAGATTCTTCTTATATCCTTCTGCTTATAGATTAGTTTCAAAAGTAAGATTTGACAGCAAAAATTCTTGGAGGGATCGTTCACCGAACTGTCAATTGAAATTTTTAATATTAATCTCAAAAAGAAAAATAAAATTTTTTTTTAGGCACGTGCCTGTGGTGCCGCAAAACATCAGGGGGTTGGAACCCGTGTGAACAGGAAAGCTTGTTTTTCCTTTTTAATGCTCACCAATAACATTGTTTGGTTCATACAATTTTTTTGAAGGGGCTCTTTTCAAGTTTTTGCTCTGGGCCTCGCAAAGTCTAAAGATGGCCCTGGTCGAATCTAAAAATATTTTTTTAATGATTTTAATCAGATAACTGTTCAGCACAGATAACAACAAAAGAATTAGAAAAATTAAAACAAAACTTTGTCCATTTGGTTAGTACTTAGTTAGATTGCTAAATGGAATCATCAGTAACCTTTGAGTCGATGAATGAAAAATTCTAAGCATGAAATGTTTCTCTTTTTCGTGTAGATTTGTTGAGAGCCCAAGCAAAAAAATGGAACAAAGCAAAGTTAAAATTCGTTTTCTTTTGTAGCTCCTTTAATATCACACTTTTTCTTTTGAAAACAATTTTCAATAATCCACTTAATACATTTGGGTCATCCTTGCGCTATTTTTTAATAGGATCTCTGTATTTTTAATGTATTTTACTTTTTTCCTTCAGAGCCCATGAAATGAGCTTGAAATATTGTTTTATACAAGATTAACAGTTCTTGAGGAAAAAAGTAAATGTAAAGGTTAGTAATCTATTTTGTGCTAAGCCACTTACAAGTTTTTGGCAGAATTCCTCGATTTAAAGAAACTGAGGAATAAATTACTACATATATTTGCGAAAAAACCGTTCAAGGAAAGTTTTTTTTTATGTTTTATTGTTTTCTTAGAAGTTTTTTCAGAAGTCTGTAGTTTTCAAGTTAAAAAAAAAAATGTCACATTGGTGTTTAAAACGAAACGTTCTTCATGCATCTCACTTTTTTATCACATTTTTAAGATAAGCTTTCACTTTGGCAATCTCGAGTTTTTCCTGACTCGTTTTTGTTTGACGTCAACTGTATAAGTTCTCCCTTGCCTTTACAAAAGAACTCTTCTGCTCTTCCTTATATTTTTAATCCATGAATAAAATATGTACTTTTTTTTCATAAAACTACGCTTTAACATAGCTGTACTGGAATCATTTACGACATCACCAATTTTTTCGCAAAACATAACTAGTTTTTGAAGAAATGTAGGCTCCAATTTTTTTCTATGATAGTAGAATCGCTTGAAAAAATATTTGCATTAAATGAAAATTGGCCGGTTCTTCGGGAAAGAAATGACTTGCAATAATTAGCCAAAATAAATAATTTTTAAGGCAATAACTAATGTACAGTCTAATGTATGTATGTAGTGGATCGTTTGTACTTGTGTGCATAGTTATGTGTTTGATTCCTTTTTATACGTCCCATTGAGCAACACAATTCGTAATTGAATGAATTTTTTCTTTTAGCCTGATTGTAGGAAAAAAATTCGAATGGATTTCTATTGATTAATCAAACTCATTAGTCGTTACGTTCTGTGATTGAGTGATAAGTATGGGGTGGAATCTAATAATGACAACCAAATACCTAGCCTTTAATAATTTTGCCGGCGCTGGAATGTTGGAATGATTCTTAAGCCCTTTGAGTTCAGTATTGCGTACTAATCTGAGCTTATGGTTTATGTTTTGATGTTCTGCTCGTGCAAATTTTAATTAAATAAAAATGTTTGTTTGTTCGATTTGATTTAAAAGTTATAGATTTGCACTAATTAACTTGATGACTTAGCTACTAAATGATGTGACCTCAATAAATATGGCCTCATTAATATACAGTCAAACAGCTTGTAAAATGCATTGATGTATTCGATGAAGAAGTTGGAAAACAGTCGCTTGTATTTCAGAACTTTTTTAATTTCGAATAGGAACTAAAATGAGCCAAGGTATTTATGTTCTGAAAAAGAGTTATATTGTTGTCAGTTTTTTAATTTTAAGAATGATTTCTTCAGCATATTTACAAATCACATGTCAGTTTTATTTATTCAAGGTATGCATTTTTTATACGTTACGATGAAGTCCTTTATATAACAATACCTCAGTAGTTTTTAGTAATGGGCAGGTCCTTGGCCTAACCTTAGACTTTCTATTTAACGCTACAAAACCTGGCAATCTATAACTGAAAAATACTTCGTTTTCAGCCTTTAGGCTACTGAGGTATGTAGCTCTCTTAGCAAATGTAATTTTTATATATCTCTGGTTTCTTACGCCCTCCCAAGCTAAAGTCGTAAAAATTAAAGAAAATGAGTTCTGAAACATGTAATGATAAATTTTTACAAAACATTTACAAATTTAAGTGCTATAACACCTTCGGACTTTCAGCTTTAAAGTTCTTGTCAAAAGTCATGGTAGAACAGATAAGTTTGATTCTTTAAAGAAGGTTGAATTACGCATCTTCTTGTTTTTCAGGAAGTTTCGAAAAACTAATTATTGTGACAGTTTTACTTTCAGTTTTTGATGAAATTTCAGATTGTTGTTAGATAATTTCGATCTCACCAGCTTAAGAAAATTAGTTTTTCAAAATACATTTAAGGTGAGATGAACGCCCCATCCAAAAATTGATATCCGAAGAAAGGGACTTAAGCTATACATTTCACATTGTTAACGCATTATATTTTTACTCCTTTTGCTTATTCGAACATAAGTTTTATCTAAATAATCTTTTAGGGTGATAACACCTACTCTTCCTACTAATAAAAAAGAGGATATATTTTTTATCAATTATTTTTGAAACATGTGGGCCCGAAGCTAACGAAAAATTTGATCTTCATAACATAAATGCATTTTTCAATCTTCCAGATAGAGTTACTTATATTTAGTTTTGGAAGATTTGCCAGTTTCACAATAGAAAATATTTGACTGAGTGAAATCTCATAGATTAAATAGGTCCTAGTTTTTAAGTATTAAACCACAATGTTTACATTGAAGTTACTCATAAGCTTATTGGTCTTCTCGTGGTCTGAGAAAATTTTTTCAAAGTAACTGAGTGTTTTATCTATGGGAATTTATGCTGCGCCTAGATAGTGTAAGCAAAATAAGAGCCTCTACAATTATTTCACCCAAGTTTTGACATAAAGCTCCGAAGTCTGACTGAAGAAAACAACCAAAATCTTTCTTATGAAAATGTTGTACTATTTTTTGGGTGCGAATTCATTTTTCTAAGTTGGTGTGTTTTTTCTTTCTTCCTCTTTTACCAGAATTGATGTAACAGTTAATTATCAACATTCTTCAAAGGCAAATTATTGAATTTTTCTTCTAATTAAAACGATTCTCATAATCAATCATTGTCATGTTTTACTTAATCATCAGTGTAAAACTTCTCCTAATGCAGTAAAATCTCAATCTCTAAACTTTTTGCTCAGTCGTCCTTCCTTTGTGTGCTATATCTGTCTCATAGATTACCTTTTGCTAAGGATAACATGTTTATTTATTTCGCATTTTCATTTTCACACGTATTCATTTCAATTTCGTAGTCATACACACGCACACACATACGCCGTGACTACAAAGTTTTAGCGAACGCAACAGAATATAAATATATTGCTGCAAACTTTTAGGCGTAATAACATACAAAACAGCGCGCACATGCTGTGGAAAGTTAAATTTTTAGAATAAATTAATTACGAAAACATGTGACGTAAAAAAATGAGAAAAAAATATAAACAGAAAGAGAGAGAGAGAGAAGTAGACACAACAAAATAGATGAAAAATGTTCACATAACTGTATATTTTACTTATCTGCGTTACATTTTCTGCACTTTAACATTGAACTATATGGCACATTAAGTATGCATAAAAGATAATTCCAATTTGGCTATGTGTGCGCACGCCAAAAAGTAGGCTTCATATTAATGTGTTGCATATAAAAATTTTGTTTTGACTACTTACATTCATACATATTTATCTGCTGTAGTATGCGTAATATAGAAATACAATTTTCACACACATAAAAACATACTCGTACATATAGATCATCGTAAATAAACTTTATGGGCTTAATGCCGGTAGAGTTGACTTTATATGGGTTGAATCTTAGGTCCTGTTTGCAGCAACAGCTTTTACGGCATGAATTCTAATATATTTTTGAATTGGTCGTTTTTCTGCTACGTAGTAAGTACGTGCTGTGTTTTGTGGGTCATAAAGCATTTTCTAAGACTTTTTAATACACTTCCGTGCTCTGAAGAAATGTGGCGTCTTTCGTTCGTTGCATAACAAGAATATAAATTAGCCAAATGGGTGGGTTATGATTGTGCAAAGAGATTAAGGGATGGCAGAAACATTACGAACGTGTGGTCGTGTACTTTGACAGCTGAATATTTTGTGAAGTGACTCATGTTGATTATACGAATTATTGGCAGTTGCTCTTGGGACTTAAATGTAGATTGAGAATTTTGAATGAATTTCATGTAATTTTTGATTTAAGAAAAGTCTGGCTAAATGTTAGAGAAGTTGACTTCGTGTGTGATAATTAAAGGATTATACGTTTAACCTAAAAATATATGATAAGAATTATTTTGTTATTTTTCTAATTAAATATACATTAGCAATAGATTAGCATGGGAACCATGAAGATCGGTAAAGCATCTTTCTGAGCTGTTTAGAAAACACCTTCAAGCACCAAATAAAAGAATTTCGCCTGTCTTGCTCTTGTCTTGTAGTATATATAACTTTATTGTATTCAATTTCATTTTATTATCAAATTAAATTTTTACTTACGATTTACAAACTTCCAAAGTCAGTCGCAAGGCTATGTCCCAGGGATTGATAGCCCCATATACCTCTCATATATTATATTATATCTCAAAGGCGAATCATATCTTTCGCACATTGTTGTGCGACTTTAATGCGCCTTATCTGATGATTCTCTTGAGAAGTCATGTTTTTCAGCTGAATTAAATGGCTACAGTATTAAGACATAAGCGACATGCGGTCTCTTTATCATGATTTTATATCTTGTTCTAGCAAGATATTATAAAACCAAATTTCGCTATAAAGGTGAATATTCTTATTAATTTTGATACAAAGCTATTTTAAAAACATCACTGTCTTATTAGCTGAATTTTTGTCTTCATAACTTCCCCTGATGCTAATAGGGACTGGTTAACAAAATTTAAGAAGAAAATTTTTTGAAGGATCATTATTTATTTCTTATGCAAAGTAGGCCATTGAGCTTGTTGAGTACTTTTAGATTAGACACAATAGAGAAATTACAAGCGCAAAATGCATTAATTGTTAGAAAATAACTCCAACTTAATATTTACTGATCTAGACAGAAATTATATCAAATAAATTCAAAGTATTCAAATCGGCCCCGAAGTTCACAATCAATAGATGGAAATATATGATATCCGCAATTTTTTTCGACCAAAATTAAAATCGAGAAATTGTCTTAAGTTCTTGGAAAAACCGAAATCCATAAAGATTGAATATTTTCTTAGTTTTTACATAGAGTCTGTACTTTTATGAAGAAAACAAGCTACCTTTAAAAAAATCAAAGTATATATACTGAAATGACAGACAATTATGCACTTTTTAACGAACGATCCAATGTTGCATAATTTGCAATGCTAACAGCATGATTTAAGTTTTTGTCAATTTATTCGGAAATAATGTCTGAAAAAGAAATTTGTATTGTTATCAAAATCGCAGAGAAGACATCAAGTTTTGGCGAAAAAATTCTGGATGAAATGAATATCTTCACAGTTGCATAATTTGTAATAAGAAACATAAGCAAAAAAAAAAAAAAATATTGACGTGATAAGGCAATATAGGTACCGGATTTGAAATTAGCGTCACAAGATATACAAAAAGCGTGACACGATTCGAGTAACCTAAGAAAAATTGCTTGTTACTTCTTATGAAATGAATCCCAACTCCAAAGCAGTAATCCTGAATGAAATCCATACATAAAAGGATTGAATATCTAATTTGAACCCATTATGTGACGCTGGCTCACCAGATTAGTGACAGACCATGCAATATTGTGTTCAGATGATGATGAACTTACTACGTAGGCAATAAGAGCCAAACCCAACAAAGATTGTTCGTGCAAAAATCACTTCTAAGCAAATAATGGCCTGCTTTCTGCTATTAGTGCTAGTGGAACTCGTAGAACAGTGAATTCTGAAAGCCACAAATCTTATTATTTGAGAGAAGACTTCAATGAAGTAAGGAAAACCAATATGATATGTAGTATCTGCCTTCACCATGACAACGCGAGCACTCCGACATTGAATTTATAGGTCATCCACGAATAGTCCTAATTTAGCACCTGATGACTACTATTTATTTCCAACCGCCAAAAAAAACTACGTGGTCAGCGATTTTCACCGCCGGAAATAGCGGTTGCTGCTTTCAAAAACCATGTTTTAGAGATACTATTTCTCGAAAGTGTATCGTCTATTGCAAGGAATAGTTTTTCAAATAATATATCCATTTTCAATGAAAACTATGTATTTTTCTTTGTGAGTCCAGATACATTAATATTTTTTTTTATGAATAACTTTAAAATTTTCTTTATTTGAATCAGTTAATGATTCTTTTTTAATATTTTTTATTCGAATTAAGCATCGTTTTGCATTAATCTTTCATTGATATTTTTTTTAATTATGTACTGGCAATTATCATCTGAGCGTCACCTGCAGTCCTTAACCAACATACATTTTTGTTGTTTTAGTTATAATACCTTGATATTTGTTTTACCTTAACTTTTATTTTCATATTGTTTTTGATCATATACCATTGTACTTAATCAGATTTTAGTTCTCTATGCAGTGCCCCAAAAGGTATGCTTCAACCACAGAAAAGCGTCCAACTTTCCGCCTGCATCGAAGCTGCGATAAAAGTTCGTTTTAAATAAATTTAATTAAATTCTACTTCCTCTAACCAATACCAAATAATTAGTTGTTTCTATACATAAGGCAAAATTATAATAATAATTTTTATTGTGGAAAACATTTTCCATCTGCAAATAAAACCATGCTAACCTCAATGTTCTGGTTGTGTTCGAATACAGAAATCACTTGAATACATCACAAATTTTCTTCCTTTTGCTCTGACGCATTTCAATTTAATTTTTACTCGCTAGCAAAATTCAATTTAAAATTGCGCAATATTGTCGTTGTTGTCATCGATTCTGGAGTTTTTTATTTTTTTGTTTTTTGAGTTCGTATTGAATTAAGCTGACATTGATTGGGAATTTCATATATTTGCGCAATTTGCTGTACAGACAAATAAACTTCTCTTTCTCTCTCTCTCTATGTATTCGCTTTTAGCATATCTTCTGTCATACTCTTCATTTTGTTTTTATATATATTGATGGTTTTTTTTGTTGTTTTACTCAACAATTTTTGTCTTTCTTTAATTGAAACGTGCCCCCGCTATTACCGTTGTCATGCATATTTAAATAGTCCTTCCCATACCAAGTAGCACAATTACAATAAAATAGCATTTGTTCATGAAGCATGGTACATGGTCTAGTTTTGCCATGAACTAAAATTATTCATTAGAACTCTCTGTTTCCTATAAAGTGCTTGTTTATATTGTTGTTATTTTTGTTGTTGTTGTTGTTGTTGTTGTTGCTATTGCTCTAAGTATTTTTCCATTGGTAATTGTGTGTAGACAATTGTACTTTTGCCATGGTACAATAAGTATTCACATTAGTGTCTCGATGAAATGAAATACCGGGTATTCACTAAATACAGCTTAAAATATATGACAACATTTAATATTACACGACTTGAATCGTTAAGTAAGTAAACAATATTTTTTGATCAGTCCTACGAACAGCCTCACTTTATTACACTGATAAGAAAACAATTTAAGATCTGAACATAGAATTGTTTATACAAAACAGTTGAAAGAACTTAACATAAGTTTTTAATTCAACGTACACATATTCTGGCCAGACTTGTCAAGCTTCGAATTGAAATCGAGCTTTGATGACGGGCCTGTCAAAATCATATGTTATCAGACAGTTTAATTTTAGCATTAGCAACAATCAGCGTTCCAGATTCTAAATTTTATTTGTGATTTGAATTTTTTTTTTATAGCTTTTTGTGGTAACGAAAGTTGTGGGGAAAACAGAAAATTATATGAAAAATAAAATGATTAAGTAATATATGCTGTCGTTACTGAATACCGATAACCTCTTTAATTAGGAAACTAAACCCAAATTAATGTTATTTGGAATCAATATTTTTCGATTTATTTAATAAAAACTTTCAAAGTTAATAGACACTATTGAGATGAGTAGGTATTTGCATTACAATTTTTTTGGTAATTTGCTTATACTAGTAGGTTGAAATGCAACCGTGATCACTAAAAACCGCTCAGTACTATTTTACCTGCTTAACGTCATCGCTACCAAAAATAAAAGTTATGCTGACCTATCTCAGCCTCTATCTCTTTCTCTCCTTTAGAGCTGAATTTAACTCCATACCGAATTTCATTAAACTCGGTTCATTTATGAAGCTGTGCAAACATATTTTCTGGTTAAGGGCGTGTCACCGCCAATTTAAAAACACATTTCTTTCAAAAGATTCAATATATCACTTTTTGCAAAATTTCATCAAAATCGGTCCATTAATATAGCTGTGAAAACATATTTGCTGGATATGGGCGTGGCACCACCCACTTAAAAATGAATATCTTTCCTCAAGATTCAATCTATCTCTGTAAAGAAATCGATGTCATTCATTGGCTTACCAGTAAAATTTATTTTCTTGTTAGAGGCATGGCACCACCCACTAAAAGTAAATGTTTTTGCTTGGAGATTAAACATCGATGTAAACGCTTACCCATCACCGCTTTTTCCAATTAGCGGCAGTGCCACGCGCAATGAATGAATAGGGATTTTTAATATCCTTCCTTACGGTTTAACCTGACCACATATAAAATTTCATCAAAGTCGCTTCATAACTTTAGCCGTGGAAACACCTGCTTCCTGTTTGAGGCCTGGAATCAGCTACTTTTTGAAAACTAAAAACATTTTTATGCATTACCCCTCTTCGCAACTTTTACAACAGAACAAATCAAACGATAATGCTGTAATGTGGCAGTTAAAACAAAATGGTTTTGACAACGCCTATTTATATATAGATTGTGTTCAGTGAATGTGATCTATTTCTACAAGTAATTTCTAAGGCATAAGTTTACTGAAGGAGTAACTCTCGTTTTTTTATTGAATTTTAATTTTCTTACAAAGCTTTTATTGGAGGAAACTGCAATTGTTTGATACATAAACACTGGAGTTCGTGGATACTTCTTTTAAAAAAATCGTTTTAAGTTGAATCGATTTTTCAAATTTTGGTGTCATAACCAGTAGTGTCACTTCACCAAATCTTCGGGGGAGGGGGGGGGGGGGGGGGGGGCGAAGGCAGAATTATAATTCCACCACCATTAGATGGGTTTATTGAATTAATTGTATTGGATGATAACTAGTATCAGATCCACAGGGAGGGGGGCCAATTCGCTCCCCTGCCCTACTGAGTCGACGCTACTGGTCATAACGTGTTTCCATAAGATACTAGTATTGATATACTCATGTTTGAAATCTGTGCCATAACATTTAAATTTCTTAAAACAGTGCAGTTCGCTTATTGTTGAATTTGTAATTATTTGCTTATATTCAACAATCATGGGCGTATTGAAGGAAGTGTTAAAATGGAGTTTTGTGAGTTGAGTCGCTTTCCCAATATATTATAAAGTCACAGTTACCAAAATGGAAGCTTTCATATCATATCCTAAACTATCGCCCCTGAAAGAACCTCATTTTTTTTAAATCTAATTCGTTTCAAGACTGGAAATTAAAGAAATGGACGACCAAAGAGACCTCGACGCTTTACCCTTGTATGTCTGCTTTGTTCGTTTTAACAAACACTTCCCGTCCTCTCCGCCGCCAAAGTCTTTTATGGACAACCCCATATCGGTATTCGAAATACGATTTTTTTATCGAATTTTTATTTAAACTTTTTTGCTTGGATTCTGGATAACTTTTAAATCATGAGTATAGCCAGTTCTTGAATTTAATTTAATGACAAATTTGAACCTGCATTTTCAAAAAGGTTTAAAACAAAGCCCTGTAGATCAGTCTTAAGTCAAAACATAATAATTTTTCTTAGATTTTAATTTTCATTAAAACTTTTTCACAGGCCGTTTCAAATGGATAGCTTTGAAAAAAAAAACATTTTTATTTAATTAAACTACCAATGCAGAAATTTTAAATTTGTGCATAATCTAAGCACATGAAATTTTATAAGCACGCAAAAAGTAAACAACCACAAATTCATTGAATTCGAAAATTTTTCACTGTTGCAAAAAAGTAAACAATTGATAATTAGAATGTACATCAGTGAAGGCTTTTGAATTTTGTGGAAATATACTGAATCACGACTTGAAATTCAATTTTTAAATATCATTAGATAAATATCAAAAAATATTGATGAAATGGATTTATCTAAATATCAATGACAATTTTGTAAATAATCTTGCTTCAATACCTAATGTAGGGACTCAAAAGACGATACTCAAAACTCGGTTTTCAAAATATGTCACGAAGTATGCGACCAAATTTCTAACTTGTAGTACATTTATATTTCAAGATAATATGTACAACCTGACCAGCAGCAACTTTAATAGCATTGAAATGTAGAAATAAAGTGCAACCAGATATCCTTAGTAGTAGTAGCAACAACATTGTGGACACAAAAATAGGTCGTAAGATTTGTATGAAAAGAAATGAAATCACGTTCAACTTAAGAATTGACGACCAGCATAAAAATGTTGCTGATTCCGCAGCTGTTGTTGCTGTTGCATGTTCTCAGTAGAAAAAAGAAAAAAAAAAAATTAGCAGTGAATTATGTATTTCTCAGAGGTTTTTTCCTCTTCTTCTTTTTATTTGGTTTTCCAAGAAATATCTCATTTCTATACGTTGGCCATCCAAAGGTGTTTTCCATTTCTTAAATCCCTTGAGGAAGTAAATGATGTTTTACGCGACACGCATTTGTATGCTAATGGTGGTTTCAATTGAATTTTTCATTTGAACGGAAATGAATTCAATTTGCGTAGGAAATGTTTCGCAATTGAAATGTTAAAAAATTTTTCTATTTTTTTAAAGATTTATTTACGTGAGATTGCAAAAGACAGGTGCTCATAAATTATGCACTGATTTCTTTAAAAAAATTTTTTTACAATAAGTTCAACTTTGAGTTTGTTACACGAAGGTGGAGAATCTGTGCAACTCTTCGAAGAGATGAAGAAAGATGAACACAACTATGAAATATGGCAAAACTAAAAATATTTTTGTAAAAAATATGCTTTCAGCAATATGTTTTTGAAAAAAAAAAAGAATTCCAAGGTTAAGCAGATAACCTCACATTTTTATGTAGCAGTATAAAAAAGCATTACATAAAGTTTCAAATCTTTTCTAATTTTGAAAAAAAATATCCTCCAAGGAAATCACTTCTTCGTACCTTGGAGGCTCACCGCAATCATAGTTTGAAAAAAGAAAACTAAAAATATTATAAACACAAACTGCAAAGGATATTAAAACCAATAGCATACCACCATAAACTGACACAGATTTAGTTGAGTCAGTTGAAGGAACGAACTATCCACTCCTTTGAGATTAAACAAAATTGCACACAAAACAACAACAACAAAACTAACTAAAAAGGACATTAGTAAACCAAAGCAAAGCCAAGCCAAGCCAAGTAGAGCAAAGAAGAGCACTTAAGTTAGTCAAGCAAAAAAACAAAAAAAAACAAAACTTTAACAGAAAACATTTAATTTTTGAAATTCTTAAAGATCAAAATTTAAGCCGACTTTCTGGAGTATATCGAATTTTATGTTTGTGTTTTTTTTGCGTTTTCAATTTCATGCTGTAAAGATGAATATAAGCTTTTACACTCAAGTGAAACCGCAAGAACAGGATATGTGAAGTGTGTTGGTATTTGTGTGTATTTTGGTATGTGAAGTGGTGGAGTCATATGCATACGCTGATGTTTAACTAAATACATGGGAGTCATTTGGTGAAAACTAAAGCGCACACAAAACACTTGCGGTGTTTTTTACTATGTTATTATTATTATTATATACTAACATACATATATCTATGCATAGCTTGTATGATTATATGATTCTGTTTGTATAAATTTTCATTTGTCTGTAGGTATATATTTGAAAAACTTTCTCAAGCACTTACTTACTTTTTTGGCAGCAACACAGGAAAACAAAATTCTAAGATATTTTTTGAATTTTAAACTGCGTGTGGTGAAATTTACCATATATTTAGAACAAGGAATATCAGACTGTTTCCCTGATGTACGAACAACTTCACTAAGGTGTATGCAAAAAGTGTTAGTAGTAATAGAAATACAATAGAAAATCTATACTGCAGTGAATTTGTTGTCACGTTCTGAAATTTTTTAACTTGTTCAAAATTATCCAATTTTTTTTGATTTTTCCAACATTTTGCGACTCATTCAACATTTTGAACTTTTTCGATATTTTCAATGTTTTCAACATTTTTGACTTTTAAGATATTTTCAATTTTTTCAACGCTGTCAACAATTTCGATTTTCTCAATATTTTTTGAATTTTTCAACTTTTCGAATATTTTTCGACTCCTTCAATATTTTCGAATACTTAAACATTTGTGACGTTTTCATCATGTATCGAATTTTACAGCTCTTTTTGCAACTTTTTTTTAACATTTTTGACTTTTCCAATATTGTTTGACACTCAAAACTTTTCAGACACTTACGATTTTGTAATCATTTATCGACCTCTTCATTATTTCCGATACTCTCAATATATTTTGATATATGTTCCGACTCTTTCCATATATTCTACTTTTTTTTAATTTTTTTAGGCTTTTTCAACACCATTTCCAGAATTTTTGACAATTAGTGTCAACATTTTCCACATTTTTCGAACTCATCAACATTTTTCGGCAAAATATTTTTGTTACACATCGAAAAAAAAAGGACATTGTACAAGTTGGCTGGGAAGCACTTTCCAAAATAAACCTATCTCACTCTCTCGCTTTATCCCAAAAATTCTAAAAATACAATTTTACCATCACCTATGGGAAAACTTTGAATGGTATACTTGATCTTTCAGAAAGATATACAGAAATTTGTAGCCTCCTACATTCGATGGAGTTAGATTAGTGTTCGCAAATATTGGAAAATTGTTCTGTGCAAGTCTCGACAGAAGCTTCGGCATCAAAGAGAGAATCTTTTGTAAAAATGCCGTGAGCAATAGTTGGGGCCTTCAATTCAAAAATCTGCTAAGATTCAATGTAATTGAATCAATCTTATTCTACAGGTTATTGGTTTGGCATATAGCTCTGGTGAAGAAAATTTGGATTTGGCCAAAACGTTAAGGTTGCCACGCCATGTATTATTGCACATGTTAATAGTCGACAGGTAGCAATAACTAAAATTCGTTAATTTTTGTACCCAGATTAGTACGTCTAAGAGGATAGAAAAATTTTTTCATTACAGAGGCTGCATTTAAGGACCTATTGAAACAAGTTTTGATTGATTTCAATTCATTCATGAGCTGTATGATCAAAGGAAATAAGCTGATATCTTGTGTTAAACTATCTGTAATTTCTTATTGCATGGCCGTAGTAACTTAATGAAGTCTTTGATGTCATCATTAAAATGTCACAATGTATCTGCTGGAACTGCGCATTACTAAGTTAATCGCATTTGCTGCATATCTCGAAAGTTAAAAGAGACGTTATAAGCTAAGTTTGTGATAAAAACTCATAAACAAAAGTCTGGTTTTAAGTAATTGATAATAAACAATGTTTCTGTTTAAACCCATCTAAATGATCTCCTGATTATGAAGAATATAACTAACATAAACTTTTACGCAATTGCCCCACACATGTTCTGGTGTTTCTTTTTCTTGGTAACATATCATTTAGAGGTCTATACGAGTGTACTTGAAATGACCATCAAATCAAATCAAAACAAATCAAAACACTAAACAAGAGAGGTGAGTGCTACACTCGCAAATAAAATGTTCTACAAGTTCATGCACTCGTAGTTCATTGCATTCGGCACCGAGTGGCTTCTTGTTTCTTAGTGAGCTTGCCTAGACAACAGATTTGCCATGGCATGGCAAATTCAAACAAAAACAAAAAAGTTCATTCGCTGCATTCATTGATTTTTCTCACGTTCGCTGTTGAAAATGCTTTGTTCGGCTTGAATAACTTGTCGGCCAAATACGAGTCAGAGTACGAACGAAGTCAAGTCATGTCGAGTAATCGTTCGGTTTTGTGCGAATCTTTCGATGACTCGCAGAATGTCAATAAAACCATTGTACTTGACAGCGATTACAATAATCTACTGACTCAGCAAGCACGCTCGTGCTGACCTTTAATACTAATCCCATTTTGTATAATTGTTTTTTAAGAGTTAGTCTTTGAAAGTCCTTCGACTGCACGTAGCGATTTGTTGCCTAGTAAAAGAATATTTTCTGAAAACCTACAAATTAACTTAGCATGAAAGTCTTCGCTTTTAGTTTACCTTGAGCTGCTGCCTATTTCCTTCAGTTGCTTGCTCGGTACCTAAGTTGCTGCCCAATCAATTAAACGCTTCATTTTTAATTACAAATTAAGAAATTGCTTGCCAGAGCCCATGGTCATTGATTCATTGAGATCAAGTTCGCAAGCATTTTCATTTATATTTTGTGACGCCAGGTTTACAAATAGCTGAAAGCAGTTCCAAATTATTTAAATGCTCAATTTATATTTTACTTGCACCTAAAAGAGTGCTTCAAAAAATGTTGCTAGAATAAAATAGAATATCAAATTTTGTTGACTTGTGTGAAAATTATATATATATTCTTTTTATTTATTTTTCTTGCAAATTGTAAAAACAAAAATGTTTATATTAATGCTATACAGATGCTTATGTCCTTGAATAGACAGAATCTAAAGGGTGTTTTTTTTAGAGGTTTGTTTTTCGAATAGAGATAAAACTGGCATTTTATGGTCAAATCTGGCAACTCTAATGTCATTTATGTTCAGTTTGGTTTGCCATTTCATCATGAACAGGTTGACAAAAGAACAACGCTTGTAAATCGTGCAAATTTATTTCGAAAATAATGGTTCAGTTCGCGAAGTTTACCGCAAGCTCCGTCCATTTTATGGTCGACATAATCGTCCATCAGAGCAATTAATTCGGTTGACCATGGATCGTTTTCGCACTACGTTTACTCTATGTGATAATACGCATCCGCAGAGACGTCGAACAGTGCGCACCGAAGAAACAATTGCCGCTGTAGAGCAAAATGTTGAAGAGGACCCGAATGAATCGATTCGCCACCGTGCACAGCAATTGGAGCTTTGTCCATCAACTTTATGGAAGATTTTGCGCAAAGATCTTGGCTTGCGACCTTACAAGATCCAGCTTGTGCAAGAATTAAAGCCGCGAGACCATGCAATGCGTCGTGATTTTGGTGTATGGGCCGAAAATGAGATTGATCTCGATGCTGATTTTCATCGCAAAATTTTGTTCAGTGATGAGGCTCATTTTTGGTTGAATGGCTACGTCAACAAGCAAAATTGCCGCATTTGGAGTGAAGAGAATCCACATGAGACCCTTGAGACGCCATTACATCCACAAAAACTGACTGTTTGGTGTGCTCTATGGGCTGGTGGAGTCATTGGGCCATACTTCTTCCGAAATAATGCTGGAGAGTCAGTTACCGTTAATGGAGACCGGTATAGAGCCATGATAACCGACTATTTTGTTCCCGAATTGGATGGCATGAATGTGGATGAGTTGTGGTTCCAACAAGACGGCGCTACATGCCACACAGCGCACGTCACAATCGATTTATTGAAGGAAACATTCGATGAGCGCATAATTTCGCGGAATGGACCTGTCAATTGGCCACCAAGATCGCGTGATTTGACACCATTGGATTATTTGCTTTGGGGATATGTGAAGTCGCTCGTCTACGCCAACAAACCAGAAACGTTAGGGGACTTGGAAGCCAACATTCGTGGCGTTATTGCCGACATACGGCCCCATATGCTCGAAAAAGTGGTTCAAAATTGGACCTGTAGAATTGGCTTTATTCGAGCCAGCCGCGGCGGCCACATGCCCGAAATCATATTTAAACATTAATGGCATAAAATTATCCTTCAATAAAGCTAAATTGATGGACATTAAAACGATTTTCTTGTGTTTTATTTCAATTCGAAGCTCTATACCTCTAAAAAAAACACCCTTTACATACTTGCGTAGGTTTTGTGAGATTTCTTATACGATTTAAGTGGAAATAGAAATATCTTAAGTCAGCAGAGCTCATGAATACAAACAACACCAAGTTTTGCTGTTCTTGCTGTTGTTCTTTTTGTAGCCAAAGACCACATAGAGACTTAAGCCAAGTAGTGTAGTTGTAGTAGCAATATCAGTAAACCTCACACATACACATAAAGAATCATGCCACAATTCAAATCTTTTGACATTTTACATTTGTTGGTGTAGTCACTGTATTTGATGGCAAATACGATATGCTTTAAAATCACGTCTTTCGCCAGAGGCATATAAATAAATTGAATTTTCAAAATTTTGCAAAATTCACACGAGTATAGAAAATTTTCATTTATGAAAATTTATGACAATATTAGTCAAAGTTGATATATGTATGTATACTACGCATATATATACTCACATTTCAATGGATTCGTCAAAAAACCAAGAAGTGATGAGTCTTTTCTTGTGAATTTGCCTAAGACTGCAATTTCTCAAGTGCACGTGCGTTTATTTCATTCTGCACATAATGCGCCCACCGTCTACTAGGTGTACAAATATGAAACCGGTAATTTGTTATTCAAAAAAACACGTTCATTTTGCGAAAATAGTTCCAAATTTAATCTTCAAAGTAATTCCCCTCGCTAGCTACACATCTCTTCCATCTTTCAGGCAATTTATGGATTCCTCGCCAAAAAAATTCTTTGTTTTTTGAGGCTATCCATTCATCGAGCCATTTTTGCACTTCCTCGTAAGAATTGAAGTGCGAATCGTTGAGTGCGTGTCCCATCGATGAAAACAAATAGTAATCGGATGGCGCCAGGTCCGGTGAGTACGGCTGGTGGGGCAGGGGCTCCCAGTTGTACGATTCTACCAAGTTTTTATTGACCGCTACTCGATGTGGCGATTCGTTGTCATCTTGGAATACAATTTTGCCATGGCGAAGTTGAAATTCGGGCCTCTTCTGACGTATAGCACGGTTCAAAGCGATCAATTGTTGATGGTAACGTGCACCAGTAACTGTTTCACCTGGTTTTAGTAGCTCATACCAAATACACCACGCTGATCCCAGAAAATACACAGCATTGTCTTTCGGCCGAAGCGATTTGGTCTTGGCGTTGATTTGGGTCGTTGGCCGGGGCTCAAATATGATTTTTTTCGTTTGGGATTGTTGAAATAAATCCACTTTTCATCGCCAGCGATGATTCGACGGAGAAACCTTTTCTGTTTTGCCTGGCGAGCAGCAATTCACAATTGGTTTTTCGGTTTACTTGCTGCCTGTCGGTCAGTTCATGTGGCACCCATCTACCGACCTTTAAAATCTTTCCCATGGCCTTCAAACGCAAGGAAACGGTTTGTTGTGTCACATTAAGTTGTTCAGCGAGCTGTTGTTGCGTTTGACCATCATCTTCGTCCAATAATGTTTGCAATTCGGTGTCTTCAAACTTTTTCGGTGGCCGGCCGCGCTCCTCATTTATCACATCAAAATCACCACTTTTAAATTTATTGAACCACTCATTGCACTGTGTACGACCAAGAGCATGCTCGCCGTAAGCTTCAACAAGCATTCGATGCGATTCAGAAGCGTTTTTCTTCAAATGGAAACAGAAAATCAATGCTTCCCGCAAATGAGAGTTTTCAGGCACAAAATTCGACATCTTTACGAGCGGAAAAAATGCGTTGTTGTATGAAACTTGACAAATTGTGAACTGAATGTTGTTGACAGATGACAGAATGAACAATTAAGACAATTGGTGCGGTTCGGAAGCTCATACATATACTGCTATCGACCGCTAGATGTCATTACCGGTTTCATATTTGTCCACCTAGTATTATATTTGACATTTTTCGCTTGTTGCCATAGCTGTTAAACTGTCGATTTAAAGGCATGATGAAATAAATAAGCACAATTTGTACAGCCCAAGGTCAGAATTTCAATAGCTCAAGTGTTAGAGCGGCTATACAAAAATAACGCTTGGAACGCTCGCGATTCAAATTCCAGTACAAAATTAACCAGAATTGTTGTGATGAGGCCATGTACATATGTCTCTGAATTTCCATATATGTGGTACTAAGCGTAACATATGTCACCATTTACCAGCTTAAATTGTTCCATAATGACAAGACATGTTTGCTTAAGAAAAAAACATTGACCGATTTGTTTTTCTTAGTTTAATGAAACAATGTACAATTATAATGAATTAGTTAGTTGCCAATTAAAACGAATGAAAATTTCTGCTAATTTTTTTATAAAATTAATTTTCATTTGCAACTGCTGTGACGAATTCCAGAAATAACTGGTGAAATCATAGTTAAGTTTTCTTCACTTCGATGTAGATGTTTGCAAAACTTATATTGGCAAAAATATTGTAATTCTTCACAGAGCAGCAGAAGTTCGCGATGCTGAACCGAAATTGTTTCTAATGATTTATTTTCAGTGCAATTTGCCATGGAATGAATTTATTGTTTCTCTACGAGCTGTAGCATAAATGAAGTAGCGTGTTTATTTTCCTTCAAGATACAGCTCTAAAAATATCCCAGTGAGAAATAAAGCTCTGTGTTTCATAAATTTATTTTTGATGATTTTGATATTTTGATGATGATTTTATGCTTTTATTATTTGCTGCTTAAGCAATTTTTTACTATATAAAACGTTAAACCATACGTTAGCTCATATGCTTTTGAAGTGAATATGTCAAAAACGTCGATTTTAGTCAACTGCGAATATTTATATTTATTATTATACTTTTGTTCTTTTTCTTTAAAATGTATTAATTAGTTTAAAAGAATGTTTAGACTTAGAGTTTTTTAGTTCCTTGAAAATCGGTTCTGCACGCCCCTACACTTAATTTTCCTAGAAGAAAATATTTTAGAACATTTTCTTCTTCTTTTAAAGACAAGTAGGAATATAACATACATAAGTGTTATATCTATAAATTCTTTATTGGGAATTAAAAGAGTTATTTGGCGTATGAATTAGCGCTTCACCGAGAACCGATAAATATCAATATCGTTCTCGCTATCGGGACCGAGATATATCGAGACGAGACGAGACGAGACGATATCAAAAGAATTATTTTCTTCTTTCGATATTTCGTTCTCTGCGATAATGTAATGCTTATCGTACGATAGGTACTAAATTATCGTCGAGAACACTCAAAACGCAATATCTTGGCACCTATGGTGGCAGGCGTTTAGCAATTCGGCGCTAGAACATATATTTTCTATACTAAGTACCTCACGAAATCTGAACGAGATTAGACAAACGGGCGTGGCACCTTTATAAAACTACTTAAAACGCAATATCTTGGCATCTATCGCAGCTACAGTTGTAAACCTGATACGTAAATGAAAATTATTTGTGATAAGCAACTCGCTAAACAGGGTTGGCTAATGGGTCATAGCTCCTCCCATTCAACAAAAAACTTTACGTTGCTATTCTTGGAACTTATGCCGAGTTGTCAAATTTCGTACATGTAGCCCATTGTCTTCAGTCAAGTTTGCGTAAAATGTAGACGTGGTTGTACAACGGACAGTGCGCGGGAAATCCGCTGGTTCAGATAGCTTTATGTATATATAAATATGAACGAGAATAAACGAGAATTATCGGGGATAAAGAGGCGAGTACGAGACGATAACGATACAGATTAAAAATTTCTCGTACGAGAAAGAGTACGGAACGATAAACTTGGCGCCACTACGAGGACGATACGGTAATTTTTGAATTATCGTTTCGTTCTCGTATCGGTGAAACACTAATATGAATAATAAAGACATGTGCTATATTTGAAGAGACTCGGTATGTTTTTTTTTTTTTAGGTCCTTAAAAGACACTTTCCAAAGACTTAAAAAGAGTTGTGTCAAAAGTATCTTAGCTATAGAATTTAAAAATGTATCAGAGACTTTATGTGAAAATTATAGACCTAAAATTTATGTTTTACATACATTTTGTACTCCGGTCCTGCACGCTACCCATTAAGCTTTCTATGATGCATTAGCTGCGTTTTATTAGCCATCAGCTGGTAGTTAGCTATAGCTAGCAACAGTAATTGTGTAAGAAACCAAAAAAAAAAAGGAAAAAAATCGCAAGCTAACGAATAAAATCGTATGTCTCCTTATAATAAATATAATAAAATGCTTATAAAGACTTGAGTTGAAATATTTCGTGAATATGTTTATACTGTACAGTGTACTGACACATACCAGAAATGCCACCTTATGTCTTTATAATAAGCTCACTATGCGCTTTTTAAAATCATACTAAAGACTTTTTTATGTCTCTTTTTACAATGGTTTTATATCATGTTCTCTGCAGATATTATAAAACCAAAATTTCGCTACAAAGGCAAAGTATCTTTTGAATTACGATACCAAGCCATTTTACAGACATCACTACCTGATAAGTCCGATATTTGTCTTAACAACTTTTCCGTATACTACCAGGGTTAAATTTAAGTTGCTGGATATTTTTTTTTCATTTGATATTCATTTTATTGTGTATCCTTAAAAAGGCAAAACAATCGACCGAAGAGATGACGGCAACGTTGCGGAGACATTAAACATCCTTTTAAACACCTTTTGGAGTTCCTTACATACTGCTTTCCCTACTATTTGGATTAAAATTACCTAAAAAAGTGTTGAACGGAGCTTTAAAATTTTGTCAGATTTCTGAAAAGAATCATTTTTTCTTAACAGCAAATACTAGATATTCGGTGATATTCATGGCTTTTAAAAGTTTTTTTTTCTTATATTTTCTACGAAGAAAACACAAATGCATGTAAGAAAACTTTGACAGCAAACGAAAATAAAGTGCATTTCAAATGAATTTAAAAAAATGTATATACAAAGGAAAATTCATTTAAAACTAGCGACTAACAAAGGAGCCAGTGCAGTTGTGTAATCACACGTATAACTATACTTTTGTGTTGGTATTTCGCAAAACGTGTGTCAGTTTGCAAGCGCGCGACTGAATCTGTCTGCAATTGTGGTTGCCCCAAAGGATATGCTTGTCGCAAGCTGCCGTTGCACGCGCATTAACCTAAGAATAACATTTACTCACTCGTAACGTCATATGAGACGTCCGCAAACGAATGGAATAAAATAGCGTACGCTCAAATATCCTTAAGGCTCTCTGCGAAATGAGACGACGCGCATCGTCTGGTTCAAAAATGAAAATTCCCTGATGTCATACGATGCAGCCGGCATACGTAGTTGGTGAAAATGAAACTAATAATGCTCACATAATTCACATATTTTTGTATGTTCTTTACCGATGACGTTATAACGTTGTCAACGCTGTTACCAAGAAATCGAGTCTTGTAATATTGCATATAGAGGTAGGACGAACTGAAGGCAAAGATGATGTGGGATTGGAGACTTAAGGTTAAGAGTTGCGAATATTAGATATTAGTCAAAGAAAGATGAAGTGGTAAGATAAATTCGATCCCAACTGTATGCTTAACTCTTCACATTTCAAAAAACAGCTGATCGATTTTGATAAAATATTTTAAAGTATATGCATGAAAGCGCTCATGAGACACAGTTTTTAATTTTGTGCTTCCTATGTAGGTAGCGGGTTTTCGGGAAGTAATGTGATAAAACAACTTTTCAATAAAATTTATTAAGCTCACAGTGCTTTACTATATTCACAGAACTATTTTGAGAAACGTCAAATATATCCACTTTATAAACGGTAAAGCTATTTTTACTCAATAAAAAGGTATTTATATTACAGAATTTTTCTTTATAAATTATTTAAGCACTTAATGTTGTACAAACAACCCACCACTGAAGCGCTCACTTTAAGAAGCAACAAGCTTTAAGGATGCTTCACCGAACCGCAATAACAATATCCTTAGCACGCGAAATAGCAGCTAAAAGTATGTAATATAAACCATTTATTATAGCAAAAAGAGAGAGAGAAAAAAAAAACAAAATTCTAAGGATGTCAGTCAGAGTACAAGAGCAATGCTGTGGGATAAGACAAATAAAATGAAGCATGGAATGCAGATGCTGCTTTTCTTTATTCTGGCGCGCAAAATGTGGTGTAGATGTTAATGAAAATAAGAAAAAAAAAATGCAAAACGACAAAATAAAAGAAGCAAAAAAATACAAAATTCAATGACTGACATAAAAGTAGAAAAGTCCACAGCTCTGAGCTGGTTATGGTGCATTTGTTTCATCTGGTATGTGGTGGAAGCAAGTGCTTTTTACCTATGCTATATGCGAGGAAGCTGCTTCTCAGTACATCTTAAGATGCAGCAGCGTGTATTCTATGTGACAAAGACAATAGCAATTGCTGACAGGAAAAACACTAAAGAAAACAACAACATTATGTAGTAATTTAAGCACAACTATAAAATAAAATGTTCAAGTAAAATAAAAATGTTAAGTAAAGATTTTTTTTAAAATGTTTGTGCCGGCAGCAGGTAGAAATGTGGTCGATAAAGTTGTAAGCATAAGACTTTTTATACCTGAACAGTTTGCTTCTTGGACAAACATTGTAAACTTCTTCATTGTCAAAGGTTAATATGAACGTTGAATAGTAAAGAATGTGAGTGAGAGAGACAAGTTGAAACAAATGTAGACATAAAAAACATGAAGAAATTGCAGCATAAATAAAATGATTAAAAATTTGTGAAAGATTAACGTTTTTGCGGGAAATATATTGTTTCACCACAAATGACAATGTAAAAGGAAGCGCCTAAAAACATGCAATGTAATATAATTGAAACTAATAGCACAATGTCAGAGAAAATCTCCATAGATTTGTGTTGCATAGTTGTAGGCACCTATATTAAATGCAGTTAAAGTTTAAAAACTGCGCCGCACCAAGTTCTTTTTAGTTTCTTAAATTTTAGTATAAAATCAGCTTTAGTTTTCTTTGCACGACTGTTAGTTTTTCAATTCCAAATCGATAAACTATCTTATATGTGGGTGCCAAAACATTTTAATTTCCTTTTTTATACCAATGAAAAATCGAAATTTCTCACTGTTGCCAACTAGAAAGAATTATAACCCCAAGTCAATAAAGAAATAGAAAAAAAAAAAAATTGCCTAAACATCTCCGCTTTTTATCCTTACACAAAACGTCGTCCTTTGCTAAATGATTTTTAACACTTTTTGCCACACATAATTTTTGTCAACACGCGCTGGTGCTCCAACGATTATTATCAATTTTAATAACCCAAAATAGAAAGAGAATTTCAGTCGGGCAATTTGAAGCGAGAATGAGTACATTCAGAAAAAAAATTTGTTGAGAATTAGTTTTGCTTAAATTGAAAATAGGTTTGGTTTCCAAGGATGCTTGTTTGTTTGTGAAAACGCTACATAAATAAAAGTGTCAGGTTTTGATCAAACTTGTTCCTGTTTCGTCTCTTGACCATAGGTTCTGCAGATATACAATTCTGAATTTTGCAGTAGCATGACCTGTGAAGTATGAAAGTTTCATTCGTCAGTTGCTAATAAGTCGCACCCGGTCTCCCTCATGTCAATTCTGGAGTATAGAGAAAAATTGTAATCAGTCCTTTCGGACTATTTATTCTTGCAATCATCTTCAAAACTCGGTCTCAAGAAAACGTAAACCTACTAGGAATATCTTCAACGATTGTCAAATATATTTCTTTCTGCAGGAATCATGATATCCTATTGAGTCCAATTAAACCATACAAGGAGCTGCACCCACCCTGGTTCATCTCTAAAAAATCTTTCAGTAGACCGCTTCATAGTCTTAGGAATAAATTGGTCATTTTATGTTCACCATTATTCATCTATAAACTCAGATTGCACCAAATCGATTTACCCAGCGGAAGTGCAAATATGTTTCCTAAAGCCATACATCCGTCTTTGGCTCGGTCACACTATGCTAACACACGCGCATCTCTTTCAGGGAAAAAGACAGAGCATCTGCGCTCTCTCTGCAGCAATGCAGTATCAATACATCACATTCCTCAAAGATGCCCACTCGCCAAGGTCTAAAAAGGTCAACATTCAAAAACGTAGATTCGTTGAAACTTCATCAAAACTCAAAAGAAAATTAATTTTTATATCTAACTGCAAAAAAAACTTTTCAAGTGTAAAAATGTTGCCTGTAGCAAACGGACGCCAACATTTTATTAATGGCTCCTTTAATATTTTTGCTTTCGCCTTGAAAATGAAGACGGTACTATAATATTTCAATACGATACGAATTTTTCGTTATTGCTCCAACTGTTGTTGCTTATAACTTTGATTTTACTGTAGAGCGCTATAGATTCTACTGCATTATCCTTGCTTATTATTGTGGTGCAAGAGCCGCTGTCGTTGTTGTCCTTTGAGCGCGTCACAAAATTATATCCTTGTAGTCCGAAATGAAATGGTTTTCCCACTTCGTTTTCTTTTTCCTTAAATATTTTGCTTTTTTATGACGTCTAATAAGTTTTTATTGCAAAAAGTCACGAAACGCAAACGTGTTGTTGTATTCCAAATGTAGATAATAAACGGAAGTGAGCGTGTTATCCTTAGAGAGCGATAACGGAAACGTAAAAAAAGCAGCAGAAAGGAGCAAAGTTGTTCCTGTTCCACTAGCACCAAATAGATGAATATAAATTCTGACTGCCATTCGTTTTAGTAAGGAAATTTTCGAAAAAAAACAACTGGGATGAGTAGCATACTCGTATGTGTGCGGTTAAAATGGACTTCGTTGTGTTAGTGTGCGTGCAAATTTTTGTGTTTCAACCAATACCAGCGTATTCTTAATTTAATTTTCGAAAGTTAAGTTATTTTTTTAATATGTTTTAGCAAATGGGCTTCGGCGGTTTGTTGGTTTCTATTTTTGTATACTCTGTTGGTGGAGCAAAGTTTGGAATATGGATTTGAGCATCTTATTTTTCAACGCCACAGCTGTGCGGCGTGAAAAAAAAAAACCGCATATAAGCAGCGATACCAAGGTTAGCACAGGAGATGACAAATGTCGTCATAACTTAGGCTGCCATTATACCCATTAAATACCCATTTTATGACTTTGTTGTAAGCCTGTGCAAACCACTTCGAAATTTATATAATTTTCGAATGAATTTTGAACAGTTTGAACCGATTTTCTGAAGAGAATCGAAAAAATGGCATTCGAATATCTTGAATTGCTGATTCGTCAGTGCTGGGCATTAGCAAAGAAAAAAAAAATCACATTGCCAGATAATCTCACTGTGTAACCGGTATTGCGATTACGCTAATCTTGTCGCGATAGTTTCTTGAATCCGAACAAACAGTTCTTCGGAAGGTAACGAATAACCTGATAAATTTGCTCGAATGGGATCAAAAATGTCGGCAGAGCACAATCTAGGCAACAGAAAAACATACTTTATCAATCGGAATTGTACCGACACTGCATGCAAGGTCTCAAAATTGTTAAGCCCGTCTTTGAACCTGAAAACGACAGAAAAATTAATGATGGTTTTACTTAAAGATGATCTAATTTCTTATAGGGGCTCACACGGGGCACGCTAGCTAGAAAGCTCAGTTTTCTAAACTCTGAATATAGTAAGACCTGAAAAAATTACGAAGAAGTGGAATCGGTAAATCACCTCATCTGTGAATTTCCTGCGCCCCTGGAAGAACGTTTGAGAATGTCGACATATGCGACAATGCACGATACCAAAATCATTCAGTCATTTCAGGGAATACATGACAAGGAGGTTTGCTGCTCTTTTGGATATCACAAGGTGCATTTAAAGCCTCCGAGTGTTTTCGTCATTTGATTGGCAAGTTGCACAATTAACCTAAGCTAACTATCTGAAAATTTATCTTTCTATTAATATTTGGTTGATATCATTCTTTTAATTTCAAAAAAATTTATTATTATTATATCAACTATCATTGTATTTCTCGACTTTTTTATTTCCGACATTTTTTAACTCTTTAACACTTTTTGACCTATTCAACATATATCGACTTTTCGACTTTCCATAATTTTTTGGCTTTTCAACATTTCCAAAAAATCATCAAATTTTTTTAACAATTTGTTTTCACTTTTCAAACTTGTTTTGAATTGCAACATTTTTAAATATTTAACATTTGTCTTAAGAAGTTCTTTATCGACATTTTTAAGACTCTACATGAAAACCCTAATTTAAATATTTAACTAATTTTTTCAGAGCCTCTTAAAAAACCCAATTTAACATTTTTAATCTATCAAATTTTAAGAAAAGAAAAATTTTTGATAATATAACATATTAAATAGATTTAAGTGCCATTATTGTTGTTGTACCGAACAAGACGATATTCTAAAACTAGAAAGACATCCTGCAAAATATTTTAATCCATAGAGGATGCACAGAGATGTTTTTAAAATTTTACACACAAATTTTTTAAAATCTCACTTATTGGTATTTCAAAATGTACGTGTTATTAGTATGTGTCATTTGAGAGATGAAGTTAGTTTTGGTGGTGATGGTGGAATGGAAACGATGGCGGTGGATCTGGTGGTAGCAATAATGGCAATGGCGATGATGGAAATGGTGCTGACTTTGGTGACTTTGTTTAAAATAATCAGCCCTTCTTATCGGATTAACATCAAGGACATTGACAAAGATGACAATATCAATTATTATATATTCATAAAGGAAACACACAATTTTCTTATATAAGTCTTGCAGTGACCAGAAGCGTACGGTGCATATAGGGCGCTCGGGGCAAACAAATTATTTGCCGCCCCTACTAAATTTTTGTGAATTTTAACAAACATTCAGATTTACTACATCAAAATAGAAGGTCCTCATTTTTGACTTACAAAAACCCTAGCAAATTGAAATATTATCACGACCATTTCACTGTCCATTAATCCCTTGCTCTCATAACGGCGGTACGCTACTGCCATTTACTTTTTTTGAGAAGCATTTTTGAAATCAGCACTGCCAAATTAAAGAGAATTGATGCCTTTTTTTAAGAAAAACCGCAGCCACCTTTGCATGTGAGGTAGGCGTGTCCATTGGACAATTTTTTCATGCATATAATATTTTGTTGTTTTAATTGATACTATATAGGTCCATCGTGTTTGGCTTTTGTGTAATGACTTGCTTGGAAACTACAAAAGATATAATTTAGTTTGTAACATTTTTGGAATTAGCATTGCCAAATTAATGGAATTTGATGCCTAATTTTGATGAAAGGTCTCATCTACATTTTTGTATCATTTCTATTTATTTTTGGCTAATTTGGCATGGCATATGGTAGTGCATGATGTCCGAAATGTTTTCTCGGAAACGTCTACCAATTATACAAATACAACATTTTAAATGCAGTATTTGGCAAAATGTCAAAGGCAATACATCCAAATTTCGTACGAATTCTACGTTTTTTTTTACGCTTTGATAGATAACTGCGCAAATTTCAACAAGATTGCGTGGCACCCATCATACAAAGGACAGATTAATTTGTGCTAATTCAATCGAATTTCAGATAAATAATAGCAAAGGGTTTGAAATATTACTAGACCAAAACAGAAGAGTATTTTGACTTTAACCCATTCTTTGACATTTAATGCTGTGGTAGAGCATTTGGTTTACGTTGAGGCCAAAGTAAACAACCACTGGTTTCGTTTTCCCCTGATAGATCTTTGAAGTAAAAATTCTAAATGTATGCAGACAAAAGTATTCTACTACATTTACCCTAACTTGCTTATGCGCAGTAGTAGCACAAGGACATGTTTTCAGAAATGTACGCTGCAACTGGAACTTTCATTTCAACTTTATTTACATGAATATTTATATAGATGTTCTTCCTTTTTGTTTAATTTTTCTTAGCCTAGATTTTTCTTTCGGTTTTGTTGCCTGGTGGCAAACTTGTGTTTATTTGTTGCATATTCTTAAGCTGGTTAGCATAAAAGTTGCCTTTCACTTTACTCAAGTAGGTAAGGTAGAGTTTATGAAAAAAAAAACACATTTTGCTTGTGCACACATACAAACATAAATGCATCTTTTGATATTTGCACATCACAGAATATGCGCTGTTGCTTTCGCTTTAATAAATAACATTTAATGCCTGCGGTTGTATTAGGTACCACAGCATATTTCAGCGGTAGTTGTTATGTTTTACTCTACTTTTCATAAACTTTGCATTTGTTTTGCAGTAAGCAGCGTTTCTTTTAACCTCTTACACTTGTGGTTATATTGTAAGCTATATGTTTGTATGAGCTTTTAGTTAGTAACGTAGAGCATCTTCACTTGTTGCTAGCTGCTTTTATTAAGTTTTGTGTACAACATGTCGTATGAGTAACGATTTTCTTTTTTTTTTTTTGCGTTGCATGTTAATTGTTCATAGTTTTATCGTTGGCTTTGGTCATGGTCGTAGCATTTACGAGATTTTTTCAAGTTTCTTTCATTATGTAATGTATGATTTTTATATATACTACGTGAAGAAATGACTTTATAAATCATTTAAATGACTTCAAATTCGATGAGTATACTTATACATTTGTAGTTTTTGCCGGAATGAACTCAAATGATGAACATAGTCTTCCAGACCTTTACCAAGAATCAGCGGTATCACAAAGTGTACCAACATCCACTGATATCGGTCGCCAATAACTACCTTTCCAATTTCGAAATTTTTCAGTTTAGACAGCTTTTCCTTTCAAAACAACCTATGAGTGGTCCCGTATGAGTTCATAAGAAAAACTTTTCAGGATTTTCGGTTAAAAAAAAAATTAAAAAATCCTTTGAAAAAAAATTGTTCAGAGGAAATTCACAAAAGCCCAACTCAATACAAAATGGAAATAATTTGTAATCAAGTAAGAAAATTACATTCAGTTGACATTTTCATTCTCCTTTTTTTGTTGTTTTTTATTCCCAGTTTACATAATAACAATTATAAATAAATTCTTTCTTACCATCTTGTCATGTAGTCAAATTTTTCAAGCCACAATACCCCAGCTTTAACTTTCTAAGTTAGCAATAATTTATTTGGTAAATTAGTTTCGTAGTTCAAAGATTAAGACGTTTGTGAACCACTGCTATTCACAATAATGATGTTCACACTTTAAACTTTTTTAAAACTCTTTTAAAAATTATCTCGTTAACGTACTGAGAACGAGCACGCATCTTCAACAAAGGTCAACTCAATACGTTTATTTATAAGCTTTCATTACAAAGTAAAACATCGAAAAGTTACCAAGCCACTAAATTGACATTTGCGTTGACATTTGCTAACCACATACACACACACACTCACACACAGACAACTCAAGCCAAATGTCACAAAATGTCAATTTAATATCTTGCTCATAAATTAACCGAAATGTTTTGGTTTGAAAGCCACTTTATAACACAACAGCAACCATAAGCAGTAACCACAACAAGATAATCAATAGCAATGTCAACCGACCAGAAAAGAAGACATTTCATTAGCAAAAAATAAAATAACAAAAAAAAACACATTGTAAGAAAAAACTGACATCCTAGAACTAATCAAATTTAGGAAAAGAAAAATGACTTCAGCAAATACGAGAAAGTTACACGCTTGGAATACAAAATGTTAACCAAACATATAGAAAGCATGCTCGTACCCAATAGGAAATATCATATCCTTAGTAAGAGGATCTATTTTATGTTATGTACAATAGTTATCAGTAAATCAAGCAACATAAATTTTTTTTTTGGTTTTTTAGCTAGATCTAGACAGTGCATGTATGATCAAGGGGTGCTTAGCACCCCAACATTAATATTACTGTTTTTGCAATGGCTTAAGTCCAAATTAAAAAAATAAGTTATCTGTGTTTGATGAAAAAATTTTCATTTTTTCGTCTTTCAAAATTTGATTTCCGTGTTATTTTTACTTACCGATTCAATACTAGTGATTATACTGTTCTTATATAATTTATTTAGACATAAACTTGTTATAAATAATGATTTCTTTTGAGTAAAACAAAAAACATTTAAAATTTTAGATCGTAGTTTAGTTCTAATAAAACCGCCCAAATCAAAAATAGTGGCTCTAAATGATCATAAAGCTATATAGCTACAAGCGAACATGAATACAATTGAGGAGTGGAAGAACAGAAAGTTAGGTTTGCTAAAAATGTTCAGGAACCGCACAAAACTATTTATGTCTCTGAACTCATCAGAGGATAACATTCACTTTGCTATCAAAAAAGTATCATATCTAGTGCTCTTTTGAAATGTCTGAGATCAGTGATGGCATTTGGATTTAGTGAAAATGTTCTTGAAATGTACTTTTTAGAGGCCGAATGTACTTTTTTTTTGTCTTGAACACCCAATTTTACTAAAATATTAGAACTTTTTGGAAATTTACTTTATATAAAAAAAAAAATAAATAAATAAAGGTTCTCATTTTGTGCATCTCAAGAATCAATAGCGAATGAGATATTGTTCACATTAAATCACAAAATCTACACCTTGCAATTATTTGTAAAGGAATAACATTATTATTATAAATCTTTACATTGCAATTATTTTCATTTACTTAAACCAAAAACAGTTCATTATTATAAATTGTTCAAATGTACTGGAAATGTACTGAAAATGTGTTGAAAATTCGGTAAATGTTCTAAAAATGCGCCAAATGTACCGTATGTACCAAAAACTTGTCGAATGCTTTGTCGACGATTTTTCAGTACACAAATATACCAAAAACAATACAATTATACCGAAAATGCCATCAATGTCTTAGAATGAAATTGATTGAAAATTAATGAAATGAACGCGATTCGATGAAAAAACTCAAAACGGCTAATTTTTGTGATTTTTTCAAATGAATTTTTCTACAGCAGAAACTAACAACAATACAAAAAACAGAATCGCTTGTGGGCTATAAAAAACACAACAATAAATGCCCGCATTCCTTATGACTTTTTCAACTGATCGGTTGCAATTTTGTTAGTTTGAAAGATGTCAAAATAAAAAAAAGCATTCTATTAGATTTACTGGTTGCCTAGTAGCAATAAAAATGAATGTTCTCAAACACAGCTTTAAAAAACAGTCCCATAATAAAATAGACTTCGCAGATTGTTGTACTCTTCGAAAAATAAGAACACGATACAACACGTTACAAACTGTGATTAAACTAAGTACTTTATACTCATTATTAATTTCAATGGTTTTGAATTTGAAATTTTCTATTTTTATATGTATATATATAGGTCATTCCATCTATAATGGGCCTATCATTACCCCCATGTTTTTTAAATAGGCTGAAACATTTTTTCAGTGATTGGTCTATCATGTAGAAGATATAAAAAAAATCGATAAAATTTTTTTGACCAATATTATGGCTTAAAAAAAATTTCAAATTGTGTTAAAAAAAACTCGTAAGTAAAACAAAAACATTTTCGTTCAAGTTGAAACTTTTTTTTTAAGCAATAATATTGGTCAAAAAAATTTTATCGATTTTTTTATATCTTCTACATGATAGACTAATCACTGAAAAAAGTTTCAGCCTAATTAGAAAACATGAGGGTAATGATAGGCCCATTATAAATGGAATGACCCATATATATATATATGCCGCAGCTCGCCACTCGCAACGAAAAATGTCTCAATACATTTAACTGTGATGCTGATGATGTGTTAAAAAGCAATGTAAGCGATGCGATTGCTCCCAACGCATTTTGTATTGTTTTTAATACTTGCAATTTCGGTTTGAAAATTTACGCATTGGCTCTTTTAATTAAGTGATTAGCGATTATGGCAGCTCCCATACTCAGCTCATTTGGCCATGCCTGTTCTATACAGACTACATTAAAAACTTTAAAATGAACGTTCAATACATCTTTCTGATTAATGTAAAAATCGTAAAAATCCAATTTTCCGCCAAACCACGAAAAAAAATTTTATTTAAGAAAAGTATCAGAGACCAGAACTCCGGACCAAAAGATTGAAAATTAATTTTAATATCACCAGCGGCAATTCTTAAACTCGCAAATTTTGGAGAACTCGAGTAGATGAAGTAAAATTTATTGCAGTTTTTTGAATAATTTATTTATAACGAAAAACAAATAGCAGCTAAAAGTGATTAAGGTAAAAGCCTAAAAGCAATATATTCTTGAAATTTATGAACATTCCCTACCAAGATATGGTGCTAATATGGTGCTACAACATAATAAAATAATGTTAGTAGAAGTTATAAAAATAAAGGTCAATCAACCTACACAGTGACAAATGCAGGAAACACACGAACAGTTGAATGTATGTGTGAAAAGAAAAAAAAAGTTAAATAAAAATGTAACAACAACTTTTGTTGTGATAAAGAAATAAGCGTTCAAGTATATGTGATATTTAGTAAAAGCACATGGGACTTTGCAATTGAGTAGATATGTGAACGTTTTTGATTGTATATATGTTGCTATATCACCAATACTGTTATTGTTGTATTGGAAGTGGCAACACCTTTTTGTAGCATCAACATTTCTTATCAATTTGTATTTATCAGTAACAAGTTTTACCGTGTACGAGTATTTGTGCCTCAATAGCGGTGAGTTGAAACTTTTACACTATGTGCTTATATGTTAGTACGTATGTATATGTGGTTGTGTGCAAGTGTGAATGTACTTTATTATTGTTGTTGCAAATGCGTTCCCTTCAACAGAATTCGATTTGATAAGTTTTCTTCAATGCGTTCGTTCGCACGCTACGAGGATATCCGTATCTCAAATTCTCGTGCATCTGATTGTAACTACGAACGTATGTGTGCTCGTATGTATGGCTGTGTGTGGCCTGTTGTCTGTAAAGTAGTCTTCTGGTTTCGTTTGAATTATACACGAATACAATACGTGTTTTATTTCCTGCTGGTTTGCTACTTCTGTTGTTGTCAATGTTCTGCAAAAACTTTTCTCAACAAATCATCAATAGACGACGAGCGGCTGTATAAAGTTTTCTGAAATTTGTGTCTTATTGTGGAATCGTTTGAAAGGTTTTACAAAATATTGGTATTATCTATGTTTGTGTATATGCGATATACCGCTGTCAGACATATGTTCTTTTATATATTGATAAGAAATAAATGCATTGTTATTTCGAGTACACATGTGGCCATTGAAGTAAAGCGCCAAATTCTTATCAAAGTAAAGTGAAAGAAAATAAAAATTTGATTTTTCATACGTGACGTAAAATTTAAATTTATTTTACCATAATTGTAGGAGTTTCTGAATTTCATTTAAGACACTTGTGCCATATTTTATTGTGTCTTTAAAGCTGTGATCACCAAACTCAATGCTAGCGCATTTTTTGTGTATAAAAGCTTTGTACGAAAAAAAAAGAATAGCAGTTATAGCAACAACAACAATCTAAGAAGCGTTCATGTGACTGCGCCGATCACTGCTTTAAAATGACCAAGTTATAGTTAGGGAGCGGGTGGACATTTGCAACATATGCAACGTAGTCCACATTTATGCGAATTAGAAAAACTAAAAATTAAGATTGCGTCGTTTTCTTTCTAAATGCATTTTTAAGTTGCAAAAACAAATATATTCAAATGTTTCATTGCGTCTGCCGCTAATATATTGGGTTAAAAGCATAGTAAATATAACGAAAATATAAAAGGCAGACGTCCACACTGCCGGGTTTTTAATAACATCAATTATAGTTAATATGTAAAAAAAACTCAGTAAATAATTTTATTGTTTTCTTCTAAAATTTCGTTGTCTTCAGCAGTGTCCCAAGAATCTGAAAATACAAGAGGCAGACGTGTAGGTATCTGCTTTTACCAAATTTTAGGTGTTGCCTACGCCAAAATCATCAATTTTGGTCAAGTTCTTACAATAATTTTGGGCACACCAGACTTTTCTTAGTATATTAAATTATGTAGCGGAAAAGCTCAACTTTTT
Source organism: Meiosimyza decipiens (assembly GCA_963680825.1). Classification (NCBI taxonomy): domain Eukaryota; kingdom Metazoa; phylum Arthropoda; class Insecta; order Diptera; family Lauxaniidae; genus Meiosimyza; species Meiosimyza decipiens. The sequence continues at coordinate 59,205,121 of OY804261.1, forward strand.
CCCTACAAAACCCACTTTAAATTATATCGATGTACTCTTTTTCTCCGAAATATCATGAATTTAAATTTTTCACTTAAACTGCTATATTGGTAGCTATGTAAGTCTGTATGTAGACCTGTGCAATAAATTGCAATAACCGATATTTCGGAGAAGAAAAATAAAAGAAAAAGAAAAAATAGTACGAGAAAAAAATAAAAATCTACCAAATCAGAGCTGCAGAAAAGGGAAGTACTGTCCGATTTGGCGTGGAATGCTCCACAACTAGAAAAATAAAATAAAAGTAATAGAAATGACTAAAAAAAAGTATAATAAATTAAAAATAAATTTGCACTGCATTAGTTTTGTAATGATATCTTTATCCTTAAAAATATGCACCTTAAGCGCTCAAAGACGTTTGCCTTCGAAAAAGCAGCCCTAGAATTGTCTGACTTCTCTATTTATATGTTTTGATAAGTAAAGGAGCCATTCCGTTAAGAGGCAGACGCAATAAAATGATTTATTATTATATTTTTCTTTTTATATGTTTATAATATAACAATTTTTAAGTGCGGCAATAACTAAGAGGTTATTTCTTTTGTTTCTTATGACATAATTTTTATTTTAATCGCAATCTGCCTGACGATAAAATTTTTTAAGTTTAATGTAATTGCTCTTAAACGCGGCATCCAGAACATCTGCTTAGTGTATTTATCTGTTTTTATGTATGGACACATTTTTTATTAGAAAAGGCAGACGCGATAAAATTGTATATGGTACCGATTTACTTTACAATTTCAAATGGCTCTCAATTTATAACGCAACGACCACGCAATAACATATTTTGTTCGTATTATTAATATATCTTAGAACTTTATGATTTAAACATCTGCCGCACGATAAAATCATTAAGAGAACTAGTTCGCCGATTCCTAAATAATGGTGTTACATATATCTGCGGTAAAATTCACAAGACGATGCTAATATAACATTTTTATGGCGCAACACTCTTGAGTAATAACACTGTACGATTCTAAAAAGCTTTGAAAACTTTCATTGAAAAAATAAATATTTTCTGAAAATTTATTTATATTCGACCACTTCTTATATCTCGACTTTTTCAACAGATTTGACTTCAACATTGTTTGACTAATCTACTCACATTCAATTCGTTCTTTAATGCTAGAAGAGAAGCTTTTCTAAAAGTTATTGAAAGTTTATGAACGTTTCCGTTTAACTGCCATAACGGAGCATAATTGCTTGGTTTTTTTTTTACTGTAAATATGCAGCGCAGAGTGCTTTTGATGTTCTAATCTTAGGCGGTGCCACGCCTTTAATAAGAAAATACGTTTCCATGGCCAAACTATTGGACTAATTTTGATGAAATTTGGTTTGAGGATAGATTGATCTCTTAAAAATTATATTTCAAACTTCTAAATTTTTTAAGGGGGCGTGGCGCTACCATTTGTGGCTACACCGAATTTGATGAACATTGATATGGAGATTGAACTTTAAAAAAGGATATTTGGTTTTCAAAGGGTGGCGCCCATAACTGGAAAATATTTATTCTTAGCTAAGCTAGTCGTTTGATTTTAATGATATTTGGTATGGACTGTAATGATACTCGTATATTGAAATCTTAGGAAGGGATAGAGATAAAGCAACATGACACCATTATTTTTAATTTTGAAAGTATTGATAAAAAATAGATCTTTTTATATCAGTTTTTAAATACCAAAATATGCTTTTTAGTTGTTGTTTTTTCACTGTAATGGTTGAATTTAAACCACTTTGTAGGCGAACTATATATATATATATATATATACTATATATCTTTATATACTATATAATGTAAAAACTCTAAAATTTTAATCCACGTTTTTCGTGCTGCACGTTTAGATGTTGTTTTAATTGCCTTGGTATATTTGCTCTCGAAAAGATTAATCTTAGTTTTGTAGAGTTTTTTAAAACTTGAAAATCACTAAAACCAACCTTTTAATTTAGATGCACCCTCACGTATACGTAGGAGAATTTTAAATCATGCCTCTACAATATTTTTGAGCTCGTATTAAGTTAACCCTCTTTTGTATTTAAGGTCATTTTACGTTACAACAACGGCATCAAATGCAATATATTGCCCTCAGCACTTTGTTTGTGTATCGTTGTGTGTATAGCATTGCATAGTGTTGCGCTGTGCCGTGCTCTACACTGTGTTGCGTTGCGTTGCGTTACAAAATCGGATTAAATATGACATATTCAATGCATTGCATAACAATTGGATTGATATCGCCTGACATTTTGCTTGGCAGCACTGCTCGTTATCCCTTGCATCAGAGAAGTTGTACGAACGGCGTATGTCTGTCTGTCTGGAAAATGCACATCGCCGTGTTGTGCTCTGCTCTATGTGCTTTGTTATTACTAAAGCCAATTTCAATTGACCTATTTTTTTGGAACTTTTTTTTTAAATTCTGTTTTTTGTCTCTTTTTCTGCAAATTTATTGTCAACCTTTTCTATTAATTCCATTTATTTGCGTTTCCATTTTCGACATTTTATGATATGATGATTTTGTTGTATTTTTTTTTCTATTTGCCATTTGATAGTTTAGCCGCAATTGCTGCTTTAGTTGCATGGATTTTTTTTTTCTCCTTTTAATTTAAGTCGTTGCATATCATGTTGGCTAAATGAATTGCGATTGTGTTCGTTTCGTTTTTAGTTTTGAATTTGACTTTGGTTTTCATACGATTTATTGTCCAATTTTCAAGTGTTTATTGGAGTTGGCTTGTTGTAAAATTGATGATGACGTTGTCATGTCATTGTAATGATAGAGTGCTCAAAAAGTAATGGTTTTACAATTATTCATCATTTTATTAGTTGAAACTCTTGCTATCAGCCGCTAAATGATTTCTGTAATAAAACGGGTGGATGATGGAAGTCAGCAATTCAATTGATGATATGTAGAATTTTTGTGAAAATATGCTAGGAATTTTTATCTTACAGAAATGAAATTATGTCGCATCTCATCGAAATTGTCAGACTCTCCAAGAACTCTTTCATTTTATAGTAAATTATCGAAAATTTATGTATGAATATATAATAGGTGCGCAACTAAGTTCTCGCTGTTTGTCAATAGATGGTGCTAGCGGTAAGAGCTGGCCGGTTTGGTTCATATCGAAACATTATGAATCTAGACTAAACATATGGTAAACAATTCGATTTTACACTTTTAAGATTTTGTGTTTTCATAATCTGCTTGTCGTTGCTCGAAAATGACTGATTTCTTCTTTCAATCGAAGAAAACGGCGGTTGACGCGCATCGAGAGCTCCAAAAAGTTTACGGAGATGGTGTTCTGAGTGAAACAAAGTGCCGAGATTGGTTTTGTCGCTTTAAAGACCATGATTTCGACATTGACGATCGACCACGGGAAGGACGGCCAAAAATCTTCAATGATACGGAATTGGAGATATTGCTCGATAAGGATTCGGCCCAAACGCTAAAAGGGGATGATTCGAAAGCAAGGAACTTGGATTCCTTTTAATTTGAAATCACGAGACGTAGAGGCCTCACGTTGCTAAACCAGTGAAAATATACTTGGAAACTCTCAAACGGGAAGTCATACCGCACCCGCCGTATTCCTCAGATATTGCCCCGTCAGATTACTACTTGTTCCGTTCAATGGCACATGGTCTGGCTGAGCAGCAGTTCAACTCCTATGAAGACCTCAAAAAATTGCTTGATTCGTGGATAGCCTCAAGAGATGAACACTTTTACCGTGATGGCATTCAAGCTCTACCAGAAAGATGGGGAAAGTGGTATTTAGCAATGGGCAATACTTTGATTGATTCATCTGTAACTATTTTTTGACAATAAAGTTGCTAATAAGAAAAATGTCTTCAGCAAAATCCTGATGTATGTATCATATTTTTCTACTAAATTTGTTGAAAGATTCATAGAAAACATTTTAATGGAATTTGAAGTAGCCGAATTTTCGTCCCTCAAACCCGTGCAGTTTGTAAAGGATTTGACCAATATCAATAATTTACATATTAGGGTATATCTATTCATCTTAAATGACTTGCGAGCTCTTCAAATTACAATTTAAGAGTTTTTCTTATTTTAATGCTTCAACTAACCTCTATGCATTGAAATGCATCTTCCCAACAACACAAAAAGCAAAAAGAGTTAAACTGCATTTCAAATTTCTATTAAGAAATCTTTATTGAATTTCATGCTGAATATGGAATACAGATGATCGCTTTCAATTAAACTTCAGCACAATGGCACAGACGAAGACGTAGATATGAAACCAAAGCAGCAGCAGCAACACAAATGGCGTCGAACAGTCTTCGCTGTCAAAAGTAATATCTACAGCAACGTATTGTGAGCAAAAAAAAGAAAAACCAAAATCGCAATGAAGATGTAAACGGCTGCTACAAAAAAAAACAAAAAAAAAAAACAAAACATCGACAAAAAAAGCAATAGCAACAGCAACAACAACAACTTATGGGAAAATGACGAAGAAGAAAATTTCCGTCTATAACGGAAACTATTATGACGTTTCACACTGACATGACTGTCAGTTTGTATGCTTCCGCGTTTGAGCGCTCTTTCTTGTGGGTTCAGTACTCTGTTCGTTTGTTTGCCTGTGTGAGCTTTTGTTTGGCTTATTTTGTGTCAGTGTGTGTGAGTGGTTTGTTGTTCTTATAGTTAGCATCGATGTTGAGTAGCTTTGTGAGTATACTGCTTTATGTTTTTCATTTGTAAGACTATCTCCGATAAAGTTGAGGGCTCTTAAGTATTCGATTTCAATTATTTATCTCTTGTGATTTAATTGGCTACACAAAAATCAATATTGCAGCAGGCGCTTCGAATATATTTCCAAACAGAAGGAAAAGTTCATCACAAGGTTAACTATTTTATCTTCTCCTTGTCTCCTCATGGTCACCACAAAACTCTTTCAAAAAGCACCCAGAAATTTGGTTTGGGAATGCTCGTAACATTGTTTCAAATCGGTAGGGAGGAATGGTGTTTAATGTTATCGAAGTAAGAATATTTTAATTGAAAACAACCTTTTCATTGTCATTAAAACCGTTGGTAAAATCTTTAAGATGATGGCTTATCAGCAGTTCAAATATGAAACCGATGTACAAATATGAAACCGGTAATTTTTTATTCAGAAAAACACGTTCATCTTGCAAAAATAGTTCCAAATTTAATCTTCAAAGTAATTCCCCTCGCTAGCTACACATCTCTTCCATCTTTCAGGCAATTTATGGATTCCTCGCCAAAAAAAATCTTTGTTTTTTGAGGCTATCCATTCATCGTGCCATTTTTGCACTTCCTCGTAAGAATTGAAGTGCGAATCGTTGAGTGCGTGTCCCATCGATGAAAACAAATAGTAATCGGATGGCGCCAGGTCCGGTGAGTACGGCTGGTGGGGCAGGGGCTCCCAGTTGTACGATTCTACCAAGTTTTTATTGACCGCTACTCGATGTGGCGATGCGTTGTCATCTTGGAATACAATTTTGTCATGGCGAAGTTGAAATTCGGGCCTCTTCTGACGTATAGCACGGTTCAAAGCGATCAATTGTTGATGGTAACGTGCACCAGTAACTGTTTCACCTGGTTTTAGTAGCTCATACCAAATACACCACGCTGATCCCAGAAAATACACAGCATTGTCTTTCGGCCGAAGCGATTTGGTCTTGGCGTTGATTTGGGTCGTTGGCCTGGGCTCAAATATGATTTTTTTCGTTTGGGATTGTTGAAATAAATCCACTTTTCATCGCCAGCGATGATTCGACGGAGAAACCTTTTCTGTTTTGCCTGGCGAGCAGCAATTCACAATTGGTTTTTCGGTTTACTTGCTGCCTGTCGGTCAGTTCATGTGGCACCCATCTACCGACCTTTAAAATCTTTCCCATGGCCTTCAAACGCAAGGAAACGGTTTGTTGTGTCACATTAAGTTGTTCAGCGAGCTGTTGTTGCGTTTGACCATCATCTTCGTCCAATAATGTTTGCAATTCGGTGTCTTCAAACTTTTTCGGTGGCCGGCCGCGCTCCTCATTTATCACATCAAAATCACCACTTTTAAATTTATTGAACCACTCATTGCACTGTGTACGACCAAGAGCATGCTCGCCGTAAGCTTCAACAAGCATTCGATGCGATTCAGAAGCGTTTTTCTTCAAATGGAAACAGAAAATCAATGCTTCCTGCAAATGAGAGTTTTCAGGCACAAAATTCGACATCTTTACGAGCGGAAAAAATGCGTTGTTGTATGAAACTTGACAAATTGTGATCTGAATATTGTTGACAGATGACAGAATGAACAATTAAGACATTTGGTGCGGTTCGGAAGCTCATACATATACGGCTATCGACCGCTAGATGTCATTACCGGTTTCATATTTGTACACCTATTTGATCGTGGAAATTCGGTTCGCGTCACAAAAATCAGAAAATTCCAGAACCTTTGAATGATTCTTCAGTCCTGAGAATTATTCAACGTGAGTTTCGCAATTTTTACTTCCATATCAAATGAGTCCTTTGAAAGCTTTGTGAATTTGCCTTACAGCAAATGTCAAATCACGCGATTTTCTTAAAGTCTAATCGACGAGAGAAACGAAACTGAAAAAGTCTCTCGATTAACTTGCTTTGCTAAACTGCTGCATGTAAATGGACTGCTGTTTTTGAACTGATTCAAAATTTTTGAAAAAATTTCTTTTAATCCCATGTAAATGACCTTGCATGATTCTTGTATCACAAAGTTTAATGAGCTTCTTTTTCCTTGCTGTCTGATTCAAACTCACCACATCGTTCACAAGCTCAAGAAAATTCCAAAAAGGTGGGACTGACATAATGTTTGACAATTTGAGGTTTAAACGCATTTTTTAATTTGATATCTCAACTTTATGCAATAATGACAATTATTCAGTGCCTGATATATCATTTTCAAGAAGGTATAATAACGAATAATTTTCCTAATAATAACGACAGCATATATTTGGATTATTTCGTTCTATATATCTGAACTACATTCTTCAGGTTATTCAAAACATAGCTCATTAAGTTCGCATCGAACGATGAAACGCAAATCTTCAATCCAAGTTGTCTTAAAAAACGGATAGCTGTCAATTTACATGTATAAGACACATGATTAACATCTGTAGGAAACTTTCAGAAACTATACGGTTTTCACACAAACTCGGGGCGATAGAAGGGCCCAGGCCCTGTGGCTGAATACCACTTTGACAATCACTATCATTAGCTGTGCTTTCAATTGTTTCCAACATTATTTCCAATGACGTAAGTATATCTTGTTCTGGCAATCGTTTCCACGATGATTTTGGAAGGACTCTTTCCGGCAGACTCCGGTGGATGATTTCCGCAAGATGCGTCCAATTCATTTTCGCCGTTTGACTTTGATGAAAATTGAATCTCTTGTTATCTGGTGAGCCATTTGACATTGGAGAATGTCTTGAACCACAACATTTTCAGGATACGGCAAAGGCAGTTGTTGTTGAACACTTGTAACTTCAGTAGCAGAGTGCTTTAAGTTAACCCTACAGAAGAACTATTTTCATTTTTGATTTTCTATTTGTTGACATCAACAGAGACTGCCAATTCTGTCGTTTGTGCTTATTGGCGCTGTATAGGTATTTTTTTTTTCGATGATGGATTCACTTACCATGAAACTACTGCTGGTTGGGCGGATAGATTTCCAGACCTACCGTTTCTGGAGAAGTTTTTCTTACGCGTCAGACTACTTGGTAAGGAGGTCTATGTCATCGAGGTATTCCAGATGCTTGCTGAAAGTTTATTGAATGCCATGATTTTGTAGTGTCTAGAACTCTGCTTAGGAGAACGTTCAATACCATCAGGAATAAGATTGGTAACAACAAATAATATTGTTTCACACCCAACAAGGACTAAAAAAGAATCAGGAAATTTGTCTGCATGTAAAACTGAACATTTAAAACGATCGTTAGTATTTAGCCATGATGAGGTTGAGATTAAGGTCACAGGTCCTGCATGTTCAATACATCCCAGATGCATAAGTTAATGCAAAGGACTTCAATTCTACCAATATACGATGCGTTTTGGAAAAGCTTGTTTGTTGTTTTCGGATAAGTAGAACTGGCATGGAGCAATTTCGTCAATTTAATTGTTGCGTTCGGTTTGAGTGTTTGAGCAACAGGAAGCTGATGTTGAATTTCCAAAGAAAGTTTTCTTCTCTGATGAGTTTCACCTCTTAATTTATGTTACTAAGCCAAATTGTCATATAGGGTGAGAGTAAAATCCGCATGTAATACAGCAGAGGTCGTAACATACCAAAAAATTACTGTTTGCGGTGCAGTGTGTTCAGGCAGCGTTATTGGGTCTTGTTTTTCTTGGTGACGGTCGACCAATAGTGAGCTAGTTGGATGAGATACGAACAGTTTTGAAATCGAAGCTTTTATTATGAAATACTTGTGATTTTAGATAGACGACACAACTTAACATAAATCGAGAAGATCTATGTACATCGGGTTAGCCAAAGATATAACATTTGTTCCAATATCACTGAGATACTGCCCGAGTCCTGCAGAAGGTCCAGAGGCGACATTCAATATTTGTAAACTAAAGCCGAAGATTTCTTAGCAACTGACGTTGCGTCACCCTATAGTATGTGTAGAGGAAATTGCCTTGTTTCCATATTCTAAAAACGATTTATTTTAGTAATAATTTGTGCATTTTATGTAACTTTGAATCAAATGAAAGTCAATTTTAAATAAAATAAATCTGCCAGCTGACAAGTACTAACGCACTAAAGTAAAATTAAAACATCTTGGATACCTGAAGTTTTATATGAGCATACAAAGAGGTAGTCCTGTCTTTTTCTCCATAAATTTCCATACTTTTCAGGTATCACAAAACTAATAAAACTTTAACAACAACAAGAAGAACACTTTTCAAATTCTTGCAACACAAAAACATTAAAAGAAATGCAAGGAAATTTGTAAACAAGCAGTTGAAAACAGAAAAGACATGAAGACAGTTTCACAATCATGCCGAAAGACAATCGGACAAACATACGTACATGGCAGGCAAGCATGCTTTACCCTTTCGGATGAGAAACGAGAATGTTGACAGCCACATTTATATGAATATTTTTGACATACACAAATGTGCATGTAGGCGAAAGCGTTACATGCCCATTAGAGAAACAAGATGAGGCTGGATTAGTTCCAGCAACAAAAATACTAGATTACCATGTACTCCTTGTACTTTATTGATGATTAAAAACCAAGAGGTGCTTTATCAAACCGCTCTTAATAGAATCTGAAATGATTTGAAAATATGAGCTGCAGAACTTAACCTGCCATCAATGAAGTGTGGTGTGACAAACCCCACATGACAACAACTACGGACAACTTTCTCCTCACACGAATATCTAGCCCCGTGCGCTCAGTAACTGAAGATAAAATATTCTATAACCGGCATAGTAAGCACGCTTAGTCGGGCGTAACACATTGAAGGAGAAACATACAGAAAAACGCACCTGGGGTATGTCACACCCCATTTCATTGATCATGTCACTAGAAAACTTTAGAGATGAATAGGTGGAAGCTCTGAGGAAACGTTTAAGAAACTGCCAAATAAAGCATTCAAAAGATGATATTTTGAGTGCTCTCGGCGCAAAGACGATGAAAAGATTTATACCTGCGCGGACTGCAATCGATCCATTTGTTCATTTATATTATGTAAAACTTCAAAATTAATACAAAAATATAATTTTAATAGTCATAGTTACAAATTTTTGTGGTATTACGCACCCCTCGTGTTAAAATAACTAAGTTAGACCTAACTGAAAACATTCAGATCCTTTTGAGTTGGTGTAAGCTGTCGCCAATCTTCTTATAGAAGTGGAAATATATTCAGCAGAGTTCTGACCATAATTGGCTGAAACCATCTCTAATGTCTAATTGCTGTTAAGATCCGATTTCCATCTAAATCAAACGTTGAAAATGGCAAGGGATTGAACTCGTCTTGCGCACGCCTCTTGCTAGAATTCTGGATAAAAATGAAAACTGTGCACGATGATAGATTTTTGTAAAAACTAAACAGAAATGAAACAAAATATTCCTACCGAAATCATACCCAGAACACATCTGCAAAAAGTTTTCATCGAAAATTTTCTAGCTTCTTCAGGAAAATAAATGTAAGTAAGCAAGCGGCATACACAAAATATTTGTTACCTAGTTACAGTGTGAGTGATTGGGTAGTGTGCCGTATATATATGCATACACTCATACATAGACACAGTTATTAAAACGGTATAACGTTTATCAATTGTGCAAGTAGAAGTCAGCAGCTTTGGAATATTGCAAGCACAAAGATGTGGATGTTCTTGCGAAATTGTTGCTGACAGTTAATGCTGCTGGTTGTCAAGATATGAAATTTGCCTCAGGTAATAGCAACAGCAGCTGCAACAGGTAGAGCTTTGCTGCAATTTTTTGATAAAAAGTTTTTTTTGCTCTTTATAAGTTTTTGTTTTTAATATCTTTTATTCATATTTTTGTAATGAAGTTTTATGATATTTCATAAATATTTTGCTATAAAATTTAAAACCAGTTATTTTAGATGTAAAATCCTATAACACCGACATTTTAGGCAATAAGACAAAAAAAAAACACTGTTTTTGTGTAGTCTTAAAGGAGTTACTCTAACATCCTTATTACAAAAATGCCAAACAAAAAATGTAATTTCCTTAATGCATTTGCTATCACTATGCGCTACTCTTTTAACGCTTTAACAAGAGCAATAACAGCAAATTGTGCAACAAAGTTACGCTGTGTGCAAAGTGTACGGGAAGAAAAATTGCTACATAAAATGCAAGCTGATAAAAAGTAGCTCCATTTAAAATGCAAAATACACTGACACGAAGGACAATTACAAGATAGTAATTCAAGGCATTCTATGGACGTCACCAAACTATCATGGATAACGTTGCCGCTAGAAGAAATTGAGTATTCAAAAAATTTTGAATACTGAAATGAAATTTAAATTTTGCTCTGAAATTGATGGATAGCTTCAATATCTTAAATATAATTTTGAAATTGATTAATAGGTTTTAAGATATTTATTAATTATTTCAATCAGCTTACTTGTTTCAGTTCAAAAAAACTACACGAAAAAAATATATGTAGGATGAGACGTTTCTCAAAAAAAAAATATCAATTAAGTATAACAATAAATTATTTTATAATTTTTTTTAGAAAAATTTTTTTTTTTTTTGCCAAAAACAACCTTTAGAAGAACCAAATTCGGTTTATGAATTTTATCTAAGAGTTCATCTAACCTTTTTGACCCCATCGAGCTGTTTTTTGTTTCATGTATTGTACATATGATTTTACTGAATTTTCGTCAGACCATTGGTATCGGTTCCCACTACAGAAATCCAGCAGTGACCTTGAATATTAATGAACAATTTTTTCCAAACTTGGGATGTCATGCCATTTGCATGAAGTCGTAGAGGACCAGAGCCTTTCCTATCATTCCTGTAAAGGGTGCAGCACCTGAGGGTGCCAAAAAAAAACCACAGCAAAATTGAAAATCAGATGAAATTAGTGCGCCAAAGTGGCGGATATTTGCATAATATTAGAACAATATTAATATCTAGTTCCATGTGAATCTGCAACTTTAAAAAAGCTTCATGGGATTGAAAATGGGTGAAATCAGTTCGCTGTCACACATACAAGCAAAACATTTTAAAAGCTATATTGAGCAAGTTATTTGATGTAGTGCAATCGAATTTATCGCAAATTCTGAGAATAGCTATGACATGCTCTGGTCCGTGTAAGCGAAAGTGTCAAAACGCTTTATTGAGAGAATTATTTAAGGTAACGAAACCAAATTTCACATAAATACTGAAAATAATTTAGTCTAGCGACAGAAAAAAATTTTGTCAGTTTCGAAAAGATGGCGTGGCTCCACTTATTTATAGATAAGCTTCAAAACGCTGTACAGAGAGCTCTTTAGTTATATGTCGCCAAATTCAATCTGGGAACGTTTAGTTCAACCAATCAACACATAGCAAGGTAGAAGAGACGTCTTTAAAAATGTAAATTTTAGCGCCATAGGCGTACCGTACACATCGGGCACATGAGGCAGAAAATTATTTGCCTCCCCTGTCGATAGAAATTGTCGTCTTTTTAAAAGAAATTTCCATATCTTCCATTTACCTGACCAAAAAAAAATAAAAAAACTCCACATCTTTGACTTTCAAAAACCCAATCAAAACTAAATATATTTCGTAAACATTTTTCCGCACCCTCGGCATCCCCTCCTAAGTACGCTTCTGGGTAAAGGGTATTTAATTTCTGGCGTGGCCAAAGGTAACCACTTCTTAGTTTACATTAAACTCATATGTCCCTGGGGCATGACAACATTGGTGCCAGTTGCATATCTGATGAACTTGCTCGTAAGGGGACAACTACACATAGTCCTCAGGACAAGAAAAGTATTGAAATGCAAAATGCATTATGAACTAACTTGCAACTTAACGAGACAAATCTGACCGAAATGAGACATATTGTCTCGTCAGTTGTTGCAGTCATAACTAGCCACTGCTTCGTTGGCAGACATGCATAGAGATTAAGTGTTTAGTCCTTTGACTTCTGTAAAAGTTGTGTGAATGTGAAGGAGAAGGAAAACATTAAACATTTTCTTTGCTCCTGTCGAGTACTTGATAGACAAAGGCGCCACGATTTTGGTTTGTTTTTTTTTGACGATACGGATGACGTGAGGCATGTTATTGAGTTATTCACATTTTTCCATGGTTAAACATAAAAAAATTTACAAAATATTCTTTTCGGCCTAAAATCTAATAGAATAATAATTATTTTTGATTTGTTTTGTGGGCTCTGTCCAGTTTCAACGCCATTTTTTCCACAAATTTTAAGGCCGAAAAGAATTTGTTTTTACAATAGTTTTCTATGAAAAATGATGACAACATAATAATTATTTTGATTTACCTTTTTTTTGGGCTTTGTGGTTGAAAATGCATTTGAACCGCACAAAGCGGACAAAAAATTATTTTTCACTAGTTTTTAAGCTGGATAAAAAAAAAAAATTCGATATTATTCATAATAAGAATTTATCAACTGATCAGCTGTGATTTCGTTCTCAGAGTATTTTCTGTCATCAGAGCGTTCTGAAGACGATTTTATGGCAATCGTTTTGAATCTGAGTGTGATCTTTGCTTTTAATTAGGCTGGTACAATTTCTAAATTTTTTGCATCTATAATCTATGTTTCCAGCAGTATAATCGGTGCGTTTTCGGCCAAAAATTGTATAAATTTAGTGAATGTATCAGCTCGCTTTTAGATACACAGAACTGAAAAAGTTTAAATTTTTTTAAATTACTTAGCTCAATCAATATTTTAATGGGTTAAGATTTTTTGAAAGTAAAACCTCAATTATTTACAATTAAATCAAGTAAAATTTTTATTTTTCCTCGAAATTAATATGATAATTGATAGGGGTGGCATCTTAGTAATTAATTTCCGCAAAATTAATAAATAGATATGAACATTGTGAAAACTACTGTGCTTCACTTGGTACAAAGCGCTATACTGAGAGTAGAAGTCTTCAAAATGATTTGGAGTCTGTAATGTTAAAGTTTTTGAATTTCGCATTGAAAATTCTTTTTTTCAGTTTCCAAGACTTTAAAAAAAAATATATTTTTATATTACAGACATATAAACTTTACCTAATCGCTTATATCTTTTGTTTCAGATTTTTTTAAACAAACTTCTTATACAAAGTAAAAGCAACAGCTATCAACTAAGTGAGTATACATTAAATTATTTATTATGTAGAAGATATTAATCTAAGGATTAAATTAAAATTGACATGACAGAAATGAAAAAATTATGCAAAATCATACGACCTCAGCTGGCAAGTAGCGTGAATAATTAAATTTTAATGCATAAAATAAAGCATAACAAAATGCTACAGTTTAATGTGAAAAAGGCAGCACTTATTTTAGTACTTACTTACTACGAAATTGCAACGCTCTCACTCGAAATAGCAAACATGCGCCTGTTGGATATGCAAAAAAAAAGTAAACAAACACTTGAGAAAGGAAAAATGTGAAAGAACAGAGTTGCCATGCTCTCTGTTATGAGAGTGTCACACAGAATATTAACAAGCTTACAGCTAGAACGCAGTTAGCTACGCTGAATGAATGCAAAATCTGCACGGAATTTTTTTTTTTTTCTAAAATCTTGCTGCGTTTTCCAACACTCACAAGTTAGGGTTGCTTCTCTCAAATCTTTTTTGGTTGCAGCTTCTACCACAATTAACTCTCTTTCTCTTTGTCTCTCTCATATTTCGACTTCATTTCCGCTCCGACAATTTCTGCAAAGATTAAAAGCTTTTTGCTGTCATTTTATCCTGATGACGCAAAAACAATTTCCTGCACTCAACACGATTGCCAAGGACTCTCATTGCTTTTGGCTAAAACGCAGAAGGTGTTCCTTTTTTTAGCAGCAAAAAATACTGAGGCGGCATACAATGCGGCTTTTAAGCCAAATGTAGTCCTGATTTGACGTTGCACGTAGAGAGTCGCATTTGTAGTAAACGCTTGGTGGTCGCTTATATGCACGTGTGTGTGTGTTGCTTGGTGTATTTGTAAAGTTGTTGCTGTTATAAGAAAAATAATCGAATAAAGGATACAAAAACAGTGGAAAAAATAACAGCATCGTGTAGAAAAAATTTTACCGCTCCACGTGTCTTTCATCGTCATCGTCATCGTCGTCGTCATCGTTATCGTCTTCTGTTTTTTATTGCTTCTGTTTCTTGTAAGCTCTGTTTACGTAGTGTCTGTGTGTGAGTGCACGCGTTTCACATACATATATATCTCGGTGTGTGTTTGTGTGTGTGTGCCAGCGACCGACAAGAATGTGCAAAATCTGTACACACACATACGTGTTGGTTGGTGTGTGTCTGTTAAAAAATACTGCGTAGGCGAATTTTTTGTGACTTGTGCAAATCTCTTTTTGTTGAGACAACAAAAGAAAAATAAAAATGAAAATATTTACAATAACAAAAAAGGAAATAAAGTAATAAAAATGCAGAAAAAGATAAAATTCGGTCAACAACAAGCTAAATAGCTGTAACAACAGAAAAGTAAAAACGACAGCAAAAGCTTCATGTGCTTGTGATTTTCATTCAGAAATTGAAGGTTTTATTCAGTCAAGGTATGTACTTATTTGATGTGCCTAAAAGTATGGAATTTTTTGCGACTTTTGCCATATTGTTTGCTTTCTTGTTTGAGTTTGCAGGGTTACCATAATTGAAAATTTTTACTGTATATAAAAAACGGCAAAACGATATGTTCTTTAGTTCAAACAAAGTAAAGCCCATATTATTCGTCAATTCTTCATTTATATGAGGCATTACAGCGATTCAAAGGACTGTGCTGTTAACTGATGCATCTACCGATTGTGATGTTTTTTCTAATGCATCTTTTATACTTTGGCGTCTTTGAACCTTATGTCCAAAATTTATTTTATTAGAAATATAATCTACTTTTAAATGAAAGTGCATAGTTTGTCTCTTTCTATTAATGGCCATCTAAACGACATCCGAGTGAAACAAATTTTTCGCTCTTACACCACTGAATTGCACTTTAAATCAGCTGTGAAATAGTTGATACATAATTTTAAGTGATTCAATTATGTTTTTAAGTTGGACCATTTCCAATACTGCTTTGTTTCAAACGCAATTTTTGCACCACGTTTTCATAAAACTAAACATTTTAACGAAAACTCCACCAAAGCAAATTGTTTCTATTTATAAGCGCTGATCAGCGACGCGAAGAAGTTGCCTTCAAAAATATATCTTATTCAAAAACTTCCATTGAAATGTGAACATGTTTTATTTGAATCACACACCCCACATATATAAACGACGAAAATTACTTAAGTACACAATATATCTGAGGTAGTTAGTCAATCTATCAAAATGTGAACATATCGTTAACCATCACTATGCACAGTAGTGAAAAACGGTAGTCTGAGCGATCGATATTCCTCTTATCGAAAGTTGATGTATAAATATTTAAACCTTTGCATTTAAGAAAATATCATTCCACAAGCTTAGATGAATTTATAGAGACACCTTGCTAAACGGAATAAAAATGAGAGCTAATGTGGCTCAGTAACAAACTATAAGTATGGCCAAGTGTTTATTATCTTTGAGGTTTTCTTTCTGAGCGATGAACACGGCTAAATGAAGAAAATTATTTAATATAAATAAAATACTGAACATCATTCCATGTCAAATGATTCAGTCTGCTATGTTCAAAATTTGATGATAAGCACTAGAATTTAAGAGCTCAAATTATTCGCTGAAAAATGACACGTGTGGCGTTTTAGAAAAAAAAAGCCAACAACATTGCGTTCCAAAGTGTAATAGCTAAAAAAGTTGCTTTTTGCAAAATGATCAAAAAATGATAGGATTAACAAGATAAGGCGACAAGAGAGCTGCTGGGTGAACTAAGTATCGATACCCGAAAAGTTTTCAATCGACTCCTTATATGCTTCTCTATTTCTAAGCCATTTTAAAATATTTTCCTTACAAAAATCAAATTTCTAAAATAACAAAACTTAGCTATATATCGAGTCTAAAATTTTAATTTAATATTACGTATACGACATGTGATGTCTTCACAAAATATATGGAAGATGATTTTTAAACCGCCACAACTATTAAAAAAATAGTGAAAAATAATTTTTTAAAATCGCATTTTAAAGCAGAAGATTAAAATTTTTGAAAATTATTTTAAGTTTTGAGAAAATATTACAGTGGCTAAGAACAAATAATAATTAACAAAAAACAATAATTATTAAAGTTTCATTAAGTTAAGAAATTATTTGCAAAAGAAAAAGCTAAGGTTACACTCTATTGGCAGCCATATTAAGAGTACTACTGTCAAGAAATAACTTCCTAATTTATGTATTTGCCTCAAATTTTGAATAAAAAATTGATATTTTTGCAAATTTTTAAATATAGTACTATATAACGTAAGAATATAAGAAAGTTAAAAAATTAGACACTTCACAAAGTGTTCACTGATAACCATCGATGTGTTGTGGTTTTATTCTTGTTAAATCTCAAGGTCAATAATACATATTCAAAAGAATGTGTGTAACTAACAGCGAAAATGCCTCTATGTAGCGACTTTTCAAACGATGGTTTTTGATGGTGAAATAACTTAAAATATTTTTGTATTCGAAGACTTGGAGTCATAGTTTAATTTATTGATACATATTGTCAATTGCTTTTTTGTTGTGACGTATTTAATGATAATTGAAAATAATATTTCACATTTTAACATAATATGAAAACAGAGTATTAACTTAGTAAAGTTAATAGCGTGCTTTTAAACATAAATTTTTATTTGTTGTCATATTCGTACAATGCAGATATCAAAAATGTCAGAGTGCATTGATATACTTATATGAATAATTTGAATTTAATCATCAATAACAATTAAACACTTTAAGAAAAGCTGTAAATTAATTGCATCTAAGATTATTCTATTTTTATGACAGAAAATCTCTCTCAACTTCAAAATATTCCAAGTTCGGACTCTCCATTCGATTTCGGGTAATTGCTTCTAGGATCAAACAATCCAATTTCAAATAATTGCTTTGTACTTAAGAGCATCCCTTGTGCAACACTTATTATGTGGTTTGGGGCTATGTTAGATTTTTTGGCTTCATAAATTCTTCTAAACAATTCTGAAATAAGCACTGAAGATCTCATTTATCGACTAGAGGAGGTATTCTAGGATATGCTTTCCGGTGATTGATTATAAATTTTTTTACACATCAGTTACTTACGTAATTGTCATATTCCAGGGCGTGATATCAGATTGTTTAATAAGTTTGTGTTGGAGGTTAGCTTCTGGTAATATCTCTAAATTGTAGGAATTAATATAAAGTCCTCTGAAGTGGTGCTAATTATTAACAGCTTTTAAATTTTTTTAACATAAAAAATTCAAGCGTGAAGCTTTAAGTGATGTAGATGCTGTAGTACTATTTCCTGCGACTGAAGGGCATAAATCACTTTAGCATTGTACGTAGAAATGAACTGCGTAACTTGGATCTTAATCATTCTTCGAGTAAGATATGGTTGTGATATATTCTTCCAAATGTTGAGCATAGCAAACAGAGACTTTATCTACCTCTGCAAAAGAAAATATTTCTTTATTTTACATAAAATATACGTAGCTGTACCCATAACTAGTGCTTTTATTTTATAAATTTTGTGCATAAGATAAAAATTTTTTGTGTTGCTAATTAAGACAATTAAATCGAGGATTTATTGAATACTGAAATTTAGCATTTGAGTTATATGAAACTTAAGATTCAAGAAAATATTTTGAATGTGATATAAATTTAGTTTTGTATACTCCCAAGTTTTAATAAATGGAAATTCCGTAAAGTTTTCTTAAAACTAAGAAATTTATATCGCTGAGTTGAGCACGTCGTATGATTAACATTTAACTCTTATGATAATACATACATATACTAAAATGCATATTTCAATTGACCTATCCTAATACACACTTTTCTGAGAAAAATTTACAAGCATTATGATGTTGTGATAACGAAATAATTAGATAACAAATGGCAACCCTCGTCAATATGTAGCGTAAATATTTACTGCCTCGCTGTTAATGAAAATTTTGCTGAAATTTTCTTGTGTTTTATGGATTTTTCCTTCGTTTTGATGTCAATATTGAAGTAAAAGTTTTTATTGCTACACTTTGTTATTGGCTTTCTTTCCTTTTTAAGCTACTTATTGGCGAGATGTTTGAAAAGAAAAGCGTTGCACTGAAATATTGAACGCAATGAAAAAGATAATAAAAATTCTGAAGTGTTGTTTATTTATGCTAAACTCTGTTTGTTTATATTGTAATGAATACTTTTTTGATTCAAGTGGGCACCAAACAAAAAACGGTTAATTTACATACCGCCGCTTAGTGTTTTTTTTTACTTCTGACATTTTTAAAATACAAAAAAAATTTTACATAACTTGCAAGAATGTTCATATGAATGCTAACTTTTATAGCTGAATCAAAAACTCTTCAAATTTTTTAATATAAAGAAATCTTTAAGTGCAGCTACCGTAGAACAAAAGAGCTTTAAATATTTTTTCAGAAAAAATTTAATTCATATCTATTTTAAGTTGTAACTGAAATTTTCATTGAGTAAAACTATCCGCAAACTCATAAACTATTTTTTTTTTTGATTTTTCAAAAGTTCAGGAAAAATTTTTTTCATTGTAATAACATTCATTCTTTTATCCAATTTACAAATTACACAAAATCTCATTAAAGTGTTGTGAATGAAGTTTATTATTTTATTTTTTTGCTGGAAAATAAAAATGAGGTTCTTATTGGATATACATAAACTACGTTAAGTCAGGAAGGTTGTAAATAAAAAATAGAAAAATAGTGCAAAATAATACAAATAAAACAAACAGGAAACGGAAAAAATGCACAAGGAATATAGAAAAGGTACAAGGAAGTCATGAAAAAAAAATTTAGGGATAATTATAACAATTAAGGTTTTAAAAGGTCATTCACATAAAATGTGACGTGGTTTTCGGTATTTTTTAACAACGCTACTTGACAAACTATATCACAGAATGACAACCCTTTCATTTCCTCATTGTAATGTCACACACTGCTATGTGTAAAGCTAAATATGTTATAGAAGGAGTTTAATGAATCACTGATTTTAAAAAAGTTTACTTAATAGACTTTAATTCATCAAAATTGATTGTAAAAGTTATGAATGACACTTCTATTTAAAAACCCATACATTTTCAGTTTCCATGATGGTCTGAGATCTTGATGCTTATATTCATTTCATTGTCTTGGAAATCTATCATGCTGTAGTTTTTTAAAGGCTTTTCTAAATGCCCTCATTGGTCAGACCATATTTGCATAACATGATTTTCATGTGTCGAGCATTAAAGAAGTTTTCATTTTAAATGTCGTTAATTTAGTATGAAAGATTTATACCAGTTAATCAAAGTGAAAGAGTTTCTTTTTATGTGGAAAATGTAAAATTTTTGCATTTTTGGGAGGACACATCTGTTGAGATGTTTAATTCCATAAGACTTGTCCACAATATGGTGGATGATCTTTAAGTGAATTTTCTTGTGAATGAAAGATCTAAGCACATAATTTTGTTTGTCATTTTAATGCTTTTGACTTGGTATCTCCAGCTCGAGATATGAATTTTGAAGAGAAAAGAGGTCGAGGAAACGAGGAAAAAAAATATTGTTATAGAAAAAAAGAATTGTTCCAAAAAACAAAAAAAAAATGTTTTTGGAAATTTTGAGAAAATTTTAAGAACTTTTTACTCAGTGCGGTTTTACGATTTGATGTACAATAGTTTCACAAATAGAGATATACAGAAGTTAAAAAACCTTAAAATTGACTCATACATGACGTATGAGTAACATTTATTTTCATGCTGAAACATACCAGTGAAGGCATTTTCGGTATATTTGTATTTTTTTTCGGTACATTTGCTTTCTGAAAAATCGTCATCAGTGCATTCGACAAGTGTTCAGTACATTTGGTACATTAGCCTCATTCTTAGTACATTTGGCGAACTTTCGGCACATTTGCAGTACATTTTCGGTACATTTTCGGTACAATAGAACAAGTTTACAATATTTACCTGTCGTTAATGAAAAACTGAAAGTAATCGTAGAATTATAATGTTTATATAGATATTACCTATAATCGCAATGTGCAGCTTTTGTAATTTAATGTGAAATTTATGTCATTTTGCTAGAGTTTTTGGAGATGAAAAAAGTGTGTACGTATTTTTATCGTTTTTTAATAATTTTTTGAAAATTTTTTGGATTTTATTAAAATTTGGTGTTTAAGACAGAAAAGTACACACGGCCTCCTAAATTTAAATATTAAGTTTCGATTCAGTACATTTTCACAAAACCCAAATGCCATCACTTGCAATTTTTATAGTTTTGTATGTTTGCTATGGCTTGATATCGCTGACATCCCAAGTCCTTAAGGAATTTAAATATAAAAAGTGTAAAAGCGGCTAAAAAGCCTTTTTTACCCACCTTGTGCGGTTGCTTACCTATGGCTAAAAACAATTTTCTATTTGCATTGCTTTGCACTCTGAGGTGTTATCTCTTTATTTGATATTACATATGGGTCATTCCACCTATAATGGGCCTATCATTACCCTCATGTTTTCTAATTAGGCTTAAACTTTTTTCAGTGATTGGTCTATCATGTAAAAGACATAAAAAAATTAGATAAAATTTTTTTAACCAATATTATTGCTTAAAAAAAATGTTTCAAATTGTGTTAATAAAAACTCGTAAGTAAACCAAAAACAATCATTGATGAATATAAACAAACCAACACAATCCAAATTAGCTTATATATTATTTTTAGGTAGTTGTGTACTAGTAGATGACAAAAAAACTGCAAATCTGAATAAATGAAGGCCTGAACGGTTTCTATGTGGTAAAAGATAAAAAAAATTGACCTTCTGAGAAAACATCAATTTTCCCATTCCCATCATCAATGAATTTTTTTGTTTTACTTACGAGTTTTTTTTAACACAATTTGAAACTTTTTTTTTAAGCAATAATATTGGTCAAAAAAATTTTATCTAATTTTTTTTATATCTTCTACATGATAGATCAATCACTGAAAAAAGTTTCAGCCTATTTAAAAAAATGAGGGTAATGATAGGCCCGTTATAGATGGAATGACCCATATGTATGTGTATCATATATTTGTTAGTACTAACTCATTTTGAATTTATTAGAAATTTAATGTTTGCCTGTCAATGGTAAAATGGAGGCATATCGGTCATTTATCATTTTGTAGCTGCAACAACTTAAATTTCACTATTGACATACATGACGTATGAGTAACCATGCCAATTATCCTGCAATGTATGGTTTGGCAGGCCATATGCACCTGTGGCCTTAGAAGCAGTTCAATTTCAAAGTTTATAAAGACGAGTGAATCAAAAAAACGTGTTCTACCATTTATTTGTGCACATGAGAGTACCGTGGTTTTCTGGCCTGACTTAGCAAACTCTCATTACTTTAAAGCTACCAGGGAATCATATGCATGTAAAAAGATCAATTTTGTACCAAAAATAGCAAATTTTCTAACCTGCCCAGAGCTTTGCCCAATTGAAAGATATTGGGCTCTTATGAAAAGAGATCTTCGAAAAATAGAGAAGAGACTGCGAAAAATTTACAAGACTTCAGACTTAAGTGGAAAAGATCGTACCGTACTGTCGATGAAACAACTGTGCAAAATTTAATGAATGGCGTTAAGAAAAAGGTAAGAAATTTTTATAGAAACAAAAAAATTGTTACTTAGTTTTAGTAATTTATCTTCTGAACACTAGCCATTATTAACGAAAAAGAAAAAAAAACCAAAAAAATAATTGGGTAATTTTCTATAGCTAAAAAACAAAACGCAAGTTTTATCTGGGACAGTCCTTAGAAACTTTGAAAGTCATTTTGGTCGCTAAAATCAATTTAAATATGTCGCGCATTTATTTTTACAATTTTTACAATCAATGTAACCTGTTTTTCCTTAAAAAATTTAGGCATGGCTACATTTGAGTAGCATTTGTATATAACTCGAATTCAAAATATTTCTAGACTTCAAACTTGCAAAATTGATGTTCTTAGAGGCAGTGTCAATTAGATTTACTCACGAATACTTTGTTAAATGAACGTCTTTCTGCCAGCAAAAATATTAAGCCTAAAGTTTCAACTTTGTACATTTTCATACAGCTACATAAACTTAAACAATAACTACGCAGTTTTACTAACTTCCCTTGATACCATCGAAAATAAAATTATTGTATATTTTTAGGCTACCAAGATTTATATAAAATTGAGAACTTTGTTTCCTTACTTTCTGTGCATTTTATTATAAACATTTTAAAATAAAAAATTAGACAAAAATTTACACAATTCTGCACTCCTAGCTTAAAGCAATGAACATCGACAACTACATGTTATTGTTGTTGCTCTTGTTGTTGTCATTGTACTTGTTTACTTATTAAGAATATGTCAAGTGGCAGTTGTACAACAAAAATACATGATTATGTACAAACGCGTACTTCAGTAGAGCAGCTGTAGCCTTGAAGAACTAAGTGTTGTTGTTATTGCCTGTTGGCACTGCCGTTTCTGTAATTTTTTTTTTCCCCCCTTAAGATATGCTACAATTTTTCACTTTACGTTTTTCTTCATCATCATCATCGTTGCTTGCCTTAGTTGTTTTTCCGCTTTTTTCATTGGTTCACTGCAGCTCAAAAACAAAACGCAAGCAGCTGCTGTTGCTGTGGATGTGTGGGAAAACTGTGAATTCGTCTTTTGACAATTTACGCCAAGACATTTTTCCGCTATATTTTTGCATTGTTTTTGTTTTTTTGTGCTCTTGAATTTGTCTTAATATTGTTCGTTTTTTTTCATTGTTCCGTTGCTCTTGCTACAGTTTAAAATTTATTACACCATGCTCTACGGGGCGTATGAGCAATAATAATTGTAATTTTTGGTAATAAAATGTTGTCGCGCGCTTAATGTTGCGTTGTTTTTGTGGCTGTTGTTGTTGTTGTCATCATCATTTATGTAGTTGGCATCACACTAACGCACACGTTACTTCCTATTCTAAAAACGTTAATGTTTTGTTTTTTTGTTTGTTTTTTACTGTGGGTCGCTGCAGTTGTTTTTCTATCATGAACTTCAACCATGATGTATTTTTGATGTGTTTAAGTGTGTCTGTGTGTGCACGCGTTTTATTTGTGTGATCTTGACTTTTGTTTTTTGCATGCGTTTGTATCTGTGCAGCTTGCAAAAAACGCTGTTTCCAAAATAAAAACTCATAACAGAATTTTGAGCACAGCAATTATTTACACTGGATTTACATAAACGAACCAAAAAAAGCAGAAAAGAAGAGCGATTTTAATACAAAAATATAAATAAAAAAATTATGTGCAAGCACTGCTTTTTTTAACGCAAACAAATAAAAAACCTTTTGAATATCTTACTTAACCTCCAGCGATTTTGGAATGGTACCATTTTATTTAATATTTTTTTTAATTTTTTCTTGTTCCTATGAAAATCATCATGCCTCAGGGTATCTAGTGAAAAAATTCCCTTGCATATGCCAATTACTAAAGGAAAATTCTAATATTTTCGATTATATAGACTTAGGTATTTGCATTGCTTGTATTGCAGAAGCAACACCTTTGTAAGCTACATCATCTCTAAACTTAATGAACTGTAGGATCAATGTACACCATGAGACTTTGCTCAAAATTCCTAAGATTAGGACGAAAATATTGAAATTAGCAGAACTACCATAATATTTATAGGCAATGTGTTTTGAAAATGCTGCAAAAGCTTAAAACGTGTTAACAAAATATATCATTCCTATTGGCCGATGTCGAATCCTTTGGGTCCCGTACTTAAATTCAGAATTTTGTTTTATGAAATAAAACAAGCTAGAAAAATTGTTGATTATATCAAGAGAAACTATTGATATTTACATTGTTCACGGTGGGTCTTAACCAAGTTTAAATCACAAGTTGAGTTACTACATAAACTTGAATGGGGAATTCGGGATTTATTTATGGTCGATGTACATCAAAAGGAAAAGAGCTTTTTGTTTTTAATTCCATATTTATTGTTTTTTAATAATTCGTATGAAATACGTTCAATATATGTTTGCTATTTAAAAAAACATCTGATATAGCACAAACGTCAAAGAAATATGATAGATAACTACACAGCAAAAATTTCAGCTCTGTGGATAGTCAGAGTATTGATACTGTTAGGTCAAAGTTTGCTATTTTTGCGGAGCAGCCGGAGACGATGTCTGAACTTGGTCACCAAATTTAGCTGTATGATATCTCATTTAAGAGGGTATAGAAATTTTAACAATGCAAAGCAAAATTGAGATATTCTGAATAAAACCTCGATTTATGGCACCAATTTCAAAGTTGTCATATTTTACTAAATCCTTTTTCCCTTAATCTGGTCTTATAAAAAAGGTCTTAATGTCTAGAGATTTGAATTAATTTTTTGTATAAAAAAAATTGATATCCAAATTTATTAATTTAGATTTGTGGGTTTTAAGAACTAAAAATGGCTATTTTAAGGACAAAATATGGATCTTCTCAGCTCTCCGATCCCTAGAGACCTAAACCTTAGACAGTGCTAGTATCTAATAGAGTAACTTAAAGTGTCAAAATTTAAACAAAGTCGGATGTTTTTTAAATTACATATATATAAGAAAACAGTAAATATGGCAGAAAAAAAACTATATGGATTTCTTTTGTTTTATCCTATACCGACTCTAAATTATATCCCAAATAATCCTCAATTAAAGTTATTTTGATAACTCAAATTTTTTTTAAAATTTGGTTAAAGCCCACCGTTTGTTATCAGGTTCGCTGATGCACAATGGCGCAAAGCGAACATATTCCGTATTCCGTATAGTTCTTCTGTATCAAAAGTAAAATTTTTGTTCGGATTCTTTTTAAGAAAAGTATCTAATTTATCAAGCTGTTACATTTAATTTACGTATTTTCATTATACTAAATAATCTTTCTCATTTCTTCAGAGAAATCTGAAGGTCTTATGCGTTTCAATTGGCATTTTAGTTCCACATTCCTCAAGTCTCTTCTTAGGTAGCCTTTTAGTTAGCACTCCTAAATGAAAAAATATTGTTTTTCTTAGTTTCTGGACATTACTTTTTTTCACAAATAATTGATATTGGTAAGATCTCTAGCACAAAAAAGCTTCGAATCACCATTAAACTTAAATTTGAATGCTAATGGGTGATGCAATTCGAGGTCCCTTTTCCAACTGGGCTGTTTTGACAGCTGTTATATGACAAATGGCTTGTCCACATGACGTTTGTGTTGAGTATTCAATACGACTTAATCATGAATAGACTTACTCCTAAACAACGTTTATTAATTGTGGAAACTTACTACCAAAATCAGTCATCAGTTAGAGAATGCCATCGAGTTCTTCAACATAATTTTGGTCGTTATGAGCGTCCAACTGAGCGCACTATTCGTAACAGCATCACCAAATTTCGAACCAATTTTACACTTTTAGACATTCATCATTCAACCAGAGTGCATACAGCCCGTAATTTTGAGAATATTTCTGCAGTAATAGAGAGTGTTCGTGAAAAACGTAAACATTCGCTTCGTCGCCGATCTCAGGCTTTGGGGATCTCTTCTGAAGCATTGTGGAGTATCTTGAGGCGTGATCTTGGTTTTAAGGCCTATCAAATACAGCTCGTACAAGAATTGTAGCTGGATGATATTGGTGTACGTTTTAATTTCGGTTTATGGGCCTTACAGCAACAAGTAGGAAGCTCTTATTGAGTCACCCTTTATAACATGAAAAACCTTTTGAAAATCATTTTTTATTTATTAATTACCATGGAGTTTTGTAATGCCAATTTTAGTTAATATCGCTAAATGTTAGAATTTTTATGCAATTCAAAAATTTTCTTATTAAAAATATTCCCCAAAGAAACTGTCATGTATTTTCCATCACTCTTACGTTGTTACTCCCCAACTTTAACAAAAATAAATATTTGTGCTTCTTTTATCATGACTCATTAAATACAGAAATCACAGCAAAATGGTAGTGGCAATAAACCATCATTTAAACTTGCCTGCCAACACTGTTAATATTTATTTAGTATTTTATTTGCGCTGAATTGACATTAAATTTGTTTTCATTAAGTGTTTGCCTAAAGTTGTGTTAGTTCTCCTCATCCTAAAAAGTTTGACGTTTATTCGCTCCTTCCCCATTGCTACAAAAACAATGCTTTCCACATTAACTTGATTTCTCCATACTTTAACTTTGTTATGCTGTGTACATAAATTGAAGTAAATTTTAAGGGAAGAATAAGAACACGCTGGTTGAGGAAAAAGTTCTATAAATAACTTCGACTATTAGAAGAATAGTCACTGAATAATTTGCCATCAAGCAAACTGTATGTCTTTCATTTACAATAAACTTCTAGAATATTAGTTTGAATAGCTGTCAAATTAGTTTTGCTTGAAAAAGTTATAATTAAAATTATTTCATGAAATACGAAAAGTAATTATTATTTGTTAATGTTCACTGAACGTAAATAGGCTGAAATATCATAAGATATGAAAAGCTAAAGAAGTATATGTTATGAGCTTACCGAATATCAAATCAATGAAGAGAATCTTAGACTCTCATGACGATATAAAAAATTGTCATTTATTTACCCCCTTTAATCTTGTAAGGTTTCTATAACGTTTCAGAAACATTTCAAAAACATTTCAAATAAAATTTAATGGTGGGTATTGACACATTGCAAAAAACTTTCTGAAATGGGGGTTCAAAATTTCTAAAACGTAACTGAAACTATGGAAAAGTTTATGAGTAAGATTTCTGAAAGTTTTACGAAACGTTACTTCCCGAATGGGAGACTTGTCTGCAATATAGAAAATCAACAGCAGTTGGCTTGCTCACTAAAATGTATTGCATATATTGTTAAAAAATGTATTACCTTCACTTACCGAAGTAACAAATATTTCTAGCGTTGACGATTGCTCCGTTTCAGCAATAAACCTTCACCGAATTCTGAAGAAGATTGAGTATTTAGACTCCCATCTGCTCTTGCTTTGAAGGTCAAGGCATAATTTCGTGAAAGGAGCAAGCAGTGGACGAAATGTGGCTGTGGTTAGAAAGGAAACATATCAAATAAAATTTAATATGTGATGTTAAGTGGCACGTGCAGACACTTGAAATAATATCGACAAAATTTTATAAGTGGGTGTGCTACCTCTCATATAATATGAAACTTGTAAGACTCTACGCAGAAAATTACACGTAATCAAGAAAATTTTAAGAAACTTGGCACACAAATATTTGACGACACATTTGTACATGGCACATTCCAAGTCACAAGACATTTTCCTAGGCTATGCTATGAGAAATAAGGATATATTATATATGCTGATAGCAAAAAGAGAGCGGGATTGGACATTTGAATGTCTGGTATTTCATAAAAGCAAATACAGTAGACGTCCATTATAACAAACCAATTAATGCACGGTTCAGTCGTAATATTGCAAAATTCGTTTTTTTTTTTATTGAAGAAACTGGCTTTTATTAACGCATATATTAACTCGTATAAAAGTTGAGTTAGATTTTGGAATGCCATATTAACTAGTGATTCACCTTTATTGGTAAAAAAAGATATTTCAGTTCAACACTTATGGTTGAATTAAACAATGTTCGTTATTTGGAATAGTGAACATTTTTAACATTCTTAATTTAGAGACATCAAAGAAAAAATTTCAATTTGAAAAACTGTTCCCTAAAATGGAAAATCGTTTTATCGTTATACGATATATTGGACGTTTACTATACTTGGATCTGAAAATAAATCAAGCGAAGCTTACCAAACTCGACAGGAGAACATTTGATGTCTGAAGAAAAATATGATAGAATTGAGCACGGCACCTCCTATTTAACTGAGAAGACTTAAACGCTATTCGCTATTCAAGCAAAGTTACCCAATTTCTTAAAATGCTTGTTATTATTAACTTTAATAATGTATGTAGATCCCTAACGTAGAATATATTCAATGGTAATAGTTTCCCGCAATTCATTGATCTTAAAAACCTTCAGTATTGTTATTAAAGCCTAGAAATTGGCATAAAGTGTGTGATTGGGGTGTCACTTATTTCTAAGTGTCTTTACTTGCCGCCTCTAATGTTTTTATGTTCCTAAAAATTTAAATATTTTCCGAAGAGACTTTGTTTTAAGTTTTTCTGAAACAAAGAGACGTCATCGGTTTCTTGAAAATACTTCATCAAATTATTTCTTAAATATTATTTTAGCAGTAAAGTTTAGTAAATTTCGTTTTCATATTTTGTAAGTAAAAAATAATCTATATTTCTTATAAAATAACTATAGAATTTTGTACATTTTTTAGTTAATTAATTAATCGACGTCAAAATCTATAAAGTGGCTAAAACCATTAAAATTTGTTAGTTTTCGGAGAAGTTTTTCTGAACAAACGCCAATGTAATGTACTGATATTTATTAGCTTATTTTTATATACCTTATATCTTAAGAAGTATATTATTTACTTATTTTTTTAACCAAGGTTGAAATTACCCATAATTGAATAAAAATGGCACCGAATTGCTACGCAAAATTGTGCATAAAATTTTACATTATCTGATACATGAGTTGCAACTTATGTAAAATGGTTATGCACTGTGTCGTTAATTCAACTGACCGTCAATTAGTTTTATATAATTCACATTTAAAAAAAAAATTAATTAGTTACGTTTGCCATATCCAATGTCAATAATTTCACTGTCTGCCAACCAAAGTTCACTGATAAGAAATTGCACTAAAAGGTTAACGAAAGTCAAGTTTTTTTTTGCAAATGACCTAACTGTGAGCCAGAATTCTGTTACGTACATTTTTAAAATATTTGTTGCCCTTGGCTATAGATCCATTTATGAAAATTAAAGCTTATATTATTTTAATCGTAACCCTCAAGGTCATCTGAAAAACGCTTTTAAGCTGCTGCCATATCAGGCATGCCTTTTTTTAAATTGATAGCCTAGGGCCCAACAACACTAATTGAGCACAAGATCGACACATCAAGCTGTGGCAATATTCCATTTTACCTGTAATGAGAAAATTAAAATGCAACGAAATTTATCAAGTGTAGTTAGACGTAGGAGAAGAGAGCAGCATCTCAACGCGTTACTTTCCATAAGTCTTTGTAATAAAGCCTGGGCAAATTCGTTTATGTTTCGAAAACTGACAGAGATGCGTGTCCTACCCCGAACATTGATGTAAAGCACTGCGTATATCGCTTTAAAAATAAAATCTCAAAGAATGCTTATGGCATATAAGGCTCACTTGAACTTTTTATTCTAGAGGGTATAACTTATTGTAACAGATAAAGTTCATTTGATGAACGGTCGCACCAGACCTAATCAAGTCTCAGCAAGGTGGAGTAGGCTCCAAATTTAACTAAAAACTCCTCATGTTTTAAATAAATTTGCCCTTTGAATATCAAAGTACCATTGATATAAGGTGATACTAAAATTTTTCCTTAGCAGACGCTGTAGTAAAAATAATTACCTATGATCTTCTTTGTGATAACGCATAAATTACTGAAACGATATTAAAAAGTGAAGAGCAGCGGGGGCTAAAGCTTTGCATAGCCCGGCGCTTTAAAGTAAAAATGGGCTCCCACTAATTTTAAAGCTTAATCGTCACAATAGCGGACAACTTATATATCCTACGAATGTAAGAAAAAATATTGTTCCATACCGATGAGCAAAAAAATAAAATGTTCTCTGGAAGCATATAACATGATGAAGGACCTTTTTTATGTAAATTAACTTCAACGTCCTGTTTCATTTCTGCTAAAAAAAAACACAAGGCCTTTCTCCTAGCTAAGATCCCTAGCAAGTGGCTATATATTTTGCTATTTTGGGGCTCTCTTGAGCTCTGGCCATATCCCCTTCTAGCTCTGACTTAATTCTTTTTGTAAAAATTATTCGATACTCATATCGAATTCTGCGATACTTTTCAAATTTATAAAATTTACGATTCAAGTTAATACTTCTCGACTTTTTAAATATATTTCGATATGAATCGATGCATTTTGACTCTGATGGCCTTTTTTGATGCTGTTCAACACCGTTCGATTTATCTAATGTTAGTGGATAATCTTTCATACTCTCCGGCTTTTATTGCGCTTTTTTGATACTCTGCGATACCATAAATTCATACGCATTCAATTGTTTTCACTTCAATTAAATGATCTCAAAAACATATATCAACTTTTCGATACGTTAGGACTTTTTCGATACCATCGACGCTTATAGATTTTTTCGGCAATTTGCGTTACTGTTTTCAACACATATTTATATATATATATATATATATATATATATAGACTTTTTTGATACTTTGTTTTGTTGCTTTTGACTTTTGTTGATGATCCCTCATATGATTGGATAAATTTTCGTACCTTATCTTTTCTTTTAAGGTTTTCAATTTTATTTGAACTTCAAATTCAAGTTTTGCTTCGTATTACACACCCTAATTTTTCTTTCGGAATTTTTTTGCAATATTTAATATTTCTTTTAGTTTTTGTTGATTTTCTTTTAATTATGAGTTGATATTCCTTTTTGTTTATTGAGATTTTTAAATTTTTTCAAGCAAAATTTCTGGCCAATTTTGACGAATGTTTTACCTTGATAAAAAACGTATAAAATATAAATCATTATTTCTGTTTGTGATTTTTGAAGTTATCGCGCCTACCTGCATAATTTCACCCACCTGCACATTACATGCCTTATAATGGCTATATGTTTTGTAAGCACTAATTTGATATTTAACGTTAAAGGTATCAGCGTGATGTTTACTATATATTTGTTATACAACGTGACTAAATTAGGTGATAAAACAATTATTATGAAAATGACTTGACGCTTAACTGCATTTCAGTGAGTATCTTATAATTTTACACACTAATTTATTACAGTCTCTGCAATAAATTGCATTTAATGAATGTAAAGCTCAATTTTCATATAAAAAGGCAGACTAACATTCGATAGGTATAGTTAATTTTGCAAAGTCAAAGTCAAAGTTTCACTTACCAACATTCAGGATGAAATTCGTCTGCTTACTCGTTGCTTTTGCTGTAATGGCTGTTATGGTAGTGTCTGCAACTGACACCAGCGACAACACCAACACCAACACCTATAAAAGCAACACCAACTCCAAGACCTATAAAAGCAAATCAAACTTGGATGGCACCGTTGTGCTGAAATCGACTAACACCGATACCAGTGATGACAATACTAACACCTCTGGCAATACCAACGATAATATGGTCATGTCAGCATTGACTAATGACAATACTGACACCAATGACAATAGTCTCACTGATGACAATACCAACGATAAGAAGTAATTTAGAATTATCAAAAATGCAATTTGCAACATATAACTATCATTAATATATATATTAATAAAGGAAGCATATTTATACGCGTCAGAGTCTATCTAATCGATGGCTCTGTCAGCGTTCAAAAATCTATTCATTGATTGTTATCTTTCGTTGCTGAGTCCTTAAGTTTAATTTATAAGGATCAGATCTTATTGATTTTTCAGTTAAGGTAATTTGAAGCAGCTTATAGTGTTACTGCGGGCCAGCTATTTAGGTTATGTCTGAATAAAAAGACAACTAACAGAAGAGTCTAAAAACTTGAAGGCGCATGTCACGATGATCACATAACTTCTAATGAATTCGACTTACCACTTCAGTAGTAGATTAGCCATCATCTCAAGTTATTTCAGTCAGACTGTCGTCAACCAATTTAAAAATATCTTAGTTTTCGGGCTTGATTATTTATGTTTGTATAGGTATACGCTTACATTCGCCAACATTTGTTTCTATTGAAGCGATTTTGTCGTTTCGTTTATTGCTCTTTATGTCGCAATGGCAAGACAGCCAGCAGAGTTCAATTTTTTTCAAAATGACTCTAGAAATACATTTCCAAATAAATAATCGTTCATATGTTTAAGGACGTTATCCTAAACAATAGGCCACGTACAACTTAAAACACATTACGGAAATAATTCAATTGAAAACGTCTCTAGTTTACAAGAAAAGAGCACATTTGATACGGTTCCAATATAGATGAATCTTCATATTATCTCTGTTTTCAGGTCGTAGAGAATGTGTTTATATTTTGCATCTGAAACTTTGTGGAACAGTTCCCAACCTACTCATAAACAAATTTATTTTTTCTCTCAAATGGCAAAAAGTAAACGTTTTTCTGCGAAAAAGTTCTTTTTGTCAGCACTATTAAAAAATTAATTTATAAAATGGCAAAACCTTTAATTTTGATGTGGGATGAACTTGATGATATTTTTTTCATCGTTAAACAAAATTTTCCGGCTATTTCAGAAACTTTTGTGCTCCTACCAAGCTCTCGACTCTAACATGAAATTAAATGCCTGAAAAACTTAACCTATAGGCAGTCCATGTTCTAATCATCAGCCAATGTTTGAATTATAATCGATCGTGATTCGTGATTAGATCTGTGTAAATTGCTATAGTTTCTGTGGGTTGCTATGAGTTTAGCACTTCCATTGCTTTTGCAAACATCATCATCATCATTTTCTTTATTGCATGTCAATTTGAAAGGATTTCTTTTGTTGCGTTGATTCTTGTCCCTCTGTTATTCTGTATAACGTGTCAATAATATCAAGCTGAATGCTTTGGTCGCAACACAAATGTTCCGTTCATCGTTTTCCCGATTATGTGAGTTTCGAAGCAGCGAGTTTAATTATTGAGCAATGGTGATTAAGGGATCAACTGCCAATTGCACCGTTCAAATTAGTCGCGATTCGGCAGCAAGGACGTAACAACTTAATGCATGTATTTGGATAGGTTCATGTATATGTAATGATCTGTTATGTTGCATTACATTATTTTGTTATTATAAAACGAACACATTAAACAACCATAATATTAACCACATGTTGACTATATTAAAACAAATACATTTTTTTCAAATTTTCGTAAGAACTAAAAATGTCAAAGTTTCTCAAAAATTTTAAATTCCGCCAGACTGAAAATGGTGCAGGGTTGCGGGATGTTTTAAAATTTTTTGGGGTGCGTCAATTTAACACTGAAAATATTATTCTTTTCGGATCGCACCATCTTACCTATAGGGTGCATCGAAAAATGATATTACGTTTGAGGAAAAATCAAAAGTAAAAGTAACCTTCATGCCATATCTTTTCTAAGACAAGTGTATGGCTAATTTATAATAAAATTTCTACTCTATCTAATGATATTGAATAGTATATCTACTTTAATTAAGTAAAATTTTGTGATTCAGGGACTTGTGTGTGCCGTACAATCATTATTTGTTATAAAATATACAGTGTTGAAAAAAAAAATAGAAATGACGTATTCTTTATAAATCTTTTTTAAACTTTGCGCTATCACAAAGCAAATTAAAATTAGTACCAATAGAAAAAAAACTTCCCCAAACAGAAAGCAGTTCACTAACAATTTGACATTTTTATATTAACAACGTCTCTTAAGCTGTATGCAATAAGTTCCATAGAAATATCGTAAAAAATATAATCGTAACGCCTAAGCAATATGTGATATCACCCCATTTCGAACCGGTATATTGTAATTTAACAGACCATCTGAACCAATCGGTGAATTTTGAATAATGCTAATTAATAAAATTCATTTCACACACACGAACACAATAACTTGCCAATCAACGGTTTATTATGTTTGCATGCTTGTTCCTATTTGCGCAAATAATTTGTTTTAAGCAATTTTAAAACTTTAATAACTTGATATTAAAATCAGAATATCGTTACAATTTTTATTGGAGACTAGGAATAAAACTAAACTTCTTGCTGTAAGTTTTTGATATCAACCAAAAAATTTGTACCTATATGAATGTTTTTTAATGTAAATTTTCGTTAACAGTGTGATGTGAATATTCAATAAAGAATTTTGACATACCCCTGAGGATGCTTAAAACCCATAAGCGAAACGTCGGGTGAACAAATGAATTTAACATTGTTTTATTCATAAAATCAAAATTGACCTAACAGCCTGTTTTTCAACAAAGAAAAACCTTTTCAATTTAAACAAATTTGATCAAAATTATTTCATCAAATTTATAGAATCCTTCAAAGCAATCGGAACATTATGGAATAGACACTTGCCAATAAAGATG
The DNA here is from genome assembly GCA_963680825.1 of Meiosimyza decipiens. Lineage (NCBI taxonomy): Eukaryota > Metazoa > Arthropoda > Insecta > Diptera > Lauxaniidae > Meiosimyza > Meiosimyza decipiens. The sequence goes on from OY804261.1 coordinate 59,240,012, forward strand.
ACTTAAAATTTTTACGTATGCACTACTCGAGCTATAGCAGAAATATTGCACACAGTTACTTAACTATGTTCATTTAAGTTGTAATTTATATAATCTAGCGATTAGTGGAACACCTATTAATATTAAGAAAGCCTATAATTAAAACATTCAAAAAGAAACTTAGACCATGCGAAGGATAGCTCCTGTTGTTAATGTAATAGTCAATTTATTAATTTTTCCCAATATTTCTCCTAAACTGCGTTCATTTATTACCTGCGATAACTATTCCATTCTCAAGTAGTACTTTCTTTCCAAATAAAAATTTAGTGCCATTTTCTGCTTACCGATTAATATAAGGCGGAGAGAAAATGAAATGCTAAAAAAGTTTTTTTGAGGATACTCTTCTTGTGTCGTTGGCTCAGTTCCTGTCAGGTCTTAAAACGCGCTTAAAAAATAAACATTAGAAGAGTCAATATTACACATTTGCCACAGCGAATCCTATACAAAACGAGATATCAGAGGAAGGGCAGATGTTCACTTTCGCTAACTCGAAAACTTCAATCATCTATTAACTCAGATATAATTTTGAATTTCATAGAGCATACAATTTTTTCGAGTATTACAGCTAATTCATCCGTTAGCTGATTGTTAATCCAGACATTAGTCAGCTGTCCCATAGTAAGTAACTAGATCTGTGATGCCTATTTCCTATAAACCTAACTAAAGATTGAAGTAAAGGAATGTAAGAATTTATGATTACATTTTTAAACGCTGAGAGAGCAATCGATAAGATCAGCTCTGACAGGTATATATTGCTCGCTTTATTGAAATATACTTAATGATAGTTGACATAATATATGTTTGCATATTATGTTCTAGACAGTTCTAAGTTATTTCTTTTTGTCATCAGCATCGGTATCGTCATCTAAGTCACTATCGTCATCATCGTCATCTTCTGGCTGATTTAAATTGTTGTTGTGGTCATTTTTTAGTGAATTGTTAATGTTGTTATCATTGATATTATCCCCGATATCGTCGACATCATTTTCGACATCATCGTCGAAATCATCGTCGACATCATCGTCGATATCATCATCGACATCATCGTTGACATCATCGTTGACATCATCGTTGACATTATCGTTGACATTATCTTTGATATTATCGTTGATTTTATTGTTGTTATTTTTCTTGATATTATCGTTGACAATATTGTTAATATTGTTGTTATTATCATTTGTTTTAACTGCTGGTAGAAACTTTACTGGAGATTGTACTGCTGGTTTTGCATTTGACTCCACCATAACAGCCACCGTAGCAATAATAACGAGTAAGCAGACGAATTTCATTTTGAAATGTTGTATGAGAAACCTTATTTTTGACTTTTCAAAATTAACTATAAGCTCTCAAAAATTGGTCAGCCTTTTATATGAAAAATGGCCTATACAGATAATGCAGACATTTTACGCCGCCAATTAGAAAGATTGTAACAAATTGGTGTGTAAAATCTTAAGAATCTTACTAAATTATTTGCAAGGCTTATGTCATTTCGAAAATAATTGGATGAGCATCCAATTTAGTTACGTTGTATATGGGCATTTCTACCGAAAGGTACACCATGACAAAAAAAAACATAAAGTTCAAACTTTAACAAAAAACATTGCTGTTTTAAGAAATGCATCTTAGATAAATTTTATCGAACTTATGGCATTATTCATTTAAAAAACTCAAACATAACATATGGATGAAAAACCTTATGGAAGAATGTAGATTTATGTTTAAAGATTGTGAGAAATTATGCGAGTAGGTGGAACTATGCAGGACTTGGTCTGTGTATGGAATATCTATTGCACAAGGAAGTAATTGCATAAATTAAAGGATGCTATATGTAACAAAGCTTACTGATGATATGACGTAGCGATTTTGTGTTCCTTATAGTTGTTGGAGTTATTTCTCCAAAACACAAATTAAAAAATGAAGGACGCTATATATTACAACATGATATTTCTCTTGTACAATATTTCCTGCAATAGCAATCACTCTGACGTTAAATTTAGTTACAGAGATTAACTATAATTCGATTACTATGGAAAATCTAGCTATGGAATTTGGTTCTATAACCAAAATAGTGTGCATTTTTTTTTTAGATATAAAACAAAAACTGGATAGAATATGGGCGGTTTTTGACGGGTGGGCTTGATGCGTCACATACAAACAAAAACTTTAAAAGCTTTACACCAAGAGCCTTATATGCAAATTTATCCAAGCTTGGGTATTAGAATATTTGGTGACACAAACAACCCCTCAACAAAAAATTAGTGACATTTGAAATCTAGGGATGGCATCTCACATTTAATAAATTGCACTATGTGCAAAAATGTATCCAAGCAAATTTCACCAAACTTTTCAAGGGAACGACACTTAGAAGTAAAAGACAAAATATGGACGGCGTTTGGCAAGTGAATGTTACAACTCCACCACCAGCAAAAATTCAAGCAAAAGTTCACAAAGTTGGTACGGAAACTTTTTGTTAAACAGAAAAGCATCGATCAAAAACTTGGCGTCATACATCTTTTAAAAGTTGATGACTCATAAAGCCAAAAAATAAAACCTTATCTCAACTATCAATAATCGTGCAAAATCGGGACGGGCATCTAATACTATATAATGTAGCGTTATGTAACATTACGTGATATTTTTGTAGGGTAATGAATTGAAACAACTAATTAAGAAAAACAACTGAAGTATTAAATAGAATAAGAACCGCCAAAAGTCTGAAATTGAGTGGAACTGTTGAAATTTTTAATGGCATGGGCTCGTTATACCATATCCCATAGAAAAGGCAAACCATTATCTTTTCATTATTGTGATTTCATTAATGCAAAGTGTTGAGACAGCGAGGATATATCTGAAAAATCAATCAAAAATTATATAATAACTTAGTTTGTATATCGATGACTGTAAGCACGTAAATAATGTATCAGTCGATTATAATTTTTGCTTGTGATGTGATGATACTAACACAAATGATGGTATACGTAGTGGAACGAAACGTCAAATGTTTCAAAAACCAATTTTTTTTTGTAAATTATATGTCAATGAGAGGCTTCTACGCATTTTGAGAACACATTAATAGGGTCCAACATTCTGATTCGGAATAGAAAATACATTATTGAGTTGTGGTAAAATATCACTAAATAAATTTAACAGTTAATTTTATTGCAATCGACAATACCTAATGAACAAAAAATCAATAAATCTACATATCCAAAACTGGATGAAAGTTGCTCTTTGCGTTGCGTTTTAGCCTGGAATGCAATAGTTTGAAAAGGTTTTTTTGGGATCGCTGATTACGTGATCAAAAGTACAGAGTATGCATTCTCTGATAATGAATTTCATTACAGTTTTACGATGGCCTGAAGTGAATCTCGCCATAAAAATATTCCATATTTGTAATAAGTTCTAATACAAATTACAGTCATTAGTATAGACCGATATTCTTGTAAATGTTGAACTCAATTAAACTTGAATACAATTAATTAATGAAAATTTTTTAGTTTCTGGAATAGTTGAATGAATTAGTTAGTAACTTCATACATAGTTATTTTTATTAAGACCCTTCTCTTGAAAGCTTATGTCATAGTTGGCTTTGCCAATCTTTAAAATGGTGGCTAAAATATAAGCGTGACAAAAATTTTTACAAAAGTTTTATGCTTCTAAAATCTCTACTCATGCTACTCATGTACTTTTTTGTCACGAGTTGGATGAGTGACAATTGTGTCATTTCACTAAGAAATTAACTTACTCCTCTCAATTATTTTTATCTTATATTTTACAGTGTGGCCAATAATAACTGTCAGTAAAACAAAACGTTACAAAAATCAAAGTCGTCAACGATATTTTATTTTATTTATTTATTTTAGAAGTTCAATAATATGTCAAAATTTCTTAAATTAATCATTTAATTCGAATCTTTCACCCTTTTCCTTTAACGGCTCACATGCGGCACGCACCATATTCTGGTATATTTTGTCAATTTTCAAGCCTTTCATTGAGCCAATATTACCTTACATATAGCCCAATAAGCATCAATCCAAGAAATTGAGATCCAGTGATGCTGCTGGCCATTCTTTGACAGTGATGAAATCAGGCAAATTTTCTCGGCATCAGTCTTTAATATCTCTTTTTATGATACTGCTCCCCACACTACGATTTTGGTAACGTTTTGATATCGGAACAGCCAATTTATTCTTTTAAGCATTTGCCAGACATTACAAACATTACCTCATCTGCACCGTGCCGACAAGAAGCTCCTTCTTTTTTGCAGCACGTAATTGCTTTTGCTTATCTGTTAGCCCATGAGCTCGTTATATTTTATAGGTCTTGAGCCGTAGGTCAGTCCTGATAAGAAGCTGCAAAGAAATCTTGAATAATTTCATATCCATTCCTACAGAACGGGTCCATTTCGTTGAAATCGTTCTAACACTTGGTTTAGGACGTCAGTTGTTCGCACAGTCAGACTGTGTCAAATTTTCTTTTTTAATCTTCGAGCTCTCCGTTTCATTATATCGCTTTATTGTCCTATGTATGTATGAAACTCTTTTCTATTCCGAGTGGCTTTAGTGTTTTTATGATATCAACAATTTCTATAACTAAGCCACGTTAACTTCCATGACGCTTCTCAGCTTGATATAAAGAATTTCTTTTGCCATGAACTTTCTTTGTGTACAATTACATTTTAAAAAGCAATGCATGCTTAGATTATAAAAAACATATGATCTTAAAACTTTTTTAGTTAAGGGAAATTTACTGACAGACATTATTGGCCACACTGTATACAACTTTTCTTGAAATATGTGCCAGAAAAACGCAATACTTTTGTTTTTGTTCTGTGTATGTTCATATATGAAAGTCATATATGATGACAGTAACTGCTAGTTGTTAACTTTTTGCTGACACTGTACACTATAGTCAACACCATACAATCAACTCTATTCCTTTTGACAACTCAACAATAAAGTCAAGGAGAATTGAACTGGATTTTAAAGTGACAGTTGACAGTTTTGCAACATTTTCCAAAATGAGAAAACTTACAGCCAACTGGATAAAGCCAGCAATATGAGTAAGCAAAAAGAGAATTTATAAAATGTTATGCATGCGAGTCAAATAGTATATACCATTATTATGAAGGTGCTGCTGAAATTAATTGAATCCGACATTTTCGTGATAAACTTGTGCATATTTTAAATGTTGAAAAGTTCAATGTGACCTTACTCATCCCAATTTGTCATACAACTTTTTAAAATCAAAAACACGAAAACGAAATGGTCAAATTACTTTTAACACGCCTTGTTTATCAACCAATTATATATTTTTATCACTCAATTACATTGATACGAATATAGCAACTTACATAAGTATCATACCGAGACATTTAAGGAGCGTTACCAGTTCCATATTTTCACTTTTGTCGGTTAAGCTGATGATACAAAAAAAACACATTTGAAACAGCGCTCAAAAAAATCATGCCGCACTGTCATTATAAAATTTTGACTTCACTTTTATAAAAATTTTTTTTTGTCATAAATACATCAGTTTTTGGAAATAGATATTTTTGTTTACAGCTAACTGAAATTCTAACAAATCTTGGGTGCACGAATTTTTGAAGAATAAAACTCGGTTTCATATTATTTGAGATTCTCTTGAAAAACAAACTCTTTCGATTTCTATCTGTTGCCTTTGACTGATTAAAATATTACCACATATACCCGAACTGATGTTAAATCCTTTGTTTGATCTCTATAATCTTACGAAAACAGACATTTCTGGCACTTAAACAAACTGCAGTAAACTGTCGCAGAAAGTAGTTAATAAATTAAAACGTAGGCAAAAGCTCTTTCGTGGCTGTCTCATTTGACCATTAAAACTTGAGACATGAACACAACACAAAAAAGTAAGAGCAATAAAAACTCCTTTAGGCTCTTATGCCATTAAGGACATGGTTTGCATAAATTAAATTCCCAACTCAAAAACAAAATATTTAAATTCTTTACTTTTTTATTAAAGCAGACAAAGTGTCCTTTAAGTCCTGGCAATATGCACTTAATTACTAACATAAAAACAACAACCACCTTTACCTATACCATATAAATTAAAAGGAGAAAAGATAAATGAAAATTTTAGGAGCAATAGAAAAGAGTGCAAAGGCTGCATTTTAGTTGAAGGATCTTTAAACTTTTTCTATAAGCAACCACTATACATATGGGTTGCCAACTGCTCTTGGCGTGACATTTTTTATCACTGCAGCAGCATTGCTGCATAAATTATCATTAAATACAAAATAAGTAAATGAAGCGGTAGAGGAAAATAAGCAAACGAAAAGCAGCATAAAGGAAATGAGCGCAAAGTGAGAGTGAAGTAATGTACACATGTGAACAATTCAGGATGTTGTAGGCTTAACGTGATTAAAGTTAGTTGGTATAGAATAGAAATATTAACACATTTTGTACAATAGTTGCTAATTTTTTGGTTATAAGCGGAATCATCAGTGACTTTAAGCCAGTTAGTTAAAGTTTCTAAGCCTGATATGTTTCCCTTTTTACATGGAACTGTTGAGAAATCAAGCAAAAAGTGTTTTATTTGCTGCTAAGCGGAGTCATAAGTGACCACTTAGTAGGTTGATAAGAGCTTCTAAGCCTTTATCACAGAAAGTGATATAAAGACATAATTCTTTTTTCTGCTGTTTATTTGGGTGCATCACCAAGACAGCTACAAGCCGACTGCATGAAAAGTAATAAACAACAATAAAAAATAGTTTTTCCTTTGCTTTATTTCACTGTTTGTTTGGATTCTCAGCAGATCTATGTAAAAAAAGAAACATAACAAGCATAAAAATTTCAAATCGGGTTAAAAGTCACTGATGATTTTGCTTAGCAGGGGATGAAACTAATATGATTACTTTGAACACTTTTTTTGCAAATTGTATTTTGTTTTGGTATTGATACACACTATACTGAACAATAATCTCTGTTAAATAATTATAAATGATTTTCTGTTCCGATACATTACAAAGAAATTATGTATTTTAACCTATAGGGTCTCAGTTTTAAAAACCTAATTTTGGCTTTAAAAATTACGTTTTTGTATGTTGTTCTTGATGTCAAGCGGATGATATTTGGGTTTTAATTTGACATATTATTATTTAAAAAGGCTTCTAATTGATAGTTACTGTGCTCTTAATTACTTTATAATAATACTACCAAAAATCTGTTTATTTAAAAAAAGTTAGCAGATTCTAGTGCCATCATTGTATCATATCATATCATATAGATATGGATGGAATTGAGATAGTATATCAGTTGTCATCACTTATCTGATTTGTAAAAAGTTTCTAGTCAGGGATGTGAAATAAGTTTTATGATGATGTCCTATAATAAAGTCTCCAGTCACCAAATTGATTAATAAACTAGAATCGTTCCGATAAGATGACATTTTTACTATATTTTTTTGGAAATTTATATATCGCTACATTCAAAACAAAAAAATCTTTCCGTATTTGCAACTTTTATAAAAATTTCATTTAATTCTAATCAAAATGTAGGAAAAAGTTCATATTTCCTAAAACTTAAGAGAAATTCAAATGCATTATAATTTTTTCCCAAGACGATTTAAGTACAATTTAAGATGTATATCAGAAATTCTCGATCTGAACGTATGTATATTTAATATGTGAATATGTTCGTGCCTGTGACAAGTGACAGCGACAGTTATTTATTATGCAAATATGTTTAGGAGAGTATGAAATCTACACAATATGTGTGTGTTGGCATTTAGGACGTTCTCTTAAAAAGCTTAAACATTTAGTTTACCCTTCATATGCGACTTTTGACATGTACATCAAGTTGCTGATAAGTTTTTGGCCAAAAAAGCTAAAAATTTACTCATTACAGCGATGACGAACTCACATATGTATATATTTTGAGAAATTTTAAAGTAAACGATTGAATAAATATAACACAGTTCGACAAACCTCAGTACCTGAAAACTAATTATTTTTTTCCAAAGGTTTTCGACCCGCTAAATTTGAATCCGGGGGCAACAGAGATTACGGTTTCAGAGATATTCTAAATTAAATTTTACCGCTACAAAGTCATTCGCCTCTAGTCATTATTTGGCTACAGACTGACTGTTCTCTATTTTAGTTTCTGTGAAATGTTAATTAGAAAATATGTTTAAATATTCAATTAAAGAAATACTTATGTAAGTTATAAAAACGCTTCTTGTTAGTTTTAATGCATTCTTTAAAAAAAAAAAAAAAAAACAAAAAAAAAAAAAAAAATAAGTGCGAATATCACAGTTTTTAATGTATTTGAGGTCATATTACATCGAAAACAAGTTTTTATTTATTGAGTTCAAAAGAACTGCTTTTTCTCTTGAAATCAGTATCTTTCTTTTCTTTCAGAAATATCTTAAATTGAAATTTATTATTCAGGTCTGCATTCAAATCAAATTAAGTTTCAATAAGATAATGTGTAATACATTTCAATTACGGAGAAAAATTATATTTCAAAGTGTATTTGGAAGAGAAAAAATAGTTCTCTTGAAACCAACTAATGGTTTCATAGCTAAACATTTTTTCTCGATGTAATATATACTCAAATACCTTGAAAAACGAACTTATAGGTTAGGATATCTCAAAAACGGAAACCACTAGAAAAATTCTGAACTCGGATTCAAATTCAACACGTCGAAAATCTTTGGAAAAGTATGTTTGGGTTTCAAATACTTTGAACTGGCCAAACTTTATCGAACCGTGTAATTAGTAAGAAAAATATTGAATTTTTGCTAAAAGTCTTGAAAACTCTATCAGTGACATATAACTATGCATTAGCATTGTTAAAACTCACCTTCAAAATAGAGAAAAACTTCGCTGAAACAAAAAAAATCGGTACGATTGAGAGCATAAGTTCACCCATACGTCCTTGTTGCTGTCGTTCAATCAAAATCATTGCTCTAGGGAGTCAAAGTATTATTAAAAAGAACATAAATTCTTTATCGTTCAAATTAATTACACGTCTCAAGGCATCTGCATCTGTAGAAAACTTCTCCTGCTAGTGAATGACAATTGCGCTAATAAAATCATCTCTAGTCCATTTTCAATTCATTGGATATGTAAATGAGTAAAGTTTTCGAAGATTATGTGGCCATTGTTTGATACAATTTTCGCACAGACGGACTGATTGTGCCATCTTGGAAAAATTTTAATAGAAATGCAGTTACAGTGAATGGTTTGCGTTACAAAATATTAATAATTTTATGGCCAAAGTTGATCGATCTCGATTTTGAAGTACCGCTAAGTGCAAAAAAACTGAGTTGCTATAAGAAAATTTTGAGATCGTGTAATCTGAAGAAGTCCTATTTGAGATTATCCAGCCATATTGTGTGATTTGACACCATACATTTTTTTTCTTTTGAAGTTTGTTAAATTACCAAGCGTATAACAGTAAGCCAAAAATAATTTTTCCGCCTAAAGCGGAAATCGAAAAAGTTACTACTGCAATAATATTATTGAAGATATCATCAAAAGAGCAAAAATTCGCTTATTTACATAAAGAAATAATTAAAATTTTTTGTGTGGATCAAACATTTTTCTTTGGAAATTACTTGAAATAAGGGCTTTTGCCCTTAAACTTAATACCCTGCACTCAGATAATCAAACTTAAATGTTGACCTTTTACCTATCACTTCCATGCACCGAGGGTTGCCATTATGAGCAATAGCTCATAGTATCTAATCAGTTGGTTCATAGCCCTCTGTAATCGAATTGGTCCTTTTTTTGACGTCTATATATATAAGTGATATTTAAAAAAATAAACTATTTGCATCAGATTAGTGTTAACTAAAATAATATTAACTGATACATGATAAATCAAATATTTTGCTTGAGATATTTTTAACTTATTCTTTACGTTTTCTGAAATTGCATTATTTTAAGAATTTTAAGCGAATTGTTAGCTTAATGCTCATGAGGTGTTAGTTAGAGTTAAGTTTTGTTTCTTACCTACAGCTAAGCTGCTGTAACTTTTAACGATAGCCATGTAATCGGATGCTAAAGTCGTAGCTTTATTTTGCGCTATAAAAATGCAGCCAGCTAAACGAAAGACCGACAGGTAGGATGCAGCGGAAAGCCAAGCATTAAAGTTGGCAGCACAGCATAGCAACAAAGTAAACTTTTTTCATTGTATTAGTCACAACTGTGCTTTACGCCAGCGATATACAAACATATAAAGGTATGCTGCACTATCAGCACACGCCACTATAGACGCGTTAAACTATGGCATGAAACCTGAATAAACGGTGGTAAAAAGGTGCAAATATTTTCATGTAAATGATTAAACTACTTAGCTTTGTGGCTAAGTGACATTAAATTTTGTCAATATGATTTTAAACTTTAGTCGAGTTTTATTTGCGTTTTGTTTTACCTTTCAATAATATTTGTTTATTTTCGATATTTTTCAAAATTGTTTTACTTTTGTTAACATTTTAGAAATATTTGAAACTATTCCTTGCCGATAATTTTGAACTCTTATAGATTTTTCGATATTTTATAATGCTTCTGAATAATATTTTACTCTGCTACATTGTTTTAAACTTTTTCTTTCCCTATGCAGGTTTTTTTGCTTTCCATATCTACACTAAATGACTAATAACAGCAGCTCAACATATGCAAAAAACTTCCGCCCACTATTTAATTTTTCGACTACAGTGCGCGCTTAAATTTCTTGCACGCGCATACTTTCTCTGAATATTCATAAATAAGAAACAAACAAACAAAAAAAAATAAGAACTAAACAAATTGCACTTAAAAGCTCTAGGTATGAAAAATAATAGCAATGGTGCCAGAAACCAAGATGGCAAACGTTGTAACTTCTATAACAACAACAACAACAAAAATCCGCCCAACATTATGACCAAAACATGTTCCGTTCATTCATTTCCACATTTTTGCTGTTTTGCTAGTTAGCGTGCATACAACTTGGACACCTCAGCGCTGAGTCGCAGTAAGAATACAAAAAAAATAAAAGTGAAAACTGCAGAAAAATGTAGGAAAGTAAAAAGTTTTTTAAAATAAAATTAAATGAAAAAACCTGCAGCTGACATAAAAAAAAATTAAAAAAATTCTAGTGTTGCTTATCATAACAAGAATTCAAAAGAGAAATAGAAAAGCAAAAAATCTAGAAATTGCATGGGAGAAAGCTGCAAGTACTCTAAAGTAGTCAACCAAACCCATGTAAAAACGATAACTGTTGCGGATAAGCAACGACGTGCAGTTTAGTCGTTACAAAAGCTATGGGCAAAAAAGTTAAAAAAAAATAATTTGAAAATAAGCACAGATTTATGCGCGTTAATTCATTGGTACTTTGTTGCAAAAACATTTTAACAAAGCAAAACTGAGGCATATCCCGTTCAGACTAGCCAGCAGCTTATGTCGCATGCCAAAAAAAAGTGAAGGAATCAAATGTTGATAATATGAATTTGAGCTTACAATTAAAAATTTATTTATTTTATTTATAATTTGTTAATGACTATGATAAAATAAGTAAATTTCTAAAAGTGTGTCACTTGCCAAGAGGTTATTAAAGCTTAAAAAAATGAATGGTAGATGAGCTGAAGAACAAACGATTCTCAGACTAAAATTTCAGAAACATATTTTGAGAAATGGTTTCAACATGTTGACGTGACTCTCTCTCCAATATAGCAAACTATTCGAAATAACTAGTACGACGAATATGTGGCCCAATAATTTTGTCCAATATCCAAAACTATGCGGAAATGCAGGCTTAAAGTTTTAGAAGTATCAATATGCTACCTAAGGCTTGAGATGACTTTTTTGCACAAGAAGAGTTATGTGGTATTTGATTTCATTAAAAATACATTAGAGAAACCTCAGTTCAAATGATAAGCCTATAATACAAAATTTTTCTTTAAAAAAAAGTAATCAAAAGGTTTCCTTTGGAAACCGGAACAGAAAATAATTTATAATTATTTTACTGAGCTTACTGTTCACTACATGTTGCACAATACAAAGTTCAATAAAAAAAAAAAAAAATGGGATGAAATTAGCGATGCAAGTTTCATTCATTTCTGGATGGAATCGTCAGTAACTTTTAAGTCGATTAGTAAGAATTTCTAAGCATGATAAGTTTCCTTTTTTGCACAGATTTCTTGAGAACCACGCATAAAGTGAAACAAATCAAAGCAAAAATTATTTTTTCTGTTGTATGTGTATTTGTTTTTGAAACTTATTTAAAATTACATTTTCTTTTGGACTAAATGGTCACTGATGATTCCATTTGGCACTGAATTGAAATGGTGTGAATATTTTTAGCCATTTTTTCTCAATTTATCTTTGTTACATGTTAGTTTTTTGGTGCTGTCCCAGACTGTGCTGAACAACAGTATTGACAGTCTCATATGTATATACTTATGTACATGGCCGGATTAGGAAAATTGCCGCCCCCACGTCAAACATCTAATGCCACCCCTTATAAGGAGGCAGAACTATCTTTGTAAAAAAAGTCACTATTCATCTATATCTAAATAAATAGATCAATCAAAATCGTCAATAAAACCCATGCATAGAATTCTCGATACCCCCAAACCTCAACTATGTATTAAAGGTGAAATAGTTTTAAGTATTGTTATCACTAATGTGATAATACACGGTAGCGTGAACTAACTTATTTTCTAAGGTCACTTGTCACTTATGAAACGATTTGTATCACATTTTGCTTGATATTTTTAATTAAGTATTATAGTTTGAAAAATTAGTAACAGTGAAACGAGTATCGTTCCTTGTACCAAAAAGTATATATAAGCCCAACACTGCACTGACAAAACTTGTAAAAGTAGAACAATTCCCACAAGTCGATACCCTCTCATTTTTTCAAATGCCTCTCTTCATCTTGTGCTGTCCGAATTGTTTTGGCGCTAAGCCTGAGATAATTCTCTCAATACGACACCTTAGCATTTTTAAGTTTTTCATCGCCTGGAAAGTGCCATGCGTTCTTTTCAAAATTAGTTCAGTTAGTGCGAAATTCGTTTCTGTTATTTTCAATAGTCCTTTTAGCAAAAGTATTTATTTTAAATGGAGATGACGAAGCATATTCTTCAATTAGTTCCTAAGTTACTCGTAATTTCCTAAGTCATTTGTATTACTTTAAACTTGTTGAATTTCACTTATATAATGCATCCGGTATGACGTCTTATATGATTTTAAAAATGCTAATTTGAAGTGCACGCTTTCCAGTGGCATGAAAAATTTGAAAATTTGGGCAGGAGCTCCTAAGTTTTTCGTTTTCCTGCAATCGTGATTAAAAGGAGCTAGTTGTAGCCATTTAAATAATAACTCCCATATATTAACTAATAATTGAGATGTTACTCATACTCCCCGTGGTGCTTAAACTAAATGTAAGATAATTAATAAATGTCTATAAGTCTGATGAATAATAATTATAAATTAATAATTTAGGCACCACCAAACCTATAAAATTTTAGAAAATGGAGCAATTTTAGATGTCTATATTTTAAAAACTCTATTATATATTTATATACGGGACATTACAGGCCAAGCGAAACAAAAAAAAATGGTTTGTCTTAAACTGTAAATACGTAAGTAGCCTATATTGAGGCAACGTAATCCCCAAAATTTTAGAGCACAGTAACACTACACTGTTATCACCGACGGTCAAAAAACTAAAAATTTTGTTTTCACCTGAATTTTATAAGTTTTGTAGGAAAATTAGTAAAGTTTTTTCATTGGACACGATAAAAATACTTTCAAACTTTTTAAGTGAGGTTTTTACCTTATTTTTCGAAGTTTTAAATAATAAAACTTAAATTCCTAATCTCCAAAATTTATAATTCAAAACTAATACAGCTGTATCGTTCACAGTTCCTTGTTCACCAATCGCAATATTGGCTGATGTAATAAATAAAAGTTTTAATAGAAAACGTGGCATTAATTTTATGTCCGGAGCTTGTTCTTACTCGAGAACTATCATAGGAAACCATTAGCATCAATATTGTATTTAAATTTTGGGCGTTCTATAGAGAAAATTGCTTTTAGCAAAATCAGTAACAATTGTTTTTTTATTGCACCCAGTAAGCTTTTTACAAAAAACGCCAATTAAGGCCATTAACTGCCTTAATGGAATATGAATTTATTTCAATGTGTTGATTGACTGATTTTTAGGAAATCTAGTTAATACGAAAAAAATGTTTAAGATATTAAGGACTTTTTTGTTATTAAAGAAATGTAGCCAAATCAATTATTTTAATTAAATATTTTCTCTAATGAACGTTTGTTCATTAAATTTAAAACTTAGTTTTTCACATTTCTTAAAATTGAATTTAAAAAATGATGCAATAGTTTAGAAAACGAAAGTTTTAAAATAAATATATGAATACACTATCACTATAAAATTACAAATAAAATGTAAATTTTGTAGTATTAAATTTCACCAGTTAAACATCCATCATTATTTTTGCAGTTCGAATTTATTCCATTGGATTTTTGGTTATATTTGCATTAGTTTCGCGTCATTTATAAATATTTGATATCTAAACAATGGCTTAAATACAAAGCTTAAGTCGGATTATCAAAAAAATCAATGAATATTTGAATCAACTTTTAAGCATAAATATTTGATATCTAAACAATGGCTTAAATATAAAGCTTAAGTCGGATTATCAAAAAAATCAATGAATATTTGAATCAACTTTTAAGCATTTATTTTGATTAATTTTATACCATTTGAGTTTACTTTATGAAATTACATTAAGAGATGACTTTAATTTCCGAAGCCTTTGAACTTGGTGTTAACAGTGCTAGTTTTAGTTTGAAAAGTTCATTTAACACTCAATTCAATTTGAGACAATTTCATACAATACACTTTTTTCGGAAATCAGTTTACGGAAAACAAGTCTTACATTTTGATCAACTTTATGTACAATAGAGACAAAGTTTGTTTCAATTTTCGTATTATTTGAAAGGTTGTTGAATCTTGAGGCGACAAATTGTTAAATTTAATTGCATATCTTTAGGCATTTCTTTAACTTTATTTTTTACATCAATGCAAAATGATTTGATGTGACTCTTTAGCTGTACTCTGCACAACCGACATCAAATGTTAATACATATGTATGTATATTAGGGTGGGTCAAATAAATTAAATGTTTTTTTTTTTGAATCCGACACACGGAAACTAGTTCCTAGGTACCTCTAGAAAGTACATACTAAATCTGGGCTTTTAATATTAACGGGAAGATTATGCTCATTATAGTTTTCCATTTTTAATTTAGTCTCATATAAAAAAGATCATATCTTATCACCAATAGATTGTTATACCAGTTGTATTGTCAATATTTATAGGAAATTAAACGTTCTACAAAAATAATATCAAACACTTTCTTCATTAATCTTACCATTTGTAAAATATTCAAGGTCAAAGATTGAAGTATTTTAAGGAAAATTATTTTTTTGTTTTGAATTTTGTAACTTACTAAAAAAAAAATTATTGTCAAATGAGCTTCAATTATTTCTAAAGGAAATTGAACGCTCTACAAAAATGATGTCATGTGGTTAATCAATTACTTTAACCATTTAGAAGATATTTGCAGTAGAATCCCAATGCCTATAGATTTTAATAGTTTTTCAATAAATTCATGAATAAGAATAAGGACAGAAATGCTAACCAAATAATTTAAGTTAACGCTTAAGAGAGAATCTTACGGCTTTATTTACGAATGGGCTTTCAATGAAAATACTCAAAGCCAAAAACACCACATATGGCCATAACGACAACCAACATTATAACCATGAAACTGATGTCGGCGGCTGGCAAAAACCCCACTGAATTATAACTCAAAAATTATGGGAACATATTTTTTTTTCGTACAAAATCACACATTTATTTTTACCACTACCTTAGTTTTTGAATTTGGATAGCTTTTTATGGCAAGCCTTGTTAGAAATGCTATGGTTATAGTCTTTTTGGGGAAATCTAGAATTCAGTTGCTCTGTTTCTTAGATAGTTGTTTTGGAATTGCGAAGCAAAAGTGAGCTTTGTGGCTCAGCAGGTACAGTATGGGCTATTTATAAACGCCGATGAACTGCCGGCAAGGTGAAAAGGAAAATTCATTGCCAATTTGGGTTCCTATGAGAACGAAATAGAACAAAGGTAACAGAAGGTGACATGACTAAAGAAGAAGGGGTGTTGGAGATGATAGAGAAGCCTCTGTTGCAGAAGTTGAAGCACATCGCAAAAAAACTAAGGCTTCGGAGAGACTCAGAAAATAAGAAAGAGTTTGAAGCAGAAAAGCAAGATTTCGATACGATTATATGTAAAAAAAGGATGCGTGAGGCGAATTACAATAAACTAGAAAGCAATAGAATTTGCGAAACATGGAAGCGGCAGTAATCGGTAATTTGGTCACAGCTTGTTTCAGTATTCCAAATATAAAAAAACAGTCATTTTACACTCCTTAGTGGCATGCGACCATACAATTTCCGATGTCAATCTATCAGTGCAATTGAATGTTATATTCGAGCAAGTATTCACTCGTTGAAAAGTTATTCAAATGACGATTTTGTCCTGGATAAAATGATCGTGGTCATATCAAGGTGAGAGGGTCTTGCTATATCTGATACCATAAAGAAGCTAAAAGAAAACGCAAAAATAGGAAAAATTTGTGTGTAGTGTAAGATTACTGTATGCATCGAGCTTAGCAAAGTTCAAAAGGCGTTTTCAAAAATTGAAAATACTTGAAAGTTCAACTAAAAATTTGGATTTTTATTTCTTACTAAGCTATTGTTATAATATACCATTCCTTTATATTTATTCATTATAATGACTCAAACGACTCACTTATATTTGTAAATAGTACCCGAGTGATGGATAACACCAACAATTTTTTAAAAAATATCGAAAAAAGTCCAAAACTTTAGCTATATTTAATTTTTTCAAAAAAATATCGAAAAATTGGTCTTAACAGAATCGGTTATCAAATAAAAAAATTACGTCAAGTTATAAATTGTGATATTTTCATATGTAAATAATTAGTACCCGTGGTATAAGCAAAGTCTTAATGGATAATGTTGTAATTGTTGACAGATTTTGAGAGCAATTTTCAGAAAAAAAGGATAAACTTTTCGCTACTATCCTTTGTTATGTATATTCTGTGTAATTTTTCAATTTCAATTTTTGTGCCATTTTACTTTTAAAAAAAAAGATATGTGCCAAATAGGCTTTAATAATCGAGTGTAAGTAAAATGGCTCAGAGAGTAATGGTCAAAGCAGTAAAATCAAAAACTGCATAAAAAAATTTTCTGAATTTTTGACCAAATTTCATTATGGAAAAATGTTCAATAAATTGGAAAATACGTCATTTTGGCTGTCGTGCATTTTTAAAAAACATTTTTTTAAGAAAAGATATCAGATTTGAGTGGTTTTGATGCAAATCAACTGACATGATCTCCTACTGAGCAATAATTCAGATATCTTGAAAAATACAAAATTTGTATTTTCTTCACTTTTTATATTTCATAGTTTTTTCTTCTACCCTTCGCTTTTTTTCATTAAGATTAGAACTTTTTGCGGATCCTTAAATCAGATTTTCTATCACATCCACATTTTCTCTTAATCAAAAATGTCTCACTTATGACACTAATGGGTTTTTGAATATTTTTAGCTCAAAGCTGATTTTTCTATAAATCTTCCAAGGGTAACGTTCAAAACTTTTAGACGTTTGATTCTTCACTGGCTATATTTGAAAATAAAGAAGCAAACAAAATTAAGATTGATCTATATTTTTCAATTTTATTATGACACTAGTGGTATCTTTCTATCTTCTCTCTTTAAAAGTAACAAAAAAATAAGAAAAGGAAAGAGAGTTTGTTCCTTGAACTTCAAAACCAAGTACAAACCTTACAAATGTGGAGAAAATTAAAATAACAAATTTAAGAAGAAGCATAAGCACCGAAAAATCAAGTGACAATTTTTGTGTGAGGTTTTGCAAAAACTCAAGTCTCAAAAAAAAAATATTAACTTTTAGAAAATAAAAAAAGTGTGCAATAACCTTTTTTAGCGTAAATATGTTGTTTTTCAAAAGAAATACCTAAAATCAGTTCAGTACATTTTGGGCCAAAGCGTTTCAAATCATTTTCATATCTGCAATTTTATGTTCAAAGTATGGATATATTAATAATGAAATAAACTGAGCGTACTTATATTTCAAATGGAGCTTAATGCTCTAATATGGACACTACAAATACCAGCTATACTGAAAATGCCATAAAAAGATTTGAATTTTTTCAAAATTGAAACTTTCTGCTTAGCAACAAAATTTGCATGAAAAATCAAAGAAAAATAAATTTTCGCAATAAAATTTTCATAACTCCAAACGGAAAGGAATGCAAGCAAATGAAGCTGCCGCTGCTGCATGTTGTGGACAGCACTTAAATATCGTTTGTTGCTTGCAATGCAAATTAAATAGAAAGCACACGTGGTCACCAAAATTTATTTACCATAATTTAATGTGATTTTGATTATTACCACTAGTTGTTTCTGTTGTCGGTTTCGTGTTTGTCTGTTGGTCATAATTTGATTATATTGCCACTCAGAAATGATTTCGGCCGTATGCTTTGCATTAAAGCGCGCCATAGAAATAATTTTTGCATTCATATCACTAACGCGTACAGCCTGTCAAATTAGAGTGTGTGTGACATTACTTATTGAATTTATAGATGAATGCTTCCTAAATTGTCTCGATAGTAAGACTCAAAAATGTTAGAATATTATAAACTTTGTCATAAATTAGACCAATAATGCATACGATTTTATTTTAATTTGAATCAATTTTATTGAAAAATAAATTTTCCACAAATCAACTCACACACACTTTAACTTAAAAGGCTGTCCTTAGAATATAAAGAAATATTCTAGGCATGTCCTGCGTATAAAACTCGCTACATCATAATTTAAATAATGAATAATTGTGCCTCAATTTCTACACTGCATATGCATTTCATCACGTTTGAGTAGACACAAATGCATTAGTCACTCAAGTGTCCACAATGCAACTGCGAAAGTCTACATATGTATGTACACTAATGTATATACACATACATATGTTTGTTTGTATAAATACATGCGAATAATTTGCTATGAAAATAAAATTCATCAAAGCTATATCCCTTAAATTCAAGCCCACACGAAGTTTCTGTAATTATTTTCTCCAAATGATTTGTTGTCGAATAAGGAAAGTGGGGTCAATGGCTGGAAGCACTGAATTCAAAAATATTATTTAGAGTGATTGGAGTAAGAGCACTTTACGAACTATTTACATCGATGTTCAGTTCATCCAGGGCGTATATTTTGACGGAGCAGCAAATGTTTATGGAAAATTCAACGGGGTTCAAGCTTAGATTTCCGAAGTTGAAAAAAAAAGTCAATTTCGTTCACTTTTCAGCATATAAGTCATCTAAGATTTAGTAAATTGATTTCCGATTTATTTATTGCAAAATATCTAATATTTTTTGTGAGCGATTCACCCAAGAGAATGTGCGATTTTGCCGGTAAAATATTCGAGCGTAATTAGAAGCTCTGAAAAATTTTGATGATTCGATTAATAATGCTGAAGATTGTTTCCGCGAAAAAAAAATGTAGAAGTCAATACTAAGAAATTATTGATAACATTGTTTGAAAGTATGTTTTGACACCAAAGATCTCAATTGCCATGCGGAGAGTTTCTTTTTTGGAAATTTCAAATTTTAAAGCTAAGTAATCATGGTTTTTGGCTCAGATATCGCTAAAGATCGACTAATTTTATATAGAAACATAGTCTTAGACATTTTTCGAGCTAAAAATTTACTATCGTACAACAAACGACCTCCACTAACAAATCTTCGATTAAAAGTTTCGACGACTATGTACGTTTTTAGATTTGTTGCCAGAATTAATGAAATTTATCAAATTTAAGCATCAATTAAGCATTGCCTGGACCTAAAGAAGATTGTTAACTTTTATTTAAGGAGTAATATTACCCAAACTCGACTCAACTCTTTAAGCATTTTGCATGTACACTCTGAAGATGAATGTAGGCTTAAGTGAGATCGCGAATGAGTTCATAGAACGGTGCGAAATTAGACGTAAAACATTTACTCTATCATAACCAAAATTTGTAATGCTTTGAACAAAAAATTATGTTTACAATTATGAAATGTATATTTCACACTTTTTGATGACTATGAATCCACACCCCTCCTCCCCCACCCCATGAAATTTCACTTAAAAAATTTTTGAAAGTTGTGCCTTCCCAATAGTTTTGAGAAGTCTCCGTTTCTGCAAATGGAGTAATTTCACTAAACTTAATAGTAGCTGCTTTATAATGAACGATGCTTTTATAGATAAAATTTATAAACTTAAACATTAAAGCACTCATAACCAACACATTAAGCACACTTGCAAAACATTGCTTTCCCAATGTGCCAAACGGATCCGTTTCGGATCCGTTACGGATCCGTTCCTGCGGATTATTTATCCGATCCGATTCGGATCCGTTATCGGATGAAATTCCTCTCAAAAAAATGGAAGGATCGTCCACTTTTCCGGATCCGTAACGGATCCGATACGGACCTCAAAAACGGAAAAAAACCGGAATCCGCTTTTTCGGATTCGTTTTTCTAAATAAAACAGATTCGAGACGACCTTTTTCTTTAATAATGCGGATTTTACTGTACAAAAAAATTAACGCAATTAAAAAATTTTTTTTTTTACTCTTCCCAAATCTAATTTTGTATGACGTCCGTTTTGGATCCGACAAAACGGACGATCCTTCCGTTTTTTCGAGAGGAATTTCAGCCGACAACTGATCCGTATGACGTCCGTTTCGGATCCATTACGGATACGAAAAAGCAGATTCCAGTTTTTTCCCGTTTATGATGTCCGTTTCGGATCCGTTACGGACACAAAAAACGAATCCGAAACGGATCCTTATATGACGTTCGTTTCGGATCCGTTACAGATACGAAATAGCGGATTCCGGTTTTTTTTTCGTTTTTTAGGTACGTTTTGGATCCGTTACGGATACGAAAAAGCGGACTTCGGATTTTTTTTCGTTTTTGAGGTCCGTTTCCATCCGTTTTTATGCACATTGGGTTGATACCGCGCTAATTAAAAGTAAAAAAATCTACCAGAATCCCTGACATAAGCAGATATGCATTTTTTCATGAAAACTTCAACAGTTAAAAATAATTTTTTACAAGACATTATAGTAAAGCAATATTTAAAGTTAAAACAATTATTGAATAAGCAACATTTTTTATATTAAAACATAAATATTTTACATTTAACACGAGCTGCAATTTAAAACCATTACAAATACTCTTAAAAGCTTAACAAAACAAATATTAAAAAACATGATTCATGAGAATTTTCGTAACAATTTAATATGGTTTTACTGCAAAACATAAAACAATTACTCTTACGTGTACGTTGTTATATTGACAGCATTTATGTAAAAAAAAAATACCGAAAAAATGAAAAATTTAAGTAGAATACAAAAACATGAAATTTGGAAAATGTTGGTAACAATTTTTTACGCAACATAAAATAAAGAATTACAAAAATGTTTTGACGGAAATGCTAAAAAGTTTTTATCTCAACACAAACACGAACGCATAGTAACCGATATGGCACCAGCGGAAGTTAAAATATTTGCATGAGAGTGTACTATGCAAGCGTATGTGTGTGAAATTTTCACCCGAAAACATGTCGGAGTAGTTTTGCGTATATGTGCATAGTCGTATTTGTGTTGGTTTGCATGTGAAATATGCATTTTTGTGGTCAGCTTTTGAAAAGGAAAACAAAAGCGAAACCAAAAAAAAATTAAATAAAAATAAAATTCTGTGCATGTTTTACGTTACATACGTTTAAATAAGCATAAGGATTGTATGTCTGGCTATGATAGCATCATTATATGTCAGCGAATGTCCATTGGGGCCCGTAAGATATGCAAATGTAAAATATTTCTATAGTATAAAAAGTGCTCACACTAAAGCCATACTTAATTCGGGTATTAAGGTCACACTGTACAGCTTATGACTAAGCTAAGTTGTAGAAAATATTGCTCTTAGGAATGTTCTATAATAAATATTAAAAATAAATTATTGTTATACTATGCATATCTTACATTATTGCGCCCATAGAATTTTCTTATCGCAGTTCGACAATATTCAAATTTGCTTCTAACAAAAAAGGCAGGGATCTTAAGTCTGAAAATAAAATCATCTAGGTATTACCAATCACCAATATGATATTAGTGCGAAACAAATGCCAGTGACGGTAGTACAGTAATATAGGCAAAAAAGTTTAGAGCTATATTAAAATGTTTAACCATGGATAGTATCCGTAAATTATCTCCAATATAGATCATGAGAAAAAATTTGTTTAAAAAAATAGTCTTGATGAGGTTAACTCGTCTCATGGTGAAAATGAACAAAAATTACAAATAAATTCTTTAATAATTATTTATGAAGGTTTTTCTGCAATTTGCGTAAAAAATGTTATAAAAAGTTTATACTTTTAAGGAAGAGTTCCTTAATTTAAGTAAATAGTATTCGTTATAAGATTTTACTTTACCTTTACTTTACCTTTACTTAACCTTTACTTTACCTTTACTTTACCTTTACCTTTACTTTACCTTTGCTTTACCTTTACTTTACCTTTACTTTACCTTTACTTTACCTTTACTTTACCTTTACTTTACCTTTACTTTACCTTTACTTTACCTTTACTTTGCCTTTACTTTACCTTTACTTTACCTTTACTTTACCTTTACTTTACCTTTACTTTACCTTTACTTTACCTTTACTTTACCTTTACTTTACCTTTACTTTACCTTTACTTTACCTTTACTTTACCTTTACTTTACCTTTACTTTACCTTTACTTTACCTTTACTTTACCTTTACTTTACCTTTACTTTACCTTTACTTTACCTTTACTTTACCTTTACTTTACCTTTACTTTACCTTACCTTTACTTTACCTTTACTTTACCTTTACTTTACCTTTACTTTACCTTTACTTTACCTTTACTTTGCCTTTACTTTACCTTTACTTTACCTTTACTTTACCTTTACTTTACCTTTACTTTACCTTTACTTTACCTTTACTTTACCTTTACTTTACCTTTACTTTACCTTTACTTTACCTTTACTTTACCTTTACTTTACCTTTACTTTACCTTTACTTTACCTTTACTTACCTTACCTTTACTTTACCTTTACTTTACCTTACTTTACCTTTACTTTACCTTTACTTTACCTTTACTTTACCTTTACTTTACCTTTACTTTACCTTACTTTACCTTACTTTACCTTTACTTTACCTTTACTTTACCTTTACTTACTTTACCTTTACTTACCTTTACTTTACCTTACTTTACCTTTACTTTACCTTTACTTTACCTTTACTTTACCTTTACTTTACCTTTACTTTACCTTTACTTTACCTTACCTTTACCTTTACTTTACCTTTACTTTACCTTTACTTTACCTTTACTTTACCTTTACTTTACCTTTACTTTACCTTTACTTTACCTTTACTTTACCTTTACTTTACCTTTACTTTACCTTTACTTTACCTTTACTTTACCTTTACTTTACCTTTACTTTACCTTTACTTTACCTTTACTTTACCTTTACCTTTACTTTACCTTTACTTTACCTTTACTTAACTTTACTTTACTTTACCTTTACTTTACCTTTACTTTACCTTTACTTTACCTTTACTTTACTTTACTTTACCTTTACTTTACCTTTACTTTACCTTTACTTACCTTTACTTTACCTTTACTTTACCTTTACCTTTACCTTTACTTTACCTTTACTTTACCTTACTTTACCTTTACTTTACCTTTACTTTACCTTTACTTACCTTTACTTTACCTTTACTTTACCTTTACTTTACCTTACTTTACCTTTACTTTACCTTTACTTTACCTTTACCTTTACTTTACCTTTACTTTACCTTTACTTTACCTTTACCTTTACTTTACCTTTGCTTTACCTTTACTTTACCTTTACTTTACCTTTACCTTTACTTTACCTTTACTTTACCTTTACTTTACCTTTACTTTACCTTTACTTTACCTTTACTTACCTTTACTTTACCTTTACTTTACCTTTACTTTACCTTTACTTTACCTTTCTTTACCTTTACTTTACCTTTACTTTACCTTTACTTTACCTTTACTTTACCTTTACTTTACCTTACTTTACCTTTACTTTACCTTTACTTTACCTTTACTTTACCTTTACTTTACCTTTACTTTACCTTTACTTTACCTTTACTTTACCTTTACTTTACCTTTACTTTACCTTTACTTTACCTTTACTTTACCTTTACTTTACCTTTACTTTACCTTTACTTTACCTTTACTTTACCTTTACTTTACCTTTACTTTACCTTTACTTTACCTTTACTTTACCTTTACTTTACCTTTACTTTACCTTTACTTTACCTTTACTTTACCTTTACTTTACCTTTACTTTACCTTTACTTTACCTTACTTTACCTTTACTTTACCTTTACTTTACCTTTACCTTACTTACCTTTACTTTACCTTTACTTTACCTTTACTTTACCTTTACTTTACCTTTACTTTACCTTTACTTTACCTTTACTTTACCTTTACTTTACCTTACTTACCTTTACTTTACCTTTACTTTACCTTTACTTTACCTTTACTTTACCTTTACTTTACCTTTACTTTACTTTACCTTTACTTTACCTTTACTTTACCTTTACTTACCTTTACTTTACCTTTACTTTACCTTTACTTTACCTTTACTTTACCTTTACTTTACCTTTACTTTACCTTTACTTTACCTTACTTACCTTTACTTTACCTTTACTTTACCTTTACTTTACCTTTACTTTACCTTTACCTTACTTTACTTTACCTTTACTTTACCTTTACTTTACCTTTACTTTACCTTTACTTTACCTTTACTTTACCTTTACTTTACCTTTACTTTACCTTTACTTTACCTTTACTTTACCTTTACTTTACCTTTACTTTACCTTTACTTTACCTTTACTTTACCTTTACTTTACCTTTACTTTACCTTTACCTTTACTTTACCTTTACTTTACCTTTACTTTACCTTTACTTTACCTTTACTTACCTTTACTTTACCTTTACTTTACCTTTACTTTACCTTTACTTTACCTTTACTTTACCTTTACTTTACCTTTACTTTACCTTTACTTTACCTTTACTTTACCTTTACTTTACCTTTACTTTACCTTTACTTTACCTTTACTTTACCTTTACTTTACCTTTACTTTACCTTTACTTTACCTTTACTTTACCTTTACTTTACCTTTACTTTACCTTTACTTTACCTTTACTTTACCTTTACTTTACCTTTACTTTACCTTTACTTTACCTTTACTTTACCTTTACCTTTACTTTACCTTTACTTTACCTTTACTTTACCTTTACTTACTTACTTTACCTTTACTTTACCTTTACTTTACCTTTACTTTACCTTTACTTTACCTTTACTTTACCTTTACCTTTACTTTACCTTTACTTTACCTTTACTTTACCTTTACTTTACCTTTACTTTACCTTTACTTTACCTTTACTTTACCTTTACTTTACCTTTACTTTACCTTTACTTTACCTTTACCTTTACTTTACCTTTACTTTACCTTTACTTAACTTTACTTTACCTTTACCTTTACTTTACCTTTACTTTACCTTTACTTTACCTTTACTTTACCTTTACTTTACCTTTACTTAACCTTTACTTTACCTTTACTTTACCTTTACTTTACCTTTACTTTACCTTTACCTTTACCTTTACTTTACCTTTACTTTACCTTTACTTTACCTTTACTTTACCTTTACTTTACCTTACTTTACCTTTACTTTACCTTTACTTTACCTTTACTTTACCTTTACTTACCTTTACTTTACCTTTACTTTACCTTTACTTTACCTTTACTTTACCTTTACTTTACCTTTACTTTACCTTTACTTTACCTTTACTTTACCTTTACTTTACCTTTACTTTACCTTTACTTTACCTTTACTTTACCTTTACTTTACCTTTACTTTACCTTTACTTTACCTTTACTTTACCTTTACTTTACCTTTACTTTACCTTTACTTTACCTTTACTTTACCTTTACTTTACCTTTACTTTACCTTTACTTTACCTTTACTTTACCTTTACTTTACCTTTACTTTACCTTACTTTACCTTTACTTTACCTTTACTTTACCTTACTTTACCTTTACTTTACTTACCTTTACTTTACCTTACTTTACCTTTACTTTACCTTACTTTACCTTTACTTTACCTTTACTTTACCTTACTTTACCTTACTTTACCTTTACTTTACCTTTACTTTACCTTTACTTACCTTTACTTTACCTTTACTTTACCTTTACTTTACCTTTACCTTTACCTTACTTACCTTACTTACCTTTACTTTACCTTTACTTTACCTTTACTTTACCTTTACTTTACCTTTAATTTACCTTTACTTTACCTTTACTTTACCTTTACTTTACCTTTACTTTACCTTTACCTTTACTTTACCTTTACTTTACCTTTACTTAACTTTACTTTACCTTTACCTTTACTTTACCTTTACTTTACCTTTACTTTACCTTTACTTTACCTTTACCTTTACCTTTACTTTACCTTTACTTTACCTTTACTTTACCTTTACTTTACCTTTACTTTACCTTTACTTTACCTTTACTTTACCTTTACTTTACCTTTACTTTACCTTTACTTTACCTTTACTTTACCTTTACTTTACCTTTACTTTACCTTTACTTTACCTTTACTTTACCTTACTTTACCTTTACTTAACCTTTACTTTACCTTTACTTTACCTTTACTTTACCTTTACTTTACCTTACTTTACCTTTACCTTTACTTTACCTTTACTTTACCCTTACTTTACCTTTACTTACCTTTACTTTACCTTACTTACCTTTACTTTACCTTTACTTTACCTTTACTTTACCTTACTTTACTTACTTACCTTTACCTTACTTTACCTTTACTTTACCTTTACTTTACCTTTACTTTACCTTTACTTTACCTTTACTTACCTTTACTTTACCTTTACCTTTACCTTTACTTTACCTTACTTTACCTTTACTTTACCTTTACTTTACCTTTACCTTTACCTTACCTTTACCTTTACCTTTACCTTTACCTTTACCTTTACTTTACCTTTACTTTACCTTTACTTTACCTTTACTTTACCTTTACTTTACCTTTACTTTACCTTTACTTTACCTTTACTTTACCTTTACTTTACCTTTACTTTACCTTTACTTTACCTTTACTTTACCTTTACTTTACCTTTACTTTACCTTTACTTTACCTTTACTTTACCTTTACTTTACCTTTACTTTACCTTTACTTTACCTTTACTTTACCTTTACTTTACCTTTACTTTACCTTTACTTTACCTTTACTTTACCTTTACTTTACCTTTACTTTACCTTTACTTTACCTTTACTTTACCTTTACTTTACCTTTACTTTACCTTTACCTTTACTTTACCTTTGCTTTGCCTTTATTTTACCTTTACTTTACCTTTACTTTACCTTTACTTTACCTTTACTTTACCTTTACTTTACCTTTACTTTACCTTTACTTTACCTTTACTTTACCTTTACTTTACCTTTACTTTACCTTTACTTTACCTTTACTTTACCTTTACTTTACCTTTACTTTACCTTTACTTTACCTTTACTTTACCTTTACTTTACCTTTACTTTACCTTTACTTTGCCTTTACTTTACCTTTACTTTACCTTTACTTTACCTTTTCTTTACCTTTACTTTACCTTTACTTTACCTTTACTTTACCTTTACTTTACCTTTACTTTACCTTTACTTTACCTTTACTTTACCTTTACTTTACCTTTACTTTACCTTTACTTTACCTTTACTTTGCCTTTACTTTACCTTTACTTTACCTTTACTTTACCTTTACTTTACCTTTACTTTACCTTTACTTTACCTTTACTTTACCTTTACCTTTACTTTACCTTTGCTTTACCTTTACTTTACCTTTACTTTCCTTTACTTTACCTTTACTTTACCTTTACTTTACCTTTACTTTACCTTTACTTTACCTTTACTTTACCTTTACTTTACCTTTACTTTACCTTTACTTTACCTTTACTTTACCTTTACTTTACCTTTACTTTACCTTTACTTTACCTTTACTTTACCTTTACTTTACCTTTACTTTACCTTTACTTTACCTTTACTTTACCTTTACTTTACCTTTACTTTCCTTTACTTTACCTTTACTTTACCTTTACTTTGCCTTTACTTTACCTTTACTTTACCTTTACTTTACCTTTACTTTACCTTTGCTTTACCTTCCTTTACTTTACCTTTACTTTACCTTTACTTTACCTTTACTTTACCTTTACTTTACCTTTACTTTACCTTTACTTTACCTTTACTTTACCTTTACTTTACCTTTACTTTACCTTTACTTTACCTTTACTTTACCTTTACTTTACCTTTACTTTACCTTTACTTTACCTTTACTTTACCTTTACTTTACCTTTACTTTACCTTTACTTTACCTTTACTTTACCTTTACTTTACCTTTACTTTACCTTTACTTTACCTTTACTTTACCTTTACTTTACCTTTACTTTACCTTTACTTTACCTTTACTTTACCTTTACTTTACCTTTACTTTACCTTTACTTTACCTTTACTTTACCTTTACTTTACCTTTACTTTACCTTTACTTTACCTTTACTTTACCTTTACTTTACCTTTACTTTACCTTTACTTTACCTTTACTTTACCTTTACTTTACCTTTACTTTACCTTTACTTTACCTTTACTTTACCTTTACTTTACCTTTACTTTACCTTTACTTTACCTTTACTTTGCCTTTACTTTACCTTTACTTTACCTTTACTTTACCTTTACTTTACCTTTACTTTACCTTTACTTTACCTTTACTTTACCTTTACTTTACCTTTACTTTACCTTTACTTTACCTTTGCTTTACCTTTACTTTACCTTTACTTTACCTTTACTTTACCTTTACTTTACCTTTACTTTACCTTTACTTTACCTTTACTTTACCTTTACTTTACCTTTACTTTACCTTTACTTTGCCTTTACTTTACCTTTACTTTACCTTTACTTTACCTTTACTTTACCTTTACTTTACCTTTACTTTACCTTTACTTTACCTTTACTTTACCTTTACTTTACCTTTACTTTACCTTTACTTTACCTTTACTTTACCTTTACTTTACCTTTACTTTACCTTTACTTTACCTTTACTTTACCTTTACTTTACCTTTACTTTACCTTTACTTTACCTTTACTTTACCTTTACTTTACCTTTACTTTACCTTTACTTTACCTTTACTTTACCTTTACTTTACCTTTACTTTACCTTTACTTTACCTTTACTTTACCTTTACTTTACCTTTACTTTACCTTTACTTTACCTTTACTTTACCCTTACTTTACCTTTACTTTACCTTTACTTTACCTTTACTTTAGTTCAACCTCTGGTATGTATTTAAGCTCAATTAATTCGAAAAGTATTCAGTATTAATTTTGCTTGTTTGAGTAACATCTTAATCTTAAAATATTTGTTGCATACTTAAAGGCTTATTTAGCAATATAAAGCCTGTAAAAATTTTAAGTTGAAAATATGTGAGCTAAATTTCCAAATTTATGTTTTATTTCAATATATTTCATTCAAAGTGAATATACTCGTAAGTATGTATGGATGAATATTCAACATAAATCTGCATAAGATTGCAATAAATTGTTTTTTAAAATAGATAAATGTTTATTCCAAGCATGACACTTATGTACACGGTAGTAAAGAGGAACATTGTTTTCATTGTAGTCATTGTATTTTTTTTTGTTAAATTGCTTTGTTATAAAGAAATCCAAGCATTCAAAATATATGCTCCAAGAGATTAAAAGTCCTTTGTAAACATAAGAGCACAATTATGAAAATAAATTTAAAACGCATTCACAGACTAAATTCATTTTAAAAAAAAAAGTTAAAATTGTTTTAAGTGCCTGAAATCCAGTTTAAAATATTTCTTCAAAACTTATTATTTTTCAAAAGCTTAGGGAGCACCCATTGTCTACTTTTAAAAATGTCCTTCTGACCATAGCGTGTACTTATTGGAGTGCTTCGTATATTTCAAGTTTCGCAATATTTAGAGTGCGTATATATTTTTGGCGGGCTATGGCTGAATCGATAAAACTAACATGCCAAGTTTTTTCTTCTAGTGTTAGCTCAGTACGGCCTCTAAAGTAAAGGTTTTCACTAATGTGTTGGTGCATATCGCGCGTCTTCTCATTCTTCATTTGACAGTTACGACAGCTCAAAGTGAAAATTCATTAAAGAACAAATCGAAACTAAATATTTTTGCGATATCTGATTTTTCGATAAGTAATAAATAATATTATTTCTGATTTGATCGAGCCCATAGTTTTACTGGTGATTAGTCAATAGTGAATGAATTTAAGTAATGAAACATAATAGGGTTCAAGTTGCATCCATTTTCTGGCAACCGTCCATAGGCGGGCTTGTGCAGATAAAGCGCTAACTTCACAGAAATGCAAATTCGACTTCATATTCATGTTTTATACACCCGAATCACCTTCCATACAAATTATGAGCTGTAGCAACATAGTATGCATTAGAGGGTTAAGCAAGAAAACAATTTAAATAAATTGCTCACCAGGTCAAAATATGTTAAAAAATGAAAAGCAACACCCCTTAAATACTTGGTATACAGCAATTTGAAGAACAGCTATGAATTTGCTTGTAGCCCACTTTTTGCGAGCCTACCTTCAAATTTTTATCAATTCAAAATTACAAGTAATAGATTTGTCATATTTCCATAATTTTGGCTTCGGGCAAGGGGTTAATACAAAAACTTTTTTCATGAAGTTTCTGTAGATTTCATTTATATAACATGTATGCAAAAAATAGGGAGTCATTCTTTGAAATAGGGATTTTAATTTATTTCCATATTGCAAGAGGTCACTCTGACACACATATGTGATATTACATAAACCAAAGAACTTTAAACTTTAATTAGTAACGCATGTTTGCGTGTAGCTATATAAATATGTATATAGACATTTCTATGCTTGAGATAGCTATCCATTTTTAACATAATAAAAACATAAACCTACGACTTCCAAACATAAGAAGATTTATTAAGTCAACCACAACAACACTATGATCAGTTAACAGTTTACAAACAATGAGCTAAAAGTTATTGCAAAAGCTTGTGTATGCATATATGAATGTATGTGTGTAAACTTTAGCATGACAGTCAGTATGTGAAAGTCAAAAACACATAGCCAAATAATACAAACATTGAGGACTTGAAACCATTTTGTGAACAAATAAAACGCATACATACAATTGTATTTTGACAAAAGCTCTTAAAAATACAAACAAATATACAAATAAACTCTGGTTCATAGAGACCGAGTTGGTAGAAGTTACTTACAAATGGATACAAACACACATCAAATGCTCTTGACGAAGTCTGTGGTTTGACAGATGAAAACCACAAGATGTCAAAATAGAGTGGATAAAAAAGGAGTTAAAGTGCAATGCACATAGTCATAAGACAAGGGTGCAGTTTAGAGTTGAAAGTAAAATTGTTAACGCATACTCTTAGGTGTCAGATAATAACGAAAATTCTTGAGCTTCAATCAGCTAAGAATAATTTTACTTGGAATATCTTCAGTAATGAAAGTGTAATTTAAGCGAACCGGTATTAATACTTTTTCTTTTGCTAAGATACAGACCTCTAATACATATGTGAAAAATCTGAACCAAAACCAACCTAAGGCCAAATTCAAATTTATTCCATTCCTTTCGAAAGCTCTCCAGATATGACATATTTAAAGTTTTGCTTCTATAATAGGTGCCACACACACTCGTCCTATTCCGCTAACTTTTCTTCTGAGCGATATCTGTATCATAATGTTCCTTATGTACAGAGGTTCATATATCTGTATGAAAACTCACTAAATATTATACCATGCTACCTTGTCCAATTCTCTTGATTTTTTTGTCTGACTGGTGATTTTGTCATTTTGTGCTCTTGTACAAAATATCGCTATTTCCATTTGAAAACATAAAGTTTTAACTTCTCTGGGATATACTACGCCCATTGATTCAATTTCGCTCATTATTATTCTGACTGGTGCTTTTGTAATTTTGTAGTGGAAGATTCTGTGACTATGATAACCAAAATTTTTCGCTTCTGCTGGTTACTTAATTGAGTCCAAGTGCATAGCTAAGCTTAGCGTAATTTAAGTGATGTAATCAATTGTAATGTTTGTGTATTGACCAAGGTTGTAAAAATAATTCACTGAATCAAAACTAAATGGGATCGCCTATCGAAAGAATTATTGTTTGAAATTTAAGTTCGAATCTTAATATTAGGGTCATAACGAAAACCCAACCAACCAAACCCGTTCTCCTCGTACCATATTATAATCATGTGAAAGCAAAGCGACCTTACCATGAAATTGTGCAAATGCATCCAATTGATCAGCGCCACTATAATTAATAATCTTTTTCACTTAAATTAGTGTTGCAATTTTCTCAAATGTGTAAATAATTTTTATATCCAAGCGATGAATTCGAACATATAGAAGGTTCAATTTCAAATTCATGTCAATATGGGTTGAACAAAAAAGTATAAATTATCTGCGCCGTTCACACAGTTTTGTATAGTTTCAAGATGAAGTTCGTGTATTTGCTGGTCGTTACTTGCTTGATGGCTATTATGGCTCTTTTAAGTCCAACGGTGGAAGCCTTATCATCATCAACAGAGATCCCCTTACTATCCATACCTTTAACAGGATCTACCAAAATCTTTGATGTTCCTGCTTAATAAAGATATTGATAATTAATCATTTAGTAGAGATAATTCATGCAAATGAAAACTAAGTAATAAATAAATGTTGCGAAAACAATTGTTTTTTTTTTTAAATATTAGGTGGTTGCTAAAATGTTGAACCATCTGATTAAGAGACGAGCTGCTTTTAATGACCACTAGTGACTTTAAGAAAGCATTTTTGGAAAGCGTTTCTTTCATGCGGTATGCTTTTCCTCTGTAGCTATTATCAACGTCTGAAAACCGCTGCTTAAGTCTGGTAACCTCGCAGCAATTTTATATTTCATTTGCTTAAAGTAAATAATATATCCAACTTGGTTACATACATAGCTTGAAGTCATTCTTGTAGAAATCAAAATAGTTCTAACCGCTGGAGAATCTTCTTAAATTAGAGTGTAAAATCTTTAGGCTATGAAAGATAGTGTAAAGTCTTCTTCACTATTCTTCTTCCAGAATAGCAAAAAGTTTCCCTATGTTTAAGCATGGAACAAACTTAATAATGCGAAGTGATAATTTATTTCCGTCTTCCAACCGCTGCTTTTTTAGAAGAGTAGCTTCTCTAGGCGCTACTAAATAGTTTTGCCTGTTGGTTTTCTTTCATGCATTCATCTATCTTTTCTCGATTTTATGAACGGTACTCTCAAAGGAATGCTCGTTTTATAATTTATTCTCTTCAATCGAGTTCGAACGACCGTGCAATTGAAATCAGTACTCGAACTGTTGCTACGTCGCTTATTTCACATCTGTCCAAAACAGGTACTAGGTCCGGAGTAATGCACTTTATTTTGACTCTTATTCTTTATTGTTCTCTTCGAGACTCTTCGGATTATTTATTAGGTTAATTTGTACCAAAGTGGTCATTACAGGTTTGTTCAGGAGACCTTTAAGAGGGGGTGCAAAAGCGGGTAATTTGAATAAAAAATTATAGGTGTGAAAAAGTAATGGAGATTGGTAATAAAAGCCAACCTTGGTGCCTTGGAGGTTTGGAAAGAACCAAATGTGGAGATAGGACGTTAGTATATTCTGAAGAAATGTTGGGAAGTACAAACTAATAGGGGCTAGGCATAAACTCTAATCTTTTAGGACCACCCTGGTAGATTTAGGAACGTTGGGAGTACATTTCATTAAAACATCACTTTTGTATGGAAACCCTCCAAACGGATGGATAGAGGGGGTACGTATGTTTGAAAAAAATGTTGGGCATGCAATATTATTGAGGGTTGGTCATACAACTTAGCGCTCTATGGGCTACTCGTGAGCAGCTATCGGCTGCTATGTCTGAAAATCTCCCAAATTTTTAAACTTTGACTTTGATGAGACGCTATTTAACCCTCTACCATCGTCTTAATTTTTTGGCTCACGCATTTTTATTATCAAATCTCACAAAATAAAAGGTCCCAGCGTATCGAAAT
Source organism: Meiosimyza decipiens (assembly GCA_963680825.1). NCBI lineage: Eukaryota > Metazoa > Arthropoda > Insecta > Diptera > Lauxaniidae > Meiosimyza > Meiosimyza decipiens. Next base: position 59,274,444 of record OY804261.1, read on the forward strand.
AGAAAAATCGTCTATTAACTATTCGATAGTTAATATAAGTACATCATACAAAAGTATGAGCAGTATACACTTATAACTGATTTGATGCAGCTATACAAGTGATAGTCGCTATATTACACCTACATTTATGTCATAAATGTAATACATCAATGACGGTACTATCATAAGATTTGATGTAAAAAAAATTTAAGAAATAGGAAATCTTTCCACGCTTAGTGGATAACTTTAGTGCAATCTGCTCGATAAGTACTTTAATTTGATACACAATTTACTGCTGTAGCTATTCTAGATCCCAACTAACAAAAATGTTGTCACGTTTTGCGTTTCATTATACACACCTGATTTTTAAATAACCTCTCTCTAAAAAGGTTTCACTTCAAAAATATAATGGCACTTAAGACATAAGAGATTGCAAGATTCTACGCAAGGCTAAAAAAAAATTGCTAGCAATGAAATATCATTGGGCGCTTAACGAAAAATGACCAAATGTTAAAAGAACTCATATTTCATTCATTCTTGCACAATTTATAGCAAGACTTATTATTTTAATATCGGCAGCTTTGCTTAGCTATATTCCAATTTCACATATTTAGCAAGATCTGACAGCACAAACTAAAGACGATAAAAGAAAAGAAAATATTGCTGCATACTTTTAGACATCATTTAAAGATAAAGGAAATAACGCAAGCTCTTTAGAAATTGCAAAATCACAAACATTGAACTCACAAAAAGAAGCCTTTATTCATTGCACTTGCCTGCATCCTAAGTCCTGTTCAACCTTCTACATACTGCATGCACATTCGCATGCATACAAGTAAGGGCAAGTAAAATATCAAGAAAAATGGTACCCAGTAAACATTTTTAATAGCGAAGAAACTAAATTCGATTCGTTGCGACGATAACTTAATTTGGTGCGAGATCGTTATCTGATGTCAAGCGATAGTTTTTCGAGAGAAACAGTCTGTCCGTATTCAAAGGACTATCATTGTTGGTTATTGTTGTAGGCGAAATAATCGATTTTTACTGAAATAATTTTTAATCATCAGAAAATTACGTCGATATATAAAAGTTCTTGGTTGTAATAATTAAAGAAAATTTCAAAAATTTCACTTTACAATCTCGACAGCATATGAAAAAAAAGGATTCAATAACCTTCCAAACGTTGGCTGGGCTTTCACTTTTGTAAGGATTTATTATCAAAGTGTGCATAGTTAAATTTTAACATTCAAGAAAATTTAAAGAAAATTTAACGATGCACACACGAACACATTAGAAGTGTGCGTAGATGTGTGCAATTTCTCCTCGTGTGCATGTTTCCTACGTGCAACCTTCATATGCATATGAGTACATACTATGTGTGCTTGAGTTCCTAAGTCAAATTTGCATACTTGACCTGAATCTTGTCTTTGTTGATCCCGTCTAGCACTTAAATGCATTAATTGTAAATATATGTGCATTTGGTGAGAGTGAGAAAGAGGATGAAACAACTATGGAAATGTCCATTTAGTGTGAGTAGACTTTTCGCAAATGTTGCTTAAAATATTTCAAGTGGTATGGTAAAACCTATAGTCTTTATCATGCTGCATTATATTCATGTAATACCCAAGAGGAAAGTTAATGGCTCTATGATCAATACTTTTTTTTGGCATCTTTAAGATCAAAATGATCACTACAATTGTGCTCCGCCTCACATAATTCGAAATATTTTAGATTTGTGTCATTGATCTATGCAAAAAATGGGAGCATTTGATTAAAACCAATTTCCCACACAAATAGTGCGAGGTCCTTTGTATCGTTCTTACATTTTCCTTTTGGGTATTCATAGAAAGGTGCATATGTTTTTGTCTACTCCTTACAATTTTCACATACAAAATCAATGAATATTAATTTTATAGTTAAAACTCTCTGTATTTTGTACAAAGCACAATTTAATTTAACGAAAGAAACGCTTGCATTTGTGATTAATTTCTTAGCATACGAGCATTTCATTTGTTTGTATGAGTTGTTTAGATGAACTTATACATTTGCATTTGAATTTACATTGATATTTAAATCACATGTACCCTAACATGCATGCAGATGTAGTTTGTTGCCATCGTTATTATGCTGATTTTCATTGCGTATAATTTAATTAAATTAGCTAACAAATTTGTTGTGTGAAGTCTAATTTTCATGCGCATTCCCAGTAGAAAATCTACTTCAGGTAACTCAACACGCGAGGACAGTTTTTGTAATTAAGTAAAATCTCTTCAGAGTAGATTTTCAATTGAATTTTCTTATATTAATAATAAGCAATATTTTAGTAAATAAAAAATTATAAAAGTAAATAAAAATAATTTAAATTATTACTGGGCTTGAATTCGAAATGAAAATCAAGCTGGTATACAAGAATTTTGCTAAAGGTAAGTGACTAGTTGTGCTCTATAGATTTTCGCACACTGAATACAAATTTTGGATCAAATGTTAATAATAATAATAGAGTTTAGCTACTACAGCTATCAGCCTTCTTAGCTATTTAGCTTGAAGCTTTAAATCAAGTAAAAAGCTTTTTAATAAATAATGGAGATGGAAAAAATTATACATGCAATTAATTTTTTTTTTTAATTTTTTTTTTTTTTTTAGCTTTATCGCATTTCCTCAACAATGTTGTCCATCATGTAAACATTTTGACGAAATGGGCTTTAAGCTCAAATAACGGTGTTTTTGGCCATTTTTGAAAAACCGAGTGCACTAAGACTAGAGTCATAGAACCTTCCCCTTTTGATTTAAGAATTAATCGCATCTGACCTTGAAGGCATGGAAAACACAGAATCGTGAGTTCTGTGGAAAATCAGAGAGTCTAAGTTCAAGGAATATTTTTCCGATGCATCTATTTTATATTTATTTTTTAGTGACCATAATAACTATTTCCGATACAGTTTCCAAATAGGAACTCTTCCAAAATTGTAACCATCACATAGAAAATAGGCTACATTATACAACTTAAGGGTTATTTTTAGGGGGTGCAAGGTGCGTATATTTCTTCAGGGAATGTTCAGGTTGTCTTTGGATAAAACCAAAATGAAACTTAAGTCTGAAAACGAATAAATTTTCTAATCTCTCTCACTCAAAATAATTGTCACTAACACGACCACGCGTATAAGAAAACAATTTCAAAAAAATTTAAAAAAAGTTAAAAAGATTCATTTAACAAATTTTGAAGACTTTTCTTTGAAGTCAATAACGATTTTATGACTTTTTACTTCAGTGGACTTTTATGGCTTCAGATATATCCTCTGAACTACACTTCTGTTTATTCTCTATGTCAACTGTTAGCAGCCATTCGTGTTCGTAGAAAGTTGTCTCTTTTGGTAACGCTTTCAATGCGGTGGGGTGTAACATACCCCAGCAGTGTTTATCTGTGTGTTTCTTCTTCAAAATGTTACGCTCGACTAAGCGTAGTTGCTGTGCCACTTGTAGGGTTTGTCTTGCTTGTGGGGTTTGTCAAACCCCACCTCATTGACGACGGGTCAAAACAAAAGTCTGCTATATAACTTTGCTCATTATCCAGCACTTTATGCAGCATTTAATACATGAAGATTCATATCTCAAGTAAAAATCTTTTCCGACTTTGCTACGATTTTAGTGGTTTCCTAATGGGTATCTTAATATGTGGTATGTGCATATTATGCAAGTGTTGCAATTGCATTCAAGCAAACACACAAGCCTGACACTTATAATAAAATGCATTGATTTTCAAAGGAATAAATCAATGTTGATTAATATAGCGTGTGCATTTTCAAATAATTTGCACAGTTTGTTAAACCCTTTAATTCAATGCTTTAGTAATTACATAAATTATTAAAGATTTGAAACAGAAAACAATTGAATATTTCAACAGGCACACTTTGTGATGTCGAATTTCTGTCGAAGTGAAATAAAAAAAATTCAATTACCAGTAGCAAATGAACAGAACTTAGGCAGCTTGTAAAAATCTAAGCTCCTGAAATCCTTTCGCTAATGTTTGCATAAAAGCCCGTTTATTGCAACATGGAATGTGGTTTTCTTTCCAATGAAGTTAAGTTTCATAAACCTTCAAAGCTTTAAATGATATTTTTATTTCAATTTAGATGATTCAAAGGATTTCTTTGTTAATTATCCTTTACATTTTCTCCTGAAGAAAGACCTCTACAAAAATATGTTATGTGATAATATTTAGTAATGCTTTTTATTTTCAAATTATTTCAAATAATACTTACTCATATAAAGAAATGAAATAACTTTAAACTTTCGTGCAGCTTTTTCCGTCTCTTTGACATCACAATTTATTACTGTTCCAAAGAGTATTCTGCCAAAATTATGGTCAAAAATAGACTTGTCAACAGGGATAACATTAATGGCAAAAATGAAAAACGACACAAAAGTTGCAAGACTGGTTGTGCCAGTGTGTATTGCTCGTGCAATAAAAAACGTTATATGATTGCACCGAGGTAAAATACATAAGAAAAAATTGCACTCGATTGAGAGCAAAAACTCAACCAACACGGAAAAGTAAAAAACCATGATGGGACAAAAAGCAAAAAAAATATCAAACGAGTAACCCAAATAAAATGCGCATGGAAAAGTTTGTGCACCAATGCACATTGCTATCCGTTTGCTTTGGCCAATGTTGTAAATAAAAGCAAATGGGGAAATCAAATAGTAAAAGTAATATTTCTCCCAAAGAAAAATAAACTATTAAAATTAGGTATGTAGTTGAAAATTGAAAATAAAACACTTGGCAGTCCAAATTGTTGGCAGTCAGCCGCTGATTGTGGAAATGAATGCAATTTAAAGTTTCTTTGAGGTTTTATTATTTTGAACAAATTTAAAATTTTTTTATTTAAAAGTACGCAATGTTAACAAGATAAATTTTCATCTATGTATTTACAGATGCTTTTTTGATAGCTACCTCCCCACATGCAACAAATAACGAACAATCGATATGCAAAATAAATAGAAAAATATGGATAAAATGAAAAGAACACAAAACTGGGGGAAAACCAAACAAACAAATTCTGATGAGAGCACAAAAATGTGCAAAATAGTTATGAGGGAGCTAGAAAAAACAAATGAAACGAACGCTCTGAGCGCTATCAAAGAAATGCAAAATATTCGCAAAAAAATTTTTGAAATTTAGTGCGAAAAGCACTAAGGCACAAGTTGGGAGCAGAGAATCAAAAAAAAAAAGAAAAAATCAAACGTCGAACTAATCGAGCATTTCAAATGCGTATACAGAGAGTTAGAGCGTACACAAAAAAACTTGAATGAGAATGCTTCACTAAGGAACATACAACAGCATTGAACTTAAAACTTAGTCAAGCAATAAAGTTTTCAATACTTTGCTAGCGCTGTTTTTCTATGTCTATTATCCTTTTGTCCAATTTCAAATATTCGGCGGACATCTTCCATTTCTTTCCAAATAAATCCGCATTTTTTGCCATCGTCTTTTTGTAGTGCGCACGACGGCGCGTGCAATTTTACGCTTAATAAATTATGCAAATAAACGGCACATCTTCTGGACCAACTATGGCTGCTTCAGAGCCACCAGAGCCACCACCACGCAATCCGGATCGTATAAATGCTTCGTTGAATAAACTTAGTGAATCTGTAAGTAAAAAAAATAGCACAAGTTTTTTTCCAACCTACTCCCACCAATTACTTTTGTTGCATGCTCTCGCATTTTTCACTACATTTTTCATTTCAATCGTACCCTCTCTCCACCGGTCTCACAATCATGCATCTTTCATTGGTACCTTAAGCATTTTTTTGGCCTTTCTTAACCTTTTTTCATCTTCTTGACTCTTTTTTCGACATATTGGCTTAATGCTTAAAAAATATAATTTTTTTTCTATCCATTGTTCTCAGTGTTAAAACCTATTGTGAATTCTATGCATGTCTTTGACCTTAATTTTAAGCTTCAGTATTTACGCAGCAATGCAGTTTTAACAATTTAGACTTAAAGGTTAAGAACGGGAACTTTTTTTTCTGAGCTTAAAATTTTAATAGCAATTGATTTAAGCATTACAAAGAATTGGTTTTGATACAACAAAATTTTCTGTAATACAATTTCTAGTTATAAGACAAAATCAGGTACTTTTATGGAATAAATTAATATAACACTGCAATTTCGCACGCGCACGTTACGTTGTTTTTAAACATCCTCTTAACATCTCATTCTATCTTCTCTCTTCAAAAGTATCAAAAAACAATTGAGAGTTTTTTTCTTGAACTTCGAAGACAAAGACAAATGGTAAAAATGAGAAAAAGAAAACAAAAAAAATAACAACACAAAATTCAAGATACAGCATAAGCAGCGAAAATTCAAACGAAAATTTTTGTGTTAATTCTAAAAAATTTATATTTAACTTTAAAAAATAAAAAAAAGTACGCAATATCCTTTTTTAGCACAAATATGTTGCTTAAAAATAGAAATTATTAAAATCGGTTCAGTATATTTTGCGCCAAAGCGTTACAAGCCATTTCCAAGTGAGCAGTTTGATGTATATAGTAAAGACTTAATTTTTCTACAAACTTTTATTGAAATTTATATTTTCAGACCAATAAAACTCTAGATCAATATATGAGCCGTTTGAAGCAAAAGCTATAAATGTCACATTTGAACACTTTTAAAAATTTTGAGGCCAACGCTTTGATACCTTTTGAAAAATCATAATCTTTGCATTTGTCAAAGTTTCTATATATCTAAAAATTGAAATTCAAAGCTCTCGTAAAGGAGTTTGAGTAATTAAGCTTAAATCGGGACCGCAGGCAAATAAACACGAATCAGAGATATTCTCATCATTTTTCGAGGTTTTATTCGAAGATACAGACATATCACTGTCACTTACTTCAAGACTGCCACAACTCAAAAAACTTAATGTGGGAGAAAAACGCATTCAAAGATTTTATTAAGTTACTTTTTATATGAAAATGATGAAAACTGTTCTGACAACGCAGATTCTGATTTTTTCGCACAAAATGAAACATGAAATAGCGAATATTTCTGTATCATTAACTCAAAAATTATGTTTGTTGAGCTATGCCAGTTTTGAAGCAAGTGCGCTCACGATATGTGCTCAAAATCATAGACACATGGCAACTCTTGATAAACTATTCATTCCCAATGTGCCAAACGAATCCGTTACGGATCCGTTGTCGGATGAAATTCCTCTCGAAAAAACGGAAGGATCGTCCGCTTTGCCGGATCCGTAACGGATCCGAAACGGACCTGAAAAACGAAAAAAATCCGGAATCCGCTTTTTCGTATCCGTTTCGAATCCGATACGGACACGAAAAACGAATCCGAAACGGATCCGTTTATGACGACCGTTTCGGATCCGTTACGGATATGAAAAAGCGGATTCCGGTTTTTTTCCGTTTTTGAGATCCGTTTCGGATCTGTTACGGACACGAAAAACGAATCTGAAACGGATCCGTATATGACGTCCGTTTCGGATCCGTAACGGATCCGCAAAAGCGGATTCCGGTTTTTTTCCGTTTATGAGATCCGTTTCGGATCCGTTACGGATCCGCATCCGTTTTTGTGCACATCGGGTTATTACCTCAAAGTGCTCTTTTGTAAATGCAAACCAAATTTAAATATTTCATGTTTATTGGAATTAAATTAAGTGACCTAATTTGATATGCAACATGTTATGTGTTAACTTTTGGCACGAAAATAATACGAATTATGTCAAGTGGCAACAATTGGTATGTTCTCATTTTATGTGGATGTGTATGTAAATTACCACAATAATAGCTCCACATTTGAAGTAAATTAAGTGAAGCTCCAATTTATCAAAAATGGTTTGGTAGCAGACGCCGCTTGAAAGCAGTAACAGTTAAATTAAAGTGTCCGTTTTATATCCTTTGGAATATGGGGCTCTGGGGCTTTTTCCAACTTTAATTGAAACTTGAAACTATAGGTATGCTTTCCAGTCTAATTGGGGCTTCAAAAGCTATTGCCTTCGGTGCACTTCTGACAAATATGATTTTTTCAATTGATGTAAATCAGCTTTTACCATGATGCATCAAATCTATAACTTTGACCATAATATGATATAGGAACGACAGTTCGGTCAAATGAGCTGTAATTTTGGTACTACGTAATTTTTGTGGTGCTGATCAAAAGTCTCAACGAGCACGACGAAACTTAATGAGAATATTTTGACTTTGTGGCCAATAAAATTCTCAATTTACGCACATTTTACAGGCAAAATAACTATAACTATCAATGAACTGTTTTTTTTAAAAAAAAATTTTGTGATTTGTTGCATCAACTGAACAAAATGTCGTAAAATAAATTTTCCCATTGCTTTTAATTAATTTCTATCTCTTACAAATTTTGCAATATACTTAAACGTTTTCCTAGAATGTCATAGCTCTCCCCAAGCTGCCTTTTATTTACACCATTACTCAGAAACTATAAACTTAATGCCAGCTTGTACTAAATGCAATTGCATTTCTCAATTCATTGCAGAAAACGACGAAATCTCTCGACTTCAGCAGCAGCAGTGGAAGCGTCAGCAACACAATTAACGACAAAGTTGTTGTGCACAACAATAAACCATTAAAACCCATACTATCACTGGACAACAATATTATTGCAACAGCGACAACATCATCTACGCTAGCAATACAAAAACATACCACAACTGCGCCTGCAACAGCTTTAACAACAACAACAACTGCAGCGCATTCACCATCGACATTTGTTTTCAATAAACGCATCGGTATCGGCCTCGATATCAATTTAACAGGAGCGAGTGGTAGTAGTTCACCCATCAGTTCGAATGGCAGTAGCAGTAATCATACGCTTACATCGCCAATGACGATCGATAATCATTTACAGCAGCAACAGCAGCAGCAGCAGCAACAGCAACAACAGCAGTTGCAACACTTGCCACCACGTTATACAAATATAAATAAAAGTGATTCAAATAATCATCTGATGTATCAGCAGCAGCAACAGCAGCAGCAGCAGCAACTACAACAAAATGGTAGCACATCACGTATGTTGGTGGAACAATTGATTAATGGCAGCAGCAACAGTAATGGTATTAATGCCAGCAGTATTGTAGCAGCAGCAACAACAAATCATAATAACGCACAAACGGCAGGTATGTCACAAATTCATTAAAATAATTGCTCGTTCCATGCGTTAAGTCGCCAATATTCTTAAAAAGTGTTTGAGTAATGTCGTTCAAAATATTGATGTCCAAATAAAAAATCTTCTGAAGTGTTTCTTGAATGCTAAAAGTGAATCTTCAGTAACAACTTCACACTTTTAAAAGTGTAACACGAACGTGTCTTATTAGTGTAATAGTGTATTTCTACATAATTAGCACGCAAGCCACAAAATCGCGATTTTCACTCACCTCACTGACTTCAAGTGACTTATGGAGTCCTTACAGCAATAAAATCCAAAAAATCGCACACACCGCAAAACTTAATTAGGTACAATAAGTTTTTGCACCAACTTGGTCTATAGGTGTTATAGTGCATTCAAATTTTTTCGAGTTTTTTTGGTCTCTTTCAACTGTTTCAACATTTTTCAACCTCTTTCACCATTTTCAACATTTAAATGTTGTTTCGACTCTTTCAGCTTTTTCACCTATTTCAAAATATTTTTAACTTCTTTAATCCTTTTGCGGTCTTTTCCATTTTTTTTCCGACATTCGAACATTTTATGCCTTTTCAACCCATATCAACATTTTCCATACTTTTCAACCTCTTTTGATGTTTTTCAATATTTTCCATATTTTTTCAACAACCTTAACCAGCAATTTAAATATTTTCTATCATTTTTCGACATGCTTAACCCTTATTCAACTTTTTCCGATACATTGAATATTTTTGCGCCTTTTTCAACCTCAAAACTAAAAACCGTACTGGGGTCGGTTTCCTGGTACTATATCTTTATATATCATTATTAAACTTATATCTATCTGTTGTTATATCCAAAAATAAATGACATTTAATGATTCATTTAGCTATAACAGTCTTCGGGTAATCACTCGCCTTCTCATACAAGGTCAGATTATTAACTACACTTAATCAGCCCATGCACAGGGAGGAAAGAAGGTAAAGGTGACAAGTGAAAAATGTTTGGTGTTAATTTATGCGCTATTTTAGTTTGTAAAGTTGGAGACAAAACACAACCTTATCACATACCGTCAGAGAATAAACTACACACACGCAGTTAAAGAAAATTCCAAATTTTCGCTTGGGCTATTTGGTACCCTCAGAATTTGAGTGTTACAACTAAATATTTAACAAAAGTGATTGCCAACTTAGTATTAAAACTTTAAAACTTTACAATATTGAATTGTATTCATCTTAGATACACAAAATTGTTATAAGAGATCCTAAGCTTATACGCCCAAGAATGTTCTATTGTATGTTCATTCAACCCACACCAAAACAACGCCGAAGGATAAGCCACGCGTTAAGCCGTTGTACTATTGGCATAAAACGCACGAAATACAAAATAATTTTGTCTGGGTTATTAAGTGTTCTCAGAATTTGAGTGTTAAGACTTACCTCATCAAAGCTTGCCCCACCTTCTCCTATTGATTATTCAACTGAATGTCACTTGCTTGGAGGAAAACAGTTAATTTATTAATGGAATAAGCCTCATATAGATCCTGTATACCTGTGATTTTTCACAATCGCTTATGTTTCAATTTCCTTACTATTGTTTTCACTGTTCATTATGAATTTTTAATTTTTATTAAGTATTCATTTTGTATATAATTAGCACATTAATAATTGCTTACATTTATTTTTGCCATTTTGTGATTTTAATTGCGTTTTTAAATTCTGTCAATATAGTAAATATCATATAATCAATATATTAAAGGTACCCCAAAACTTACGCGAGATTTGAGTTTTGTGCATTTTTGCGGCAAAATGTTATTGTTGAAAAAAATAGAAAAATACCGCAACAGCTGATGGTTCAGGGTTACAAAAACTGGATCGTGACTCGAAATAATGACGCCGCTTTATTGTTGAGCAATATCTGAAAAATCTGTAGTTCGAAATTTTCCTACAAAATATGGTCGGAATATTTTTTTAACTTCATGAATTGTGACTAAATGTTTTACAAAATCCAGTAATCTGTGATTTGAGGCACTCTGGCCGTCTTTCAAAAGGTCATTGGACATCAATTCGGCACCGTGGTGCCAATCATAGCTGTAAATATTTTAAGCTTTCAATTTGTAATTTTAAGTTTATAAATAAATAAATAAATAAATATACATATTTATATTATTAATAATTGTAGCAGAGTTTAGAGTAATAAGCCATCTTAGCTATTAAGCTTGTAGCTGTAAAACAAGTAAATCAAGTTTTATAATATGGAAAACGGTTTCATATTTTTAGAATATATTTTATCTTTTTTGCTCGAAATATTACTTCTAAGAATTTCAAAGGCAAAAAAGTATTTTCCAAAAATTAATTTCGATTTTGGGAATTTTTTTAAATAGAATGTACAAAATTCAATGGCTTTTATAGAAATCCAATTGGACAAGGTTTGCGTAATTTTTTCAAACTTAAAGTCTTTTTAGTTTGTATACGTCATGATAGTACCTAATTAAGTATTTACATATGAAGTAAATAATTATGTTCTGTAACACTTTACCCAAGTGAGCTACTGTGTATTTGTTTTACTAAGCTTTTTTGTGCTATGCGCGTTTCAGCTAAAGTGCCCTACCGTTCAGCCTTAGTTTTCCTAATCCTCTTAAGCTTCAATAAGAAAAAAAGTCCTTTCAAATGTTAAACCTCACCTTTTTGTGAGTTCGAGTACAAAACCTTTACAATAACTACATAGTTGGCTACATACAAGTAAAAAACCATTGATAACCACTGTGACCTAACCCGAAAGAGCAAAAACCAAAAACAAAAAAAAAATATCGTAAGCTATGGGTTGAAAAACTCAAAATGAACAGTTGCAGCAGCTGACATTTGTCAGTAACTGACACTTGCTACGACAACTGTTTGCAAATGTGTCCGGTATTAGGTCACAGAGAAAGAAACGATTAGAGCCAGTAGGGTGAGGTTTCCTTCAAAAAAGCAACGAATTACATGAATGAACAAATCTCTAGCAAATGGTTAAGAGGCGTGTGTATGTAAGCCATCTAACAAAAAAACGCCGCTAACAAACACAAAAGAAACCGAAAACAAATACGAAAAGGAAACGGAAATGTATGTTATTCATTGTGTGTGTTGGTCACTTCGCTGGTAAATAATAGAAACGACATATTTCCATGTAAAATTTTTGTATTTAGTCAAAAGAAAAGTCGGTTAATAAAGTGATGGTTTTGACTTAGCATAAAAGACAGAAATAACTCGCTATCTTTCATTATGGGGATTTTCGATAAAGTTTTAAGGACCCTTCCTTGTTTCAGAAAATACCGGCAAAAGCAGTTAACATTTTTATCTCATTTTAAATAATTAATCGTTTCACTTATGAAACTTTTTATGAAATTTTTCCAACAAATTTCATTTCATAAATTTAATATTACGACAACTTTATATATTACAAAAATCTGTTCACGGAAATCTAAAACTCAGTATTCCTCTGGTTCATATCTTATTAATTCAAATTTATATATAATGACAATCAAAGAATGCGCTTCCATGCGTGTGATGTTTTTATTTCAATTATGGAGACACGCCTTATTAATAAACAACTCAATTTGCGTACAATTTGTTATAATTAATTTACATTACTCATGTGCTCTGTTGTCATATTGTAATTTAATTGTTGTGATATGCTCCGTGCAATGAAGTCCATGAAACTTTAATGCAAGTGAAAATGAACAAAAAAAAAAAAATTAAAACACTAGCGAGTGAATTAAGCTGATTATTAAAAATTAATATAACAGGGCGTATGAGTGATATTAATTGAAAACTTTAAATGATAAACAAAATAGCAACAATTAAATGAATGTTACTATGGGGTGTTCCATTAAGAGCTTTTAGTAAATATGAAATATTACATGTGAGAGAACAATGCGTTATTATAGCTAAGATTCATCAAAATAAAATCTACATGGGTAGAAATCTAGGGCACGTGTTTTTGCTTATAACGTGCAGTTGCTTTGCTTTAGCTCCTAGACTTTTGTGTTGCACTTAAGGTTTTTTGTACACTAATACTAAAAAAATAAAAACTGGTAGCCAGGTCGTACTTGTTTCGATTGCAAAAACAGGTAGAAAAATCACCCAAATAGAGACTCTAAGCATTATCAGCTGATAGGTATATTTTCGATGCTTATGCTAATTATACCCAATATATATCCCATTATTAGCTGTTTTAAGTACTACAAGTCATACTCAGTAACATTTCAAACATTTGAAATATGATAGCTTCTACAGCCACAATATTTTAAGATGTTTTTGTGTACAACAAATTCTTTTTGGAAAAGACTATTATGCCCGCCAACTTTGTTTATATGCTGAAAGCGATTGTACAAAGTTTGCTTTGCTATGCAACGGATGCATTTCGATTCAAGCAAGTATATTCAGATAAGCTTTCCATAGAGCTATAAAGAATTGCGACAGTAATAAAATTTACATTTTATTTAAATTCAATATTTTCATTATCATTTCAGTTTGATATGCGATACTACCCACATTCAACTAAGATTAAATTCTTCCTTACAAAATTTTAAGTTAAAAAAAGATCCTTAATTTTTTTAGCCACTTAGCTATGGACTAAAAAAAGTAAATTTCTGTTTCATTCTCGTTTCCAAAATTCATGCCCAGCTTAAAAACTTCCAGCTTAAGTAGATATTCATATCTAATTAAAACTAATTAGGGTGTTATTTTCATTATTGTTAAAAATAAAATACCCTACACTAACAGCAAAAGTGCACGTAAAATTCTTAAAAGAGTATTTTCTGCGGTTTTGTGGGATAGTCGCGGTAGAGGTGCTTTTCTATGAGACGCATATGTAAAACCATTCACCATTTGTTTGTGGCACAAAATACCCTAATTTACTTAATAATTAACGGTAATGTAAAAGCTTGTTAACATTAACTCAATTGCTTTCTTAACATAGCACTTTTGGTATTTTGTTTGTATGAAGGCTGTGCCGCCAAAAGAATTTAACAAAACTTACTAAAACAGCCAACATTATAGAAATTTCAGGCCATTATTTGTATGGGAAGCGCCACGCCCAATCAATGAAATATCTCCGTGCTTATCCGTATAATATATTTCTGATATTTGTTGCATTACATTACTTTCAGAAACACAGATTTGGCATTTTAAAACTTCGCTTTTTGGTATATTATCAAAAATTTTTATGGCATAACATTTGGAATGTCTTCTTTTTACAAGCAATAGGTGTGTTCATTAACTGATTTCATTTTGTTCAATCATGCGAGATATAATTGGAGACGTACGAGTAGCTATTGTACAATATTCCATCAAATTATCTGGTTTCGATTTTAACTAATCATATTTTAACAAAAAGATGGGCAACGAAACACAAACTGACAGTCAAAAAAACAGGTAGATAGATAGGTCAAATGGTAGACAGACGGAAAGACAGGTAGACGGACAGAAAGACAGACAGGCATATCAAGAAACAGGTAGATAGACAAACAAACAGGCCAAAAGGCTGCTTGGCAGACAGAAAGGTAGATATAAAGACAGGCAGAAAGACAGATCGAAAGACAGAGGAAAAGACAGACATAAATACAGACAGGGAAGACAGAATGAAAAACAGATAGAAAGTCAACATAAGACAGATAGAGAGACATACCGAAAAACAGACAGAAAAACAGACAGAAAGACAGAATGAAGAACAGACGAATAGGCAGACAGAAGACAGACAGAAAGGCACATAGATAGACAGACAGACAGAGAGGCAGACAGAAAAACAGACAGACAGAGGACTGACAGACAGAACTACCGATAGAAAGACAGACCAAAGGACAGAAGAAGAGACACAAAATTACAGACAGAAGACAGTCAGAAAGACAGACAGAAAGACAAAATGAAAACAGACAGAAAGGCAGACAGAATGACTGACAGAAAGATAGACAGTCTGACAGTCTGACAGACAGACAGACAGTCAGACAGTCAGACAGACAGACAGTCAGACAGACAGTCAGACAGACAGAATGGCAGACCGAAAGACGATAGAAAGACAGACAGAAAGACAAAAAAAAAGGCAGATAGAAAGACAGACAGACGGAAAGACAGACAAAAAGACATAATTTCAGAAAAAATAGAAATGGTATGGAAAGACAAACGGACATGGCAGCATCTACTCAAGAAATGAAAAAATTAGTATACACTTTGTGTATGGTACAAAAAAGGCGAATGATAACATATATGTTGAAAAATATCAGAAAACCAAACAGAGCCAAGAACAATATTGAAAGTATTATAAAAAAGTCAATAATAGTAAAAAGTTGCTGCCGTTTAAAGTCGATTGTACAGAATTATATTCATATTTATTGTAAAAATCTAAATGGATTGTACTAAGTACCAGTTTATTCCATCTTAAATATCGATCTATAATAAATAATTACGAAAAATATCGAAAATTCGAGAATACTTTAATGTGATCAAAAAAAATCGAACGAGTCTGTAAAAGTCAAAAAGTGTCCTTTGAAATATACATAATTTTCTAAAGAATCGATAGATTCGGAAACTATTTGTTGAATGTGTCGATAAACTTCGCGTAGAGATAAGTCATCGCAAAAGTCATCAAAGTTCAAATAATGTCGAATATATTCACAGAAGTTGAAAAATATCGAAATTTTCTACAAATATCGGAAAGTAATTAAACATGTACTTCCGAAAGTACAAAAATAAATCAATCTATTAAATAGACTTGATACTGACTTATTTGTTGAAAAATTTCGCTGGTTTTAACAATAACTAAAAGGAATATCGAAATTTTTATCGATATTTCTCAACGAAACTAACATTCTGTGAAAGAATTTATTTTATAATTTTTATTTATCTTATGTGTCATTAATTTCATGACTAACTTTCTTTTGTTGTATTAAGCAATTGCATTTTTGCTTACATTATTTCTACTACACCCAAGGTTGGGTGAGTAAATTTTTCAATTTTTGAACAGCTTCTTAATTCTGGCAACTGCTTCGATCAATAACTACTGCTGGCAATTAAAAAATATAACAACAAGTCTGCATGTAGTCATCTTATTCTACTAATTAGCAACCATACTTCAAAGCAAAACAATGTCAAAAGTGAAATCATGACCAACGTGACCAACTACAAATTCCAAGTTGGCTGTGCCATTTATAATGTTCCCCAAGAATTAAGCTATTAATTTGTGTCAGCTAAATTTTCCAGCGTAACATACCAACATACCACACATTGATCAAGCTACCACCATGAGGTAGGTAACTCTTGCTGTACTCTAACATGCAGCGTATCCACTTTAAATGGAATTTTCCATTGCATAAACTTAGGCGAATGCAAGAGAGATACCAGCAACTACGCTTGAATTGAATTTTGCTGCCGCTTTAAAAAACAACAACAACGAAAAAATGCATTTATTTCGATTTTGGTGCTTAGACGTTCATTTTTCGTTCGTTTGTTGGATTTTTCACTTCTACAAAAGAAATAACCTCAAGTCTTACGGCACAACAACATAAAGCAAAAACTAGTAGAAGCATCTAAAATTCAATATCCAGCCATAGCAATCATCAAAGAGGCCAACCAAAAAAGCAACCAAACGACTAGGCAAGCAGACAGCATCAAACCCACTAACTAACCAACCAGCATTAGATGGAAAAGGAAATTCCTTCTTTTTTTTATTGTGAAAATGCAAACAAAATTTTTGCTTTGCAGGAGTAGTTAAACACTTGAAGCCAATTCCATTTCATATAACAGAGATATAAAACGGTATGAAATTAAGTCTATGGGAATGCATCACAGTACATTGCTAAGTAAAAATATCGAAACGATCGAAAATTCTGAGCTGCGAAATTTTATTTTGAAGACAATAAATGAAAATTAGTTTCATAGCTCTCATATTCTATTTAAAGAAAATTAAGTGAATCAACTTTTTCTCTCTATGAGATGGAATCGCATATATTTATATGCCAAAAGTACGTGAATATCTTTATTCAACTTTGCTCTATGGAGAAGATGCTTGGGACTTAAAGAATGATCTCTCGACTTTTAGAAAAATTCAACAAAAAGCTCGGATGATTCTTTCTTTTTTTGTCAAAAAATCTATACGTTTTTCCTAACTTAGGCTAAAAATCGGTGAATACATATAAGCAAACCAAAACGAGGCAATTACAAGGCTCATCAAAATCCTGTATATTTCTCAAAACTAGAACCGTCAAAATTTTAAACAACATTTATCCATACATTTCACACTGTGCATCACAGCATTATCAAGCACTGCCATGCCAAAAATGAGGATTCTACAAAGTATATGAATGAAAACTGCCAAAATCACGCTAATGGATGCACTCGAAAGACACTGGACAAACGAAGTAGAAAAAAATTAAAATTTTAAGGAAACGTCATACTACTGCTATGCTTTTTCACTGGAGTGCTGCTTCCATAAGCTCTCTGCAATATCCCTAAATCTTCACTGTGTGTTGTGCAGCACCATTTGCTAAATTATGATGCCGGTTGCCTTTGACCTAAAAAAAAAAAGGAAAAATCCTTATACGTTGTTGTGTTGGGAAGTTGTTGCTGCTGTTGTTGTTATTACAATTTTGGCTATTATTTTTCAACTCTGTTTCACAAGGCTGCTGCTAAAATTGTTTCTCTAGAAGCAATAGTTGGCATAGTTGCATACATTTAATTTGCAACATTAATGTGAAAACTTTTGGAATTTTTATAGTGAATTTTTTTGAAGTTTTTGAGTGTAGATTGAAACCACATTTGACCTGAAATTATTATTAAAACCTTGAAATTTTATCAAATTTCTTATGTTACTTTTTTGCCACATTATTTAGGTAAGCATTCATAAATTTTCGAAAAGGTGTTGCTGGTTCCATAGGTGAATTTAATTTGTGTTCAACGTAGCGTATGAGCGACATATAATTGGTTGGTGAAAAATTAAAGAAAAGTTTTTGATGAACTTTAAAATAATTTTTAACTATGGTGGTAATATGAAAACGTTGACTAACTTGGAATCAAGTTAGACACCCAGGTCATACATTTCAGTGATACAATTTAAGTGTGTGTTTGTATGAAATCAATTTTGAACATTCAAAGCTAGGCAGTTATTGAGACACCAAGTATTGAGCCTATTTAAGTCGATGCTACTTACTTCAAAAAAAAGCAAAACCCAATATCGTTTACAAAAAGAATGGAAAGTAGTGGTGCAAGTATACTTCCTTGGGGAACACCAGTGATGAGAACAAAAGCTATCGACTTAGTGCCATCTACAAAAACACGACAAAGCTTATCACATACACATGACTTATTCCATTAAAAAAAAAAAAAATTAGAATGAAAACCTAGTTTAACCAAACTCGTCACAAAAATCCCATGTGAAGCTTTTTTAGAAGCTTTAAAAAAATCCAAATAGATAGTGTCCATCTGATATTTATCCTCAAAATCTGAAAAGTAATGTAATCAGTGAAAAGGGCCAAATGAGTAACTGTAGAGCGACCACAAGCAAATCCATGTTGGAAAGGAGCCATAATTCCTGAGAAAGGAAAACCAAGGTGTCTTATAGAATTATCTCAAGAGTTTTGATACAATTTTAAATTTGAATATTAAGTGGTAGTTCGAAATAAAATTTTTACTGCCACTCTCGAAAACTGAGTTAAAATGCGCAATTTTTCATTTTTCAATAAGGATGTCTTCAGATGTCCGAATTAAAAATACGACACAGAGGCTGACAAATTGACGTTATGGTTGTAAGGTCTCGGTTTGTATAAAATCTATAGCTGGCATATACTCAATGACGACATGCTTTAAAATAATTTTCAAGAAAACAGAGTATTTTTTCAGAATAAGAAATTAAGAAATGCTTTTATTTTTCCTTTCTCTAGTATTGTTACAATTATAATTTTATTCAAAGTTCTAAGATACTGGATAAATTGAATTATAAGTAAATTGCTTGTGTTATAGTTTTAGTTAAAAGAGTGGAAATATTGTCTACAGAGCTCGCAGTAATATATCAGTCTTAACTTTAATCAACGCCGTAAATTTTTGTATTATCCCGGCAACGATTGCTCGATAAATAAAAACATTCCTGTTTTTATAGTGAATCCTTTTATATCACTTGGATTTTGTAGTTCCCGCAAAAATGTGAAATACGGCTGACAAAATTATTTTATAAAACTTATTGTCAAAATAAGAAAAGATATGCTCTTCTGTCTCTATTTGGTCTGGTTAATGACAGTTTCTGGGCCGGTCAATTATATCCATTTTAATAGTTTGATGCCTAAGTAGAGTACAACCCTGCTCAACGCAACTAATATAAATTCGGGCAGTTGCGATGACTGAGGTTGTTGCAAAAACCGAGTCAAGAAATTTTTTCGCCCAAAGGTGCTGATTTTGAATAATAATGCATTGGAATGAGAGTAAAAGTATTTTATTGAAAATACTGCATTCTTTATTTAAAACCAAAAAAACTAAAATAAATATTTCTGACGCAGTAGTTATGTATGTACGTGTGTATGTAGAATATAATTTTGGTAAAATTATTTTTCAAAAAAATATGAAATTTTTGACACCATTTTGTTGTATGCCATTAGGTATATGCTGCACTGCATTTTCGCCAAGATCTTGAAGAATCAAAATATCTTTTACGCCATTTGCTTCAGCCCATTGAATACAAGTGCTGAATGAACTAAAAGCAGTGCCAGCTTTAATCTTCGACACAGGTGTAGTGAAACATTGGTTTCGTCTGCGCTTTCAATTTCTTCCACTTTATCTTCGTTTTTTGACGACTGGCATTTTGCAGCACACAGAAAGCAACCGGTCTTAAAATAAATTTAATTAAACTGAATAAGCACAAAATAAATGTACACGTAGTTCTTAAATATTGTACATACATACATATACATATCTGTTCTGAGATATAGCAGTAAAGAAGCATTTCAAATTCAAAAAAGAAGTCAAAGTAAACTAGACCAAAAGTTAAAAAATACAAGTTGCGATAATTGAGTATGCTTTTTTTAAAGTTGCGCTAACAGAGTCTACAATGTAAATAACTGAGGTGTTGCAATAATCAAGGAGTTGCGTTCATCGAGGGTTGCGTTGAGCGAGGTCATACTGTAGTTAGGTCTTTCATACGACAGCAGCAGCGTGCCGAGCGCTTATAAGAGAAGTTCGCACACGACTTGTCATTGTCACTTCGTCGTCACTTTCGCGTATACGGCATGACGGCAGGCGTACAGTTGTGTCGGCTTTGATGCAGTAAGCACACATAAAATTCTATATGTACTTCGATGTAGTGACGAGTCGTGTGGAGGACTTGATCCTCGTGTAATCGTCTCGTACAATGTGATACTTGCTGCACGGTGTACGACTACGCGACGACTCCTGTGTGAAAGCCCTTAAACAGATCAGTAAAGTGAACTAGCTCTGAGTTAGATATACTCATGCTACACAAAAATTCGGTGTCAATTTAACTAAAACAAGGTAGAAAGTGTTTTGATGTTACCTTTTTTTAGCTAAGAATCATGTTGCAGGTGCTAAGGCTGCCTCGAACCAAATATTTGACAGAGTAACTAGCTTTTCATTTCCAATTGTATGGCTGTGTACCACTAAAGAAATGTTTTATTTTCTTCAAACAAGGAAGTAAAATCGATTTTTCATAGTCTACTTTTTAACGAAAAGATTTAAGAAACTAAATTTCTTCTGCCTAAATTTCATATTGGGCCGGAAAGTAGAAAAAGACCCAGGAATTTATTTCAAGAAAATTTGTTTTTTTTTTGCAAAGAATTCATGTTTTTTGTTGTCTTTTGCAATTTTTAGTTTGATTTAAGTCCTAATTTTTAAGTAGAATTATATAAACAAAATCAAATAAATGCCAACTTTGTTCAAGTTTACGCGGACATCCCAAGTCAAGCTTTTCTCGTTATCCACAACCAGCAGGAAACCTTTCTTGTATCAAATTTTAGATAGCAACATTTTGTATTCAGCAGGGAAATAAAATTTCTTCTAGAACGCGTAATTTGGTACCACTGTGTAGAAATTAGA
Source organism: Meiosimyza decipiens (assembly GCA_963680825.1). Taxonomy (NCBI): domain Eukaryota; kingdom Metazoa; phylum Arthropoda; class Insecta; order Diptera; family Lauxaniidae; genus Meiosimyza; species Meiosimyza decipiens. The sequence goes on from OY804261.1 coordinate 59,295,636, forward strand.
AATTTTTGGTTTCTTATAAAATTGTGGTGATTTTTGAGATATATTCAGGTCTGTTCTGATTCTACACCGGATTTGCTTTGGAAATGGATTTGAAATTTAAAGATTATTTTAGGATCATACAAAACTGGGCAATACGTCAGATTATCGGAACTGGTCAAGATCCAAGTTCAAAGCGAATTCCATAGCAAACTCCGGGCACTACACTTTGGAGAGCTATTGACATTTCACCTTTTCTTTCAAAAAATATTTATATAAAACATTTTATACAAACTCTTAGATAAAATTATTACTCAAAACTTTTAACGATTCCTTATGTAATATTTTCGTATTGGATTTTTGGTTCTTTTTGATGAAAAAGATAAAATACAAAAAAATCATTTTATTTGATGTCTTATAAAATTTTTGCATAAATAAATTTTTTTTTTTTCAATTTTGAATAAAATATAGTTTTAGTGTTGAATTTATCATTCAAATTTGTTTTAAGTGTCTGGGTACTTTTTTTTCTTGATTTTTGTGCCATTTTTTGACAACACTCTCTGCATGTTAGCAAATATTTTCAATTTTATACTTAAATTTTCATTTTTGTATTATAAGTGAGTTCATATTCTATGTTTTTCTATTTCTAATCTGTTTCATTTTCTTTTTTACATTTCTTTTCTCTCTATTTTCTTAACAATTGTTACGTAATTTTTTTCAATTATTGCTGACTGCACGTTCGTTCGTTCGCATACTCAATCAATCATAACACAAAACCATACACCCCATCTACAACAACATCTAAAACATGATGGACTCTTCAACAACTTCAATCATGAACATCATCATCAACTTATAATTCATCATTCATTCATTCATTCATTCATTCGTACAACCAAACACTTGTACTTCCTGTGCACGTTCACTTCTTGGAACTGTTCCGAAATTTTCCATTGCTATTGCTGAAATAATCTACTTTGCTGTAATTCCCCTGGCGGGCGTATTATTCGCTGAAATCACTGCGCTGTTGTGTGTCATATCAATCCGTGCTATTGAAATGAAACGCAATACAAAAAATAACCCAGTTGATAAGAAAAACGCGAATGATGTCTGTTCAATAGTTAAATTAATGGATTTAGTGGCAGCAACAACAACTACAGTAACAACTGCTACAACAATAGCAACAGGTACAGCAATGATATTGCCCATAGCAACGGAAGTAGCAGCAGCAACAATGGCCAACATAACAACCGCAGGCAGTAGCAATATAACAGCAGCAACTGAAAACCAACAGGAAATGACTACAGCAAGCAATAGCAACAACATGAATAACTCGAACAACAGCATTAGCAACAGTTGCGATGGCAATCGTAATAACGATTGCATTGCCGCCAACAAGTTTAATTATCCCAATGGCAAAGGTAAGCTCAGACAGCATCACTTATATTTTCTTTTTTTTTTTTTTGTTTCATCCAGCTATTTTTATTTTTATTTTCATAATCATAATCCTTTCTAAAGAGCAGACCTCATCATCATCCTAATTATCATACATATCCTCATGGCATCATTATTATGCTTTCAATCATTTCAATTAATCTCTACAGCTAATCATGGTATATTAAGGATATAACTGTAGCGCAATAGAAAAAATAAGTTATTTGAATTTAATTGCTTTCAAAAAGTTTATGTTGCAATCAAGCAGTGCGTAGTTTGAAAATTTCGAAAAAAAACTGATGGTCCTCTTACACAATAAGTTTGAGCTCTATCTACATTTTATTGATTTATTTGCTTGCTTGTTAAATAAGTACTTTCAAGTTTGTGATGGTTAGCTGTGATGAAGCATGATTTTCTTTCGTAACTCATTTCTGATTTTACAAGAAAGTTTTATTGTTTTGTGTGGAATATTTTTGAGCTTTAATAACTCAAAGAGTTTGCAGTTAAAGAAGTAGCTTTAAAGTAAAATTTGGAGACCTTTTTGTTGACAAAATTAGCAATCATTTAAAAACGTTGGATACAAATTTGAGTCTTTCTTCATATAAAATTATGATAAATTTTGCTGCAAAAATTGATGAGAACAAAAATGCTCTTTGATAGTATGATATTTCCATATTAAGAGTGATACTAAGTTGCCTTGGACTTACCAAATATTCAACGCAAAACCAAGTTAACGTAAAAATTTAATTTTATGGTGGAGCAAACTTGAATTTTTAGCACTCTGGGTCTGGATTACTAAAAAATCCTTCAAAATTCTCTTGAAAAATTTTATTCAATTTTGTAAAGCTAATTATGTTTTCTATTGTCGCATATTATCGAAGAAGGTCAACTAATTCAAGTTTTAGTTAGAAATATATTTTAGTAGTATGCTCATATCAAAGAAAGTACGAAATTTTGCGTAAGTCGCAATGAAGGATTTGATTAAGGGATGAGAGATAACTGTTTTCCATTAAATGTTATGGTACTCGGTCATAACCTCCATGGTCCCAATCTCGAAAAATTACTTTTAGGCCTAATGGCCGTTTTAGTTTCGATTATGAGTCTCAATTTTTTTTTTTTTTTGAAGTACTGACCACTTCTGAAAACGGACATCATCCCCAAAAACAGAAAGACCTAAGGCAAATAAATAGTTTGTGGTGTTAACATATTTTTTGAGATTGGTTCACGTTGAATTGATTCATGTTGAATCTCTTTGGCTTTCAAGTCCGGTTTCGGTTATATTACAGGCTGAATCACGATGACGGCTGGATATACTATAGGATGCAAATGCGATTTTCAAGCTGAAAATTAATATAAAGAAGGTTCGAATGCGCCCCATATACAAATAGGCAGCGGCAAAACGGTGACATAACACAACATACCCGCTTAATTTTTTTTTTTTTTTTTGTTAGAAAGGCTGCGAAAAAGGATAGTGCAGAGGTTTTTTTTAAGAGTAGGCGCCCTCACGCCCCTAACAGGAAATCACGTATCCACGGCTTAACCGATTTTTATCAAATTCTGAATGGACATAGATTGAGCTCTAAAGAAAGGTATTAAATACTCTGCAATCTTTAAGTGGGCGTGATACCACCCCCTAATCGGAAAAAACGCTGTTAAGACTGAGCTGTTACACGGATTTTGATGAAATTTAGTATAAGATAGATTGAGTCCTGATTAAAAATATTTGTTTTTAGTAGGAAGCACCACGCATCTAATAGGAAAATGAGTTATCACTGCTAAACTTATTGGCCAAATTTTATGAAATCTGGTACAGAGATAGGTGCCATGCCCTTAACCTGAAAACATTTTCACAGCTGTACTTGTAGACCAATTTTGAAGAAATTTAATTTGGAGGTAAATTGAACCCTGCGGAAATGTATTTAATTTCATGTGGGCAGTGCTACGCCCCTAATAATGTTATATGTTTTCGCATATTTTATTTTGAGATGATGACATTTAATCAGGTAAAATCGTACTTGAACTGTATTGTCACTTTAATGGTTTGAAATGCAACTAATGGACAAACTATAATAATACATATCTATGCTTTTCAGAAAAACCCAAAAATAACATATTTCAAGGTCAAAATCATCGGTGACAGGCAACGTTTTTAAAATAATTACCGATTACTTTAATTTCTTACAAATAAAAAAAATAAATCGATTCTGATAAGAAAAAAAATTCTTTCACATTTCCAAGCAAATCAAAAGTGGTCATAAAAAACATAGGAGCTATGACGTGGCACCAGATTTTATTTATAAATATTATGGTGCTTTTTTCAAAGTTTGTTTGATTGAGGAATATTTGCTAAGTAACTGAGCCTTCATGAAATATATGCTTTGACTTTTAAAGATCGCTTTGATAGCGGTCCTCGTTTCTTTTTCTTGGCTATTTTTTTTGGAATTTAATATACGATGCTTTCATATGTAACACTTATTCTTCTTTATTTTAGAATCTCCTACAAAGCTGCATCAGGAAAACGAACGTCTCAACGCTGAAATATTACGTCTACGCAAGCTTCTTGAAAATTCACCAGATGGCGCTGTTGGTGGCATCGATCTCTCCGATTCAAACAGTTGTGGTGACGCACAATCCACCGATGGGAGTGGCAGCGCTTCGCAGCATCGCGCTGAGCGTCTTGAAACCGAATTGCGTGCTGCCAAAAATCAAATTATAACCTTACGAATCGAACGCAAGAAATTGCGTGCAGACAAAACTGAACTTTTGGCTCAAGTGAACCAACTCTGCTCGTCGCTGCAGGACAAAGAGAAAGAGTTGCGTGATTTCATACGAAATTTTCAAGACCGCGTACGAGAAACTGAATCAAATAATGCCAAATTAACGGGTGATCGTGAACGTGAACGTTGGCAGCTGCTTAAGCAGGCACGTGATGAAGCAGAACGTTCGCTAGCGCTGGCGCAGCAGCTAAATGCGCGTGATATGCAATTGCAGCGCTTACAGGAGCAGTTGCAGGAAGCACGTCGGCAACTTTCTGGCTGTCTTTCAGACCAGGAGAGTTTGCTATCCTTTGCACCGCTCACACCGCCATCAGCAGCATCGGGATTACTAAATCACATGGGTGGCGCTGTAGGTGCAAGTGGTGTCATTAGCGGTGGTGGTGCTGGTATTCGCAGCGATGATAGCGGGCGTGGTAATTCAAATTCACTATCAGCATTCAGCAGCAGTTTAAGTGGTGCTTCCGCTGCAACAGCCGGTGATCGCGGCTCGTGTTCAGCAGACTCTGGAGGTCTTCGTTGTAGCAGCGATCGAGAAAGTACCGGTGGAGATTTGAACTTTAGTGATGGTACTTGCGAAAATGGTCCGTGCATTACTGTGGATCCTGACAGCATATCATTGGTTTCAGGTCAAAATGTATATCAATGTAAGTGAAGTAACTCATTCGTTTAAAAAAACTCATTTATTTTATAATCTCTTTTTACATTTGGTTCTTTTAGTTGGTACCCCCAAAGAACGGAGCCCCACCTTATCGCCATTGAATTCGGCAGCTTATTCAAGGTAAGTTTTTTGTCTTTAACTGTAGAACTCTATTTAATTATTTTTTCGCGTCTGCTTCTGATATATTGTGTTAAGGGCTTAGCATGGATAATGAAAATATGAAAGGCAGATTTCCACGCAGCCGTATTTTTTATAACAGCAATTTTTAATATATTAAAAAAAAAGAACTCCATTCAATAATTTTATCGTTTTCATTCAGAATTTTGTTGTCTTCAGTATTGCCCCTAGAAGCAGAAAATATAAGAGGCAGACGTGATTATCTCTGCTTTTTCAATATATGGGGCTGTGTATGTCAAAATCCTCGGTTTTGCTCAGATTCGTACCTTAATTTTAAGAACACATGACTTTTCCGAATATTCTTATCTGGTCATGTAAATAGTTGAAAAGCTTAACCTTTTCCCTTCAAAACCCACTTTGAGTAATATTAATAAGAGTAACTTTTTTTCCTCCGATATATCGTAAATTTAAACTTTCCAGTTATCCTGTCGTGCTGGAAGCTTTGTAGATTTGTATGTAGACCTGTGCAATAAACTTCAATTGGTCCGATTCGGCAGTAATGTCCCATGTATGTGCACAGAAAAAAAAAATTAAACAAAAATAATATAAATTAACGAAGAAGTAGAATATTGCATTTTGAATAGCAAAATTTGCAAGGTAATAGTTTCATATACATTGATACATCCTTAATAATATGCACCTTATGTGCTCAAAAGCGTCTGGCTTCAAAAAAACAGTGCTGCAATCGTCTGCCTTCTCTATTTTAATGTTTTAATAAGTAAACGAACCAGTCAGCCAAGAGCCAGACATGATAAAATGATTTAGTGCTCAATTTTTTTTACATATTTTCAATATTGCAATTCTTAAATGCGACAATAAATGCCAGACGTTGTTTCTCTCGTTTCTTATGGCACAATTTATATAATAATAGCAATCTGCCTGACAATAAAATCAGACATGTTTCTGACAATTTTGAAAAAAAAATGTAATTACTCGAAAAACGTCAGCTTCTTTCATGTATTTGTTATTTATTTTTTTTTTTTCTATTATCTAGAAATTGATGATTTTCATCCTCTGCCGCACATTTAAATCTTATAGAATTTTAGGCCACCGGCTCCCTACCAAGAAGGTCTTATGAAAATTATAATAATAGTTTGCGGTAGAGCAAATCTTGTTAAACGTTTTTTGCTCCTATTGTTGGTGAGCGTATACACAATTGTTGTTTGATGGGGGAATATGGTTAATACATATTCATTATTTCAGTTGAATGGCTCCTCTATAATACAGTATATATCTGAGATCTGAAAAAAATAATAAATAGATCCCAGCGATTGACCAATTATAATAAAATTTGTTAAGAGAATAACAATTTTATCAAAAAACATAACATACCTATGTTATGTTAAATGTTGAAAATGACAATTCGTTTTAAAAAAATTTTTCATAAATTTTATGAAAACAAAAATTTTGAAAAAAAGCAATTTGGCTGATTAATCGCAAAGATATGAATATTTCGTTAATTAGAAAATTCTGGTGGTTCTAAAGACTAAATATCATATTCCAAAAAGGTCCTATCTGAAAAAGTGCAAACCATTGGCGTTTTGTCATTTTGATATTTCAACCTGAATATTTTCCACTTGGCCTGAGTTTCGTGCCAAAATAAAGCCGAAAGTTTAAATGAAAAAAAAAAATTGTTTATAACAAAACTTTTATTTAACGCAGATCTGTTGAACAACTTGGGTCACCAGTTGATCCCGAGGGACCAGTAGGAGCTGCCGTGACACGAAAGTTCGCACCAAAACCAGGCGCACTAGGACCACGCAATGGACGTGGCGGTACATGGGGCAGCATATCTAGAGTATTTGCGCGATCACGTAATAAAAATAAAGCACTCTCAGCAGATGCAGCTGGGGAATGTAAGTAATCATTAAAATCAAATATATCTTACGGTTAACATTCTTTTACATACTCACAACAGACTCTGACTACTCCTGGAGTCCGCTATCAGAAGAGGGCTATGCAGAAAAGCTACGTTTGCTACGTGAGGCATCACAAGTGCCAATGGAACGATGGCGTGCATCGCAAGTGGTTGCCTGGCTTGAAGTGGCACTTGGTATGCCGCAATATAGCACACGTTGTGCTGAAAATGTTAAAAGTGGTAAAGTCTTACTCGAACTAAACGATGGAGAGCTGGAAGCTGGCTTGGGACTCATACATCCAATGCATCGTAAGAAACTACGATTGGCTATTGAAGAACAACGTCGTCCAGAGATGGTACGTTATCCGATGATAACACAATTGGGACACACTTGGGTGGCATCAGAATGGTTACCCGATATCGGTTTGCCACAATATGCAGAATCGTTTTTGCATTCGCTGGTCGATGCACGTATGTTGGATACGCTGTCTAAGAAGGAGTTGGAAAAGTTTTTGGGCGTTACGCGTAAGTTCCATCAAGCGAGTATAGTTCATGGTAAGTAACGAGTAAAAGGATGTGTAATTTTGAATTTTTATATTCATTTCATTTGATTCTTTGTAGGTATTCATGTGTTGCGCATTGTTAAATATGATCGACAAACTTTGGCAATGCGTCGCGTACAATCTGAGACTGTAGATACAGATCCCATTGTTTGGACAAATCAAAGGTTTATACGTTGGGCCCGATCGATTGACTTGGGTGAATATGCGGACAATTTAAAAGGTAAGTAAACACACAAATCAAATAATACTGTGCAATAATTAATATTAAAATAATACTGCATGTTAGCCTTGAAGCCTTTCCTAATGGAAAGAATATATTCAAATTTAAAGAGAATGAAACCATCAACGCCATTCGATTTTTGCTAGTAAAACAAATGCTACAGATATTTTTACTAGACGCCACCTGCTGTATGAGGAGAGTCAGTGATTCTTGGTTGTTGTTTTTGTTTTATCGAGTTAAAAATACAGTGAATACTTTCTTACTATTTCAAGAGCCAACTGGCCACAGAACATACAGACTAAGGAGTAACATAGAAAGTTTTCATGGAATTTCAACATGCTATATTTTTGATGGATAAATAATTCTCTTTTTATTTCTACTGGATCTGAGAATTTGTCTCAACGATTTTTTTTTTTTTCAATTCTTAAAGAAAAGAAGAATTTTCAGCTATTGATGATGCATTTTTGATTTCCCTGTATATTGAAAGCTTGAATTTTAGCCATTTGTTCCCTTAAAACCAAAAGCAAAATAGACCTAAATCACCACTTTTTGTTGTCGATGTCTGGCCATTGCCAAGAGATCCTTTCATTTCATTCCTTTGTATCGTCTTGTATCCGAGTTGCTTTTGGTCCTGCAGGAGACTTGTAGCAGTCCTGATACAGGTTTTTTTAAAGTACAAAATTTTTCTTTCTTTTCAACTATTTTTGAAAATATTATTTTTGTGTTCAAATTTCTCTGCATTATGTCAGGGATGGAAACTTTAAAACTAATTTCTCTAAGACTTAAGATTTGTCTAATGTCACCTTCATCTATTTATGTCTTGAATTTTCAATGAAAGAGGTGCTAGCCACTGTTGTCAAATCAAGCTCACATTATTTGAGCCGATGAAAATGCGGAACAAATACACCCAAAAGGGTTTTTTTGGCAGTTCCATAAACCCATATTATAGAATCAGGTTTAAAGATTGTTATTATTGACAGTTTATTTCAAATTACAATTCATATGGGACATATTCCATTCGTTTTTCTTAATTTTTTCCATAAGAATTGTAATGGGAAACAAACTGTCTGTGCCGTTCGCAGGTTTGATTTAGTTTACTGAAATTTTGAGGGAATTTCCTTCAAGCCTATAATATAGGGTTCTCTATGGGTTGTCAAAAAACCTCTTTTCGGATGTATTTTGTATATAAGTGTACTTTTCACACGCCCTGATATCTGCTCCATATAAGTGCGTCTGGGACCAGATTCAGATTCTCTGAATCATGATATCGCTAGAAGATTTTCTTACACTTAATTGTTGCCGGAATTTGAGTTTAAATAATTGATCTTTTAATGGAATAGAAAAACTTGACTTAATATGAAAAATTATTTTCGGGAGAGCATTTCGATGAGTCTTAAATGTATTTTTTTGAATACATCCTGAACTGTCAGTACATTTCAGTTATTATGGATTTTCGAATTTTTGATAGAGTAGGAATCGTTTCGAAGGCTTAAAGTTGAACCCTTTGTATTTATTAAATATTTGTTGCATATATTGAATGCCCTAGTTGTAGATACTATAGATATACTAAACTATAAATTAACAGCTATTAAAAATTAAGTTTTAACTATACTTAGACACAATGGACAGCCATGTTCTTTTTTAATGGAGACTGTTTAAACTTCAGAAAAAATAATAAAACGATCAGTCGACATCATGGTCTTACAAGCTAAAGTTAAAGAAAGTACTACAGGATTCAATTCTGAAATGTCTCTAAGTACACAGCTTGAATCAGATTCAGTGCCCAGACTAAATTATTCAGCCAAAAAAAAACATTAAATTTGGAGCACATGGTTTTTTCAGGATACATCCATGAGTTTTTTTAAAAGTTAAGTTCTGAGAAGGTATGACTTCTGGACACACGAGTACTGTAAAATTTCACATTATCTATGAAAAAAAATTTACTTTCCTCACAGTCTGAATGTAAATTTATTTGTTCGACTTTTTCTGCAAGGCAAATTCGAGTAGCTATGTTACGTAATAATATCCAATATTATTATGATTTAAAACATAGTGTAACACAGGGTGGAAGTGTCGAAAGTATCCAAAAATTCCGTAATATGGTTAATGACCCTAAAGTAATTAAATACGAAGATCAACTACTTTATTTTTTCTGAACGCCCAACATATATACGTATCAACGTTTAAACATGGCAGTAAAAAAAATATTACATTAAACCTGACAGCTGAAACAGCTACCGTTTGTTAATTAATTATAATAAAGCTAACAAATGGCTTTCTCCCATGCACAAATCAATTAACTTTAATCTGCATTACAACAATAATGACTCATAGTCTATGTTTTGGTTGCTTCAATCTAAATCAATTGAAAATAATTACCTACGTGCCATGATGTGCCCTAAACCATACCACAAATCTCATCCCTAATAAATAACAATTTATGTACATATTTGTCTCTCATTTCCACTTTACATTTTATCTCTATTTTAACTACTATATACTGGTATATACCAACATACATCATTCATTCATTCATTTATTCACAGATAGCGGCGTACATGGTGGACTCGTAGTATTAGAGCCATCCTTCTCGGGTGACACAATGGCAACCGCACTTGGTATCCCACCATCCAAGAATATTATACGACGTCATTTGGCTACTGAATTTGATGCGTTGATTTTGCCTGCAAGGTAAGTTGATTAGCATTGCATCAAAAGCACACACGCTCACAGACACTCACACACACACACACACACACACACACACACACACACACACACACACACACCGTTACACAATTTCACACAAAATTATACAAATATTTACTTACACACTGACACTTTTGTATCCAAAGTAATCACCCATCCAAGTCCCACTCATACAACGTCAGGTATTTTAGTAAATTGGGTGTAAGTTTTTGTATCATATAGTACCATACATACATATGTACAGTTGTGTATCTAAAGGATTATATGTATTTGCATATGTTATAATTTTATTTAATTGCATTTAAAATTATTCCCGAATATTCATTTCATAGTGTGAAATTTCATACATATCTCCCCAACAGGTTTCACTACAAGCATACGTACATATTATACAAACATATTTTAAATGCTAGAGCGTTCCTTATTCAAATCACATATGAATATGTTAAGTTTCAAAAACCCATTGAAAAATAAGCATAAATTTTTAGAGTGTACGCTTTCGATTCCGCCATATCCGTTTCTGGTTCAGTAAAGAAATACAAAGAAAAATTTAGCTTTCAAAGCTATTCCCGTACTATTCGGTTTGAAGAGAAATTAAAAGAAAGAATGGATGGGATTTTCTCTTTAAGTCATCAACTTTTCACGGAAATCGATTTGAAAAAATTATTAAGTGGCTGAAAAACGTAAGCTAACAGAAATATTGAAAATTTTTCTGTTGCAAATATTTTTTCACTTCTTTGCAAGATTTATTTCATTACCACATGATTATGTCAAAGGCGTACCGTGCAGTTGGAGCGCCCGGTGCAAAGAACTTATTTGCCACCCTTATCGAAAGAAATGTGCGTGTCTTTCGCCAAAAATTCCATTTACCTTACCCAAAAAAACACTTATGACATTCAAAAACTGTAGCAAAATGATATAAATTTTACTTGACATTCAAAAATCTCCACCTGCACCTTGAAATTTACTACGCCGAACTATTTTCGTTTACTAAAAAAAAATGGTCCTCACTGGTGACTTTCAAAAACCTCAGCAAATGAGATATGTCTCACGATCATTTTGCTACCCCTAGCTTTGTGCCCAGGGCAACCGCCCCCTCGCCTAGGTACGCTACTGGATCATGTCTCAGAGAAATTTTATTCAATGAACTTTATCAAAAGATGTTTTGGCATCCTTGACTAAGTAGTAAGAATTTTCGATAATTTTTGAATTGCTCCCATAGGTTTGGTACACTTTAGTCCATTTATCGAAATTTTAAGATAATAAAATAAGGAACTCTCTGATAATTATACTTAAACACTCATATGAATAACTCCAAAGCCATTGACATATTCATCCGACATATTATTTTCAAATTTATTTTGTTTTTTTTATTGTATCTTACTGTTTTTTAGTTTTCATAAAATTTCTTTAATTAAATGTACCAACAATTTTTGGATTAAGTACTAGTTCCTTTTGTTCATTATTGCATCTTTTGAAATCACATAAAATTAATTCATATCATGTTTTCATTTCCTTTGTTATTTTATGTTGTAATAAACTTAACATACATTTTTGACTTGCACTTAAATGAGCGGCAGATTATGGCCATTTTGAGCAAACAATAAACTAAAGCATTCTCTAGTAGCATTTTTTAAAATTTTCCACAGCGGCTTGAGATTAACATTCTATAGATTGTTCAACATATACGTCGCTAGCGACAATGTTAAAGATTGTATACATTAATGAATGCACTTCAGACTTAGGTTAAAGTAAACACCTTATAGAATATTAAAATTTTATAAAGAAGTTAAGTTTTTTTTAAGTTTAAAATTAGTTATAACGAAGAAACTTACACAGATGACTTGATATCACAAACTTTATTTCGAAAATAATTTCCTATGATTTCCATTAATGATTACAAACTAAGATTCCGTCCCCAGAGATATCTTTTGCACCATATGCCTAAAGTTGTGTTCCGAGAAAATCGAAAAAGAAAGTTTGAGCCTTAAAAGAAAAAAATATATCCAAATAAGTACCAACATTATGTTGATAAATTAGGTGGGTCTGTGCTAAATTTCAAAAAAGGGACTAGAGTACTTCTGGTGACATATTATATTTTATCAGATAAGTCTTAGTGAACACACAATACAAATCAATGACAAACTTATTTTTCCTGTTGTATATGGAGCAAACCTGCATTTAGGAACTATTGCAATGGAGCAAATAATAACTGCTTAGTATTAAACTAAATATATATGGAAATGATAAGTGTATGGAGCAAATTAATTACAAAACAGTTTTCTTTGTTTTTTCATATAAGACTTGCTCCATAAACCAAAATTTGGATTTTGCAGCAAATAATATATGAGTGTGAAAAAATTAAAGAATGTGACTTATGAAGCAAAGTGGACACTGCATATCTAAAACAGATCGATATATTGGGACAACAGCATTAGAAAGATAATGTTTCAAAACCTATGAAAGAAGGTTTAAGTCAAAATGTCAAAAAGTGGCGTATGGAGCAAATGAGAACTCAGGCTACGATTTGTAAGAGTTATCTCTTTAAAAGTATTTAGGTAGATTCATTCGCTACTTGTAATTTACAGCTTAACACATTGAATTAGAGACTTTCAATCATTATTTGAACTTTCACTGCTCAATAATAATATTTTCACCGCTCATTTAAAAAAATTCCTAATATATATATGTATGTAATTATATTACTTGTGTGTCATAAACTAACTTTTATGTATTAAAAATGTAATCAATGCTTCCCTTGACAACGTCCCTGTAATTATCTGCCTCTAATTTGATGTATTGATCAAAATATTCGAGGAAGCACATTCCATTGAGGTACTCCAACTTTTGCCTTAATTGGCGATAAAACTGAGCTTATAGAATTTTTAGTAATATTTAATTAAGCAATCATGTAATTGTAAATCCAAATCAGTTTGGTATCTTGAAAAAAGAGATTGAAATCTTTAAAAGTAGTTCATAACAGAGCACTGCCAGAGAGCTACAGGTGTGTACATCTTGTTAAAGACTCACAAATATCATAACTCTGCATCCCTTTAATTTGTCAGGAATTTAAATGTATTACTCAAAGAGCAGGGTGTATATAATGAAATACCTAGGAATAAGTCGATCTCAAGTCTAAGTGATGATTTTTAACATGGATTAACAAATATTACATAGATTCTCAAATTTTTAAAAAAATTTTCAAGCATATTCAAACTTTTGAGAAAAAATATGTAGGTTTACTTTTATTTCTTTTTTGAAAAAAATGTTTCTCAATTGAAAACATCAAAATAATTAAAGAAATGATGCTTTAAATCTTCATTTAAGTTTTAGATGAGAAATCGATATTTTAAGCGATTACAGAAACGGCACTTAAGAAGTGCCTATATCGTTAAATACAGTAGACTTAAAAAATATTTTCTCACGATTTTTAAACTTTTTTCTAGATTCTTTAAGGAAAGTAATCGTAGATGATTTTTTAAAATTAAAAATTAATATTATAAATATAAATGAATATTTTTTGCTATATTTCCAAATTATATTTGATATAACCAAAGCAATTTCTAAAATTAAAACACGGAAGCCTGATATCTTACAGTGGGAACCTTAAGCGTCATATATACGGCTCTAGTTCTGTCCGTAGTAGTAACAAACCTTAACTAACGCTAAACTTAAGCTCAAAATATTACTTGCATAGTGAATTTTGGCAAAATTGCTACGGTTTTGCTCAGTAAGGCTATGCAACGAGCCGAACTTGTTCGAACAAACTCAAAACTCACGAACTGTTCACAAAATTTCAGCTCCGAACCAAGTTCGTTTGGTTCGACTCAACTCAGTTCGTTTTGTTCAGGGTGTTCGCTCACATATCGATATTTTGCTTTTGTTTGTACCTGCGTACAAGTCATTCGTAGAAAGGTGATAGTTGCGGTGCACTGTACAGTGGAAAAAAAATCTCTATGCACAAATTTACTTTCAGAGCAAGTTACTTAACTGAATTTAAAGAATTTTCAAATACAAGCTTTTTTAACTGAATATAATTTTATTTGTTTAATATTTTTTGTATTTAAATTTATTTACATATTTTCATGCTTAAATGCAATTTCTTCAAAATGTTCCTTGAGAAGGTTAGCTCTTTCGGCTCTAACTATGTGTCCGTAAGTTGAAAAAATAATGCTCGCTGGTAGTTTGAGCTGCGGGATTATGCAAAACTGTCTTTGTAACCTTCCACAAATTTGGGAAAAGTACTTTGTGATTGCGCCTTCAATCCATTATGTCTCTTTGCTTGCCGTAAATGCGATGTAAGGTAGTTGTCGAGGCCGAATAAGCCGTAAAAGTTTTTGCACACTGCTTACATCTTTTTTTTTGGTTCATCGGTGTCTTCAAAAAAATTCCAAGCTGCACTTCGTTTACCTTTATCAACAGTAGCTTCCATATCGCAACTACACACAATATTTACGTAAAGTACACACTCGAATAACAAAAGCAAATTGCACTGAAATCGTCCGTAAACCATGATGACTTACGAGCTTTTCGAAACACATGAGTTGCAATCGTATGATACGAACATCGAACAAACTAAACATGAGTTGAGTCGAACGAATTTAATTGTTCGAGCTTAACTCGCTGCGTATGGCAAAAGTTCGAACATGTTCGATCAGGTCATTGCCTTAGTAAGTTAATATTTTTTTTTAAATCTGCTCACCGACAGCTTATGCACTTTGAGTTAGGATAATTAGATTATTCCGTAAACTAAAATTAAGCCCCTATCATATGTGTTTTAATTAATTTTTACTTTCATAAAATCATGCCATTAATGTTATTAATCTTAGTTTTCATTTACTTATGTTACTCGCATCGTAAGAAACTCTTCCGAATGACACCGCATTTTTACAAAATTGAAACAAAAACATAACATGTAGTCTTTAATTTATTAAAGCAAAAAAATGCAATTCACAAAAAAAAATAACTCTCATAACTATATCTCACAAATGCATACTCACGAGCAGATATCTTGTATTCTGCCAAATGGAGGAATTTCAAATGGATTCAAACACACGAAGCCTTTCGATGAATCCAAAACCTTTAGGAAGATAAATTAAGTTTAGATCTTAAAACATTAAAAATAGAATTCATAATGATTCACACAGCTGAAGGTGGCTTAAGAAAACCGTTAAAGGAAACAATAATTATTTAGTGGATATAAAGTACATATGTGTTATAGCAAAGTTAAGTAAAGTATATACAAAATAGTTGGAAAAAAGTGTGATGTATGTTAAAAACATATGTAACTGAGATTGCATTTTCGTTTACAAAAAAAAAGAACAATGTTTTATTAAGGTAATTCAACACTAATAATTGAATCAAAGAAAGGAAACTCAAACAAAAAAAAAATAATAAAAATTAAATAGCGAAAATTTTAATTTTCTCAAGATAATCAAAAATGCATTTAAATGTGTAACAAAAATTTAGATAGTTTTGAAATATTTTAATTTCATTCTCATACAAAAATGTATTTGAAGAAAATTAACTAATTTTTTCAATTCCAAACACGTTTTTTGCTATTTATTAAAATCAAATAATAAACACAGCTAGGAACTTGATTGGAGAATAAGCATTTTTTTCGACTCTGAAAAATTATATATATCTTAATTATAGTATTAGCAACTGGTTGTTTGCGTCGTAATAGCAAAAAGGAGTTTTCAAGGAGTTATCAGAAAAAATGGCGTTCATACCAGTGTTACATCGGCCTTGTCGGCTATTTAAAAAAATCTCAACTTTTTCAAAACATTTCAACTTATTTACATTCTTCGACTTATCAATTTTTGTCAACTTTTTCAATATTTTTTGACTTTTACAATATTTTTTGACTTTTACAACATTCAATCTTATTAACATTTGACGACTTCTCATCGAATCTCAACTGTCTTCGACTAATCAATATTTTTCAATTATTTTTTAAACAATTTCAGCAACATTTTTTTTAAACTTGACTTTTATGGGATTCTCAACGTTTTTCAAAATTTTTCGTCGTATTCAACATGTGTCAACCTTTTCAATATTGAACTTTTTAAAAACGTTTTATGACAGCGGGATTCTTAGTATAGAAACTTTGTCTTTCTCGTTTTTATTTTAACACAGACCATAGGATCGTGCTGCAATATAAAATGTTAAAAGTTCTTAAATACAAGTTCGAATAGTTTCCAAGTACTCAAAAACCATTCCGCGGATCACCTATGTAACTCCACAAAAATTGGTTTGATTCCAAAAGAAAAGTGGGGATAGAAAAATCGAGTGTCCAGCAAAAAAAAAATTGTAAGCATAAAAATTCGCTTCCGATCAGGTCGTTTATTGGCTTAAATTGTAGCTGATGGACGCCCCTAAAAAGCTGGCGAGGAAAGTTGACAAAAATCAACATGGCATGGTGGCCAAGCTTTTGAAAACAACTAATTTGCACGAAATTTGGTACAGGCCACATTTAAAGGTCACTGTTAACAAATCCAAGGTCAGATTTGCCAAACTCAAAATGCCTGATCTAATATGGAAGCAAATATTTTCGAAAAATAAACCGATTTTTCCCAAATTTGTTGCACAGCGGTTTTAGGGGACGGCGATTGCGAACCTGGCGTTAGATTTCCAAAATTCTCAAATTCAAGATGGCGGATCCAGATAAAGAACGCCTGGGATAAAGAACTTATTTGCCGCCTCAATCGAAATTTTCGTGTCTCACCGAAAGAAAAAAAGCTCTTCACTTTTAACATTGAAAAACTTTAGGAAAATGAGATGTATTTCACTTAAACTTTAACAATTTATATCTTCAAATTTACTACATCGATTTATTTTCATTGACTTTCAAAAACTCTAGGAGAATGAGATATTTTCACGACCACTTTGCAGCCCCCAAGCCTTACGCCCGGGGCAATCGCAATCTCGGGCCCCCGGCCTGAGGGTGCGGATCCAACATGGTGATCGAAAATCCAATATGGTGGCCGAATTTTTAAAAATCAAACGATTTGTGCCAAATTTGGAGTAAGACTGTTTTGGAGGTCACTGATCATGAATTCAGACTTTTAAAATTCAAGATGGTGGACCGAATATGGTGGAAACTCAATAATACACTATAGAGGGTCCCCCATCTTGGACACTCGATTTTTCTTCAGTTTCCAGCCACCATATTGGATCCGCCTACTTGAATATCAAAAATTACCACTTTGTCTTTAGAAGCCTTTCGCTAGACAAACATTTTAAGACGTTGTACGTCTTGATCAGCCAAACAAAATTTTGTGTAGTTAAATGATCCGCTTGGCGTGAAACGTCCCATGGATATATTAAGCCATTTTCCATACATTATATACCAAAATTGGAAAAAAGTCTTATTCCACTATTTATGTTCCACTTTACGCTTTTTTGATGACAAAATGTGTTTACTTACCTTAAGTAAATGTTAATTTGTATGAGGAAATCTCCATAGCATAGTAGAAAATAATCGAAAATTAAATAACGAATATTAAAAGGCTTTTATTGCTTTAATTATTTACTTAGTTTATTAAAAGAAGAATAACAAAATTATGTTAAATAGATACATGTATCAAAAGCACAATTATTCAACACACACAATGAAGTTATTAAACATAGAAATCAGAAGACTTTAAAAGTAATTTAAAATAGGGAATTTCTTAAAACATTCATGCATTGCTATACATAAATACACACACATAGAGTATTTAATAGTAAATACACAAATCACTTCAAAAGTCATTGTTATATTGAAAATTATGCAATAAACAAATAAAAATACCCTGAACTTATCGCTAGTTAGATCGGATAATATGACAAAATCTGTGCTACTTCATTTTGCCTAAAGAAAGGCTTAATTTTGTTGCATCATGCTGTTATTTTTACTACGTTATCAAAATAAATGTTTCGAGGACATAAATAGTTAATATGTTAGTTATTTTCTTTTTCAACAAAAAAGAGCAGTGAAGAAGATATAGTGAACACCCTATATAGTTAACACCAAAATTTTTACATGGAGTACTCAAAATAGTCCAAAAATCAATTTCTGAAACGCAAGAAGTAAACATATATTCGCGAATTCTTTCAATAAACATATGTGCAGGTGTATTTTCCAACAAATTTATACAAAATGAGTTAATTTTATGTATATACAAATGAGTATTTTGAGCAAATTTGAACAAAAAATGTCAACCTTGATATGATGAACAACTTTATCCAGACACGACTAATAATAATTATATAATAATTTCTTAATTTAAATTTTATATGTACAAAAATAATAATTTCTTTTGTAATGCGTCTAAAATACGAGTATGTATGTTGAGCCAAATCTTTGAATTCTGATTATCATGACTACGAAATATTCGAATTTTTAAAACATTTTAAAGATTTTTTTAATTGATTTAATTTGATAATATAATACATTACTCTATACTCAACATATAGGCACTTTGATGGACACTGTCATTTATTGTTATTTTTATATTTAAAATCAATGTTAAGAAATTATTGAGTTATCTAGTAGTATAGGGACGTCAAAAATACTTTGCTCTAATAAATGTGCCCTATTCATGCACACTATTCCATAAAAATATATGTATTGTAATTTAAATGAATAAAAAAATATATATCCATTGCCGTTGGAAGAAAACGACGCTGCCATTTAGATAATGAGCAAATGAGCATATAACTTTCCAGCTGAATTATCAAACAAAATAAAATTTCTTATCAACACCTAAAAGCTAAACTCTAAAAAACAACTGTCTGACATGGAAAAATTTGAGTTATGCATAAATCTAAAAGCTTATAATATATGAGAGCATTCACAAGTTGTCGTAAAGTTATAAGTCGTAAATTCTATTTTGGAAAAAAAAAAAATGTAACATGTGTGAGCACGATATCACAGTCCTAGTGACAGGAATCTCTCAGTAAAAGCTTTCATCACTCTCTTTTTCTATACGATTATCTCAGTAAAATGAAAAAATTAGTGCAAGACTCAAAAAAAAACATAGGATGCAGAGTTGTATTGTATTTTATTTTTATATTGGAGAAATACAAAACGAAAAATAGCACTTGTTATGACAACTTGTGAACTATATATAATATGTTTCAAACGAAGTATGTTTAGCTATATATTAAACATTTCTTTTTTTTTCAGTGTAGTAGTTACATTATGAATTCAAGTTTATTTCAAATATCCAAAATCGGACAGCGTAGGTACCAGGTGACCCCCAAAAATTTCATGCGAACATTATGATTTATCCCTGCGGTCCTGTCGGTTCCGCTTGCTACCAATAAAGTTTACAATTTTTTACCTCTTATCTATGTATTTATAAGCTTACGTATGTTTGTTAATGTTTTTTTTTTAATAATTATTTTGAACTGCAAGTAGTTAAGTGTCTTATAACAAAATTATTAATGTTCAATGTTTTTCTGTCTTCTTTCTTTCTTTTTCTCTTTCTTTCTTATAAAACTTTTTTTGAACTTCGTTTATTATTTGGTCTTGCCTTGTCTCTCTGTCTAATGTGTATGTATTGCCAACAATAAAAACCACAACAACAACATCAACAACAACTTTCAATGCTACAACAAATAAAACAACATAATAAAAATGCTAAAACGACAAACAACACCAAAATCAACATTAAAACTACCAATACAACAAATTTCTCTATCACTATCACACACACACACACACATGTATCCACATAAATATTTTGCAACTTAATGTGCCTGGCTATGATCTGTGCTGCTAAAAAAAACTAAAATAAAATACAACAACAAAAAACTACTTTGAAAAAAATCGAAAATAAATGTATGCAACTTTGTTATTTGTATGTGCGTGTGTGTGTGTGTTTTGCACTTAGGTCAACTCTGGGTCAAGGCATACGCTCCGGTTGCGGCATAGTGCCAATAACTGGACCAGGTGGATTACAGCACTATGCCACAGCCGATCGGCGATCGAACAGCAGTTTAAGAGTAAGTATCGCTATCTCTTTCTATTCAACTATATACACACTAATGCGATTTATATGTTAGATTTTTATTTAAATATTTCTTTTGTCATAATAGTTCTATCTCTTTTCCTTTACATTAACTAAGATCAATTTGAAGATTTGAAGGAAATTATGCTCTTTTGTGTCCATAATATGATTTATTTATGAGTTAAGTGTAAAGTTCTCTGAAAACTTGAAGAATTTCTTAATGTGTTTGATGAATTTCGATGATGCCAAAGCGAGCATTATTTACCTTGCGCTTGATTTCTGAAATGAAAAATTTGTATTTCAAGTTCGTTTACTAACAGAATTGGATTTTAAAAGAACATGCGTGGTTTTATTAGAAAAAACAAATGCAATATAATTGCAATGTTTCAATTACTATACACAAAACAAAATTTTTTTTTTAAATAATTTTACTGAGCTTACTGTTTAATACAGTGTTTGTCAACACAAAAAAAAAGATACAAAATCCAAGTGCAAAACAACAAAAAAAGAGACATAGTACTTTCATACACTGCTAAATGGAGTCATCAGCAACCTTTTGAAACAAAACAGTTGATTTGTGCAAATCGATGCGTGTAATACTAAATAGTAAATCCTCTTGATAAAAACACTTGATCTACGATGGCTTTATTTCGGAAGTTAAGTCCCTAATAATTGATGCAAAGTTTACTGTCCTTAAAACTTTCAAAGCACATTAAGAAATAGCTCGTTGTATGTTTGGGAAAACCTTACACTTAACTGGAATTTCCAAAGAAAAATAAAAATTCTCCAATTAACTCATCAGCTTTAGCCGAAAACAAAACTGTCAAAACAAGAATATATCTGTCACATTGTTAGCTTGTATTGCTGTGTGAAGCTTTTGTTGTTTTAAATATTTTTTATTTATTTTACGAATTAAGTATTTATGGTACTTTCTATATTTTTAATCTATTTCTAACAATACGGTTGGTAAAAAAATCTGCAGAAAAAGTTCAATGTCTAAAAATCTGTGCACAGCTAAATTGTTTTGTACTAAATTTTAGATTTTTCATTTATTTATTTCAAATAGTGTCTTGAAAGTTTCAGTTACTTTCTTTCTTTAAATGCAATGTTTCTTAATTTTTATAAAAACTAAAATAAAATTATTATATGCCATTTATTAAACATAAAAAACCATTTTGTTTTTTAGTGAAGTTGCATGTTTGTCATTTTACAAGAAAAAATAAATAAATAGCAAAAAAAGATTGTCTAATTGAAATAACAGGTAATATAGAATGAATTCAAGAAATTTTATTAGGTTTTCAATAAAACTTTCCTTACAGTGTTTATTTTTTGTTTCAAGAGTTTTTAAATATCTCAGTAAAATATTAGCCCTCTTCTCTTAAACACATTAAATCTTTTAAATAGCGCTACATTGACTCCATGTGTTATTGTATGTACCAGTTCATACTTTGACATTCTGAAACCGAAATTGGTATCCAGAATAAACTCATCTTTTAAGTATCAAATGCTCCGACAGCGCACCGAATATACATTTTCAAAAGCATAGACTACCCAAACAGAGAAAAACTATGATCCGATATGTCGTTCTACCACTGATAACAAATTGAATAGAGTGACTTAGTATCGCAAATATGTGTATGGTTTAGTGGCGCCCCCGGCGGTTACTGTAAAATATTACCAAGTCTATATTAAGCGATTTTGTTGTTTTATTCCGAAAAATTTCTTACTTAAAGAAGTTTATAGTTAAAATACAATGATGAAGAATTTTCTTACAACGGTAAAGCTAATATGGAAAATAACACAGTCGTATAAATTCGAACTAAGTTTTTCCCTTTTTAACTTCAGTGCTGATTTATTAGGTTTTGGGATACCCTAAAAACGAATACGGATTGAGAATTGCTCTATCACGTGAGACTGTTTTTGACATATTAGAGGTTATGTACCACCGTGAACTTTTTTTTCTAAAAACTGTGTATGGGATCTTAAAGTACAAGTCTTCCTCTTGCAAATGCCTTTGAAATTTTTGAAATGTATTTATATATATATAAGGGTGTGCCATTTTTGAGCAACTTTATTTTTTCAACAAATAAACAGGCTTTAAACTTTCAGAAAGATGAAAAAAGAAGCCTCTAAAAATGTGAGCTCTTAATATTAACATTTAGAGGTGCCTGTTTCTAACTTTCCATTTTCCATATAAATTACATGGAAAAAAACTATTTTTTTTTCTTATTTTTGTAGCTTGACATGAGAGCATTGTAAAAATGAACTGAAAGATTATTTTAGTAAAAAAAAAAAAAATTTTTAGTCTATAATTTTACTGAACCAAATTATAAAATAATATCATTTTTTTTTTTTTTTTTTTTGTAGAGCGTTCAATTTCCTACGAAAATAATCTTTCAGTTCATTTTTACAATGCTCTCATGTCAAATGCCACTGAGGACATATTACCGAACAAGAATAAGCATACATTAAAGTCAATTGATAATGATAATATTTTTTCGCACACCAGTATGAACACGGCGAACTATTTTGGAACGGACCCCCTTGAATCATTAACCCTCTATATATGTGAACAGATGTTTGTGAATAAAACAAAATGTTTGGCATTTTAATCGGGCGTTTTTATCTTTGTTTTATTATTTCAATGATTTCGATTTAATTTTAACGCTTATATTTATATTATGAAATTTTTAAGAGACACTATTGTAGTACTTGCCACTTGTAGTAGTTGGCATACTCATGAAAAGGTGAAACTAATGAAAATGTAAATGTATTCAATCAAAGCTTGATATCAAAAATTTAAATGTTAAAAAGTTATATTTAAGAGACGAAAATTGTGCTTTGATTTTAATTCAAACTAACGGCAACATAAAAAATTTATTTAAATTGTAGCGAATTTTTTATAAAATCCATTGGAGGGTCTCATATAGTAACCCTTCAAAGTGAGAGTCGCAAAGCAAGTTACAGCGTTTCTCCCAAAATTGCATGCTCAGTGCCGCACTGGTGACATTAATATATTAGGGGTCCTTATTCTCACAAAAAAAAAACAACACCTTTAATAAATATATAGCCATTGCAACAGATCCAAAGATATTAAACAAAACAGTCCACAATTAGTAATAGAAGCTTACAAATTTATGCAACAAATTAAAACGAAAAACACTAAAAACCGCACAGTTTTACTTTAGTAAATTAAATATAGTAACAAATCTGAATTATACGATTACTTAAAAATAAATGTAGAAATAATTTTCAACAGACACTACAACAAAACCACAAAAAGAACCAAAGTATGCAGCATTACAAAATTTTGTAAATAATTTAATTAAGAAACAAAAATACTTCAATAAATATTTATATGCAAATTTAAACCAATTACGTATACTAAGGATGTAGTTGTAGCAAATAAAAAAAAAAAAAAACTTTAAAAAATTTCGTTGTTTTTTGTTGAATATCCCAGATATGAAGTCAATGCTTAAAAACCTAAATGTATTAATAATTTAAGTGAAAAAATATACAAATTAAAAAAAAAAATAATTATTGCAAGCTTTATATAGTAAAGCAGCTTAAATTGTGGCAAAAGCCAAATAAATATGTAATATTATTACAACAACAGCAAAAAAAAAATAAATTTAAATAAAGAAGTTAATGAAATCAGCAAAAAAGTGTCAAAATAGTAAATAAATCATCAAAAACAAAAAATAAACGAATGTGAAAAAAGAGGTTTGCACTTAATTGAAATCGGGGTGGTCAATGAAAAACTAAAAAAATATCAATACAAAAACACTCGACTTCAGCTCAATAAACTTTATTTGTAATGTAGCACACACACGATTGTTGTATTGCTGACCAAATATTGCTGCAGCGCGTAAGTACCTACAATGAAAAGTCACATTTTACAAAAAAAATAAAATATGTTTGCCTCGTTTTACGATAGTCAAGTGTTAATTGCTAATTGGATCATTACAAAAAAAATTAATTTTAATTATATAAAACTGGGGGCTTTGCAAAAACGTAGTTTCTGCTGATATAACAGACCGTAGCGCACCTATAAGTATCAAAAGTGGTCGTATTTCTATAGTCTATTTCGTGCCACTTTTATCCTATAAGGCTGATAACTATGACATCTAGTGTAGTTAACATGAAATAATCGATAAAATTTGTTTGACCAACTGGGACTTTCTTCGGCAATGAAAATACTAAATATTTTTAAAAAATTCGAAATAATGGCTGCATCACGCATCTGTGATAATTCTGCAATCAAAACCTAAAAGTGAAATCCATTGCAACAACAATAACAGGCATCTAGTGATACAGGTAATATCCGCTTAGACTATAACCTATTTAAGACATCAAAAATTTACCGATGCAAATAGTTTTTCTTAAAAATTCGCCAAAACATTTGTGTAAAAGATATTGTAAAACTTTTGAGATGGTTGGCTACCTAAAAGATGTAGCTACTTACCTTAACCAAGTAAAGAGCTCCTGAAGATTTCGACATTTTCCTCGCGTTACGTAACGAGTCGAATTTTTTGTGAGTGAAAATTGTGGACTGTAAAAATATAACATCAATTAAATCGGCATTTCCCCCAGACTATTCATCTTCGTTACTCCATGAGTCCATCTTCACAATCGGCAGTTGTTGTCACAGAATGAATTCTCATGATTTAAATACAAAAAACAAAAAATAAACCACGACGGATGGGTAAAAAATACCAGTAGTCCACAGAGAGATAGGGCTGAAATTTTTTTTGTGATCATTTACAGGTCGTAAATGAATTTTCATTCAAATATTATGGGCGGAAATAGCATCGTGCTTTAATGGGTTTAGAAATTACGAAACTGTATTTGAAAATAGTCGACTGATTTTGTAAAACATTGCAGTTTTATTTATTGAATTTAATTTTGTGAAGAAAATAATGTAAGTGTGCGTGATATTAACGTTATCACACATATTCCTTACTATGAGCCCAAAAATTGGTCTACGCCTATATATAAAAATCTAAGAATGCGCCCTCAGGTTGAAATTCAACCATTAGAGTGAAATTTAAAACAAAATACTTTTTGGTATTTAAAAACTGACATAAAAAATATATAATTTTTGGCATTCTTCCCAAATAAAAGACTCATGGTATTGTGTATCGCATCGCCATCCGCTCTTCGGGTTCATTAGTTAAGCTGTAAAAACACACTTTCCAGTAAGAGGCGTGGTAATCTATTTCCATTTCATGAAAATTGGTTCATTAGTTTAGCTATGAAAGCATATTTTACGATTGGCGTCGCGGTACTGCCCACTATATAACAAATATCTTTTTCAGGGTTCAAATTTGATCAAAATTGGTGCATAAGCTTAGCAGTGAAAACGTTTTTTATTTTCACTGCCCCATTAAAACAAATTGATGTACAAAAATATTAGTGTAACTCCACACAAAATTTCATCAGAATCTGTACAGCGACTCACCCGTGGCAGCTCACTTTAAGAACTTTGAGTTCCTAATAACCAATAGACCACCAAACCATGTCTCCATAGAATCATACTATTTTTTAATCCCTGGAAATGTAATTTCCTGATCAAGGCGTGGCCGTCGCCTACTATTAGAATCAAAATACATACTACATTGCCCCTCTTTATAACCCTTCCAATAAAATAAAATTAGGCGATTATGTTGTGTTATGACAGTTAAAAAGGTATCCAAACGTTTTGCAACTGCCTGTTTATATATATGTATGTATATAGATTCTTCTTCTTCACCTGAGAAAAAGCCTGTGCCGAAAGTTTTTGCTCAGTGACCATTTAAACCTTCTGCAAACTTTGCTCGTTTGGATGATTGGCGTGCTAGACCGAAGAAGGTTCTGTGTTGAAATTTTTGATTAAGCTTTGACCAGTCAGTGATGGCATTCGGGTTTTGTAGAAATGTGCTACATCGTAGCTTGAAGTGAACTTTTTTTGTTTTGGAGACCAAAGCTTTCTAAAATTTACTAAAATAAAAAGGTCATTCGAGATTATCTAAGCATATCTCAACGGATTTAACTAAAAAAAAATAAAAAAAAGATCGTTCTATGTTTCCGCGCATGTTTCAGAAACATCTCATAAAAAAACCTATCAAAAAATTAGAAGTCATCATTTTATTATGCATATTTCACCAAAATTTTCCAAAATTTACAAAAGTTTTTCAAAATTTAGTAAAGAACGACAAAAAATCAAAATCAATATACTTTCCAAAAAATCTGCAACTTCTTACTAAGCGAATGACACCTCATTTATCAAAATCGGTACAGTAGAAACCGAGTTATAATATAAAATAGTTCAAGTACTAAGACTTGCTGTGCTTCTTCTTCCTCGCAGCCAAAAATTTTTGTTAAAACCCACTAACGAAAAATCAACCAAATACCAGGCCATCATGAACTAGCAGCAGCATGCCGTGTGTTTACATATCCCCAAAAGTATGCTGTATATTTTTGTGGCGATTTGTTTGATGGCGCATTATTGATAAAAACGATTGCATCTTTTGGGGGCAAATTTTCTGCAGGTGCACTGAAACCACGATTGCTTTCAAAATAGAATTGTGCCGCTTCTAGTGGACCGATTGTCACAAATTCGGTATCATTCTAATCGTTAAATGTTGCACTTTTATAATAAAGAATTTAAATTGGAAAAAGTTATTATATAAAGTCACTGTTTTGTCTAAAGTAAAGACGAGAATTGTTGCCATTTGCAAGAAAAAACATCGATGACAGACATTTATTTTTGACTGCTTCTGTACAGAAAATGGCTTTGCAATTATAGTGGATCTCTTAAAAATCACCTTAGCTTCTTATAACTCGCTTTTAATTAAATGAGCAGCAATGTAAGATGTCCTTCTTACATAGCTTTTTGAATGCTTTAATAGTCCGTAGATAATATCGATACAAACCATTCTTGGACCACATACACAACTTCCAATAAAATTGTATTCACTATACATATGAGAAGCTTCCTCCCACTGCACTTCCCTAAAAAAGAGTTGTAGTGATTTCTCTTGCTTATGGTGATTTTCGACGAATTTGAAACCACCGCCAATACTAAAATTAATACGTCATATTCGTGTTTTTTGTAATGCAATGATCCAGAGACTGATATTTTTTAAAACGAACTGTATTAAATATTTGACGGACCAAGGAGCAGAGCGGTACTAGTGCTTCAAAAGTATTTCTCACTAATATAAGGTGGAAATTTCCACACGTACATAGATAAATTTTATTAAAATTTTAACACTTTTCACAATTTTGACTATGGACACCATAAATATTTCAGCAAATATGAATCTCAATTCACGCTAAATTTCGTGACGAATATTTCCAGTGCATTATTATATTAAGCCAGCCATATTCAGAGGGGCCTGTGAGACGAAATTATCCATCAGAGAAATAAGATTGATGTTGGAACCATTCAACAACCTAAAGAAATTAAATTGCAAACAAAAATTGTAATTACTTTTTAATTATTTTGCAACTAATTTTCAAATTTGAACAATAATGATACATTTCAGAAATAAGTGGGGTCAAATTCTGTATTCCAAGCCTTTTACAGCCGACATCCTGAAGGAAAACGCATGAAAAAATACACAATAATCATTAATAAACTGGCAAAATGTTTGAAACATTTATAAATGTTACGCGATCTATAAAAATCCAGCTTATCTTACTAAGTGGTAAAAAAATGAGACTACCATGTTTATGTAGAAAGCTTGTAAAATTTGTTGCAAAACCTGGTATAATGTCTTTCAATAGAAGTTATACAATGTTAAATTAAAATAAAACAACAGCTTTTTTTATTTTTATTTTGAAGAATCCTCTTTACATTTGACATTCTGTCAGTCCAATTTTGACCACTTTTTCAAGCAATTTGTGTCGGATGTCCACATTTGTCCGAGATATATTGACTTCCAAGTCATCAATTGTTGCTGATTTATCAAGACTTCACAAGCTGCCACAAAAATAATCAAGTGATTTGAAACCATACGATTTTGGCGGCCGATTGCAAAAAATAATGTGAATTTGGATTGAATTTTAAGTTGAAATTTTGATGAATATAGCAACTTTTCATTATCTGCAAGCGTTGTTCATTTGTTGAGTGAAGATGTCAGTGATGATTTGTAAGCCTGTAATGAAAAAAAAAACAAACACACGATTCTTATTTCTGAACTTAAAATAAATCGAAATAAATTTTTTTTTGGGTAAATTGAAATAGTTTTTCTTTATTGAAAAACGGGCTGTTAGGTCAATTTTGGTTTTATGAATAAAACAATGTTAAATTCATTTGTTCACCCGACGTTTCGCTTATGGGTTTTAAGCATCCTCAGGGGTATCTCAAAATTCTTTATTGAACATTCATATCACAAGTAGGAAAACATTATTTGAGTTTACAAAAAATATTAAATTAAAAATTAAAATTACAAAAAATAATAAATTGAAATTAACCTTTACAGCACCACACTGTAACTAAGACTCTGGATATTTGGATAATTTTTATTTCAAATAAAATCATAATATCAAAAATTTAACTAAACCTGAAAAGTAAACTCAGCTTAATAAAATCCAAGTGTTTAGTTTTTAATGAAAAATTTATTATGAAATTAAGCAATTTTTTTCAAAAATTTGGTTGGTCACAAAAATTTTTACGATTTCTTCATGTGAACTATTTTATTCAATGTTGCGATTTATAAATATGAAGCATAACATGAGAGAACAAGACATTATCATTGTTAGGACTGACTGTAAAAGTGGGGAATTTTCGGAAAAGATTTTATTACTTATTGTATTTAAAATTTACTTAAAAACGTTGTTACTTTACGAATAAATAATGTGTTTAACTCAGAAGCTATCGCCGGCGCTCTTATTGGGACACACACTTTGCTAGGGTATTCTTCTTAATTTTAACAGCCCTTTCTCATAGCAAGTTTTATAAACAATGCATAATAAAAAACTCAATGAGAAAAAAAAAGGTCTTTGCGATTTTGACAACAAAAGAATTAATTTGTGAAGTTTCTACTTCGAATACAAAAATATTTTTCACAACGGTGCACTATTTTTAAAATCTTTTCTTTTTTATTTTCAAGGATTAAATAATTAAAATTAATTTTAAGCAAAAAATTTAAGTTAATGTTCTGTTCTTTTTTCTTAAATTACAGGTTTTTGTGTTAACAGCAGCAAGACAAGTGACAGACATATTATTGTTATAGAAAAAAATATAACAGTCAATTTGTAATTTTATATATATTAATTTTACTAAATTTTAAATAAAATTGACCGCAAGCAGAAGAGTATAATGTACTAAATTATTGACACAAATTAACTGAACTGAATATAATACAAAAAAACGTTAGACGAAAATATATTAAAAAAAAAAATAACTCATATTTTTTATAAGCAAATTAAAACTCTTTCTATTTACACAAATTTTTTTCTTTATGCAGATATCGGCATGGAAAGGATCACAGGTGAGTTTTGTTTCAAATACTTTACTAAAAGGTGTATAATGCAATATTTTTTTTTAAATTGATAAACATTAGTTATTTTCCTAAAATAGCTCAGTTAAGTCCAATATTGAAAATAAATTTTTTAATTTTAAATTCATATTTGAACTCATTTTCAGTTTTTGCTTTGCTTACAATAAATTTTGCGTAAATTTTTAAATTCATATTTAAAAAACTTTAATTATCATGTGAACAGAAAATTATGTCGCTGCTAGACACTTAGCTGAGAGGAAGTGTGTATGCTTACTATGTGGCTCGAGATTAAGTGATTCAAACTATCGGCAATTTGTGTATTTCTACTTTAAAGTCGTAGGTTAACAAATCATTCATCAAAATTGGACCGTCATATTTTGCATACGCAATACTTCACGTGCCTGTTCTAATACAAATTATTAAAAAACTTTATTTAACTAATTAGTACTTCCTTCTTAATTTCATTGCTCGCTAATTGTATGACTCGCTCGCTGACCACACGTAGAGTTCACTCTCCAAGGCATTCCGCTTTAATACAAAACCCCGCAGCGCTGGCGATCGCACTTCCTATGGCAATTCCACTTCCCCAACCCCTTCGTACAGCAGTAGTGAAGGCGGCAACGGTGGAATTTATGCCACAGTAGGTCCACCCATGTTGCCACACTATCCACCACCAAATACAGCACCACCACCGCCGCCCATCAATTATGGACCACCACCCGGTCATCGCGTGAGCGCACCACCTTCTGCCAATAGCAGTGGTGTTGGTACCAGCGAATCAATATCAGATCCACAAATGAATTTACTTTATGGCCAACATCGACGTGTGAAGAGCATCAGTGATATTGGCCTGGCAGCAGCAGCAGCATCGCCAGCTGCCGGTTCACCAGTATGAGAATCAATTATAATGTAATCCAATTATTATTGTGCTAGCGAAAATTGAATTTCATTACCAATGAAACAAAATACATACTATTGAATAGATATAAGGACATGACACTAAAATTACACATGTTGCTTTACTTAGTATGTACCCAGTAGGAATAATACAATGAGTTGTATTTAAATGGTAATATTCATTACGGACTACGTAATGTTTAAAGAAAATTTCGTCATTATTAAATTTTACTTTTTGATTAATGTTTCCAATTGTATTAATTTCTAATTATTTTTTTTTTACTGATGTAATAATTCTAACTGGGTAGGCACATAAGTAAATCTGCTGCTACTTGCATGCGTTAAATTTAAATTCACTTACAAATTTGGCTAACAAACTCAAATCATTACAGCTTAATTTTGTTACACTACATTTGCAACAGTTGTTGTTAGCAGTGTTGCCAAGTTTAATTGTCCCCCTGGGTAATTAATACAAAACGTATTCATTTACAAAATGAGTGACTCATTTGTTAGCATTTATAATGCAAATAATAATCAAGTAAAGAAACATATTTCACACATTGCGTGTGGTGAACTTAAATCTGACAGCAACATTAAACATTTACTTTAATACCCTGTGGTAACATTTGGTCCGATCGAAGTTCCTCTTACCTAGTTATGATCAAAGTTATAGGCTTTCAATCCCAACTTTTGATCACAAATCAACATCAACTTATTTATACGAGTATGGCTATAAGGTTGAAATTTAAACGTGCTATATCAATGATCCATTAGATATAAAGTTTAACCAACGTACAAAATCAAAACTAAATTTTTTTGGGCTAAAAATTAATGAAAAATAATTGTTTTTTCTATTTTTTATTTTTTTGATTTAATTTGTGGGCTCAGCCCAGTGAAAAATACTTTGAAAGCCTACAAAACAAAAAATAAAATAAAAACATTCTTCACATTGTCCCTTAGCTTTTCAGCAAAGGAAGCAATGTTATTTAATTCTTTTCTTTAGAATTTTGCTCCCTTGGAACAAGTTGTCTAAAAATCATTCTGCATGCCGAATTGATGCGAAGAGCTTACAACGCATATGCCAAAAATAGATTCCTTTTTAACTTCTGTGTTAAGATCTTGATGTTGACAGTAACATTACTAAGCCACTTTGTTAGAGGTTCCATGTCAAAATTTTGCATTTTTTTATGTGAAAAAAATGCTATACGTATTACTTCGAACTTCAGTTTAAAATCAACTTTTAGCCATGGCATTAAAATCATTGAAAACTAAACTTGAACTATAAACATTTTCAATATAGTAAAAATCAAAAACAATTATTTTATATATATAATCATATATAGTTGTATATATGAAGCATTCCATCGCAAAACGATAAGACCTCATATCAAAAAATGCAATCAACGTAGAGAGAGGGATTTGTGCAAAAGAAATTAAGGTTTAAGCATGGTAAATTTTAATGTGCCGGAGAAATCATGGTGAATGAAAGATTCATGTCCATTACAGTGCAAAAAAAAAATTGGGCTTTTTTTGAAACGGCATTTGTTTTAATCTTTAAAAAACGAAGCCTATTATTTCCACCGTTTTTTTTAGCTTTCATTGAATTATTACAAAATTTTCACAAATTGCAATTTTGCCAAGACCAAAA
Organism: Meiosimyza decipiens; assembly: GCA_963680825.1. NCBI lineage: Eukaryota > Metazoa > Arthropoda > Insecta > Diptera > Lauxaniidae > Meiosimyza > Meiosimyza decipiens. Next base: position 59,328,039 of record OY804261.1, read on the forward strand.
ATTGTGGTTTTTCAACAAAAAATACTTCAAAGTTTTTCAAGAATTTTTTCACCAATTTTAAAAATTTTTGTTTGACAAAATTTTGATATTAAAAATTGGCGGTAAAAGTTCTGAAAAGTTCAGAAGTATTTCTTGTTGAAGAACAGAAAGTTCTTCCAGTTTTCTTCGTCGAGTAACTATGTTTTTTATGCGAAAATTATCAAAGTTGTGATTTTTGAAAGTTCTTTGAAGTGTTGCATCGTGTCAACAAAATCTTAAGTTACGGTAATTTTAGTGATTTTTTGTAAAATTTTGAATATCTGATTATTTTTTTTTTCTATTTTTCTCGAGAACATAATTTGGTTTGAAACACCAAAATCTATAGAAAACTCGAGTCAAAATACTACACGTTTCAATTACTCTGCTACCCCGATTCTTGGTTAGTGTTTTTGCCCGAATTGTCATAGAATGCTTCAAGTATATAAAAAAGTTCATTTGTAAAACGGTGTCATAAATAAAATATTAATATTCAATGTTCTGGCAAATCAATAAAATTATTAACATAATAAAGCAGTTTATTTAGAGTACATCAAAAAAAATTGTAAAATAAATAAAAAATAACAATATATAAAACATAAATATTTCATTAAAAAGTGTCATATTTATACCACATTATAATTAACTGAAATAAATGACTCATAGTTAAAATAATTCAAGTTAATTTAAGCATCAAATTAAATTCTAATATTAACTAGTTAAGTTATATATTTAATGTTAGGTTATTTGAATTCGTGTATTTAATATTAAAGCAAATAAATATATGAAACTTAATATATATTTAATTACGGGACTTTTGTATATTGAAATTGAAACGTCTATACAGCTACTATACCAAAAATTAAATTTAAAAAACTAAACGTTTTTTGTTAAAATATAGTTTTATATATATAAAATAAATAAATTACATACTTGAGAAATTAATATTGAAATTGTATAAATATTTATATTTTGTAAGAATAGCATGACAACAAATGTATGTATGTATTCAAATTGCAGAATAAATGTAAAATGTAACCAACATTTTGAATCTTTTTTTCTTAGTCATATGAATGTTACTATAAAAAACCAAGGTAACGAAAGTCTTAAGCTTAGATCCAAGCGATCGAAGGAGCAAAACTAGCTCTGCTGGAAATAAAGAGGATATTTCGTACAAAAAGTTCATTATTATCAAGGAAAATAGTTTTTAAAACTGAATATTTACATGAATCCTATGCATAAGTATCTTTCGAAACTTCTGATTGAAATTGAAATATTTTGGGAACATCTCATTCTTATTGGAAGGGCATGAATTAAGTTATTTTTTACAGAGAAAAGGGTATGTGTATATTAATAAAATTACTTTCATTGGATTGATATAAAAATTTTTCATCTGTAATTTTGAATCCATTGTCATTTAAAAAGCCTTCTATGGAGAGATATATCTCAGCAGGATATATCTCGACTCCCGTTGGCTATATCACGGAAACTGGGTATGTCACCCAACTTTAAAGTATTTTATTAGGACCAATGCCCCCTCCACTTCAGCTAACTCCTCTCAGACTTATGGTCCCATCATCGACAATTAACACATTAAACCTTACTCTAAGCTCAGCTGATACGTATTTGCAACCGCGAGAATCATCTGGTATTATTTTTAAACATATTATATATTTTTTAGAAATATTTAAATTAAGACACATTCGATCGCCAGAATTGTGTGAGTATGTTTTTTCGTCATTATTTTGAATTTTAAAGCATTTAGAAAGTACTAACGCAATGGCGACAGTTTTGCCAGATGTTGGTTTCCATATTTTACTCGTATAAAAACAATTTTCCACAAGGCTGAAGTCTTGTACCTCTCACACTACGCAAAGTGGTTGCCAGCTCTTCTATTATATGATAACCGGAGCGACCCCAAGCATTCTAAATACCTGATTTTAGCAATTTTTCCTTAGAAAAAAGGGAAATTTTGTTGCATTAGTTGTGGAGGAATCAAAATTTGATTTAAGCATGATCACAAACGCTGCAAAAAATAAATGAACACAGTAGCTTCCTGCTAGTGTTACATATAATTAAAATGCCTCCAAATTACACTTTTCGTACTCAAAGCAAAATTATCTGAAAGACCTAATGTGTAGGAAGAAAACTGAACATTAAGTTTTATTACGAGCGAGTACGCAACTAATTTTCACTTCTTTTTCGCCTGACTGCTGGATAAAAAATGTGTATGCCTGTCTTTTTAACCCTCAAAATATTATTAAAAACATTGTTTTTCTTTCCGATTCAAGCATGTCGAAAGCATTTCTTAAAAAATCCAACTATCCACTGTATGGACAAATATAACAAATTCAACATGCCGTTTCTTAATTAAGTTTTTGATAACAATTTATAATAATTTCCATGCAAAAAAACATTATAACCGCTTTCCTAGTTATAGTAAATGTATATTTGTAGTTTAGTGGCGTCACTTCACCGGGGGAGCGAGAATTATAATTCCACCACTATTAGAGTGTTTTATTGAATTGAATAAAAAGGCAAGTGTTTTTGTTGCATTTAAGTTGCCACGCCTCCTTATCTAGTCCCGTCCATATTTTGCGAGGAGCTTGGCATTGACGATTTGCATCCTATCACAAAATTTTAAAACTCTAGTTATTATAGGTATGAATATATAGGGTTTTAAGTATTTTTGTTGCATAGAAGGTGCCACGACCCTTATTTTTATCAATAAAAAAAAAGCTCATGTCACTCAGGGATAGTGTAGCTTTCTATTGGTAGAAGAATTTTTAGAATCAGAGAAGTAGGTCCAGAGATTTTATATAATAGTACTCGTATTTATTACCGATATGTATTCATGAATGATATGTAAGTATTCATTCAATTAGACTGACTCGAATCTCCAATAAAAAATTCATGTAACCCAAAGTTACGACTATGTCGGGAATTTCAACTTGAAGACTATGTGTAAGTAAACGGACAAAAATATAGCAATCGATATTTTAGTGCGGATTCGAAAAAGGGACCAAAATTGCTGGGCAATAAACTTCACTTTCAAGACATCGAAGTTATACTGCTTAATATACTAATTTGTCAATTGTTCTATATGGCGCCAAACATTGGACAGAAACCTGTCATGCGGCATAGTTTACTTAGAGTTTTACGAAGGAAATATAGTGGCGCTGTTCATATAAATAGCACAAATACTAGAAATTTGGATTTTTTTTTTTTTAATATTAGAACTGAGCAAAATCTGCATGTAAATGATGAAGGATATTTAATATTCGGTACCGAATCCATTATTCGTTTCTGTGTAGCGCTAATAAGATAAATCTTCCTACATGATAATGACCCGAAACATACGGTCAAAATCGTCAAAACCTGGCTTCAGCAAAAAAAAATAAGCGTTTTGGACTGGCTAGTTTAAATTACAGATATTAATCCTAAAGAACATTTATGGAGGGATGTGTAAAGGCAAAACATTCGAATGAGGATTTCAAAAATTTTGATAAATTTCGGACTGCAGCCCAAGAAACTTGGTATTCATTCCTAAAGAGGGGTGCCAAATGCTTCTGGGGAGCTTGCGCTGAAGATACGAAGCGGTCATACAAAATAAAGGATTTGGTACAAAATATTAAATATCCAGGATCATTAAGATGCAAATTTTGTTAAATTTTAATATAAAAAAAAAATATTTCCAAATTCTAGTATTTGTGCTATTTATATGAGCAGCTCATTAGAGTTATGTGAGCCATTTCTTGTAAATAACTTAAAGTTTTTCACTTTAAATTTCAACTTTTTTTTTGTTTACTGAAATGGTAATAATAAATTTAAGGTGAAATTTATGTGTATCCTTAGTTCTTGGTAAATAGGTTCCCTTCAATAAAATCGATATTCGTAAACTTAAGAAAAAATGTGCTATTTATTTGATCACGCCTGTATATAATAAAACTATATAGCCAGTGGCGTTTACTCTAAGGTGCGCAGGTGTTCTCCGCACACCCAACCAAAATCCAATGCATTTTTTTTTAATCTCTATCATAGGTTTTCATACTTGTCAATAATTTGACACTGTTGCTACTGGCACGCTGCAGCATACCATATCCATTATATCATACTTCTCCCCCCTAAGCGTACAATATATGTACGTCATACGATTCTAGCTCATCGTAGCAAATCAAATATATGAAACGCAACATTATTTGACGATGTTGAATTCCATCCAACCGACTTGAATGTGCGCTGCTGATGTCGCACCAAGTAAAAGCAAAAATCTATAATAGAAAAAAACTACTCCATACACATTCTAATAAAATGCGCATGCGAAACAACAATCTGCGTGCGTAGGGTATTAGCGCACACGCAACGAACAGCGGCCGCTTTTCTGGCAGAGAATCTCTGCCCTCCAACAAAAAAAAAAAAAAAACAAATGTACGTTCGCCAAAAAACTCGCACTTCAACAATGCAGCACAGTGTTGTTTAAAAATGTTTGACAGAGAAAATTGCGATGTGTGCTCTGAATTTATTCAACTTGCAATCTTTTGAGTTGCGATACAAACGTTTATTTTTTGAAATAATTGATACTTTGTCAACACAAATGGATATAAGATTTAAAAGATTAAAATTTTCGGAATTGTTGAATTCAAAAAAGTTTCTCAATTTCGAAAAAAGTTTTTCAGATGAGGCTATTGGAAGCCTTAAAATTTCATATGCCCCTTTTTCGAATTGTCAAACTAAGAAATGAGTTGAGTGTTTTATATAGCGTTTTCATCAGAGATATACTCGAAATTCTTTTGAATTTGGAATTGAAAGATACATTTTCAGAAATTTTAAAGCTAAGTTCTTTAGTTTTGACAATTCCAACTTCAAGTAGCTCAGTTGAAAGATCATGCTCTGCACTCAAGCGCATAAAGACTTTTTCGAGAAACACTATGTGTGAACAGAGATTGTCGGAACTGGTTTTAATTTCCATAGAGAAAGTATTTCTTAAAGAAATAAAAAGCAAAAAAAAACTTTTATGATGAGGACATTTTTGTAAAAAAAACATTTCGTATTGAACGCCATACCAATAAAATTGTTTGGAATAAGAAAGAAATAATTATAAAAACTTTAAACAAATTAAAAAAAATATTAAAAACAGCAGAAAAGGAACAAACAAAATATATTAAAAAATAAAAATGGGATCTCAGTCTATCACGTAACCGTCGTGGTCTTGCAAAAAATTTAGGATAGGCATTCATATACAACATATACACGTTGAACACCCTGCTGAAAACGCCACGGCACGCCACTGTATATAGCACGTTGTAGTAACGAGTATCTTGGATACTGATTGAATTTTAAAGGAACGGACAGTATCGACAATTCAAAAACAAAGTGTTTTCAAAAAAAAGTTAATATCAACGCACACCACAAATGAGGTAACCTTTTCCAACAAAATGGACATCTTCAACAAACCACTAGAATCATGAAATAATAGCCAACTAAGTAACGGCGTTGACTATTAGAGTGCTTGGTGCCAGCCCTAGACACCAAGTATGCAGCCAGCCAAATTTTTTTTTCTTCTTCACAAAAAGAGTTCGTGATTGCATTAACGCATTGGCTGGAAATTTTACGAAGAAACTTAAGTTTTCAAAAAAATCATATACATTCGAACATATTACGCACACATGTATGATTTGAATAAAAAAACATTTAGTACTCAAGAAACATTTCTTTTTTCAGTACTTCTTGAACACCGTGTCTTATGATGTTATCACTATTGGTTTCTTTTTTTATATAAAACGGCTTTGATTGCTAAATTTTAGTACACATTTTAAATTCTACACAGAAATCAAAGTTTTCTCAAAGTTTCGAGATGAAATTCCTACATTTGCTGGTTGTCATTATTGTTCTTCTAACGACTACTACTGTAAGGGACAATATAGATTCTGGCACTGTTGAATTTACTTGGTTAGAACCTAGTGGAACTGAATCTTCTGGAGCATAGACTACTGAACCTGTTGTGTCAAAAGGATTAAGCTATCATAATGTTTAAATAATTAATAAAAAATAAATGAAACGTGCAGTTATTCAATATGTTAGGTACGGATTTTCGTTTGATTGACTTTTAAATATATAGCGCTTTAACGAAAGATTGAATTTTGATTTATTTTAAGATTGCAAACTTGAAGAATTTAAATGGAAAACTTACGATTTTTTTTTTAAATTAAATATCGGCATTTATAATTTTTGGCAAATTTAATGTAACATCAATGACTTCCAGGATTATCAAATCGAAAATTCGGAAATTTTTACATAAATTAAATGATTTAATAAAAATATTTATATGAAACAACTGGTTCAAATATACGTCTGCAACACATTTCACATATTCTTTCCTAATTATAGCGTCATTCAACAATGGGCGCTATTTGGATCATCCATCAAAAGGTGTCATTTTAAATCAATATTTTTGTAAAAACTGGTGACAAATATTATTAAAATCTAAAGTGCAAATTTTTTAGGTAAGTACTGGCATATAATATCTGTCAAAATGTCTGCTTCGGCCCTGCTTACAAATTTTCATAAAATTGATAAAATTTTGTACAATGTTTTCGCATAATTTCCACTGTATTCCGTGAATTACAGCTCTAATATTTTCTATTAGACCCATCGTTGGTGGAGCATCGCCATGGACTTTACCTTTAACAAAGTTCCAAAGAAAAAAGTCGAATGGTGTTAAATTGTAGGATTTTGGCGGCCAGCTGAAGTTTTCATTTTAAGAAATTAAATGCTCAGGATATTAAATGACCACAACCATGACCAATTTCAGTTAAAAGTTCTATGAGTCTTAAAAATCACCATTAACTTATAACTAGCGTGACCCTTTGCAATTCGCTTCACCTTAAATAGAAATCTTCGTATTAATTTTTTAAGTAGTATTTGCGAAAATACTGTGTGAATGTTCATGTTTACGGGAGTTCACGTTTTCCAATATGCACTGTACTGTCAAAATAGCTTAATTTACTTCAGTAGAAAATTTCAAGAATGTAGAATCAAAAGTACACTGATCAAACGAAACAAAAGAAGCTGGGGTCAATGCGTGCTTTGTTGTTTGCTTGTGCGTCGCATTTTTTTATTTTTTAAGAAAAACGTTGTGTTTGTTGTACAGCGAACTACAAATCATGAGGAAATGAAACTATTTTACTGACTTTGTATCGTCCTCTTTCGTGCTACTAGTACACTTTACAGCATACAATCGTTCCGGAGGAGATCATCACTATAATAAAATTAAGTAACGATTGAAAATCAAAAACACAATATATTTATTGAATATTATTTGGAAATTTATAAAATTTTCTCAAACTGCATTTGTTATTTATGAATATTATTTCTTTCCATTAGTGGGAAAATAAGGTGGACTTGTTCCTGGAAATCCTGGAGGTGGACTTGCCACAAGTATAAAACCAATGATGGCCAGTAGTAACAAATTCTTGATTGAATAATTCATTGTTCGCGTATGAAAAAACAATTTTGAGATAGTAAAATATTGCAATTCAAACCCAATTTATAGTAAAATTTCTGCGAGTGGTTTTAGGAAAACGTGTGTTGGAATAATATTCTCTACACCTTCTTTACAGATGAAAATTAAAAATGGACATAAGTTACATAAATAAACTTTACAGAAAAAGTTTAAAAGTTATTGTAATAAAATATATGTAAATGTAAAATAGAATACAAACAATAGAAACAAAAAATTCTAAGAGCCTACAATAAGCTATCAAATGCATCAATAGCTAAGACATGTGCTCACTCGCAAACATTTTTTATTATTCTACAACAAAGTTTTACTTTTTTTGTGTTCCTCCACCATGAAAATAAAATTCTTTCAAAGAAAAAAACAATGTAAACAATTTTTTTTACTTAAATTAGCGATAGACACATGGCTAGAAATACGGGTACAATTAAAAAATCGGTGACTTAATTAACACACTTGTTATATTACTCTAGTTTTATTACTTAGAAAGTTATGAAATAATCTTTGTTTGTTAGTACCACTTTAAAGGAACTATATTTAGTAAGCATCCTGTCAAAAAATATTGAATAGAATTGAAAACTGGTAAAGTTGTTATCTTCGGTCAGGTCGAAACTCGTACACGCTACAATGCATTGAGAATGCTTTTTAAATAAATGTTAAAAATACGTTGAAAAGGCAGAAGGGGTTGAATGAGTCCAAAATACTGTTAAATAAAGTTGAAAAGTGTTGAAAAAGTCGAAAAAATATGGAAAAAACTGGAAAATTGATGAAAACAGTCGAAAAAAAAAAGAAAACGTCGAATAAAGTAGAATGAGATTGAAAAAAGTGGAGAAAATACGTATGAGATATATTCGGAAAAATTAAAAGATTTAAAAAGTCAAAGGAATATGGAAAATGTTGAAAAACATGGAATAGAAATGAAAAAAAAATTAAATAACCCACTCCCATTTATCCATTACCGCCTACTTTGGAATCAAAAAATTTTATTCGCGATTGACATCCGCATACAAAATTTTAGAACAATAAATTGTATAGATTGGGAAATATGGCATAATAAGCCATAAAATATGGGGCGGTGACACACCCACTTTTAGAATTAAATCAAATTTTTAGCCAGAAATAGCTTTCCATAAACAAAACTCTTACACCAAATTTCGGTTTGATTGCTCACATATTTCGATAGATGTGCCTATTAACGAATTTAATTCTATGGGAGGTGCTATTTCGGCCGCTTTTGGTTCAGATGTACCTTATAGCATGTACTATAAGCCACTTACATGAAATTTCATTTCGATTGCTGCAATAGTTCTCTTAAAATAGCGCTTACAATTTTATGTTAATATGGGGGGCACTACGTCTACCGATGCAATCCCGTCGAAATTCATTTAATTTCAAAGCTTAGAGTAGTTGACATCTGTACACCAAAATTTTATGAAGATAACTCCAACGGTACACTATCAATAATATTAAACATTCTGCGCTTATATGGGAGGTACCACGCCCACTGGCACTCATGTGATAAAATTAAGATACTCTTTAGCTAGTATATTTGTCAAGTTTAGTTTCATAACAATTACGTTGTAAGTTCTCTTATTATAACGTTTATAAAAAATTGTGGGATGTGCCACGCCCTTCAACGAGTTGATTGATGACTGTTTTCAGTGGTAACAACCCCTAAAAATTTTTATGAAAATCGTATGTGCCAATTTTGAGTTATACGAAATCAAAATTTTCAATTAATGACAATTGCCACGCCCAATTGTCCAATTCTACCAACTTTAAGTACAATTCAAGAAATATACGATCCATATATCAAATTTCATCACAGAATCTTGCACTGCTTACGAGTTATGGCGTTATAAAAGTTAAAATTTAGGGATGTGCCACGCCCCTTTAAGTAGCTTTGCACACTAAACACTTAGCCCAATCCTAATTTAGTTTACATGTTCACCAAATCACCAAATTTCATCAAAACCGCAGCAACTTTTTTCTAAATGGGCTAGGTGGAAGGTGTGTCCGTGAACTGATTTTGCCCATTTTGATATGCCAGCAGCTTGTAGGAAAGTGTGACCTGTGTGCCATATTTTATGGCATCAGCTAGCTTAGTTTTCCCGTAAACGTGAGACATACACACAGGCAGACAGCCATACACACAGACAGACAGACATACACACATACAGACATACACACACACACAGACAGACATACCCACAGACAGACAGACATACATATATCGACTCAGGTGGTGACGTTGATCAAGAACAGAACTACTTTTCTGTACCTGCCATGCCCCTTCTATGCGTTACAAACGAAATGACAAAGTGAATATACCCTCTTTGTATCGAATGTGTCGACAAAGGTGCAGACCAAAAAAAAAACTATTTAATGAATGGCCATTTTTAGTTGTCAACTGGACATCACATCAATTCCACATCATTAAAAAATCCAATTCCATATTACAGTTCCCAGGAATTAAATTGGAATAAAGTCAATTTTAAATTTAATTTCACTACATAAAATAAATAAAAAAATTTTAAATGCCATTTGCCATGAAATTAAAAATTCGGAACGGAATCGAAATTTGAATTCCGAATTTTAGTTTTTGGAATGGAGTCGAAAGAAAAACCATTCCATTAACCATGGAATTGAAGAATTCTATTACATACGTATATTTAGTTCTATATGCAAAATCGATGAAACTGTGTAGAAAAGTATGTAGTTCAATAGCTGAAAGTCCTTAAACCGCACAACCATCATAGCCAAAAGGAATAATTAGGCCAAGCTTGCGTTTGCATTGTAGAAACCAGATTCTCGGCAGAGAAAACTAAAAGGAACTAATCCTGCATCGAGAAAGAAGAATTCCTTCAGATTATGGCCCCGCCTTCTTGTAAAATTTAATAAAAAATTACTTAATATTTTTAAAAACTCAATTATATTAATTTCATATGATATATATATTTATAACATTAATAAATATTTTTTTACAATTTACATAATATTCACTGCTGACCAAACGGTACTGGAGCCACAACTTGATTTGGCTTCAGTACAAATAAATTAAACGCAACCAATATCAGTACCAAGATGCAAAACCAACTCATGTCGCTCGATTTTTTGATTTTTTGATAATGAATTGTTTTAATATTGTTCGCTCTTTTATATCCAACCATTTACAAGTTTATAAATTAAATTTTGTCTAATTATCGTAATCAAAAATATTAATAATAACCATAGCGCATTGATTTCCATATCGAATTAAATAATTATTCATATGTTCTCCCAATTACTGCAACTGTTTTTCTTCTTTGCTGAATTTTAATTAGGTAAGTTATGTACGTAATTAGGATATATATATATATTAGGGTGGTTCCTAAAAAACGTTTAACAAATGCTTAGGTAGGCGGCTCTAGATGCCTTGCAAAAGTAACAAAAAGTTGTACTGCAAAACTAGTGCTTGATATCTCATACGAAACTATGTAGCTGACAACTTTTAATCTTATGCTTCTACTACGAGTACATGCAACTGCCAGATTGAGAGTTCAGAGCTTTCTTCATACATCCAAAATTCAGAAAATAATTCTCTAAGAGTCCAAAAAAACTGCAGCATACATTTTTCTATATATGTAATGCGGATCACTTGCAGCATATATATGTTAGAGAGGGCAATCAACAGATCATTATATCGAACTAATCCCAGTTCATATTTTTTGGATTTTAGCATGAAGTTGGTTTCTTTCGGGAAAAATCGATATTCAAAGTATCTAATAGCGATTGAAAATGGAACACTTGGAAGATCACCGCCTGTCCTGTTTTTTTGGACTAAACTTAGTTGTGCAGCCAAATTTTAAGATAGATTCGTATGTCAGAAAAGTATTAAATCTCCACTTATATACATCAAAAAAATATCTCCGACTTGCAACGCAGTACAGATTTTCCATTAACTTCTCTGTTTGACAACAATTCTGACTAGATGGAGCAACATGGTCACTAAAAATATTTTCATTTTTGGATTTGCTTTGTGAATTAAACTTTTTAGAGATGCTATAGATGTTGGCGGTCTCGGTTTTGCTGTTTCAAATAGGCATTTTTTTCATATACAGCTTTGTTAAGTTAATGTTTATTTAAAAGGGTTGATTTTTAGCGTTTGATTTTTAAAAATTGAAAAAAGAAGAGAAAATTTTCAAAAGCGAATGAAAAATGTATTTTGAGTATATATATATACATATATATATGATTATTTCATGTAAATATTGCTCGCGGCTACGCCTGAGATGGTTCATCCGTAAGCTTCAATTTTGACATACTTTTTCCAGCATTACGGCCGATATCGCACCAATGGCAGCTGTAATGTTGTCCTCCAAGGCTGCAACTGTGGCTGACTTGTCCCTGTACACGAGAGAGACTTCACGTAGTCCCACAAAAAATAGTCTAGTGAAGTTAAATCGCATGATCTTGGCGGCCAATGGACTGCTCAGAAACATGAGATAATTTACTCACCAAACTCGCCTCACAATAGGTCCATGGTATCACGAGCTGAGTGGCATGAGGCACTGTCTTGTTGAAACATCATGTCAACCAAGTCCAATTCTATTATTTTAGGTGAAAAAATGTCGGTAGTCATCGCACGGTACCTAGCTCCATTGACTGTAACGTTGCGATTTTCATTATTTTTGAAAAAGTATGGTTCAATTATGCCGCCGATCCACAAACCGCACCAAACAGTGCATTTTTTAGGGTGCAGTGACAGCTTTTGAGCTGCCTCTGTCTGCTCTTCAGACAAATTTCGGCAATTCTCTCTGTTGACTTACCCATTAAGCTTAGTCGTTGAAGAAAATTTTTCGATATTTCACATTTCTTACAGAGCACGAATTTTTATAATAAAGTTCAAGGATTTGCAAGCGCTGTTTGTTTATTTGTCTATTTATGGTAAAATGGCAAACCTTACCTAGCATTTTTGGCGTTGACACATGTTACCAATCACGCGTGAGGTATCAAAAAATTTACACTGAAATAACAAATAGCAAAAAAATCACTTGTTATTTTCGCCGAACTATGTAAAATTTTATATTACTTTTGTAGGCAAAAGAAAATATTGAACTTAATCGGACTGTATATATTTTTGGTTTTTGATTTTATTTATATTCCAATTGAGTTTCCGCCTATTCGTGATTTCGGTACCAATTTAATTTAGTTTTAAGCTAGCGTGCAAAGCGTTACTTTATCATGCCGCTCGCTATTATTCAAGTTTCAACGTGAAAAGGCTTCCAACGTATAGCGCTACCAAATGAGTACAATTGAAAATTAAACTTGGATTCGTTGCGGCGCTATATCTGCAAGCATTTGCTACGACAAAAGCAAAAGTATCATCAAGCTGAGGACAATGAAAATAAAAGACCTTTTCTAACTGACGACCCTGACGATAGACAAATTAGTTCACCTCCAGCTGAAAACGATGTAACATTTGAGGACGACGCTGAGGACACAACTGTGAACGAGACTAAGATCGAAGTTTCTAATGATGAACGATGCTATAAACGAAGCTGAAAACATTGCTGAAAGTAAAGACGAAGCTCAAGCTGAGGTTGAAACTAAATAACCTTGCAGTCCTAGGATTTGACAAGTCTGCAACTATAAACAATCTTTTGGCGAAAACTGCGGACAAGTCGACAGGCATGTGCATGATGTTCCAGATGGATACGAGGCTATGAGCAAAGCATAATATATGAACAAGGCGCCAGCTGTGAACAACCATGTGCTCGAAGCTGCAACTGTAGAAGGACCTGAGGTCGAAGTTACTACTGGATACAATGCTAAAGGCAAAGCGCAAGCTGAAGGTAATGCTGCAGCCGTGGGCAATTCTGTGCTCGAAGCTGTGAACGCAGTTCAAGCTGAAGACGATGTTGCAGTTGAGGGCAAAGATGGTTAAATAAATAATTTTTTGTAAAAAATTCCAAAAGAATTTCAGTTTCTTTCGGTTTAGTTTAGTTTTCATAGGCTTCTTTTCTGACTAAGTTCTTCTGCAATGCCCATTTTTCATATTTTGTGACTAAACGGTCCAATACCGTTTTGATTTTGTGGCAACAGACCGATTCGCTTAATTTGTGTAGCGCAGAAACTAAGCCCTTTCTTTAATGTGTTTGATGTCAAACAACTGATGCATTCGAAGCTTGCTGAGGAGATTAACATATAAATTATTTGAATCATACAGCGATGTACTTCATCGTTTACGTCTGATTGCCTTTGCGACCTCGGCTCATTTCGCCAGAAAAAATCATCAGTACCACTTTTCATCAGTAGACTTTTACTGTCTTTTTGGACCTAATAGAGTACACGTTTGCAAAAACCCACTTTTCTCAGCTATATTAGGGTCAGGTTTTTAGTGGCAAGTCACAGTATCTGGTTATAACTCGTTTTCGAGCTTGTCAGTAAGCTATATTTGCATTCAAACTCACTTCAAACGGACAATTTTTCTATAGCTCTGCTCAAATTCCCATATGATTTTGACTGCTGCTTGTTAGAAAAATAAAATTTGGAAGCTTTGCCTTAAGCACACTTTTTTTATACCCTACACAGAGGGTATATTCACTTTGTCATTCCGTTTGTAACGCATAGAAGGGGGCGTGGCAGGTATGGAAAAGTGTATATATTCTTGATCAGCGTCACCCCCTGAGTCGATATAGCTGTGTCCGTCTGTCTGTCTGTCTGTGTGTCTGTCTGTCTGTCTGTGTGTCTGTCTGTTGAAATCAAGTTTACGGGAAAACTAAGCAAGCTAATTCAATGAAATTTGGCACACAGCTCACATCTTCTTGCAAGCTGCTAGCATATAAAAATGGGTGATATCGGTTAACAGCCACGCCTTCCGCCCATACTCTATGTAAATATACCCAAGTCCATTCTGAAAAAAAGTTGCTGCGATTTCGATCAAAATTGGTGATTTGGTGAATATGAGAACAACATTAAGATTAGGCTAGGTCTTAAGTTTGCAAAGGCTCTTAAAGAGGCGTGGCACAGCCCTAAATTTTAAGTTTTATGACGCCATTGCTCGTTAACTGTGCAAGATATTGTGATGAAATTTGGTACACGGATACAGATCTTGTGAGTTTTGAATTGCGCATAAAGTGGTTGGAATTGTAAAAGTGGGCGTGGCATTTTTTAACTATTAAAAAATTGGATTTCGTATAACTCCAAATTGGCAAATACGATTTTCATTAAAATTTTAGGGATGATACCACTGAAAGTAGTCAACAACACGAGCAACGTCAATATACTGAAAAATTTACTTTAAGGGCGTGGCATAGCCTACAATATTAATAAACGTTACAAAAAGAGAACTAACAAAGCAATCGTTATGAAATTTAATATGGCGGATACACTTGCTAAAAGGTGTCTTCTTGCAAAATTTTGGCACAATTGCACAGGTGGGTGTGGCACCTCCCATATAAGCGAAATACGTTTAATGCTATAGATAGTGTGCTATGAGAGTAATCTTCATAAAATTTTGTGTAGAGGTGTCGGTTACTATAAGCTTCAGAATTAAATGAAACTTGACAAGTTTGCATCAGTGGGCGTGGCACCTCCTTCATTCTCATAAAGTTGTAAGTGCTATTTTAAGTGAACTATTGGAGCAATCAATCTGGAATTTGATGTAAGTGGTTTACTGGGTTATAGGTATATATGAATCAAAAGCTGGCGAAATAGCAACAGTGGGCGTGGCACCTCCCATACAATTAAAATACCTTAAGTGGCATAACTATCGAAATATATGAGCAATCATAGTGAAATTTGGTGTAAAAAGTTTTTTTATAAAAAGCTATTTTTGGATCAAAATCGGAGTGGATTGCAACAGTGGGTCTGTCACTGCCCTAATTTTAGGAATAATTACGGCACATATCGCAAACTATACAAGCTATTGTGCTAAAATTTGGTTTGATCATGTTAATCACGAATATCATTTATTGAAACAAAAGTGGGCGGAATTGTAGGAGTGGGCGTGACATATTTCGTGTTTTTCATTTCTATTCTATTTTTTTCAACATTTCCCATATTCTTTTGACATTTTCAGTTTTTTCCAACACTTTCCAACATTTTTGAACCTTTTTACATTATTTTCGACTTATTCAACCTCATCAACATTTTTTTAACATTTATTTAAAAAGTTATTTTAATGCAGTGTAGGGTATGTGAGTTTCGGCCTGGCCGAAGATAACACCCTTACTAGTTAATGATTCATCTCATCATCTCACAGATGGCAGCGCTATCGCTGCAATTAATGCTTAACTTAAACTAATTTTGCTTGCAGTTAATAATAGGCCACTTACGCGTCTGGAAGCACATTGCTATCCAGGTGTGAACTTTCCGTGGAAACATAATTGTCAGCATTCTTAGTTTGACAACGACCCTGGCCTTTCGCCTCTCTGTGATTAAGTTTTGACTGCAAGCAGCGGTCCTGTTAGTGATGGTGGGTATATTGGTGTAGGTGCATTGCATTACTGCAAAGATTCAAACGATTTTTTTGGATTTTAGCGTAAGGAACACAACCTTCTGCCGACGACTGAAAAACCAGCATGAAATGTTTCTTATTTTCAGAAATCTTTACCTCTCTTCGCTACCTTTTTCTATTGGAGTCAAAGCGCCTACTTCCAACTCAATACTACTTTAATTTTTTTTCAAATAGAAATCTAAGGTTGCTGGATTAGTAAGAAAAACTAATTGCCTTAAAGCAAAACTAATTTGCTATGCAAATCAACATATGTGACCATCCATGGAGAAGGTACCCTAACTTCATGATTCTCAAAACTATTTTTTTTTTTTTTAGAAGGAAACTTGTTGACAACAATGCTTTTTTAAAGAATTTTTCTAGATCAATTAATGGTAGTATTAAAACGTTTTGAAATCTTAAGATTTTGCGATTATGTGTCTAAAATTATCGAGAAAAGGACCATTGGCAATATTTTTTGGATCTATCTAATAGCTTTCTATAATATATCGAAAACCAGAACGATAGAAACGCAATCGATACATTTTTGAATTTTGGTCCTCCTAAGAAATTATATCTGCGAAGATAAGGTCACAATTTTCATGGACGGTCACATACGCAGGCCTCATGCAGGGATTATAGAATGTTTTTAAGTAAGTAAGCTTTTATTTCTGTTTTGGTAAACAACTCAGTTATTTTCACGCTTTTTTTTTTTGAATCAGATGCATTTGCGTTTTCGGTCTATTTGAGATTTCATACACTAATTTAATGCAATTTTCCGCAACCGTGCCAAGAGTTATTTTGAAAAGCCGCCCTTAAAAGTTGAGTTTTCATATAAAAAGCCTTTGAACGTATTGTGTTGATATTTCACTAGCTTCTGGGAAAAAATTCTTTGTTTTGAGTATAACACAAAATGAAATTCATATATTCACCGGTAGTCTTGGTTGGGTTGTTGACCATTCCAACCTATGTTGCAGCAGATGGTAGACACATAAGTTATACCCAGCATAATCAAATGGAGAACGATGAAATCGACAACACAGTTGAAACATCTGAGAAAAATTTTGCAGAGGATGGAATAATTGAACGTCCTCCGGCTCACAATGATATTGGATTCGGTAACTATACTGATGACAATGTAAATGCTAAAGACAGAACTCAATCTGAAGAGGAGTTTGACCATGAAAATGGACTTCAAGTTACAGAAGGATACTGGAGTGATATGGATGAGCCTGCAAGCAAAAGTCACCGCAAAGATGGACTCAAAGTGACAGAAGGATACTGGTGTGGTAGCAAGGGCCAAGAGGCTTCACTTTCGAAAGAGCCTGACGTCAAAGCTTTAGGTAAACTTATACCTGATGGCATCGCTGAAACCGATAAGAATAATGACCACAAAGATGGAGTTGAAGTGACAGAAGGATACTGGTGTGATACGGAAAAGCCTGAGATCAAAACTGACTACAAAGATGGACTCGAAAGATACTGGTGTGATGGCAAAGAACAAGAGGAATTACTTACGGAAGAGCCTGATCTCAAAACTAGAGCTGGAGTTATACCTGATGGCAACACTGAAACCGATAAGAAAAATGACCACAAAGATGAACTTGGAGTGACAGAAGGATACTGGTGTGATAGGGAAAAGCGTGAGCTCCGAACTCACCGAAACGATGGACTCGAAGTGACAGAAGGATACTGGTGTGATGGCAAAGAACAAGAAAGATTAGTTACGGAAGAACCTGATTTCAAAGCTCCAGGTGACGTTACACCTGATGGCAATAATGACCACAAAGATGAACTTAGAGTGACAGAAGGATACTGGTGTGATAGGGAAAAGCCTGAGCTCCGAACTAACCAAAGCGATGGACTCGAAGTGACAGAAGGATACTGGTGTGATGGCAAAGAACAAGAGGGATTACTTACGGAAGAGCCTGATTTCAAAGCTACAGGTAACGTTACACCTGATGGCAATAATGACCACAAAGATGAACTTGGAGTGACAGAAAGATACTGGTGTGATAGGGAAAAGCCTGAGCTCCAAACTGACCAAAACGATGGACTCGAAGTGACAGAAGGATACTGGTGTGATGGCAAAGAACAAGAGGGATTACTTACGGAAGAGCCTGATTTCAAAACTACAGTTGACGTTACACCTGATGGCAATAATGACCACAAAAGTGAGCTTGGAGTGACAGAAGTATACTGGTGTGATACGGAAAAGCCTGAGCTCCAAACTGACCACAAAGATGAATTCGAAGTGACAGAAGGATACTGGTGTGATGGCAAAGAGCAAGAGGGTTCCCCGACGGAAGAGCCTGATCTCAAAGTACCACTGTGTGACAGCATGAAGCAAAAGGCTTTACCTGTTGAAGAACCTCAACTAGAAATTCCAGAGGGGTACACTGAGGCAAGCTATGCTGAAGCCTTCGACATAACTGAAGAAAACAACGAGCCTGCGCTAACAGCTATAGAAGGATACGTGCCCGATGTTCATAATGAAGATCGGTCAAATGTCGCTTACAATAAAATGAGAACCAGATGTTTGTGCGATTTTAACAAGTATACCTACACTTATTCATGTGCATCAACTTAAGTCCGTATTTAGTGTACTAATAAATGTATAGTTTTAACATCCTCACTTTTAAAATGACAATTTTTTTTAAAAATATTCCTTAAAAAACTGGTGGAATGTAGGGTAGTTATCTTTATATTTATCGTTCGTTACTGGTCTCTTTGGGGGTGTATAATAAAAATCAGTTATGTTGTCACATGGAAAAATATATAAATTAATTTCTACCGATATTTTTGCTTCGTATAGTTTGATTTAATTTACTTTCATAATAAAATTAATTGAATTTAATACAATGAAAAAATAGCTTTTAGAAGTGACTTTCTTCGGAATACTCCAAAGGACAAGAAAAAAATCTTTACGGCAATATATTTCGCAATTCGCTCAGGACGCACTAAGTGGTCAAATATTAAAAATGACCACTACAATATTAACACTATACCACTGTAGTTAAAAGTCAATTGGAAGAAAAAAAAATTTTCTCGAAAATGTGTCAAAAACGGTCCAATGATGATGTCCAAAAGCCATTTCATATTTTTTGAAGTGGCCCAAAACCCTCAGTGAGCCACTCAATCGAGTTCTCTGATACACACCCGAATAACAAATCGAAAAACGAGTTGTACAAAACTCGTGAGTTGCAATCGTTTGATACGGACAACGAACGAACTGAACAACAGTTGCGTCGAACGAATTGAGTTGTTCGAGTTTGACTAGTTGCGTGTGGCAAAACTTCAAACATGTTCGATCAGCTCATTGCACAACCTTAATATGTACATTATGTAGGCCATCTCAGAAATAACAGACTAAACGCTTATTTTATGTTTCTAACAGAGCAAACAGGGTGTTTACAATTCATGATGAACAGCAGAAATTATTTAAAACTTGGCTAAGAGTATGCAACGTTTTTTTAACAAATTGCACACGTACATAAACCAAATAATAAGCAAGTAAATCTAATCCTACGGATAGAGCAAAAGCTGCAAGGAACAACTCTACGGCACCTAAGAACTAACAGCTAAAGCAATGATGGCATTTGGTGAAATATACTGAATTTAAACTTTTATTTACTAAAAAAAAAAAAAATAAGGTATAATATTTAAGAATTACAAGCTTCTTGGCATTTTAAGATCTTATTCGGATTAATACTTGAGTTTTTGTGTTTGTGTTACAACGAAATCTGGTTCATTCTCAAGTCTCTATCGCGATGATACTGCGTTGTGCTCAAGGCCGTATCTAGGGGGGATCCTAGGGGATGGAACCCCCCCCCCCCGAAATATTTTGACGGACACTGTATATAAACGATTTTGCAAAGAATATACACTACGTAGAAAAAATCTCATATCCAAAACCCCCCCGAAATAAAATCCTGGATACGTCGCTGGTTGTGCTGCACGATTCGGATTTTCATTACTCATCTCGCATGTTTTATGAAATTTACAAAAAATCCCAAAAAATGTAACAAACTATCCAAACTATGCATTTTTACTCTTATTTTTTTTAATATTTTATAATAATTCTGCGTGACCTTTTCTGTTGTGAACGCCATCTTGAGCGACAGCATTGTAAAGTAATTATGTTAACGAAAACTTTAAGCCTGGTTAGGCTGTGGCGTTCGAGTTGAGCGGACGGACCACTTGATAAAGAAGTTTGACTATAACTATGACTAACTTTAGCCCCTTTCTTTGCTGAATTTATCTTTGTTATCAGTTAGCTCAGCAATATTTTTTTTTTGTTGAAACAGAATTTTAAGCTTTCTGGACTACTAAGAAAAACTAATTGCCACTAAGCAAGACTATTTTATTATTGAAATCAACATAAGAGACCATCCATGTAGCAAGCACCTCATCTTCCTGATTCTCAAAACTATTGTATTCTTATAGAAGGAAATATGCTGATAACGCGGAGTTTTTTTATTTATTTTATATTTATTTTTATTAGATTTTAAAATTAAATGTCTATAGTTATCCATAAACGAACCGCTGACCATGTTTTTCTGATTTTTCTATTAGTTTTCTATTATACATCGTAAACCTATCCGATAGTAATCGGATTGATTTATTTTTGGTTTTTGGGCTTCCTAAGAAACTATATCTGCATTCAATTATTTGCACGCATTTTTGTGGATCAAATGCAAAACATTTCCGGTCTATTTAAGATTTCATACACTTATTTAAAACAATAAAAAAAACGTAAAGTTCTCAACTATTTCACAAAAATTTTGAAGTCACGTTTCACGGAAAAACTAAGCAAGCTAATTAAATAAAATTTGGCATACAGTTCACACCTATTTACAAGCTTCTTGGCATTGAAAATAGGCGAAATTGGTTAACGAACACGCCTACCGCCCATCCTCTATGTATATATGTATGCCTGAACCTATTTCGAAAATAGTTTCAGCTATTTTGATGAAACTTGGTGATTCGCTGCACATGTAAAGAAAATTAGTGTTGGGCTATCTTTCAAGTTTTCAAAGGTGGCACTGCCATATATTTTTACTTTAATATCGCCATATCTCGGAAACCATTCAGATATTATGATGAAATATGGTAAAAGTCTAAAAAAACCAATGAATCTTGAATTGTACCAAAATTGAACGAAAGCATAAAAGCGGGCGTAGCACTTTTCAACAATTTAAAATTTGAGTCTGTATAGCTCGAAATTTGCAAGTTCGATTTTCATAATAAATTTAGATTTAGAGATGATACCACTGCGAGCAGTCATCAATACAAGCTATGTCAGTATACAGGCAAAAATCGTTGCAGGGCGTGGCACAGCACAAAATATTTATAAACGTTATAATAAACGAACCAACAACGTAATCGTTATGAAATTTGGTATGGCAGATATACTTGCTTTAAGGTATCTTTTTACATAAGTTTGGTGCAATAATACCTGGGGGCGTGGCACCTCCATACGAGCAAAAACGTTGAATGTTATATTCATAAAAATTTATTTTTAGGTTTTAAATTAAATGGATTTCAACGGTATTGCAGCAGTGGGCGTGGCACCTTCTATAATAAAATAATATTTTTAGAGCTATTTTAAGTGAACTATTGCAGCAATTTGGTGTGAAATTTAAATTAATTATTTCATTTCTTTTCGACTTTTTTATACATTTTTCAAATTCTTCTTTTCGATGTTTCCAGAGACATTCAACATTTTTCAACCTTTTTGTAAGTTTCTTCATATCTTTTCGACCTTTTCAGTATCTTTCAATATTTTTTTTAGACTGATTTAAACTTTCTAAGCTTAGACTAAAAGTTGGAAAATTTCTAAATATTGACGAGTTTGTAAAAGGGAATTCAAAACGCTACACAGAGAGCAATATAGTCAAACCAGACAGCATGTGGGAGTGGTGGAAAACATATGATTTTAATAAAAATGTAAGTCTTACGCCCATTTTTACTGTTGACACGTTGTTAACACATTAACTAGTTTTTCATTAAAAGTGTACAAAATTGAAGCTTCCAATGTATTCAAAATGATAGAGATCGATGAACCCAAACATAATATATAGGTTGCATTTTTAAGTCCCGTCCCTAACATGGGTTGCCAACCATTTTTTGCGGCCACTTTTTGTAATAAAAAATATATGATATAAGACTCCACCATGAAATGTGTGTCAAATTATAGACCAAGATGAGCTTTAAGGCATCAATATATTTCTTGTACATCTTATTCTGTAATTTTATACAATCGACTTTTCTGCAGCGGGCTCCCCTCCTACCAGTATGCCACGCTTGAGGGTGTTTGAAAGAAAAGTTCTTTGCAAAACCTTCGGTCCTATACACGTCGGCGTTGAGTAACGCATTTGAATGAACCACAGGCTCTGAACTGTACAAGCTCTACGCTGACATTGACAGAGATAAGCGCATCACTATCCAACATCTGCGCTGGCTGAGCTGTGCGTATACATAGACGAAGAAGTTCCGGCGAAAATGTTGTTTGATGCGGAAGCCGTTGGGGGACGACGAAGAGAACCATGCTTGCAATGGAAAGACCAGGCCGAAGAAACCCTATCCACGCTTGGTGTGATTGATTGGAGTAGGCGCGTGCGATGCAGAGCAGCTTTGTTCTAAGGCTTTCCACCAGACAATTACATCGTATAGTAAAATGGGTCTTACTAACTCAGTTTAAATTCAAAGGGTTATGTTATGGCCAAGACTAACGTGACCAGATATTTTCACCAAAAAGTGGAGCACGAAAAAGTTGAGTAAGCTTTTTTAAAGATTTTCTTAACTGCAAAAATCTTAGGTACTAAAAAAAGGTCTTCACTTTCACATTCCGAAAACCATAGCAAATCAGATATTTCCAATTCTTTTTTAAGGGAAAATCAATATTTATTTGCTATCTTGAATTATTTGTATTTACTTAAAAAAACAAGCTTCACACTTTCACCGAAAACCTAGCGAAATGAGATTAATTATTTCCAATGAAAACGCGAACCGCGCTGAGCAGAAAATCAACTGATCTGCTGATAAGTAGCTGTAAAAATTGATTTTTACCAGTTTGCTGTAGCAAGGCTTGAAATAAACCATAAAGTCTTGAAGATTTTTTTAGTGCTAATATTGGTTAAGTATATGTTAGGACTACTTACTCCAGAGATGTGGATTACATCAGCTTACTCCACCTCTCGGATAAGATGTTGGAGATTAAGAGGTGGAACACCTATCATGTGCCGAATAAGATGTTGCTATAAGCAGGATATTGTTTTTCTCATCCTTTGCCAAGACAGTTGCAGTATCTATGGCGCTGTAGCTAGGTTTTAAAATAAAGTTAGGACTCTTTTTGGCTAAGATGGCCGAACTTTTTTATGTTCATTCTGTATGTAGAAGATTTGTAGTTTGTAGTTACTTGTATCGCCGGCATCTGTACAGGAATGTTGTCTGAGCGCCACATCGCGGGACCCCTCATCAAAGGGAAAAGCAGTTGAAGTTTAGCCTCTTTATTAATTTTATATATAAGGATATGCCCTCCGCAATGTCTGGCCGAATCCAGTACCTTTCGATTATGTATTGGTGTATCCAGGTTCTGCTTTTTATTAGTCTTAGTGTATCCTCTTGTATCAGTTTGCTCGGAAGTATTACTTTTCCCTTTGGAGCTGAATTCATTTTCCAGGTCAGCTCTTCCCAGATCCCTGCAATTAACTCCACGATATTGGACTACTACTATAGGGAGAACTGACCTTTGAAGCCTATTTTGATTCCATTTAATCACCCTGCTCCATGGAAAGTGGGCATGGGTGGCCTGTTAGAGTGTTCATCCTATTGATAGTACCTCTACCAGCCTTTTCCATCTACATATCTTGGCACAACTGACCTAAAGGATCACTACGGACAACCAAATCTATAACTAGGCTGATTTTTATAATTTCATTAAGAGACCGCCAAAAAGCACGGATGTTTCTTGATGGCCTATCCTTGCCTTTCTTTAATATTTGGCAAGTTCGGAAGTAGTTCTTCCAATGGCTGATTTCTATCCAATGCAAGTTTAATAATAATATCCTCTTTAAAATTTTCAAAAAGACGATAGGTACCTACTACTAGCTACCACTTACTTCGCTCAAGACAAATTTTCTATGTTCTTGAGCGCGAGATCGTTGGATTTCACCGAGGTGTTCATTGCTGCCTAACGCGAAAGTATGGGAAGTCGATGTAGATGGCTGAGAGAGTTGTTAGCTAAGCCTGGCGAGCTTAGTAGCTCTTCTTCCATCTCAAAACTAATGTTCTATATGGCAGTTATGTTGCTTTAGATACGTAGGAATCATGTGAAAACATATGTAAGTTTATTTTAAAATATTAAAAACAAAACAGAAAGCTAAGCCGAAAAACTGCAGTAAAATTAAACGAGCATCCGATTATAAAGTAAACTTTTAACTATGATTTCTACTTCACTAACTTTAAACAAACCAATTCAATTTTAAAGGGCAAAATACATAGATGGTACAGAATTTAAAAAATAAATTATTGAACTCGATGGAGACCAGGAAAAACTTATTTTTACAACAATGGATGAGGAAAATTCAAATAAGAGAATATTTGTGAAAACTTTTTATTAATAATATGAAATATAAAAGGAAGGTAGTAAATATGACGCCTGAGCACATTTTACCCACTTAAAAAGTATTTTCTGGCTACGACATTGTCTAGTAGTCCTAATCTTGATATTTATCTTCAAGTGCTACATCATTCTTATGCTGTACTTGATCTTCAAGTGTTGCATCATTCTTGGGTTGTACTTGATCTTCAAGTGTTACACCTTCAAGTGCTACATCATTATTATGCTGTACTTGATCTTCAAGTGTTGCACCTTCAAGTGCTACATCATTATTATGCTGTACTTGATCTTCAAGTGTTGCACCTTCAAGTGTTGCATCATTCTTAGGTTGTACTTGACTTTCAATTGTTCCGTCTTCAAGTGTTGTATCATTCTCAGGTTGTACTTGACTTTGAATTGTTCCGTCTTCAAGTGTTACATCATTCTTAGGTTGTACTTGATCTTCAATTTTTGCATCTTTAAGAGTTACATCACTCTTATGCTGTACTTGATCTTCAAGTGTTGCACCTTCAAGTGTTGCATCATTCTTAGGTTGTACTTGATCATCAATTGTTCCATCTTCAAGTGTTGCATCATTCTCAGGTTGTGCTTGACTTTCAATTGTTCCGTCTTCAAGTGTTACATCATTCTTAGGTTGTACTTGATCTTCAATTTTTGCATCTTTAAGAGTTACATCACTCTTATGCTGTACTTGATCTTCAAGTGTTGCACCTTCAAGTGTTGCATCATTCTTAGGTTGTACTTGATCATCAATTGTTCCATCTTCAAGTGTTGCATCATTCTCAGGTTGTACTTGACTTTCAATTGTTCCGTCTTCAAGTGTTGCATCATTCTTAGGTTGTACTTGATCTTCAATTTTTGCATCTTTAAGAGTTACATCACTCTTATGCTGTACTTGATCTTCAAGTGTTGCACCTTCAAGTGTTGCATCATTCTTTGGTTGTACGTGATCTTCAATTGTTCCGTCTTCAAGTGTTGCATCATTCTCAGGTTGTGCTTGACTTTCAATTGTTCCATCTTCAAGTGTTGCATCATTCTTAGGTTGTACTTGACCTTCAATTGTTCCATCTTCAAGTGTTGCATCATTCTTAGGTTGTACTTGATCTTCAATTGTTCCATCTTCAAGTGTTGCATCATTCTTAGGTTGTACTTGACCTTCAATTGTTCCATCTTCAAGTGTTGCATCATTCTTTGGTTGTACGTAATCTTCAATTGTTCCGTCTTCAAGTGTTGCATCATTCTCAGGTTGTACTTGATCTTCAAGTGTTGCACCTTCAAGTGTTGCATCATTCTCAGGTTGTACTTGATCTTCAATTGTTCCGTCTTCAAGTGTTGCATCATTCTCAGGTTGTGCTTGGCTTTCAATTGTTCCGTCTTCAAGTGTTACATCATTCTTATGTTGTAGATTATCAATTGTTATATCTTCGAGTGTTCCATCGTTCTTAGGTAGTAGGTTTGACTGTACTGATCTGGCCTCTACCGTATCAGCTGTTAGAACAGCAAAAGCTACAACTAAGATTACCAGCAAATGTAAGTATTTCATTTCAAGTCGTGCTCAAAGCTTAGATAAATTTCTTTAACTATAACTTGGTAGTACGCTGGTAGCCCTTTTATATGAAAATCGACTAATAGTGGCGGCATGATAAAGCAACTCCTTGCAAAGTAGTGTGAAAAATTTCAAAGAGACCGAAAATTAAGCTTCTACTGGATTAAAATTTTGCTGCGGTTTTTTTAAAAGAAAAAAAACTTTTATTATCATCATATAATAAAAAAAAAAAACTGTACTTAAAATCAACAATATTTTAAGAAATAAGTTTTATATTCCTTTACGAAATTTCCTTTGACAAAATAATTGAGATAGTTCCGAATTATAAAGTTTGAATGTCTGATTCTTTCAACCGACAGATGATCTTACTTGTAAGCTACTAGCAATGTTTTGAGAGCACTAGTCAGTAACTTTCAAATGCCCAAGAAATAGGAATAGGAATATCATTTTGCTGATGAACGAAGTTCCATTATAAAAGAGCCAATCTCGGCGTATTGTCGTCAAAAAGCTGATAATCAACAAAGCCATGCAGCATACTAGCCAATGTGTTAAGGAAGTACGCTGGCTACTAGACTTTTAGTTTAATCTCAACTACGATCTTTTAAGCAATGTACAAAAATTATCGCTGATAATTATTTTGCACATCGCCAAAGTTAGTCCAATCCTAATCGCCTTACAATGAAAGCAAACTGAAAATATGTCTTAAAATAGATATTGAATATTAGCGGAAATACGTAATGGATAATTTTGGAAAAAAATTTTACATGTGTATTTTATTGTGAACGGAAAGGTCGAAAAAACTTTCGACATTGATAGCGCTACCAGGGTTTTTGCAAAATTTTTCGCCATTAATCGATATTATAATAAAAAATAAATTTCCAATAAAACCATTAATGGTTTTGTGTCTTAAAGTACTCACATATGTGTGAACATCAATATTGCGCTTTTTAAAATGTTCATATCTAAGTAACCCTTAAGTCTCCAAAAATCTGAAATTGGGCTGATTTGCATATGTAAGTAGGACTTAACAATTATCACATCAAAAATTGATGAATTCGGCCGATGAAACCACAAACTACCAAAATAGCAATTGCAGCAAGCAACTGGTTTTTTTTTTTTTTTTTTTTTTGTTAAATTGCTTTCAAAATGGCACCGACGCATACTACATTTTAAAAGTTTACTTCGCATTACGAATTTTCTCTGCATGCAATTTGTTTTCCGGTGCTATTGAATCAACAAAAATTATATACTTTATCATGCCGCATTAGGTTGTTTTTCATATATATATGTATGAGTATGTACTGCGGACAATTTAGGCAACTGGAGACATTTTTTAAATGTCCATTTCTAGTACCTATTAAATTCCAAATTCAACCGCATAAAATATTTTTGCTTGAAATAACTGAATACGAAAATGTGTAACTTTTACACAGTAATGTGTAATATTTTGTGGCGCTTCTTTTGCCACTTAATTTAATATTTTTCATTAGACATTAGGGTATGTTTTATTTCCAAATTTCTTTGGGACTATGGCTGGCACTGGGGCTGAGATTTGAAATTGAACTAGAACTGAGAATGCGTACATTTTCATATTTTTAGTCGTGTTCGTAATTGTTCAAGCAAGGTTTATAGCAAAAATAAGTTCGGAAAAATTTAAGACAATAAGTTTATATCCGGAACCATAAGAGGCAGACTTATGCACACAATAGGTTATTTGAGTGCTCGAGGTGGCTTATGTGTATTTTAGACCCCGTAGGTGGCGGTGGAGTCGAGATATATTTATTAGAAGATTTATGTACCTCCGTAATAATAAAAGGTATTATAGCCATATTCACACCATTAGTTTGTTGAGTGCTCGAGAAGGTTTATACATTTTTTGAATCCGGAAGATGGCGCTGAGGTCAAGATATTTAAGGAAATTTGAATATCTCCATAGCCATAAGAGGTTATAAAATCATATTCACACCATTGGTAAGTTGGAGTGCTCGAAAATGTTTAAGTGTTTTTTGGATCCAGTAGATGGCGTTAGAGTCGAGATATTTTGGGAAAATTTAATATGTATATATAAATAGCTTTACTATTGACCAATTCTGCCCTTTTGTGTTTGAATGAATCATTCATCCTCGTGATATTTTTCGATAGAAGCTCAAAAAAACGATTTCTTTGAAATCCCACCAAAAAGGCAGTGTCAACTTTTTTTATGAATATCATTTTGACAGACGTTAATGTGACGAAAGCTTTCTGTGGAACCCATGTGCCGAGTTTTGAAATTAAACCAATGCATTTCGCGGTTTGCATCAATCACCCGAAATTACTTTCTGAACAGCCCGTTACTTAGATTTTAAATCCATCTTTAAACATTGTTCAAAATTTTTCAGCTAAGTTTAGCTTAGAAACATGTACGGTTTATAGAGAGATAATTCACATTGAAAGCATGCGATTTTGCAATGACTATTCAAAAATGGATATCATCTCCAGATAAAATTAATTAAAATTTTCAGTTCTGATCAGTACAAGTTTCAAATACCGAGTTACGGATACCGTTTCAATGAATATCGAAGTCCAACCAATTTAAACTCATGTAATCTAACCTTCTTAAACATTTCCTAGAAGCAGAGGCAGTTCTACGGGTGAAGCCTCACCGAAGGAAGAAGTACAATTGTTCTGCATTCTAGAAAAGTCACTTTGTGATGTTAATGCCCCCACTACTGCCAGTCAAGCACTAAAGTTGATTTTTTTAACGAATTATGTCTTGAAGTGATCGACTTGCGTTAAGCAGAGGACCATTGCTAGAGGAGAATTTAAGAACATTGGAACAATCGACCGCATCAAGATGATCCTGAAAATTAAATCTACTAATTATTTTATATATTTTGCAAGATGTTAATATAAAATGTCAAGAAATAAGTGTTTATTTTCAAACTTAAAGATTTACAGAAAAATAACTTCAATCGAATTTAATTCTTTGCCAAAATACTGTACAATTATTAAAGCTCCGTTCCTTCTGCATTTCGTACAGTTGACCGCTGGATGGTTAGGCTATTAGCTAACGCCTATCTTCAGCCATGTTCGCAGGACGTTTAGTTGTCGTGGTGGCAGGACGTCCACGTGGACTTGGATATGGTTCAGCTGCCGTTGGCATCAATAGACCCATATTGCAAAGAATAGCAAGTAGTGGAAAAATGAAGAAGACACTTGAAAATTTCATTTTTTTTAGTATCGATGTATTCCAAGCTAACGTATCGTTTAGTTCTTACTGACAATAAATTTAACAAACAGGGTTTTTATAGAATTTTATTTGTTGCTTATCGAATGTATTTAGAGAATGGGTTCATCTAAATTTAATTTTACAGATAAAAATCTTTCTAATTTCTTAAACGTTTGCAATAAAGTCAAAAGATAAAAATTTAATGTTCTGAAAATCTGTCAAGAGCAATTTGGATTTGGTAGAAATTGCTGCAAAATTATAATACTCAAATGCATGTAGGTATACGCTTATAACGATGTTTGCATGACGCTGGGTGCAAGCAAACGTTTATGAAAATAGTTCCCCATTAATCTATTGTTTCCTGAAGTTTATAATGGGTGATTTTTTAAGCGTTTGGTTTTTGAAAATTAAAAAAACGAACAGAAAATTTGCAATTGTGAATGAAATATTTATTTAGAGCGACCATAAAATATATTGTGACGACCATAAAATGTGCGTAATTTGCGAAACACATTTCTCACAGAGCACGAATTTCGATAGTGAATTTTAATAATTTGCAAGCGCTATACGCTTGTAAGTTTATTCATGGTGAAATGGCAAACCTTACTGAGCATTTTGGTGTTGACACATGTTACGCATCACGCGTGAGGTGTCAAATTTACACTGAAAAAACAAATAGCAAAAAAAAACTAGTAAAGGCGTTATTTTCGGCCAGTTCGAAACTCACATACCCCACACTGTATTGAAAGTACTTTTTAAATAAATGTTAAAAAAATATTGAAGAGGTTGAATAAGTCGAAAATAATGTAAAAATGTTCAAAAATGTTGGAAAGTGTTGGAAAAAACTGAAAATGTTGAAAAAATATGGAAACCATTAAGAAAGTTGAAAGAAATTGAATAAGTCGAAATATATGAAAAATGCTGAAAAACTGATGAAAAAGTCGAAAGAATAAAGAAAATGTGGAATGAAATTGAAGGAGAAAGTTAAAAGATTGAAAATGTCAAAAGAATATGGGAAATGTTGAAAAAAATAGAATAGAAATGAAAAACACAAAATATGTCACGCCCACTTCTCCAATTCCGCCCACTTTTGGTTCAATCAACAAATCAAATTTTATCACAATATCTTGTGTAGTTTGCGATATGTGCCGTAATTATTCCTAAACCTTAGGGCGGTGACACACCCACTGACGCAATCCAGTCCGATTTTGATCCAGAAATAGCTTTTTATAAACAAACCTCTTACACCAAATTTCTGTATCATTGCTCATATATTTCGATAGTTATGCCACATAAGGTATTTTAATTGCATGGGAGGTGCCACGCCCACTGTTGCTATTTCAAAAGCTTTTGATTCATATGTACCTAATACCCTCACATCAAATTTCAGATCAATTGCCTCAATAGTTCACTTAAAATAGCACTTATAGCTTTATGTTAATGAGTGAGGTGCCACGCCTACAGATGCAATCTTGTCAAGTTCCATTTAATTCCGAAGCTTATAGTAACCGACACCTCTACCCAAAATTTTATGAAGATTACTCTCATAGCACACTATCTATAGCATTAAACGTATTTCGCTTATATGGAAGGTGCCACACCCACCGGCACAATTGTGCCAAAATTAAGCAAGAAGACACCCTTTAGCAAGTGTATCCGCCTTATTAAATTTCATAACGATTGCGTTGTTAGTTCTCTTTTTATAACGTTTATAAATATTGTAGGCTGTGCCACGCCCTTAATATAAATTTTTGAGTATATTGACGTAGCTGGTATTGTTGACTACTTTCAGCGGTATCATCCCTAAAATTTTAATGAAAATCGTATGTGCTATTTTGGAGTTATACGAAATCCAAATTTTTAATTGTTAAGAAGTGCCACGCCCACTTTTACAATTCTGCCCATTTTATGCGTTATTCAAGATTTATAAGATCTGTATTCGTGTACCAAATTTCATCACAATATATTGCACGGTTTACGAGTTATGGCGTTATAAAAGTTAAAATTTAAGGCTGTGCCACGCCTTTTTAAGAGCATTTGCAAACTTAGAACCTTGCCTAATCTTAATTTTGTTCTTATCTGTACCAAATCACCGATTTTCATCAAAATCGCAGCAACTTTTTTTCAAAATGGACTTGGGTATATTTACATAGAGTATCGGTGGAAGGCGTGGCCGTAAACCGATTTTACCCATTTTTATATGCTAGCAGCTTGCAAGAAAGTGTGAACTGTGTGCCAAATTTCATTGAAGTAGCTTGCTTAGTTTTTCCGTAAACTTGATTTCAACATACAGACACACAGACAGACAGACAGACAGACAGGCGGATACAGCTATATCGACTCAGGTGGTGACGCTGATCAAGAATATCTATACTTTTCCATACCTACCACGCCCCCTTATATGCGTTACAAACGGAATGACAAAGTGAATATACCCTCTGTGTAGGGTATAAAAACGTTATAACAGAGTTTGGCTACTATATGTAGCTGTGCCAACAAAGCTCTTCCAGTGTACATTAGCTCATTCAAATCAACAAAAAAAAAACCAAACTGGACTAGATAGGCTTATTTAACAGTGGGCATTGAAAGTACTCTTCTACAATAAAGAATTTATTGGAAAATTTATAGGAGAGTGGTTTCAATTTTTGAAGGAAAAATTAAAAAAATAGTTGCAAATTTGACCAAATATGTAGATGTTTTTCTGAGCTTACTGTTGGCCTTATTAGGTTTGGTAAGCTCCGTGACCTTATCGCGTCAGACTTCACTAAGAAGAACTGCAACTAAGCTTCGCTTCATAAGTAAATCAAGTAAACTTATCGGAAACCCAAGTAAGTTGCACCGGAAGTAGTTTTTGACTTACTACATCAAAGGGTGCACTGAAAACAGTATATGGTAAATACAATACATCTGTCTAAAAGTCGCTTAACCCTCGTTAACTCGTCATAACGAAACTGGTCGGAAATGCGCCACATTTTCATGACATTTTCTTTAATAACTTTTGATATAATAATTTCAATAACATCCTACACCACGCAAATTAAAGCTTAAGAATACAGCTTTTCACGACAAAATTTTAATATCTCATATTTCCTTTACAATTTTTAGATGGAAAAAAAAGGAAAATTTTTGAAAATTTCATAGTATTGTTTGTATTGAAAAACTTTTTAAAAAGTAATTAAATAATGCTCAAATCAGTTTGAAAACTCTTTCTCGGGGGTTTTTAGGGTCGCTGATTACGAATATGTTATCAAAATTTCAAAATTCAATATGGCGGATTCAAAATGGCGGCCGTGTACACGTGACTTTTCAAAAAAAGGCATAAGAAGACATAAGAATGTACTACGACTAGAATAAAATAACGTTATAAAAAATTGGTACATTTTTAAGTAGCTAAGGTCACCAAGTCCCGTACACAGGAGGGTTAAAAATTGATTCAGCGAGAATTCTATTATATTTTTTACTGTGGACTTTCGACTTATTGAGAAACATTAATTAGTTTTAGTTTAGCATTGGTGCATCTAGAAATCTTGCTAACATATTATGAAATCGATCTTCTAGTAACAATATCATCGAAAAACACAAGATAGAGAATACAAGAGTTACTATTCATAATTTAATTATTTTAGGAAACTTCTTTGTTTGATATGATGTATAACATTTGAAGATAAAACTTCTAACGACGAATATGTCTAGCAAGCAACAAAAAGTCCGCAAACTGATTTTGTCCACATACCTGCAAAATCCATAATAAAATATTCAGCTACAGCAAAAATTGTTGGTGCATCAGAAAGAACTATCTTCACGGTTATTTCTAATTATAAGAAGGGTCTAGCTGTTTCACGAAAAGAAAATTTTCTAATCCAAATGTAGCGACGAAGGTGAAGCACCTTTTTAAGCAAAATCCCAACACCTCAGTGCGAGATATGGCGGCTAGAGCAGGTACATCAAAATCTACTGTACAAAGGATAAAGAAGAAAAGTAAACTGAAGACATATAGAGTTCAAAAAGTACCAGACTATTCTGATAAAAGGCAGTTGATGGCTCAGATGCGAGCCCGATAATTGTATGAAAGGTTCCTGAACAAATTTGATTCCTATGTAATGGACGACGAAACTTACGTTAAAGCAGATTTTAAGAAGCTAAACTGGCCACGAATATTATATATCACCGAAAAAGGGGCATGTGCCTAGTAAATTCAAAGAAAAAAAGAATTTAAATTTCCGGAGCAATATATAGTTTGGCAGGCCTTATGCAGCTGTTGTCTCAGAAGCAGCTTATTTATTTCGCAAGGCACAATCGATTCCAAAGTTTTTATAGACAAGCGCCTCGAAAAACGTATTCTACTATTTATTCGAGCACATGAGGGTACTGTGATGTACTGGAATGATTTAGCAGCCTCTCATAACTCTAAAGCTACGATAGAATGGTATCAAAGTAAAAAGATCAATTTTGTACCAAAAATAGCAAATCCGCCCAACTTCCCAGAGCTTCGCCCGATTGAAAGATATTGGGCTCAAATGAAAAGATATCTTTGAAAGTGGTAAGACTGCAAAATATCTACAAGACTGCAGACTTAAGTGGAAAAGATCGTACTGTGCTGTCGATGAAACAACAAGAAAAAAGTAAGAAATTTATATAGAAAGAAAATTTTTAATTAGTTTTTAGTTATTTATATTTTGAATACTAGCCATTATTTATAAAAAAAGAAAAAAACCAAAAAAAATACTGAGTATAAATTATAAATTAAAAACAAAACGCAAGTTTATTCTGGGACAGTATTTATATCTCATTTTGCTAGAGTTTTTGAGATGGGAAATGTGAGGACCTGAACTTTCTTTTTTTTTTGTTAGTAATTTGTTTAGTAAAAATTCGTACATTTTAATAAAATTGGGTGTTCAAGACAAAGAAAAAGTACATTCGGCCTTCAAAAGGTACATTTCAAGTTTCAATTCAGTACATTTTCACAAATGCCACCACTGATGTACACATATAAAAATTGATGAATTTGGGCGATGAAACCACAAACAACAAAAATAGCACTAATTTAAGGATCGCTACGCCTACCTTCCATACAAGTAAGATCGTGAAATCGGATCATCAAATATGATGATCCAGTGAAATATGATGAAAGTGCAGTACTTATTGTTAATAGCAGTGAGTTAAAGGTACAGTTTCGTTCATCTCTAGTATCGTGTATATCACAAAGGGCGGCGTAAAAAAACATTTATTTGGATCAATTTCACAGCGCAATTGCCGCAAAGCAATTTTTTATTTTTTGTTTTGTTAAATTGCTTTTAAAATGGCACCGACGCATACTACATTTTAAAAGTTTACTTCGCATTACGAATTTTCTCTGCATGAAATTAATTTTCCGGTCTTATTGAATCAACAAAAATTACTTGATCATGCCGCATTATGTTGGTTTTCATTTGTATATGTATGAGTATGTACTGCGCACAATTTAGGCAGCTGGAGACATTTTTAAAATGTCCATTTCTAGTACCTATTTAATTCCTACTGAATACTAAAATGTGCAACTTTTACACAGTAATGTGTAGTTTATAAATATTTTAATGCATATTTTATATGTTCCATTACTTTTTGCTAACTCTCTGGTAGTAGCATGATTTTAAGTCCATAAGACTTCTGATATTAGCTGCCAAAAGTCAGAGTTAAGTAATTTTTTATGTCCTTACTTGAAGTAAAGTTTTTGCCACCTATAAAATTTTGTAGAGACCGGAACAAGCAATAATCTGAAACAGCCAAATCTGGAGATGATGGTTTGTGTGGTAATCCTATTAATGTTGTAATAGATTTTGCAGAGTTACCAAACTTGTATGAGGTTTCGCATTACCATTTCTATTGACCAATTCTGCCCTTTTGTGTTTGAATGTATCAGTCATTATCGTGATCCATAGAAGTTAAAAAAAAAACGATTTCTTTGAAAACCCACCAAACAGGCAGTGTCACCTTTTTTATGAATATCATTTTGACAGACGTTAATGTGACGAAAGCTTTCTGTGGAACCCATGTGCCGAGTTTTGAAATTAAACCAATGCATTTCGCGGTTTGCATCAATCACCCGAAATTACTTTCTGAACAACCCGTAACTAAGATTTTAAATCCATCTTTAAATATTGTTCAAAGTTTTTCAGCTAAGTTTAGCTTAGAAACATGAACGGTTTATAGTGAGATAATTCACATTGAAAGCATGCGATTTTGCAATGACTATTCAAAAATGGATATCATCTCCAGATAAAATTAATTAAAATTTTCAGTTCTGATCAGTACAAATTTCAAAGAATACCGAATACAGTTACAATGAATACCGAAGTTCAACCAACTAAACCAACTTAAAGTCATGTAATCCAACCTTCTTAAACATTTCCTAGAAGCAAAGGCAGTTCTACGGGTGAAGCCTCACTGATCGATTCAGTACATTTTCACAAATGCCACCACTGATGTACATTTGTATGCATAGTAAAAAATTATTGTAATTTTGTTGTCTAAAAAAACAACGAATAGATTTATTACCATTGTTGTTGAATCTATGATTGTTTTTATGGTGGAAACATTAATCACATTAAGCTGGCTAATTGCCTTGTTAACACAAATATTTACAATCTGAATGACATGTGGGCATGAGGTTAAGAGGAACGTGTTGTTTATTAAAATCATTTTAATTATTGATCTGAGGCAAGTGTTATGTCATTGCACACCAATTATTGATGAATTTCCGACGTAGTATTCTTTCTTACCACATCGCTCAATGCAATGCTTATTTGGTAAGAGCTCGAAAAAAACCTCCAGAAAACTAAGTAGAGCGGAAGGAAGTTAGAATGAAGAAAGGCATATTAGGAAATAGAGACAGTGTATTATCATGCCTGAACCGGAAATCGAACACAGGGTCTTCTGGGTTTAAGGTGCAATACGCAACCACTGCGCCGGCAATATTAAAGTTTTGAGTCAAAAAAGAAGGGTTATATCACTACAATATTAACCCATTTCGGGCCGCTGTTTCCTTAAAGAAACACTAACTTTAAGAAAGTATTAAAAATAAACGGATGAAAGAATTGAGAAAGTAAAAACGGTTCCGGAATAACACTTTCTTTGGTCATTAAAAAGCATGCCGATAATTTCCATTTTGAACTATTATTCTGGATAAGGGGCCTGGTAAAAAGATACACCTTTTTCAGACCTTTTTTAAAAAATTCTGAGAAAATATTGAATATTAATATATTTTCGATGTGATGTGTGATATTTCAACACAATTCATTAAATTTTAGTTATAAGTTCAGAAATCGTAGCTATTTCGAAAACTGAGCATGTTAGATCATGTTATTTTTTGATGATGCTTTAAAGCAACGCTGGCCTACAACATGAACAAATTTCAGAACATTTTGTTACTTCTCAACTTGAATGATCAACCTAATTTCGAATCGCGAATCTTAGATGAAAACAAAAACACGCTTTTTTCAGCGCTAAGTAAGCTAATATCAGTGAACCACAACAGTAATCTCTACAGTAAGTACTATAATATATTCTAATTTTGTTACAGCCGGGAAAACACTACTAGAAATACTTTTTCTATTTTTTACGAATAATTAATTTAGCAAGTATTGGACCAAACCCACAATTATAAAAACCAAAACAATTCAAACACTTTTTGTACGTCAGCAATTCTGAGACGTTTCATTGGGATACTGCTATTCTCTTGTTACCATACCTTGCCGCAAGCTTATCTATGTTAGTCGACTAAGCCAGATTTCGGAGCTCCAATTATTAAGCAAGCGTTGCCAAGATAAATTATTAAGACGTCAGCCAAAATTGACTTGAGTGACAAGTTTTACAAGTTGCGCCCAATATTTGATATTTTGAATCGTAAGTACTTGCAGTTTGGAGAAATCGCCACTTACTTGCCGATTGACGAACAAATCGTGCCCTTCTTTGAACGCCATTTATGTAAGATGTATATTTGCAAAAAACCTGTACGATTTGGTATTAAGATTTGGTGCTTGTTATCATCTGAGGGCTATTTATTTCAAGTATTCCTTACGCAGGAGCAATTGCCTTGCACGACAAACAAATTTGTCTTGGAGCACAAACTGTACTGCGACTATTACAGTGCGTCAAAATTCCCAAAAAGCATTTTATCTTCTCTGACAACTTCAGTTCTTACTATTTGATGTGTTTGCTGACAGAATGCAATTTTCTTGCAACTGGCACCATTCGAAGTAATCGAATGTGTGGCGCAAGTCTCAAAACAGGAAAAACCCTTAAAAAAGGTGAATATGACCATCATTTCGATACGAGAAACAAAATTCTTATCGTATGTTGGCAAGATAATGCTGAAGTATGACAGAAAAAAGCAAAAATCTGCATCGAGAAATCAGCCCAACTTAATTCACAATTACAATCAGTACATGAGGGGAGTAGACTTAAATGACAATGCCGTTGCAAATTACCGCATTGGAATTCGTGATAAAAAAAGGTGGTGGCCACATTTCATTAACGTTATTGGCATTAACCTTGTAAACGTATGAAAGCTGCATATTATTGTCGCAAAAAAAGATAAATAGGAACCTATGTCGCAAATGCAATTTCGATCAGATGTCACTAGAGGCTTATTGCTGTCTGAAGAGGATCAGAATTATGAAAATATCTCGGAAAGTCAACAAGCGGCTAAAATGCCGCACCTTGCAGAAAAAGATCATATAATTGAAGCTCTTCCAGGGACTAAAATATTACGATGCAAGCAATGCCACAAGACTTGTCGTTTTCAATGCGTTAAGTGTAATGTCACTCTGCATCCAAATCACTGTTTTCTTGCATATGATAAGTAAGGTTTTCTTTATAATATACTGTATACATAGGAAAAATCAGGATATTTTTTAACACAAATATTATTTTTTAATAAATTTTTATCTAACTAACAACCTTCTTTTTATTTTGAACACAATCACGAGCAAAACCTATAGCTGAAAACCAGTGGCGTGTCGTGGCGTTTTCAGCAGGGTGTTCAACGTGTATATGTTGTATATGAATGCCTATCCTAAATTTTTTGCAAGACCACGACGGTTACGTGAGATCTTTAATATATTTTGTTTGTTCCTTTTCTGCTGTTTTTAATATTTTTTTTAATTTGTTTAAAGTTTTTATAATTATTTCTTTCTTATTCCAAACAATTTTATTGGTATGGCAGTCAATACGAAATGGTTTTTTTACAAAAATGTCCTCATCATAAAAGTTTTTTTTTGCTTTTTATTTCTTTAAGAAATACTTTCTCTATGGAAATTAAAACCAGTTCCGACAATCTCTGTTCACACATAGTGTTTCTCGAAAAAGTCTTTATGCGCTTGAGTGCAGAGCATGATCTTTCAACTGAGCTACTTGAAGTTGGAATTGTCAAAACTAAAGAACTTAGCTTTAAAATTTCTGAAAATGTATCTTTCAATTCCAAATTCAAAAGAATTTCGAGTATATCTCTGATGAAAACGCTATATAAAGGGTGTTTTTTTTAGAGGTTTGTTTTTTGAATAGAGATAAAACTGGCATTTTATGGTCAAATCTGGCAACTCTAATGTCATTTATGTTCAGTTTGGTTTGCCATTTTATCATGAACAGGTTGACAAAAGAACAACGCTTGCAAATCGTGCAAGTTTATTTCGAAAATAATGGTTCAGTTCGCGAAGTTTACCGCAAGCTCCGTCCATTTTATGGTCGACATAATCGTCCATCAGAGCAATTAATTCGGTTAACCATGGATCGTTTTCGCACTACGTTTACTCTATGTGATAATACGCATCCGCAGAGGCGTCGAATAGTGCGCACCGAAGAAACAATTGCCGCTGTAGAGCAAAATGTTGAAGAGGACCCGAATGAATCGATTCGCCACCGTGCACAGCAATTGGAGCTTTGTCCATCAACTTTATGGAAGATTTTGCACAAAGATCTTGGCTTGCGACCTTACAAGATCCAGCTTGTGCAAGAATTAAAGCCGCGAGACCATGCAATGCGTCGTGATTTTGGTGTATGGGCCGAAAATGAGATTGATCTCGATGCTGATTTTCATCGCAAAATTTTGTTCAGTGATGAGGCTCATTTTTGGTTGAATGGCTACGTCAACAAGCAAAATTGCCGCATTTGGAGTGAAGAGAATCCACATGAGACCCTTGAGACGCCATTACATCCACAAAAACTGACTGTTTGGTGTGCTCTATGGGCTGGTGGAGTCATTGGGCCATACTTCTTCCGAAATAATGCTGGAGAGTCAGTTACCGTTAATGGAGACCGGTATAGAGCCATGATAACCGACTATTTTGTTCCCGAATTGGATGGCATGAATGTGGTTCCAACAAGACGGCGCTACATGCCACACAGCGCACGTCACAATCGATTTATTGAAGGAAACATTCGATGAGCGCATAATTTCGCGGAATGGACCTGTCAATTGGCCACCAAGATCGTGTGATTTGACACCATTGGATTATTTTCTTTGGGGATATGTGAAGTCGCTCGTCTACGCCAACAAACCAGAAACGTTAGGGGACTTGGAAGCCAACATTCGTGACGTTATTGCCGACACACGGCCCCATATGCTCGAAAAAGTGGTTCAAAATTGGACCTGTAGAATTGGCTTTATTCGAGCCAGCCGCGGCGGCCACATGCCCGAAATCATATTTAAACATTAATGGCATAAAATTATCCTTCCAATAAAGCCAAATTGATGGACATTAAAACGATTTTCTTGTGTTTTATTTCAATTCGAAGCTCTATACCTCTAAAAAAAACACCCTTTAAAACACTCAACTCATTTCTTAGTTTGACAATTCGAAAAAGGGGCATATGAAATTTTAAGGCTTCCAATAGCCTCATCTGAAAAACTTTTTTCGAAATTGAGAAACTTTTTTGAATTCAACAATTCCGAAAATTTTAATCTTTTAAATCTTATATCCATTTGTGTTGACAAAGTATCAATTATTTCAAAAAATAAACGTTTGTATCGCAACTCAAAAGATTGCAAGTTGAATAAATTCAGAGCACACATGCCAGTTTTCTATGTCAAACATTTTTAAACAGCACTGTGCTGCATTGTTGAAGTGCGAGTTTTTTGGCGAACGTACATTTGTTTTTTTTTTTTTTTTGTTGGAGGGCAGAGATTCTCTGCCAGAAAAGCGGCCGCTGTTCGTTGCGTGTGCGCTAATACCCTACGCACGCAGATTATTGTTTCGCATGCGCATTTTATTAGAATGTGTATGGAGTAGTTTTTTTCTATTATAGATTTTTGCTTTTACTTGGTGCGACATCAGCAGCGCACATTCAAGTCGGTTGGATGGAATTCAACATCGTCAAATAATGTTGCGTTTCATATATTTGATTTGCTACGATGAGCTAGAATCGTATGACGTACATATATTGTACGCTTAGGGGGGAGAAGTATGATATGATGGATATGGTATGCTGCAGCGTGCCAGTAGCAACAGTGTCAAATTATTGACAAGTATGAAAACCTATGATAGGAATTAAAAAAATGCATCGGATTTTGGTTTAGAGTAAACGCCACTGCTGAAAACGGAAATTGATTTTTTTTGTATACGTCACAGGTCAGTGTTGCTTTAAATCAACACCTCGTCCCGACTAAAGCAAAGGTCGAAAAATTTTTTTGAGTGCAGAATTGTCATATTGGTTGTCAAAATAGAATACCCTATGAAAAATTTTAAAATCGGACAACGGGTTCTGGTACCGGCCCGAAATGGTTTAAATTAATAACATCGTATGGGCCTATCGCCGAGTAAAGGTACGTAAGAGAGGTTGTTGGGATGGTAAACAACGCGGATGAACGCGATCTCATTCACCCTATGCTTTAGATTTGGTTTCCTGTAACAAATTTATTTTTTCAATCACAAATAAATAATTTGGTGCAGACAAAATTCCTTCCACTTCTAAAAACTGCATGCGTCAGAGCTTGAGAAATCTCACTTTCTGAAGGACTATAAAAAAGTTGGAAAATCGTTGGACGAAGTGATTCAAGCTGAGCATGTTGAGAGGGAAACATAAATTCTATCAAATAAAAGGTATTTTATTCAAAAAGTATCTGACTATTCACTTGAATCGTATGACCATAACCATTAGAAAAGAAATCTCAGTAATTTCACATATGAATTTTGTGGGACAATTTCAAAGGGCATGAGGACATTGATTGAATTGAACGATTTGACTTTTTCATGAAAGAAAACAAATAAAACAATTTAAGCAATTCAATTGAAACAGCATTTAGAAACTAAATGAAACGAAATTTTATTATTCAATTGCAATCAAAAAATTCTGTTTTGGTCCCTGGTAACACAAGACACAATCGAAAAGCCTTAAAATCATGTTTTACCCACATCCATAGCAAGAATTTATTAATAATTTTTAGTTTTCTTAAAAATATGATAAGCATTTTAACTTTGAATTCGCATCGCCTCAATGATGATGTCCATGCAAATGATGCGTATGGCCTATAACATGTACATGATGATGATGATGTCCATGATCATGATGATGGTGATCATGTCCAACGACGACAACTGGATGGTGCACAACTACTGGCTTATGAACAACAACTACCGGCTTATGAACTATAACGGGATGTGCAACCAAAATAACTGGATGTGTATGATGATGATGATCATGATGCAAATGTCCTGGTGATGGGGCTGGTGCTGCTTCCATACAAGAGAATAAAAAGCAAAATGCTGCTACTATGGCGAAGATTCCTCGTAAAAAAATCATTATTTTTTTAATACGATTAACTTTTGTAATGTCTTCAAAGTCTGAACATGGAACAACTAATGAATCTTTAAATGCTATGACTTTTATATAAATATCTTTTGGCTGCAATTTCGAAAATTTTCTCCATACTATGTGTATACGTTTTCTTGGAAAAATCAAATTATAACCTTGACAATTTATTTAAGTAAATTGGCTAAACTAAATAAATGCGGTTTTGAAAAGAACAAAAAAATAATAAAAACCGTTAGTACTCGAAAAATGCATGCGAGTTTGAGGTTTTGCTATCTTGACCTTACGTAGTTATTAACATTAAAGAATTTTTGCATATTACTTGTTAAAGTCAAAGTTATGACTTTGATACTTAGATTTTAACTTAAATTCTTTTTAAGGCGACTGTACAGGTGGTACAAGTGCAAATGTGCTCCCACGCGGCATAAGTTTACTAAATCGAAGAAAGATTACAATTTAATGAGCTTCTTTGAACAGTTCGGTTCATTAAAAACACCAACAAGTGTTGATACCATATACGTTAATGAAAGAACAAAATATATTGGCACCAAGCTACAACAAAAGCCATCAAAAGAACAATTGCAAAAATTTATTAAACTTCCACGACAAAATAAAATTATTTCAGGCAAATCGTATAGTATAGAATAATATGTCAAAATCGAAATATATAGCACAGTATCGAAAAATGTAGAAATAGTCGACAAAGCTCTAATTGTACCGAAAAACATCCATAGAAAATGAAAAGTATTGATTGATATTAACACTCATCTTAACAGCCCAAGAGTCCAATAAAAAAAAAAACTATTTGCAAATTGTAAAATATTTTTAATATTTTTTCGAGCTTGGCCAGGTTAATCCACTTGACAACCCTGTCTATAAACAAAAGCTTGTTGCCCTTGCGCAATAGCACCCTCATTAAATAAAAAAAAATTATATTTAAGTAAATGTTACAGAGCTCAGTACGACAACATATGGTGATGTGATAAAGCACTAGAAATATACTGACGCAGCGCACACGACCGGCAATAATTTACCAAGCTTTTTCTTTTTATGTGAATTCTTTACACGCTAATTTTTTTTATCATTCTCCATCCACTTCTAACATCCCTTCATCGCTTGAAAGAAATCGTACTATATTTAAAGAAGACGAAAGGGACTCAAAATTTTTTTCTCACACACCAGCAAATACAAATCAGTCACACTTAACCAAATTTTCGTGCTTTTCATCAAAAAATTGTATGTGGGTTTAAAGAAATTGCATTTTAATAGAACTGCAAATTTTAAATGAAATTTATTCTAAAATAAATCGTCGTATCGTATAGTATCGTATATATAGTTAGCTATCTTAATTTCTTAAGCTGAAAATGGCTAGAGAAACTAAAGTCTTAGCATTACTTTTTCAACGTTCTTTGAAATCGGTTTTTTACTTCCAGAGATAATGGCAAAGTTGCTTTTGATTTACCCGATAGCTATTACTGTGAACGTTATAGTGACGGCCAAGTGGTGTTACAGGATCCTTATGGCGATGATATGGAAGTGAGGGTTAGTCAAAAATTTTAATAGTTTGGTTTTTTGTCAGACGTCTACATATTATATAAGTTATAATCGGCTTACTAAATTTAATTTTTTTAGTTCGAGATTTATAATAATTTACTTTTGTTTTTCCTCTGTAATATTTATATATTGCTATTTAGTAGGTTGACACCATACGGCGTTTATTTATCATATATTTTTTAATATTCTTATACTAATATACAATATTTCTGTTCTTAGATTCCTTGACGTGAAGTTCCCATTAAACCAAACCTAG
Source organism: Meiosimyza decipiens (assembly GCA_963680825.1). Taxonomy (NCBI): domain Eukaryota; kingdom Metazoa; phylum Arthropoda; class Insecta; order Diptera; family Lauxaniidae; genus Meiosimyza; species Meiosimyza decipiens. The sequence continues at coordinate 59,372,016 of OY804261.1, forward strand.
ACTTTGCTGAAATAATGGATCGCAAGAAGCAGTTGCCACTGTTTAACAATCAGCACAAAAATATTGCCAGCCAATTAATACAAATTTTCTTAGACGCATGTCAAGTTGAGGCCCTAAACGATAAATATGTTGGGGCCCGCAATCTCAAGAATAGTACCCAAAATTTAAATCTAGGTGAGCCAAAACATCGGATAGCCGCAAGTCGTCGGTAACCACATTATATCTCAAATTCTCGGCTGCACTTCACATTCTTCATTTAGGTTCCACACATCAACCATTGTAACAATAAGTGTGTTTCCCATATCACAAATATCAAATGGAATAGTGGTTTCATTCGCTGAGTAGTTCAGAGAAAGAAGTTTTTTTTTCAAAAACTTATAAAAAATTCGTTGCTCTGATAAATTTTTTCGAAAATTTAGTATAACACAAACAATGACGAAATTTTTCAAGTACTTCACCTTCGGTGCTGCTTGGATGTTTTCTAACTGTGTACAACGCCACACAAGAAGCAGTGAGCTACGTTAGATTAAAGTGTAAGTGGCTGCTGTTGATAATCTCCCTGATTGAACGTGAGTTTATAAAAACAGTTCAATAGCGAAAGCGATCATGTGGAATACCTGACCAAGCGTGAACCTCTGTGTGGGCTAACTTTGTCTGTTTCGTTGTTCCGTACTCTGGAAATCAAAGTAATAATGTGCACGAATGAACCTCTCTTTCGACCGCAATGTAGCCCATGTAGCGCTCGATCTAATTGTTTCCTGCAACCCCAAGCGACGCAAAGGGCGACAGCAACTTTAATATTTCCTTGTCTGCAGCTAGATATTTCAGCTGTGGCCAGGTTTCCTCGGTACCGCTGCCTTTGCTGAGACTGTTTATCTTCCAACTCGCCGCGCAATCTGAGAATTTCATTCGAACGACTGCTTCGCCTTGTTGTCGTTTGGCTTCCTTAATGTCCGGAATTTCATGTCAAAGCCGGGGGTCTAGTAGAAATTCAAAAATTTCCGAAATAGCTGCGAATTGGTTCTGTACGACTTCGTAACCCGTAACAGGCTTTTCACTCGTTTTACGCCACCATTACTTGTTGGATATAATTTGCGACCAACAATTTTTTAGGAGTTTCACAGACAACGATTATCAAAAGTCTATAATTTTCTTGTGATAATTGCCGTGATCGGACCGCTCTCAAAAACGCTTAATCATCAAAGATTTTTTGAGAAATTTTTCAAAAACATCGAAGAGGACATTTGGGAAACCAAGTTTTTTTGAATTAAACTAAAAATAAACTATGAAGGTAAAAATTTTTCAAAAATTCGTATTTTTTCCATAAAGAGCATTTGAAAACATAATTTTTTTTTTTGAATAAAACGACTCGATATCTCTAAAATGGATGGTTAAAAATATTTCAAAAAATTCATGAACGAGTTTCCTGTCAGCCTCAAAAACAAAAACAGTTTTTAAAAAAAATCGGATGGGGTGATCGAAAAAAGATGCCGATTTGGTATGGAATGCCCCTGTAGGGCGTATGTAAAATCTAAGCCGCTGTGGCAAACCAGAGAAGCCGGTGCTTCATATACTATGGGATGAAAACTCTGTGCCGCGGTTAAAGGCCTCCCACTTACCCTTACTTTTATGTAGAATTACTGTGACCGGGTTTGGAATACTGTGAACATCTGTGGTTGTGTTGCACTATCTCTTTTATTGCATATCAAGAACGATTTGCTTATTTTCAATTTTATTTCGTCACTTAATGCTTTTGGCGCAAATTACAATACAATAACTGACAGCTGTCATTTCTTTGTGTTGTCTTCTTCTTCTTGCCAAAAAATCGCATCAAAGATATCGCAATGCCAAAACTTTTGTAACACTGAGATTTCAGCTCAAAAAAGCTCTATTGCGTATTTCGCTCTAACATGCAGGAAAATTCATGCACTCGCATCCATTGTTTAGCGTTTCATCCCCTAAAATTTGCATAAAATGAAAATATGCTCGTTTACGGTAAACATAGATAGATGACCATTTGAATGCTAATTTTAAATAGAATTTGTTTATTGGAAAGAATTGAAAAAAGTTTAGATCCTATACATAACCTGTGGTAAATAAATAAAAAACCATTTTCTGAATTACTTAACCTCAAAAATTTCAAATTCTTAACTTGATGGATCAATTATGAGGCCAGATTCGGATACGGTTTAAAAAAATGCTTCGGAAATGACACTTAGCTGCCCAACATCATGCACGACCTCTTTAGTCATAGGCCTGTGATATGAAATGCAACCCTTTAATCAGTTTTGGAATTTAATTATTGACTTAACGTAAATTCTTGCGAAATTTTTATTAAAATTCATTTATATATAAACGAGGACTTTTTTAATAAAAATATCTTTACTTATCAAATAAAATTACAATACTTAAATTAAATATTTTCAACCCGAGCCATAGAGTCAGCAGCACTTGACTACGTCCAATTCCAAACGAACATCCGCGCATTTCTTAAAGTTCTTTGTGAATTTTTTCTCGAATTTTTTCTGCTGCTTCTCTGTGATTTCAACATCAAGTCCTAATTTCTTTATATACTTTTTGAGTACCTTCTTTTTAAGTTTCTCTAATGCAATGCCATGCGCAGATTTTGCCACAATTTTTTGCAGAGTTTCTGACCAAGCAAACTCTTCGGCTTTCGACGTTTTTACCTGATTTTCTTCTACTACTAAAGTAGCAATATCAGTCTTTTGTTTTTTCAGTTTCGTGGCTGTTTGCTCAACGTTTTCCATACTATCTGCCTCCGCGTTGGCTTTTCGTTTTTTAGAATTATTCTTGAATGCATCTCCATTTTCCAACGTCTTTGGCGTGTCGCCATTTGTTAATTGTGTAATTGGCAACTTTTTCGCTACCACTTGCGCCGTTTTTGTTGCTGCCACCTCTTGCTTCGCCAATTTAATATTCTCCAGCTCGCGCTCCAACACAGTCCATACTTCTTCCGCTCGCGCTGGTGGCATACGCATACAATTCGAAATGAAATTTTGAAACTTTGCTTTTTTGCGTGGCACATTGTCAACACTTTGTAGACGTTGGAATGCAACGCGTGCCTGTGCACTTAAATTGTATTCAGCGCTGTCGAGTATGGAACGAATGATATCCATCCATGACTCTTGTTTTTTTGCACCACTATTTTTTGATTCTTTGTGCACATAATCTTTGCCAGAATATTTTTGCGCTTCTGTAACGCATTTCGTGTGAGCCACATAGTCCTCGCCATGAAAATCTTTTAGGCAATCCATACAAGACACATTTATTGGCGCTCCACGACACTTTTGGTTGTAATGTTTCTCAACTGAAGGTTTTTTCACAGATTCACCGCAGTGGTTGCAAGTAAAAAAAACCATTTTGATGTCTTTACTGAGGTAGAAAAAGGTCGCCGTAAGTTTTTCAAAGTAAAATTTACCAAAAAATTTAGACCAAACAAACGCACGCGGTGCCAAAGAGAATGAAATGTCAAATATGCACAACAACAATGAGCATTGCCAGATATTTTTATAATAAAAAAACTTTTGTAGGTACCACAACATGACATTAGTGATTCTGTCTAAATTGGCTAACATGAAATAATCGTATTTGTACGTTGACTTTTGCCAGTTTTTTTGCCAATTTTGAAACAACCGATTTTGCAATGATTTTTTTAGTACTTTGAAATGAAGTAAAGTGCGACAAAGTCCATTATTTTTGGCACTGTCCAAATATTGCTACAAAAGCAATTTTAAATACAGCACTGTCTAACAATTTGGTTATAATTGGGGTATCTACATTTTTGCGTTAGTTATCGCCCGTTTCAGCATATCAAAAAATTATATGTAATGAACCACAGAATCAACGCAAGTTTCTTCAACGCGCGTGGGAGCACATGTTGGTTTTATTAATGCCGGAGCTATGCTAAAACGCGCGTTGAATAAACGCTCGTAAGAACTTATGCTATGATGCAACTGCTACGGCTACGCTCAAGTTTGGAATTAGTGAGTCAACGTTTATACGAGCAAATTGGGTCTGAGAAATTCTTGTCTATTCTCTTTTGTGAATTTCTTTTGCGTTTACACACGGAAACTTGAATTTGTTTGTGCAAGAAAATTTCAAAGCAATTACTGCGTCAACCCGCCACAACAAACGTAAATTCAAAGCATAATATCAGCTAAAGAATAGAACGAAAGGGATAGTGTACGACAAATTCTGAACACTACCCTTTCGTTTTTCCCTTCTTGCCTACAGACAGGGAAACTTTCTTTAAAGAGTTTCCTCGTGTAAACGCTGTCTAACTGGCGTGATTGAGAATAATCAACTGACACTCAAGCGTTTAACTATTTAGTTGCATGCATGTGCAAGCAATGTTAACTCTTGCGCACAAATTTTACCGATGTTCATTTTGCAACTATAGAGGTAAATGCGATGTCTAACGCTTTTTTGGCATTCAAATGTCAGAAAAAAGTACTTGAACCAAAACAAGCAACGATTATTTTGACATTTACAGATATTCCAAACACAACTTTCAGGGATGAGTTCAACAGTTTGCATGAACCTTTGAGTCACGGCAATACTATGGATAAACCGTTATAAAAATTATAAAATTGAAACAAAATATACAAAAATCTTCAAATTTTAAAATATTTATGAAAACCCAGCTTAAAATATTTTAAAGGTAAGTCCACGGAACTTTGTTTCTTATCAATTAATAATTTTCCAAAGAATTCTCAAACAATTTGGTCAAGTCCTCTCGATTTTGTTGTCGTGGTGCCATCTTTGTTATGCGCTTCTGTGGCAGCGTACCCTCAACCAGCGTTGGTATATCCGCACTTGTAAAACCCAATGCATGCAGTCCGTTTTCAATGCCTGCTTTCTGCATATAATCGCGGAGAACATCTGCAAGGATGCCACCAGCATCTATAAGTTTGTCATTTGTTATATCTCGTCCTAGCAGCTCCGCTACCTCTAAATGACGCTCTGGGCAGGCACATGCGGTAAATTGAAAGACTGCGGGCGCTGTGATCACCACAGATAGACCATGTGGTATAATGGGGTGCGTACGATCGTAGCCTTGTGGTTGGTGGGTACGTACATTACCTGATATTGGATAGGAAAGACCATGGCATAAGTGAACTCCAGCGTTACCAAATCCAACTCCTGCCATAGTTGAGGCGAGATGCATTTCAGAACGCGCCTTTGCATTATCTGGTTGATAGATGGCATTGAGCAAGTTATCTCGTATTGTCCGAAGTGCATATCGAGCCCACACATCTGAAATGGGGTTACGTCCCTGATATGGCGGACGCAAACTTGGATCACTAGGTGCCAAACCACGTTCTCGATAATCAACTGCTGTAAAGCTTTCGATCGCATGACAAAAGACATCAAAACCGGCATAGGCGGCGACACGTTCGGGTTGACTTAATGCGTGTAGAGGATCAATCAAACCTGTTTAAGAGTAGAAAATATGGGATTAGGCGATTTGTAGTTTATATTGCTTTCATAATTTTAAGGGGTGTAGTTTATATTGGTTTCATAATACATCTTAATTTCTTAGAATATAAAAAAATCGAACAATTTGAAATTTGTTTTAGACATTTGTTTTTGTGCAAAGGCCTATCCAAACTGTCCAGAGATTGTATAAACTCTTAGCGGATGTTGGTTGTGTTAATTCGGACCAATCTTAATTATTATATCTAACATATTGAATCTTGCGCATGCAAAAATTTTTTATCAATGAGTATTTTTTGATGCTTTTATTTCCACGCAAGGCCGTACAATACGATTTTGATTCGCTACAGCTCACAATTTTCCCAATCAAATAATATATCGATAAAAATTATAAAACTTGAATTTATTAAATATTTCTTTCGGAAAATATAAAAATCCTCCAGACCGGTATTTGAAAATAATCAAAATTTGTGTGAAATTTTAAATTTGGTCCACTTTATCTCAACAATAATTATTTTTATTCTTACAAGCGATATAACGTTGAAAAAACAATTTAATTGCATCTTACGTTATATATTACTTGTGAAAATTGGACTAGACGTTCTCTATACAGGTCAGTTTAACTGAACTCATACCTCGAAAAATGTTAACTTTTAATTGAAAAATGTTTCACAGTGTAAAATAAATTAGATATTTCCTCCCTCAATCTAATCGAAATGAATATGAATCGTTCTGTTGGCAAATTCAGTGTAGGCCGGACTTGGCAAATACAGAAATTAAAATTTGATGCCGACAGATGAATCATGATCAAAATACTTTACAGAATAAAGATGACTTTGACAGAGGTCGCTCATACGCGTATCCCAAAGAACTCCCATATTCGAATCACAACCCACTATTTTCATAAAATCGAAATATTTTCAAAAACGGTTCGATTTTTATCTATAATTTGTATAACTCAACTACGCTTTAAACGATTTTGTAGTTACTTTTTCGTCCATAACGTTCAAAATCCACTTTAACACAAAGTTTCAGTTATAGAAAATTTTCGTTTGAAATTCTTGCAATGAACTTGTCGGGCCTGATATCACAAAATTTATGGATTCGGAAAAAGACTTCTTAGAAACTTTCGATCTCGAAATTATGAGCAGTTGCATTACAGCGCAGCATAATTAAAATTAAGACAATTAAAGCTTAAACAAATAAATAAAACTTGCGATCTTTTTTTTTTACAATGTGGATACGTGCAATTTGCGGGATTTTCATCGAAACGTTGAAAACAACGGTTCTATGTGACAAAAAAAAAAATTTCGACATGTTTTTTTTACCAAAGATATTGCCAAATAAAACTTTTTAAACAAAATGAAACATTGGCTTATTAAATGGGATGAATTAATTGTACTGTAATTGATAGTTCAGAAATTTTCAAAATGTCAAAAGTTTCATTCTAATCAGTTGGTTTCTTCAAGAGCAACAAACTTTTGTTTAGGGAAAATTAAAATATAATTTTTTATTGAACTTTTCCCTGACGTTTCATCACTTTTTTGGTGACATTTTCAGAGTGCACATTTATGTTAAAAACACTAACAAAATATTTTTTTAAATATAAAATTATTGCATCAAGTTATTAAAATAAAATAGGTTTTATATATTATAAAATTCAAAAAAATTAATTAACTATAAACATTTATAACATTCTTATAACTCAAGACTGAATTGTCGTACAAAAAACGTTACACAATCACCCTTATCATGAATCTCCTGATAAAAATTGCACTCCCGGATTTTGCGAATAAAAATTTGCAATTGTAAATCGAAAGAAAGTGGAAAACTTAATTTTCAATCAGGAGTGTCAAAACATTTTCAACTACAAAATGCAAACAAGTGGAAAAATTGTAAAATTTTGGCGTACTGTGTTTATATTTTGCTATGATTCTTAACTGGTCAATGCAAAAAGTAAAACATAGTATGCTTGAAAATTCTTCAACAGCGGCTAATAAAGCTTACTGATGACACCATATCAGTGGTTGAAACTAGTCGCTAATTTTTTTCTACTTAATGCATTTTGCGCTTGAATTTTTTTATTTTTCGCACTTACAGTACTAAACAGAAAGCTCGTTATAAATTCAATATTGAATTATGATCTGCAAAAATGCAAACATTTTCAGTTACTTCTTTGCGTATTTGTCATTAACTTTTGTCAGTTGATGAACAAAATAAATTAAGTTGTAACATAATATTTTAAGTGATTAAATAAAAAAAAAATAAGCAATTAAAAAAATAGTGAATTTCGCTAATTGATATCATATAACAGTGAACTAATTAATAAAGTGTGGTTTTAGATGTTAAAATATGTTAAAATAAAATTTTTTTTTTAAGAAAAATCAATATTAATAATTTTTTGTGCATACATACTATAAAATTAGCGAGAAATGCTAAAAGTTTTCCTCTTGAAATTGTTGCCGAAAACTTAATATTCTAGAGAATTTTTTTCCCCTCTCCAAAAAATCCACAATTTCAAACAGTTTTGTCAAAGTAGTTCTGTCCTACCAGTTTTGTCAAACTAAGTTGTTCTAGTTTTAAAATAGACTTTTTAACTTTTTAAGAAATATTCTCTTGAAATCCTTTTCCATTTCAAAAATCTTTTGAACTTACCAAGTTGCGGTTTCAAGTACTTGCTTGAAATTCCTGTCTTAGCATGTAGTTTTTTATAGTCGAAAATCGCAACTCCTGTTGCCTCTGATCCAGTACCAGAGGTTGTTGGCACGGCGATCGTAGGTTTCAATTTTACCGAAATCTAATGGCGTGCAATTAACAATCATTACATAGTTTGTTATTGAATCTTTTACACTACCTCTTTACCCTTGCCAATTGGTTGATTGACATAATCCAAAAGCTCTGCTTGCTTATCGCTTGCAAATAAATTAGCTGCTTTGCAAGTGTCGATCACTGAACCACCACCAATTGCAACAAATGCATCAAACTCTTTTGACCGAGCAAATGTTGCTGCTTCCCAAAGGCTCTCGTCTGTTGGTTCAACGCGAGTTTGATCGTAAACTTCGAAATCAATACAATATTTGCTAAGCGAATCAAATGCTGTTGCAACGCTAGCCAATTTGGAAACGTTCGGGTCTGTAACAACACAAACAGAACGTGCACCCCAATTACGTAGGTCAGCACCGAGTTCTGCTGTTACGCCTGGTCCAAATCGCACAGTTGAAGATGACATCTGTTGGTGTGAATAAAAAAACACTTAAAATTGAACTTTGATCCATCCGTAAATGTGGATGTGCTTAATCTTGCCTCAAATGCGTATTCCATTTTGCCAGTTTGTTGTGCCGCTGCTGTTGTGGATCCATAGTTATGCGAATGTGCTGGACACTTGCAGCTGAAAGTGTAGAAAGTATTAAATTTCTATGAATATAATATATTTATTTTCTAACTTACGAATTATTCACAATCGTATTAATTAAATTGACTACGTTCTTGCGCGACATTTTCGTAAATCAGCTGTTTACTAATTCCTATGGTGGTTACGAAGTATCTGTCAGCTTTGTTTATGTTGGTGCTAAGAATATTTTTTAAAAGTTTCTCTTTATTTTCTTGCTAAAGAGTAAGTTGCTTACATGTTGGTAAAGCAGAATATGTATATATCTTATGATTTCAAATAGTAGTTCGTTGCTCAATTAATTTGGTTGCTCTTTTGTACTATCTATCTTTAAATTTAACATTCTCTTATTTTGTATATTAGCTTCTTGATAATTAGGTTTAGTTTTAGTACTAAGCTTTAGTTCGTTGCTTAATTAATTTGATTGCTCTTGTATTATATATCTTTAAATTTATTGTTCTCTTATTGTGTATATTAGCTTGTTGATAATTAGGTTTAGCTTTAGTACTAAGCTTTCATTAAATATTTATTAGAAAATTTTTATTTTAACATAGTTTGATAAAAAAGCAATTATTATAAATAAGACCTTCGTAGAATTTTATATTTTACCCATCGTTATATTCAACTTCTTAAGATTTGGCGCCCCCTGTACTAAAAAAAAGGGTCATTGATTTTCTTTACACATGTTTCATTAAAATTTAGAAAATAAAGGTCATTCGGATAAAATTGAATAAAATTTCTGATCAATACAATATGTATATAATATTATTTGAAAATCTTAACGATTACCGGTGACCATTTGACCACCCCCTGGCTACTTCACTGGTAGGATTGACTTCGGTTCAAGACGAAAACCGTTAAATTTCGAAAATCATTTGACTTGTATAAACTGTTTTGGTTGGATATGCTAAATATTTTATATATATATACATTACCGAAGTATTGCCTACTTTGTTTCACGCTTGGGCCTGCCTGGTTCGTTAGTGTTCACATATATACTCGTAGAATTTGGCTGTATTTGCTTAAAATACAATAGCTGTCGCAGTGTAGCTTTGATTTTTGCTATGTTGGAACTGCCTTAGTAGCTCAAACTATATTTGTTTTAAATTATTTATTTGGTGTGATGTGTCACTCCCATTTGTTTAATCCCATAAAATGTTTTCTTGTGAGCTCTGAGTTAATCGCTTAAGATATTTTGCTTGTATTAAAAGTTTTTTTCTAGACCTTCCATTCAAACCCGATTCGTTACATTAGCTTATATTGCTACCTCCGTATAGGGATAGAAAATTAATTTGTGTAAATTGGAAAACTTGATTTACTTAAAGTTTCCGCGGATATATATATTTTAATTTTTATTATTTATATAAGAAAATTTTTGTTTTCGCAGTAAATCTACAATACATTTAAAATTGCAAAAGAATGGCTGAATATGATGGTGCAGAGCTCTCTTTTACATTTGATGATGAGGCATATGAATATGATTTTTCTGGCGATAAATTTGATTTTGAAATTATGTGGAAAGAATATGAACAAGAATTTCAAGAAGAAGAGGCCAATAAAAAACTTGCACAATCTTTTGTAAGAAAATTAAAAATACAGTGCTATGAGGAAGACGAACGTATGATTTAAATTTTAGTTCAACAAAAACATATGTACTTTAAATATGGGATTCAAGTTTAACGCAAAATTTCTACGACTTGATTTTAAACTGATTTTATATTTTACTGTGTATATTAAGAACATTTAAAAATGTGATATCTAATTTATTACACTTTGTAACTAATATCTATTATTTAATTTTGTTATTTTCTTAAGTCTTATCTTTATTTTATAGTTTTTCGAATCATCAAGCACTTGTTAAGTTTAAGCAGAGTTGCGAAAAATTTTTTCGCGAATAACGAATAATAATTATGCGAAGAAATTTTTTGATTGAAAACCAAGATTTTTAAAATTTCTCGAAGAAATTTTATAAATAAGGCCGATTTCAAAGTGTTCATTGGAGGTATTTTCTACTATATCTTTGCTAACAACAAGTTTTCTTGCCGTGGGTGGAATTTCTTACATTCTAACTATTTATTGTGAATTTCTCCAATCAAAAATTAAATTTTGTTCAAAAAAATTGAGAACAAAAAATACAAATTTAATAAAAAAGTCAAGATCAATTCAAACGGCCAATTAATTTTGAACTGGAACAAATGATGGTGTTAAGAAAACTTTTTGCTTATTTTTCGTCAGCTTTAAAGGACTGAACATTAAGAAATCAAATTAATGTTGACAATGGTTAAAATTTTTAACTAGAAATTGTGGCATCAGCCCTAGTTTTCCAGAAAAATTTTCATATGAACTATTTTATTTAAAAAGTAATTTTTACTCGTTATTCTCAAAAAAATTTTTCCGAACTGTGAGTGTTTCTGTCGAATCACTGATACGCTTGCCATATATTGTTTTATATTAGTAAAAGGTAAAGCGCTTTTACGGCAGTGCAACCGCAACCAACTTACATTCGTTTGTGTCAAATTGTGGGAAATTAAAACCTGCTAGGGTTTTCTATTTTACTTAACATTTGCTAGTATTCGTGTATTTTAAGTATGTATTTAAAAAATTTGTTGTACAAATTTTACTCTTGTAATTAACTTTCGTTAGTTTATTTTTATTTATTTTGTTTTATTTTAATACATATTAAAATCGTTAATGTTCGTTAGCGATTGTATTTGTATAAGAAATATGTTCGATTCGTATTTTTTGTATATACATAACACAAATCAAGTGATGAAATTGTTATTTCTTATAATTTAGATATTGTTTTATTTAATATTATTTAATTGTATTGATATTTTTTTCCACTTTAATTTTTTAATTATGTTAACTTCAGTTTGTTTTTATCAATGATGAAAGACTTCGATTTAATACGATTGTATAGAACTTTTAATACTTAAACCGATTTAGCAAATATATTGCCAGTCTTTTTTTAAAATGATATAAAATTTGTTTTTCTTTTTTAAGTCATTGAACTTAGCATAACTTCCATCTCAATTGTAACAAAAATTTATTAATTATTTTGTTTTTATTTTGGTCAGTCTTTTGTTAACTATCGTCGCCTTTCAGTGGCTTTTTTGGTTTGAAAGTATATACCTAATAATCATAATGATAAAGGATTTCAGTCCCCAAGTACTCTGAATTAATATTATGAATGTTCTTTTTCCTGCTTCTATTCCGTACCATTTTTCATATTTGTGTGATATTTGATTCCATTCCCATTTATTGTGATTCATTCATTAATTGACTTGCTTGACTTTTCCGTAATAGTGATTTCGACAGGAAGATAGACAGACGCACATGACTTAATATACACATGAGATGAAGCTCATCAAGAATATATTCACTTCTCTAAACCTTCTACGTCTTTTTCTATGCGTTACAAACGGAATATCAAATGAATATATGCTGTTCGTAGGGTACAAGTATATCGAGATTCGTATCAGGGCTTCCGAAACGAGATTTTTGGTGCCAAATGAATACTTAACGAATTTTTTTGCACTTAAAGAAATTTATGTTGGCATCCATTTATTTTGAAGCTTAGAACAGTGAGACCAATTCAGCATTATTTTCTTCTCATTAAGATTTGGTATACAATTAACAGCCTGACCGCTTAAAAAGCGGGCACTTGGCAACGCTTAGTGTTATTCAGCATAAAAAAAATGTTGCTAATATTACTGTTGGAAGTTTTTACAGTACTTTATTGCCCTTTTAATAGCAGAACAAATGATAACTGTTCTTTATGTGACTGTCCTCTAAGAGATTTGTTAATTAAATATAAATCATGTCATTAAGACATGTGGTACATTTTAATTAAAACTCTCGATTAATATTAATTAATTTTAACAATAAGCGTGCCGAGTCTACGGCGGAATTTGTGGTCTGCCCCAAATGACAATTTTATGGGCAATACCCGACAGAGTTTTGTAAAAGTTTTTGAAGACATACCTTTAAAGTTAAGTTCAAAATAAATAGGGAAGACTACATCTTCCAGACATTTTTGAAAGAAATCACCACTTTTTAAAACAATTCGCACAAAACAGTTCTTTTTATTCCGACATCGCTGCTTGTTTTCACATTTAAATTTATCTACATATACTATTATAAAGGGCGCATTTTTTTTATTTAAAAATAAAAGCACGTACATATTTTCTGAGCGAGTTATGATATTTTTATTGCATCGTAAAGTAGACATGTTCCAATTAAGTATGGAATAAAATATCCGGCAAATGGCCACCACGGCTCTGATGACAGGCCATTGCTCTCTTCATGAAATTTTCGATGACATTTTCACAAAGATGTGGCTGAATCTCACCGATGATGCGTTTTATCACGGCGTTAAGCTCTGGAATTATTTCTGGCTTATTCAAATCAAATAAATCGCAAAGAAAGAAATCGCATGATCTTGGTGGCCAGTGTACATCAGAAAGTCGTGAGATGATTTGGTCTGAAAATCGTTGCTGCAAAAACTTGATTGTTTCATGCACGGTGTGGCAGGTGGCGCCGTGCTGCTGTATCTACATTTTCAGATCCATGCCGTTATCATGTTCTTGTAGCGAATCACACCGCCTCACCTAAATCCGCACCAAACAGTTGCTCGTTGTGGATGCAATTGTTTCTCATGGATCGCGTGGGGACTTTCTGAGCCCCAATCAGATGGAAATGCGTTTCATCGGTGAAGATGATTTTTTTCGAAAAATTGGCATTCACTTCAGTTTGCTTCATTACCAATTTTTCTAATCAGTATTTTTAATTATCGGAACAATCATAGGTTACAGCTGTCAAATTTCAGAGTTGCTCAGTGAAAGAAAATTATACAAAAGTTAAAAAGTACACTCTTATTGGTACACCCTTTATAAAGAGGTAATGTTTGTTTGTACGAGTATGTAAGGGTAGTCTCTGGACAAAAACACTTAATACACTATATTTTGGCACTTAAGGTAGCAGGAGTTTTGAAATTATGTGACTTGCCAACAAAGCTTGAAACGACGCGCCTGCAAGAAAAAGTGTAATATCAAGGGAGTAACAAAAACAAATTAAGAATGTTGAAACATTTATCGAGACCAAATAAATGTTCACCATAGAAAATTAAAAAAAAAAAATTTTGTGTTAATTAAGGGTTAATGATTGTATCTCGCGTTGATGGAATTTACATTTTCATAATACTGGTATCTGATATATAGACATAAGTACATGTGTACATATCGCTCATTCTAAAATATTTGAAACTTGTCTGATAATATCCAAGAATATGCGGAAAAATATCTATTGTCTTAGAGAACATAAGGTTGCGGATCGTTAACAATGTTAACAAGCTACTAAGAAATCATAAAATTTGTTACCTCCGAAAAAGTCAGTAAAAAATCAAATTCATGAAATATTCACAGTAAAAATTTTATAAATTTAAAGGCTTCGAAGTCGACTAAATTCAAACGAACTCAATAGTTTTCGAAATCATGGATAGAAGCCGAAAAAAAATTAAAAGTACTCGAATAAATCGATAAAATTTGAATGTTATCGAAAAATTCGGAGAGAATCAAAAAAGTCTATACTATTCGGAAAGTATGGAAAAATTGAAAAAATATAAACAGGTCGATAAACGATGAAACGTCGAAAATTTTCAGGTGTATCGACTACAATACAAGAGGTATTGGCAAAATAATGATTTTGACATATGTACCTGTCATCAAGTTATTAAAGCTTTAATACACCCATATTAAGATTAGTAATTAAAAAAAAATGACGAGTCAGACGCCAAGAAATAACAAATAATTGTTTTGCATACAGCGCCCTTTATAATCAACTTTTCAAAGATCTATTGTCTATGAACTAATCTCAGAAATCTTCATACTACTCATATAAAAGAAAAAAACGATTTGCTATGTTTGTTTTTCTTCCGGAAGTTAAATAGTTTACTTTACTTTTTAGAAATGCCATTTTTGAACAACAGTAAACATTCTTAACTACCAGAAACTTTAATTTTATTTTATATTTTTAATGTAGTACTTTACATTGAACTTATTTTATTTTAAATTGCTTTAATTTAAGCTTTTAATAATTTAAAAATAGTTTAATAAGAAAAATAGTATGTCTTAAAATTTTTAATAAGACACCCAAGTACAAAACTACAAGGTTAAAAAAATTTGAAAGTTAAAACCCAAAGAAGTTAGCTAAAATTTATTATTCAAAAAAATAGAAAAAAAAATTATGTATATATGTATGTAGTTTAGGTAATTATAGTACAGGTTGTTATACTTGATTTTTTCTTTTTGTTGTAAAAGGTAAATATTGTATAAATTTATTTTAGTAAATATATGCTTTCGTATAATGGTTTTCTTATATATATTACAGAAGAAACTTCTTTAATCACTTTAGTTTTTGACTGCAAAATTAAAGAATTTTAGAAAAAGTAGTATTTGACTGTTTGAAATTTATGTTTTCCGAACATGGCACTAAAAATGACAGTGTAAAATGCAATTGTGGTATGTTTTTTTGTTACAAAATTGTATTGTATACAAATTGAGTTTTATGCACTTACATAAATTAGAATAGCTGGGTAGGTAGCAATATTTCCGGAATCAAGATTCTTTAAAATCACAAAAGCACAAAAAAGCATTATTTCCAGAATCAAGATTCTTTAAAATCACAATTCCAGATTTTAAAATTGAGATACCAAATTGTGTTAAGCTTTTGATTACATTTAATTCAACAAAACTCAAGTTAAAATACTTTGAAAACCATTCCATGGTATTGAAATTTGGAGCCAAGTTTTTCAATTGAATGGCAAAAGGAGTTATAGGAATTGATCGAATTGATCGAAACTACTAAATTAAACATAAAACATAGAAAAATCACTCCAGAAGACTCCGGCCTAAGTGTGCTTTTAAAAATTTTGCGATATATTATGATATATCTCGCTTCCTTTTTCCTTAAACAGTGACAAATAAATCTATCAAATGGTATTAAAAGTAATTCTTACCCAATCCTTAAGCATGATTCCAAAATTTAATACTCTGGATTGGATTTGGTAAATTAGTGATACTACCTACCCAGCTCTAAGTGTAAGACTGTTTATTTCAACAAAACTTGCTGCATAACTATGTTTGTGGTAGTAGGTATTAAAACGGAATATATGAGGCGCTTTAAATTATCCCCATAACTTGTTGCTTGTGTTAGAATTAAAAAAAAAA
Organism: Meiosimyza decipiens; assembly: GCA_963680825.1. Classification (NCBI taxonomy): domain Eukaryota; kingdom Metazoa; phylum Arthropoda; class Insecta; order Diptera; family Lauxaniidae; genus Meiosimyza; species Meiosimyza decipiens. Next base: position 59,388,087 of record OY804261.1, read on the forward strand.
AAACAAAAAATTAAGTACTATTTTAATTTGGAATTGTATTTTTATCTATTGTTTCATACTTAATACTTTTAATTTGTATTTATCAAATTTTACATGTTATTTCATTCTTTTTAAACTTAATTACTTTGTTTTATATGCATTCGAATTAAATAACTTTTGCGTTATACTTTAAAATACATATAAAATGTGCGTGTATATAGAGCAGATCTGACAAACTAAGTATTATAATATATTTTTTCATCCTCTTCTTCAGATAAAATAACATTTTCTCTTTACTTAACAATTAAAATAAACATTTGTTACTTTTGTATGTTTTCCTTCTCTTGTTTTTAATTTAGCTGCACTTTCTACTATACTCCCTCTCCGTTTCACTTTTTTGTTTTGTTTTGTATAAAAATGCCTCATAAAATTACTCGTGATTTTGAAGCAGCATTTTAAACCTGTTCAATCGGCGCATATCGATGTACCTTTGGCTGTTTTGGTTCTTTAGCTATTGGTTTCTTAATATCCTCCGTAAGTTGTTGATACACAATCGAATTATTGGATGCTGCTAATAGTGCCATACGATAGCGTTCACCACGTTTTCGCATTACCAATGCAACCATTTTGGCAATAGTCAGCAATATGACTAATGTGCATAGCACTATTATGATTACTGGAATAAGGAATTTATATCCGCTATAGTAGATACGTCCACGTTCAATTATGATCTCTTCTGTATCTTCATTGGAATCCTTTTCGGAGTCTTCGTCTGTAATAAAACGAAAATTTGAGTTCAATAAAAATTGTTTCTTGACTACAATAATTTGGGTTATTTGAATGTTCACTGATGCCAGCACAACAACAATTCCGACATGTTAATTAAAAATTTAAATAAACAGTTAAATTTGAAGTAAATTGGTAATACTCTTTCCACCCCTTCCCTTTAAAACAGCACAATAGTTCAAATAGTTTTTGATAGTTTTTTTTTAACTTACTTAGCGAGAATTCGTCCTTTTTGAATATACCCTCATCGTGTTGATTTGGATTTAATATAACTAGCTTCTTATCGATCGTGTGGTAATCATCTTCATCTTCATTCTCTTCATCATCGTCGTAATCACTCTCGTTTTCTTCCTCATCATCATCTGCTGCATCCTTATCTTCGGCCGCGTGGTTCAAATCATCTTCATCATTGAGATCTTCGTGGCTCAATAGTTCATCATTATCGGTCACTACTTTGCTCTTGCGTGAATCCTTCAATATTGTCTGCATTTTCTTTAACTTGTTGCTATCCATGATATTTAGCAAATTCTTTGAGTCTTCATCAAGATCTTCAGATACCTCTTCAATGCGTCTATCGTATTTGTACTTTGCAACCGGCTCTTGATGTTTGCATACTTCACGTGCCAATTCTGTCCAACCAGTTTGTGGCTGGAACTTCTCAAAGCTTGTAGCGCTTTCTAAATTGGCCAGCGTTGGAATTTTGCTTGCCACCAATTTGGTATTCGATGTCACATAACTCATGAAGTCTTGGAAGTCTTCATTGCATTTGAGTGGATTATGCGCTATGTCCAGGGTGCGCAAATTCTTGAAATTCTTAATATCCGTCGAAGAGATCTTCTTGATTTGATTGGCTGATGCATTGAAACTGCGCAATGTTTCGTAGAATTTATATTTACGTCCAACACCGTACTGGTTATCGGTCAACAAGGAATGCAGTTCACACTCGCTTACATCCAACTCGCGCAGCTTATCCATGGGCAAGAAAAGTCTGACCGAAAGTTTACGTATTGGATTACCAGCTAGATTCAGTTTGGTTAAATCGTTGTTTTGCATAAACATCAGTTCGTCCATCTTCACAATCAAATTGTTGCTCAAATCCAAGTCATTAAGCATTGTCAATGCAGCAAATGTATCGCGCTCCAAGTTATTGATATTATTCCAGGCTAATTTGAGTGTGGCTAGACGTGGCATGGTTGCGAAAGTCTTGTGACCTAAAGCGCCTATAGCACAGTTCGAAATATCAAGATAGTAGACAGTAAAATAGCCATTATAGCTCTGGAAACCATCAGTGGGCAGTTGAGTCAGACGTGGATTATCATTCAAACGTATGACATCGAGCTCAGAGTTTTTGTAGAACAACAGCGAAGAGACCTGATCGATTTCATTGACAGATAAATCAATATTGCGCAGATTTTTCAGTGTTAAGAAAGAGTCTGGCTGAATTTTGGTAATAACATTAGCCTTAAGTACTAAGTTTGTAAGACCTTCCATTTTGTCAAACATGCCATGATGTATATGCTTGATATTATTATGCGACAAATCAAGCTGTTGAAGATATTCAGTACCAAAATGCAAATCACCACTGATATTATTTCCTTTAAGACGAAGTATAGCCAAAGCCGTACGTTTGAAAATCGCTGGTGGAAGTGTCTTCAACATGTTGTAGGAAAGATCGAGTTCTTCAATGGTTTCAAGATTATCAAATACTTTTTCGGGTATCTTTTGCAAGTTATTCTGCTGTAGATTTATGAATACAATATTGGAAAGATGCGAAAAGGCATTTGGATTTAATTCCATTAGATTATTGCGAGACAAATCCAATTCTTCAATACTTGAGGACTATAAAAGTAAAAACATAGCAATTAAATGTAGAAAATGTTTGAGATACATCGGTTTGAAAAATAATGACATGAAAAATGTAGTAGTTTTTGGTAAATTGAAGACGATAATACTCACTTTTAGCAAATAGTGTACACTCGACATAACGCTTAGATCATTGCCTGTAATAGCTAACATACGCAGCTTCTTGTTGTTTGCAAAAGTGTCTGGATTAATAATTGCCAAACCTACATTGGTCAGATTAACAGCATACAGTTCATCTAAGCCATGGAAGGCTGACTGATGTAGATATTCAATAGTGCAGTTGGCAATTTTAATCGAAGAAACACGTTTTAAGCCGATTTTAGCAAAGAAGTCTGGTCCCAACAAGATTGGATATTTAGGACCAACATCAGTTACAACCAGATCAGTGATGTCTGAACCGAATTTCTGTTTGCCAGGATCAAGTCTATTAAGTAATTAAAGTAATTTATTATTATTAAATTTAATGTTATCCTTAAAAAATATCTAAAAAACTAATTTGAAATAGGCCGTAGTAAGTTATCGTTAACACACCGAGTGTGTCGGTAACCTGAGTTTATCCTTAAACCTAAAATTATCGTAGAAAATTTCTTCAAAAAATTCTCGCTCCCTAGTAAAAGGAAAATAAGTTGACTTAAGCTATCAATCACTACTTCATATGCCGCTTTCAAAAATTTCGATTCACATCTCTATTACGTAATTTTCCTTTATTATTTCCAGCTGTGGTAAGAAAATGCACTTGCCTCTACCGAGAACAACTCGATCTATCCAGGCAAATTGCTTCTGACCTTACATTTTTTAAATGTTGAACCACTCAGTCGTCACAGAGAATGTATCGGTCTATTCATTTATTTATTTATTTATTTACGTCTACTGAATTTAATTCTTACAGACTAATTAACAATCAAAAAATTGCTTATTCCCTTACTAAGTGTAGACTATTTGACTACTGCTGGTGCGCCTAGCATTCCATAACTGATAACAGCTCTATTTATGTGAAGTACAACAGATCGTTTGGTCGCAATACGAATCCCTTTCTCATATGAATAATATATTGTCGAAACATTTAGGCTGTCATGAAAAATGATTGAAAGCAACGTTTCTCAGAATGTATCAATACATTCTATGTGAACTATCTAAAATCAAATCGTCCATTTATGTATGTATATATATTGATATTAAGCCAGTAATAAATCGTGTAAATAACATATTTATTCTGGGCCTAAACAAAACAATACAACTTTCTTTTCTAATTAGATTATAACTTCCTTAAAATATAATTTTTTATTGACCTTCAACATTTGTTTACCTGCTGCAAGTGGCCACCAGATAAGTATTAATATTGCGGGCACAAACACAATCTCTTGGACAAGGAACATTTTCATTGAAAACAACTTCTTCCTCGTCAGCGATATCATCATTATCATTATCGTCATCGCCATCCTCTTCGTCATAATCATCTTCATCATCAAGACTATCAGTGTTGTTATTCAAGTTATTTGCATCATCACTGGTATGCTTATCATCCTTAACCTTATGCTCATCGAGAGTTAATTCGTTTTTAAGGCTCGCCTATTAAAAAAATATTTTAGTTTTTATGAAAATCATTTTAATTCGTATATTACTTTTTCTATTCCCTTAATTGGTTTCAATTGTCCAAGAGGTTTTCCCTCTTTTTTTACTTTAGGGTTATTAGTTGTGCTCATTGTTTTACCACCAGACAATTTGAACTTCTTGTCTTTTGTTGTCTCAGTACTTGCGTTATCATTGTAATTGTAATCATCATCATCATCATCATAATAATAATCATCCTCCTCCTCATCATAGCTATCATCACCCTTAGTGGTTGTGGCATTCTTAGCTTCCTTCACGGGGTTAGGCAGAATTTTGCTATGTCTATGAAATTGATATCTGTTAAATATAAATTTAATTGTGTTGCTATAATTTCTGGACTTACCTCAAATCATCGGCTAACGCCTCGTTGTGTTTGGAAGCCTCAATTAAATCATTTAAAATTTCATCGCTCAATGGTTTGTGTGTTGTTGAGCCGCTGGCTGTCTTTTTGTCACTTGTTGTGCTTGTTGTTACCACCACTGGTGGTAATTCCTTGATTTTGGGTGTTGAAATTTTAATACCACTACTACTTAGTATGTGTACCGTGTCGGAATCCTCAACGCTATCTAATTGATTGTCGCTGATGTCATCGTGTATGATATTTAATGAATGTGGTGTACTGGATAATGTTACTTGTAGGGCGGCCAATGCCAGCAGTAACATTAACACCAGTCTAGGCTGGCGACCCATTATTGTGCGGGAACTGTAATAAAAAGAGAAAAATCTTAATTTTAATAAATACATAATTGTTATTGAAATTATTCACTTAAGTATAAAAGTGTAATAGATATATATATATATATATATATATATATATATATATATATATATATATTTACTTATGTTTAATGCCAGATATGAAGGGCGAGAGTGGAAAAAACTTGCACATTTTTAAATTGATAATTTCATCATTTCTCTTTATGATGCAGGTACTAAATAAATTTTGAGAATTTTAAAATATCACTGCATACTTTGAACTTAATACTGCGGTATTACCAACTAATCTTCGTTTCAAACTATCAACTTGAAATACCATCATAAAATATCTTCCATTTTTTATCACATGTAACGTAACGTAAATCATGCTAATTATTTGAGGGCGTCTTTTTATGTATATATTTATATAATCTATATATATATATTTTATCGCTTAAGTATAAATTAAACTAAACACGTTTTTGACTCGCATTGATTTTATAGCATTTGTTGACATGGTTGAATTTTTTCGTATTATGTGATAATCTTATTAAAAATTGTTTGTAATGAATATACACACCGAGTTCTAGCAACATAAATCAAAGGACGTGTTCAGAATAGTACATGTTTTGATATATTAATAGCTTCTAAGGCTAGTGTTAAACTCATTGACTCATTTTTTTTATTATTTTAATCTATGTGGGACATTTATTTCTATTAGGATTAACTTTCTTTGTAGGTAATATATTGAACTACGGCTAACAATAAAACATTTTTATATAGTAGGCTCAGATTTTGTTTCAATACACTGGTTTAAATAATTTTGTCATTCCGTTTGAAATCCATGGTGGATTTACATTTAAAAATTTATATATACATATATATGAAGGGGAAAATTATTTGCCAAGACAACCAATGTTTGATCCGAACCATTTTAATTTTGTTAATTTTTATTTTCGATTGACATATACGGAGTTATTCACTTTTAAATATATATATCACACGGCAATACTTTAAATACCCATAACTTCTGAAGAAATTAGGCCTTTTACAAATCTAAAACAAATTTTCTTTTTTTTTAAATAAATATGAAAACATTTGTCTTTCCGTTCCATAAAATAATTTTCGATGTGGTAATAGTGTTCGGTGAAAAAATACAAAAAAAAGAAACAAAATTTATTTATAATAAAACTTTATTGCATAATGAAACGTAGAATTAAAGGGGGGTTTTCAAGTATTACGTAACGCATTTTTTGCAGATTTTTGACCTTCACCCCCTCCCCCATGTAACGCGCCGTAACGTAACATCCAAGTGGCATTATTTACCTAAAACTCACAATTACGTTGCGCAAAGTAACGGAAAGTACTATTTTATATCAATAAACCCTTAAAATAAAAGCTAGTGGTTTTCTCTTCGCAATGGCAAGGCTTTGGTAGTTAATCAGTGCATTGCTTGGAAAAATTAATAAAAATAGGAAATCTTTGCACGCTTATATCTCAGCTTTTGGTTAGCCGATCTGGAAGCTGATAATTTTATGACATTATTTATTGCTGTAGCTAATCTAGATCCCGTAAACTTTTTTCATTTTGATAAAACATTTTCGCTGTAGTTATTCATTAAACATATAAAAAAAGCGTTTCATTATGCACACCTAATATCAAATCACTCTCACTAAAGAAGTTTCATTTCAAAAACAATTTTATGTAACGCGTCGTTCGAACCCCCCACCTTGTAACGCATCGTACCGTTTTACAGGACCCCCAATTTGCGTTACTTAATACTTGAGCGCTCCTAAGTTTTATATAAGAAAAAAGTAAAAATTATGAAAAGAGCGAACCAGAGCTCACGATCGAAGCGAAGTGTGTGGAGGTGGGTGGTTGGTGAGCAAAGTATTCCATAACGAAAGCTATGTGTCAAAAATGGCAAAGCACGTTACAGAAGTTTGTTGAGACGTACTTATATGAACTAAAATTACATATATCTATTATAACGCCATCCATACTATTAATATAAAAATGCTGTTATGAATATGGTTTGTAACGCTTTGGCGCAAAATATACTGAACCGATTTTAATAATGAATTTTTTAAAACAACATATTTGTGCTAAAGAAGATTATTGCATACTTTTAATTTTTTTATATTTTGAAAGCGAAATATGATTTTTTTTAAGATCAAGTTTTGCAAAACCTCGCAGTAAAATTGTCGTTTGACTTTTCGTTGCTGATGCTTATGCCTATGCTGCTTTTTGAATTCTGTGTTTGTTCTTGTTGTTGTTTTTTCTCTTCTCATTTCTCTTTTGTATTCAAAGAATAAATTCTCTTTCGATTGTTTTTTCCTTTTACTTTTGAAAAAAAAGAATACATAATGAGACGTACGCGTACGAAGCCGCAGGTACCACTAGTATGTTGACAAAGTTTTAAAATTTTCTTTAGGTGCTCCTTAACGAAAGTACTTTACAAAGAAAGTTTCATTGTAATCAGACTCACCTTTATCGAGATATATAGCGTGTCTCAATAAGAGCGCAGGATTTAGTTTAAGAACTAAACAAATTATTTCATTCTAAAAGTGACAATACTATTATTTCATTTTAAATTACAATTTCTCCACTTTTATAGCAAGTTTTAACAATGATTACGCGTTGTTCTCTCGTGCAATGCTACACATTTACTAAACGCAACATTGACAAATGTCATAAATGAAATTTTAAAAGCTGCCAACTTAGTAATAAAATTACGCGAAACTCAAATTTGGTGATTTTGTTGAGACACCCTATACCAGAATAAATAATTTGGCATATTAGCACCTACAGAATTAGTTTATCCAAGTAGTCTTGTTTTTGTGTTAAAGTGTTAATTGTATATTAAACACAGAGTATTGTATATTACACATTTGATAAGGTGTGTTCAATGTGGTAAATTCGTAAAAAAAAGACTACGCGTGAAGCCCCCTCGTTTTGTAATACATTAAACAATTAAACTCTATTGTTGTATGAAGGTGCTCATTTCCCAAATTAATTATTCTTATTAATATTGGTAGCGGTGAGTGCGATTTTAATAAACCTTTTTTTTTATTTAATGGGCCTAGACAAAAATTATGTATCCGCAATCAAGAAAGTTTTTCAACATTGATTTCACACGTTGGGATCTGCTATGGAGAATTGAATTTTCTTTAAAATGATTATCACAAATTTTTCGTATCCGATTCGATCAACCGTATGACCAGATAAATCAGTTGATGTTGATTTTAAACCAAAAATAGACATTGTAAGCTTGTAACTTTGATATATTAGAGTTAAAACAGTTTTTTTCGAAACATAACAATAAATAATGATACTAGCTACAGTCTTCCATCTGGAAATTTATGTCTGATTTCCATATTTTAAACATAAATTATGATGTTCGCTTACATTTTAATTTGAAAAAGCTTCATCCACCTCAGGCGACCTTTAGTTAATCGAATATGAAATGTTCTTGTCTGTAGATTTGTCTCTATATATGTATATTTAAAAAATATTATTTAAATTTTTAAAAAAATGTTTCGTAGAAAAACAACTTAGAAATTATTTGCTCTTTTTTTCAGTACCAAATTATTTGGCGTTTTTAAGAACAGCAGCCAGCGGTAGAAGTTGGTTGCGATCTGAGAGGCATTTCTGAGTCAATCTGTCAGTGTGTGTAGGGTAAAAAAATATACAAATCAAAATAGGTTGGAACAAAAAAAATTGGTTGTCTTGGCAAAAAATTTCTAATATTTTCTTGATCGGCGTTACCTCTTGAAGCCAAAAAGTCTATCTGTCACTTCATGGGAAGGGCTGTTTTACTAAGTATAGTGAGGTCCTAAATTCCTTCCTTCAAAAGCCCACATATATCAATAAATAAATAACCTTTCATATCTCAGAAATAACATCAGATTGAGCAAAATATAGGTAAAGTTAAAAATACACAATCAAAATTTTATAAAATTTTGAAAATTTTTTATTTATCAATCGATAAGCTTTTTTAAAACTGCGCCAAGGATATTGGATCGCATGAGAATTCTATAAAATCTCCGAAAACTTTTATTGATCAATCGTTTAAGATTCATAAGATTGGCAGAAAGATCTAGAAAAGTTATAAACTCATCGCAAAAATGTAATTTCAAAATGTTAGAAATGTTTGCTGGGTTGCGACTGATCTGATGAGGTTATGTTCATATGTATAGGAACATGTATTTATGTGGTAGTGGCCGAAAAAATTTCATCAATTACCAGGTTAATTTGATCCATCTGATTCTTGACTTCCATTGTTTAAGAAAAATTCATCGAACATTTTGTACATTTACACGAATACCGCTGACTATAAGTGCAATTTAATAATATTACTATTGTAATGAAAAATATTTTGGTAGAGCAAATTAAACTGGGCATCAAAAAAATCGTGCATATAATTGATGAACCGCAGCTTAAATTAAATACATTTAATTTTTTGCATTTTTTCCTAACGCTTGTCTCTAAAATTATAATTTATTAATTTTGTGCGATTTTTTTCAAATGCAAAATGTAAATGCATAAAGATCTGCTCTTTGAACAGCTGCTTATGGTATGTAAATATTTGCAAAACCAATACCAAGGTTATTTACTGGAATAATTTAAGATTTTTAACACCTTAATACATATATCGGACTACTTTGACGCTGATAGTTTAATTTTATAAATTGCGTCAGCTTTCAAGAAAATTTTGCAGAACTATGACAAATTTCAAATAAAAACAAGGCAAATAATTTGTAACGTCGTCAAATATCCGCAATTGGGGAGAATTTTCTAAGAAACTTTAGATAAGACTTTTTCTCCTGTGCTTGCTAAATTTAACAGGCAAAATTATTACGTATAAAAGTGTTAATTGTTTGTGTCAAGAATTGAAAAAAGGGGATATTATTTTTTTTTCTGTATATGAAAAACTTCACCTCTATGATTTTATGCGCTAACACCTCATGATAATGCCGACTTTTTTGTTGTTGTTTTGTCGCTTAAGTAGAGCAAAATTAATAGTTATTTTCTACTCACAAAAACCATTAAATTATGCTTACTCTGTCTTATAATAAAGACTATTGGAAATGAAGTTATCAAAAAGTAAATATCCATAGAAAGAGGTGAATAAGAAAGAATGATAAAAATTGTTCCAAGATAAGAATAGAAGATAAGGTATGAAAATGAAATATGATTTAAAATGCATAGTTAAGAAAACTTTTTGGTAAAAGATATGGTTTTTTTTTATGTTTCAACGTCTCTTTTAAATTCAAAGGAGAAATTATATCTTCTTAATCCACTTTCTTTTGATACGATTTTCAAAGTTTTAATTTATCATACCTTTATGCCAGCATTGCCAGCTGTCATGCTTCTGGTGGGACGTCCCGATTTTAATTTTAAAGTTTGATAGCGAGACAATCTCGCGTAGGTGCATAAATTCACATTTTTTAACCGCATGATAGACCTTTAGAACTTTTTTGTAACTTCAATTAATTTTATTAAAGGTAAACTTCAACAAACTCTTATCTTCTAAAGCAGCGGTGGGCATGGTAATCTAGCAAAAGGACGCAACAACAAATTCAAGCAATAAAAAGCGAAATTTTAAAGATTTTTTGCTTTCATCTCCAAATTCGCCAACAGCACAAAAAAAAAAAACAAATTGCACTACAAGCAAAAACAATTGCTACATTCATCGAGACACAATGCGGCACCGTCGCCAATGCCTTTGTGTGTTGTTTTTGTTTTCATTTGAACTCAAGTCAACGTTGTGCCGCAATAGCGTTGAAATTCTGTGAGTTGTTTTTTGTTTGTTTGTGCGTCGAATAATGGTTCGTGCCATGGGGGCGGAAAGTGCCACTACGTGCCCATCGCTGCTCTAAAGATTCAAAAACGACATCAGAATGCTAAAAAATTTTTAAATATGTCTCATTTACTTCGAAAGGTCTAATAACACCTCGAGTCGAAATATGAACAACGATTCAACTAATTAATTAATTATTAATTTTTTTGTTTGTACTTATACTTAATTATCCTCATTAAAAAAAAAATAATGGCAATGGTGATATAAAAAATTTACAAAACTTTCAAAATAAACACCCTAATACACATGCAGCTAGCACAAATTGTTCACCGTTATGAATCGATTTAATTTGTACGCTAGAAACCTGTCACTTTTATATTGACAGATATAAACAATTTGCTCATATAAAATTGTTTTAATATTTTATCAGTGTTTTTTTCCCCATATTGTTTCATCTTTTCCGTAAAATAAAAATGTAAAATAAAGATTATCGAAACCAATTGTCATTAGTATTTTAAGCTTTTTTAGTACATGATTCGCGGTATCTATTCCTTGAACGTGACTAATTTACAAAGTATATTAACAGCGAAAATTCCCTCAAATTACTTGATTGAAAAAAATGTATAAAGAAAGAGTTGATATCATATAATGTTGTGTTTCAAAAAAGAATAAAAAATATTGATTTACTTGAATAGTATATCGTTTTAATCCTTCAAATTAAGAGAAATATAGTGCTTCAACTTTGAATCACAATGAAATAGAATCTATTTCTATACGTAAGACATTCCAAATAATCTATTTCGGAGTATCAAACTTAAATTCAAAATAACATCCTGATTTTCTCAAGAACATAATTTTTAGCATTCCTAGTTTATAGGAAACTATAGAGAGAGAGTTTAGAAACTCTCCCTCGACTTCTAATCAAAAGTATTTCTCAGAATAAAACATTTTTGGCATATTCTGTAACGTATACCAAGCGCAATTGACAAAATATTGTGAATAATTTGATGAAAAGTAGTTGTGTTTTATTCGTCAAGTCGCTATCTATGTGCGAAAAAAAGCGACCAAATTGCTAAGTTTTCTACTCGTTGTTTACACGAGTACTGGTTTGTTATTCTTTCTATTTTTATACCCTACACAGAGGGTATATTCACTTTGTCATTCCGTTTGTAACGCCTAGAAGGGGGCGTGGCAGGTATGGAAAAGTATATATATTCTTGATCAGCGTCACCACCTGAGTCGATATAGCTGTGTCCGTCTGTCTATCAGTCTGTCTGTCTGTCTGTCTGTCTGTCTGTCTGTCTGTCTGTCTGTCTGTCTGTCTGTCTGTGTGTCTGTCTGTTGAAATCAAGTTTACGGGAAAACTAAGCAAGCTAATTTAATGAAATTTGGCCACAGTTCACATCTTCTTGCAAGCTGCTAGCATATAAAAATGGGCGAAATCGGTTTACAGCCACGCCTTCCGCCCATACTCTATGTAAATATACGCAAGTCCATTTTGAAAAAAAGTTGCTGCAATTTTGATCAAAATTGATGATTTGGTGAATATGAGAACAACATTAAGATTAGGCTAGGTCTTAAGTTTGCAAAGACTCTTAAAGAGGCGTGGCACAGCACTAAATTTTAAGTTTTATGACGCCATTGCTCGCAAACTGTGCAAGATATTGTGATGAAATTTGGTACACGGATACAGATCTTGTGAATTTTGAATTGCGCATAAAGTGGGCGGAATTGTAAAAGTGGGCGTGGCATTCCTTAGCAATTAAAAAATTGGATTTCGTATAACTCCAAATTGGCACATACGATTTTCATTAAAATTTTAGGGATGATACCACTGAAAGTAGTCAGCAATACAAGCCACGTCAATATACTGAAGAATTTATTTTAAGGGCGTGGCATAGCCTACAATATTTATAAACGTTATAAAAAGAGAACTAACAACGCAATCGTTATGAAATTGAATAAGGCGGATATGCTTGCTAAAAGGCGTCTTCTTGCAAAGTTTTGGCACAACTGTGCTGGTGGGTGTGGCACCTCCCATATAAACGAAATACGTTTAATGCTATAGATAGTGTGCTTTGAGAGTAATCCTCATAAAATTTTGTGTAGAGGTGTCGGTTACTATAAGCTTCGGAATTAAATGAAACTTGACAAGATTGCATCAGTGGGCGAAGCACCTCCCTCATTAACATAAAGTCCTAAGTGCTATTTTAAGTGAACTATTGGAGCAATTGATCTGAAATTTTGAGGGTCTTAGGTACATATGAATCAAAAGCTTTTGAAATAGCAGCAGTGGGCGTGGCACCTCCAATACAAATAAAACACCTTAAGTGGCATAACTATCGAAATAAATGAGCAATCATACTGAAATTTGGTGTAAGAGGTTTGTTTATGAAAGGCTATTTTTGGATCAAAATCCGACTGGATTGTACTAGTGGGTGTGTCACCGCCCTAAATTTTAAGAATAATTACGGCACATATCGCAAACTATACAAGCTATTGTGCTAAAATTTGGTTTGTTTATTGAACCAAAAGTGGGCGGAATTGGAGAAGTGGGTGGAATTGGAGAAGTGGGCGTGGCATATTGCCTGTTTTTCATTTCTATTCTATTTTTTTTTCAACATTTCCCATATTCTTTTGACATTTTCAATCTTTTACCTTTTACCTTTCTCCTTCAATTTCATTGACATTTTCTTAATTGTTTCGACTTTTTCATCAACTTTTCAGCATTTTTCATATACATATTTCGACTTATTCAATTTCTTTCAACTTTCTTTAATGGTTTTCATATTTTTTCAAAATTTTCAGTTTTTTCCAACACTTTCCAACATTTTTGAACTTTTTTACATTATTTTCGACTTATTCAACCTCTTTAACATTTATTTAAAAAGTACTTTCAATACAGTGTAGGGTAAGTGAGTTTCGGCCTGGCCGAAGATAACACCTTAACTAGTTTTTATTTCAGATTGGATTTTTTTTGCCGCATGACATTCTAGGCATTGTTTTTCCTTCGAAACATTACTTCTTCTTTTCATTTAAAAATGCACAATAATAGGCAAAAAAACTATGCTGGGTAGCCCTGGCGTTTAAGCAGCTTGCTATGTATACAAAGCAAGCATAATTTTATTCGCTAATCTTGCAATTTTTTTCTATAGAAGTGTCAATGCTTAGCTTGATTTAAACCCTCACGCCCCACGCTATCCCGACGGACACCCTTTGTTTATATGACCGATATACATATACAATATATTTTCATATAAAAAAAATAATTTTTACTCTATTCTATGAACCGGAATTTAGAGTTTTGTTCGGCGCTGTAAATTCTCAACGAAATTCGAAAAGCGTTATCTATCTGAATAAAATTTAATTCTGACTTTATATCGAATATCAGCATTGGCAGATCTAGAGAAGTCATAGAGTAAAATGTTGCACTTGGTAGGACAAAAATTGTTTGACATCAAATTGTTGTATAAAATTATACTTCAGCTCTGCCTTAAAATATCTTGATCGAATGTAAAAATACTGCTATCTGGGGTATACGTAGGTTAAACAGATTTTAAAAACAAACAATATCAATGTAATTAGCATGTTTTTAATCTGTTAAAGTGATTGAAAAATAAGAAATTCTGCCACATTTTCATGTGTACGAAGTCTTAATACTTATTTAATTAAATAAAATATTACACTCGATTACGGAAGATTATATATGTATGCACGACCGGCAGACATATACAACAAAATATGTGGCACTCCCTAAAAACTGAATTTTTAGTATCGACGAACAATTTTAAATTTCAAACAGCAAGCTAATAATATGTAATATCAACATAGGTGCAACGCCGTTCGCATATGTAAATTATTATACGTTACTACAGCGCGAGATCATCGTCGTCGATCAATAAGTGTCAATGACAAGCGCATAAATTGTCAAAAATTTGTGACAGACAGAGATAACTTTTTCCAGACATTTTAAATATATGCCTACAAGTACACAAAAAGAAAATTCTAAGCAATTCGATCCTAAAAATCTGTCATAAATTATAAGTCCAGTAAAGTCAATACTTAATGCTTTAAAGGAGACATTTTTTCTAATGATTAAATTATTCTCTCACTGAATTAAAATTGTTAACAGTGCTAACTTGTTTTTTCGTTGTCTCCAAATGCAGTTAAAATATTTCATTAAAAAAAGAAACAAGTATCCCATGGCTGAACGATGAAGAATAAGACTGATCTTAAAGGTTGAAATTTCACTTACTCTATCGTTGACAGATGATCAAGAGACAAATCGAAGACGTTCAAAAAATTTCAACTTTTTACCAAGATTGACTAAACCTCAAATGAACAAAGTTTACAGTATTACGAGGACGCTATAGCATCCGAGAAACTTCATCACTGAAATTTGAAAACCCAATGAAGTGTGTGGCCAGAAAAACTTAACGTAACTTAAAAAATTGAGCCTTAATAAAAATTAAACATTTTCCAAAACTTTGTTTTAAAAAAATGTAGAAAATTTGCCCAAAAATTATAAGAAATATTACGTAAAAAATTTTATATAAAAGTAATATCACCTCTTGGGTGACATAAACTAATGCCATAAAAAATGTCAAAATACTTTTTACCATCTTAGTAAAATATTTTAATTATATTATTTTATTCACAAACGAAGTTTAATTTTGTTGTTTTTGTATCGGCAGTATTATAAAGTTGATACACAAATTTTTCTCATAAATTTTCATTCTCATAAATTTAAAGTCAAACACAGACATCTCAGATTTTTTGCATGTCAAAATTCCGACCATTGTACGAGGGTGGATCAATAAGTCCGTGCCTTTTTGAATGGAACCGGAGAATATGGCAGATGAGTTACCAATTCGTAGACCATATACGTCTCACGATTGTGTTTATAATCAATTATAATCAATTGCAGCTAGCTTCTCAAACCCCACTGATCATTTAAAATCGGAACCACAGTACCATATGAAGTGCCTATGGCATCATAATCATCTAACGCACTTTCAGACTCCCGAACGGCCAACACGTGAATTTTTTTCTACATTTTCGGCTGTATTGATCTCAATTGGCCGTCCAGAACGGCTTGTGCTTGTGCGACCACAACGAAAATCATTAAACCACTTTTTTACCTTTGAAGTTCATGGTGCAGAGTCCCCAGTGTTCATATCAAGCTTTCTCGGTTTTTAGTCACGGTTTTTTTTTGGCAAATAATATTCTTTTATAAACACTCACATTTTTACAAAAATCCTCGAGAATGTTTGCTTTGACCACCTGTTAAACGTCAAGTTAATGACAAAAGTGTCTCCAAATTTGACAATCGTCTATTGATAGATGGCGCTTGACGGAAGCAGGAGTAGACATAAGACATATATATAAAGACATACATATAAATACATATCGAACATAATCCCCACTTCGTATATGGGGATTTACATCCTCCAATATGTCCAAAATCAGCTTCGCGGAGGCCTTGGGCCGCGGTTCAGCCTATGATATGCACAACGTCGGCGTCGCTAACCATAGTAATGATCATAAGCCCAAAAAGAAATAGGGATGATAACTGAAAGAAACCGGATATAAGGCCAACAATTGTATTTGCGACTATGATCAATATGGTTATGACCGGGTTCCCCTAAATTAAATTTTTTCGAACATAGCCTCCATTGGGATTATGTCCGAATAATTTGCGGACAAATTACGAAATGCGGATTATATCTGTGGTGATGCTGAAACGACACCGACATACGGCACCTTGTGAACTATGAAACCTAGTGAATTCTTTAATGGATTTTTTTATGATCTTTCCTATAATCCATTTTTACTCTTTGATTAGTGCGCTAATTTTCATTTTATTTGAATACAAAATTTTTTCCATAAATGCCAGAGTTAACCCAATAGCGTTTTTTTTACATTTTCTTAAAAATTGCATACTTTAATCGAATGTAATTGAATTAAAATTTAAGAAAAAGCAATAAAATACCACAACTGCAATATGCAAAATATAAAATCAGTGCATATAATTATAAATGTGTGTGTTGTTAACGATTACTACTCGAAACGTAAAGAGTCAAATGAATTTCAAAAATTTCGTTTATATAACAATCCAACTTGTGTTAAATTGCACAATATTTTCTTTCCGCAGCGTATACTTTTTTGCACTCAAATTGCAATGTAACGTATGATAAAAATTTCAAAATCTGCACTGAAATATTTAATAAAAACAATAAGAAGTTGATTAAACTCATTAATTTCTTCTTTCGTATGCACTTGAAAAATAAACACATGCATGATATGAGAATATGAGGAAGTAAAAAAATTTATATTAAAAGTTAAAAAATAAAGTCAATATGTATTTTGAAAACTCAGCGTTAATATTTTTAAACGCATATTCTAAAAATAGATGCAAACAGCGGTAGTATCTATCTTCATACGGATGTGGTGAGTGGGCCTCTTTCCAAAACATTGTTTATATCAATTACGAATTTCCAATAAATTAAAAGACGACGTAAATTCTGTTGCGTAGAAGATTTTCACACATTCAATTAAAGCAAAGTACCAATGAGAAGTTGTGTAAATTTAATGTATTGTGAAAAACTTTAATGGGCTTTTAAAATTTAAGTATTTGCAAATTTCATGTGTATAACCTGGTGTAGGTTATATATTCAGTAACCAACTTCACAATTCTGTTAGCCCACATGATTACAATGTCGAGCCAACACAGTAAGATGGCAATCTTGATGAGTATTATGATATGTTCACAGGCACGCCAATGTCCACAACTTTTATGCCCAAGTTACACTTAATAGTTGGGTCCCTCCAAGATTATAAAGAGAGCTTTTAAGGCTCTAGTGGATGTTTTGCCTTACGAAGAAGCCTTGAGCTAGAAATTGGATATTATTTTATTCCATCTCTGTACCATCCTAAAGCATAATCCTAAGAGCATAATCCAAAACGTTCCTAAGAACTTTTTATACCTGATTTTCAAGAGATGGATTGAGATGGTTGAGTCAAATTCCTTAAAAAAAATTTTTGTTTGGTTTTTGTTTTTACCTCGCCGTAACCCTAAGTTTGGGGTTTTTAAAAAAAAAAAATTCTTAACATATTTCCAGATGGAGTAAGTTAGTAGTAGGCCCGGCGAAACGTGTTCAATTGGAGTGATAAACAACTCTTAGCGCAACTTTTTTTTGCTTTTTGCGTCGGAATAACAGTAATTAGCGTCTACATTTGCCGCCCGATGTAAAGAAGCAATATGCCGCCGCCGCCTTAAAAGAAAACCGTTGGCCCATAAATATTCTTTATTAAAAAAACTAGCAATATTAAATCCTTTTGAGTTTAAATAAAATAAGATACAAATTTTCACCAGAATTACTAAAAAAAAATAAAGCTCCATCATTAAATTGAATAAAGTTTTTGAGTTATTGATCAGAACTCAATTTAAATTAAATATTACAACGACCATTTTTTCCGCCTTGCAAGTCTTTGAGTCCGGGGCTCCGTTCGCGCTCATTCCTAGCTTCGCTACTGCGTAGTAGGATCTGATTTCCGTTCCTTAGAAAAATCATGGCTTGTAATTTTTTAACCGACTGACAAATATGTATACATGCTATATGGCGTCAGTTATATTTTTTTCGCTTTTAAATTTATTATTTAAATAACTTAATTCAATACCATTCCACATATAAACCATGCGCGAGCTATGACGACCAATGTAAATGTAATGATTTCTAGCACAAAATTGGGCTCGATTTGGCCAAATTGTAAAAAAATGTTTAAAATTTCAAAAGCGTAAGAATTAATAAAGGGTGTTTTTTTTAGAGGTTTGTTTTTCGAATAGAGATAAAACTGGCATTTTATGGTCAAATCTGGCAACTCTAATGTCATTTATGTTCAGTTTGGTTTGCCATTTCATAATGAACAGGTTGACAAAAGAACAACGCTTGCAAATCGTGCAAATTTATTTCGAAAATAATGGTTCAGTTCGCGAAGTTTACCGCAAGCTCCGTCCATTTTATGGTCGACATAATCGTCCATCAGAGCAATTAATTCGGTTAACCATGGATCGTTTTCGCACTACGTTTACTCTATGTGATAATACGCATCCGCAGAGGCGTCGAACAGTGCGCACCGAAGAAACAATTGCCGCTGTAGAGCAAAATGTTGAAGAGGACCCGAATGAATCGATTCGCCACCGTGCACAGCAATTGGAGCTTTGTCCATCAACTTTATGGAAGATTTTGCGCAAAGATCTTGACTTGCGACCTTACAAGATCCAGCTTGTGCAAGAATTAAAGCCGCGAGACCATGCAATGCGTCGTGATTTTGGTGTATGGGCCGAAAATGAGATTGATCTCGATGCTGATTTTCATCGCAAAATTTTGTTCAGTGATGAGGCTCATTTTTGGTTGAATGGCTACGTCAACAAGCAAAATTGCCGCATTTGGAGTGAAGAGAATCCACATGAGACCCTTGAGACGCCATTACATCCACAAAAACTGACTGTTTGGTGTGCTCTATGGGCTGGTGGAGTCATTGGGCCATACTTCTTCCGAAATAATGCTGGAGAGTCAGTTACCGTTAATGGAGACCGGTATAGAGCCATGATAACCGACTATTTTGTTCCCGAATTGGATGGCATGAATGTGGATGAGTTGTGGTTCCAACAAGACGACGCTACATGCCACACAGCGCACGTCACAATCGATTTATTGAAGGAAACATTCGATGAGCGCATAATTTCGCGGAATGGACCTGTCAATTGGCCACCAAGATCGTGTGATTTGACACCATTGGATTATTTTCTTTGGGAATATGTGAAGTCGCTCATCTACGCCAACAAACCAGAAACGTTAGGGGACTTGGAAGCCAACATTCGTGGCGTTATTGCCGACATACGGCCCCATATGCTCGAAAAAGTGGTTCAAAATTGGACCTGTAGAATTGGCTTTATTCGAGCCAGCCGCGGCGGCCACATGCCCGAAATCATATTTAAACATTAATGGCATAAAATTATCCTTCCAATAAAGCCAAATTGATGGACATTAAAACGATTTTCTTGTGTTTTATTTCAATTCAAAGCTCTATACCTCTAAAAAAAAACACCCTTTAGCTTACAGTCTTCAGTTATTGGTCTTGGCGAACTCCATGATCAGTATACGAAAGCCCTTTGACTTTAGAGACCAACCTCTAGATGACAAAATTTCGCTAAAACTTTTTCAACATAGACAAAATCAATTTAATTTCCATTGTATGCAACTGAAAAAGTCTCGCCCTATCGTGCAAATCTAAATAAATATTCAAAACAAATATTTGATTAGCAAATATAAAATGCATACAAACTTCAATTACAAGCCATATGCTAAACAAAGTCTTGCGTCAATTGAACTTTTTTTTTTCTTAAATTTTCTTCAATTTCGTTTAATTATTTGTAAATACAAATGAGCGCATTATTTGCGCTCACGTAAGTGTTAAAGAAAAGAGTCTCTTAAAAATTTGAAGCATAAGAAAATATTTAATGCATGGAAATACAAAATTTTAACTGCGCATGCGCATCGTCATCGTCATCGTAGCCGTTGCTAAGGTGACGCACCCACTAATTCACTTCACTTTGCCTAAAGCTTTTTTAAGGCCTAAAGACATGCAAGGCATTGCCTTACGTGGGTGTTGCATGTCTCACTTAATGCAAGACTGAGCTGCATATCTATGCATTTTTTTTTTTTTTTTTAAATTTTTGAATTAATGCGCTTGCATTCAAAGTAAGACAAATAGACAGATCATTTGATTTACCAATTGACAAATGTCGGAAGTTAATTAGTTAAAGTTTTAACAATTTCTCTTTCTTTTGTTTGTGTGAAAAACTTTATAGGCCAAAACAAAAAAAAGCAATGAAAGTGGAGAAATTTGTTTCAATCGATGTCATAAATAAAGCGCCCATGAAACTCGAAAAAAGGTTTTGGTAAAGGTTGATACAACTCTATCAGCTACGATATTTTTTTGTTTTTAAATTTTGAAATATAACTTCGATTCATGCGAAATTGGTGGTTGATTTTTGAAAAATCCATTTTGAGAGCTACTTTTGGTTTTCGAAATCAGAGCCATGACCGGAGCTATTAAGATAAATCGGAAACACATTGTTTATTTAAGGTATAACATTGTGTGTAAACTTCAATAAAATGTCTTCATCGAAGTTGTATTTCAATGTCAAATGTCTGCCATATGGTCTCAATCAAAATATTAATATCCATAACATACTTCGTTAAAAAAAATGTTGTGTTCTTAATTCCTCGGGCAATATTCCCGATCTTAACTTTTTGTCAAAAAATAAGAAAATCTAATTATTTTTCTCTTAATTTATTTTGTACAAATAAAAGAGTTTCAAGTTAGGTGTTTTTGATACTAAGTCCTTATAAGGAGTGTGCCAATAAGAGTGCACTTTTTAAATATTTGTATAATTTTGCTTTTGTGCAAGTGGCAACTCTGAAATTTGACAGCTGTAAACTATGATTGTTCGGTGTTCGGATTATTAAAAATGGAGCGCTGCACAAAAAATCAAATGTTGGCAATTCGTTAATTAGGCCATAGAAAACAAGAAGAAAGTGAGAATTTTTTAAAGAAAATTATTGAAATTGGCCACCAAGATCATTCGAATTAACGCCATGTGATTTCTTTCTTTTTGATTTTGTGAAGTCTCGGGCTTATTTGAATAAACCAGAAACAATTCCTGAGCTCAAGGTCGAGATCAAACGCGTCATCGGTGACTTATAGCCACATCTTTGTTAAAAAGTCATCGAAAACTCCATGAAAGGAGCAATGGCCTGTCATCAGAGCCGCGCTGGTCATTTGCCGAATATATTATTCCATACTTAATCGAAACATGTCTTCTTTAAATGTAATAGAAATATCACAACTCGCTCCAAAAATCCGTCTTTTTATTTTCAAATAGAAAAGTGCATTCTTATTGGGACACCTTTAATAATACATAAATACCGAATAATTTACATTGAAATATTTTTTTTTATTTCAGCTAGACGAATCCAAGCATCGGATTCAGCGACCAAAAATCTATATACGAGACACAGACTAATGTGAGTACATAGAACATTGTTAGTTATATAATATATTAAATTTTTGAAATTAAAGAACATAATATGCTTTTCTTATGGATTTTCGGTTTTTTTCCGGTTCTTTTTATGTATATCTATTTTCTATTTAAGTATAATTAATTTCCAATTTTAATTTTGAAAATAATGACATTTTTACCCTTTTTTTTATATCGCCTAAACTACTGAGACAGTAAAGAAAGTTGGTTTTATATTGTAGGTAATTTTTTTTTACCTTTAATTCGGTATTTAATTGAGATCAGTCGATCAATATAAACTAAAGAAAGGTCGAATTATATGAAACTATTACTGAAAAAATCAAAAATAAAAATAAACAAAAAAAAAAACAAAAAAATCAAAAACTTTTTAAAATAAAATCCGATCCATGAAAGAGATTTTCAATGTGCTTTTCGTATTCAGCGGGCCAAAATCTATAAGAAAAGTTTAGTGGCATATCAAACTCAGAGGACTTTTTTCATTGTGTTGTATACAATATGTAGTACGAGTATTTTTTTAGACAGCAAACAGAAAACATGTAACAAAAAATAAAAATTAAAATTTATAAGAAATATTGAGGAAAAATTAATTTTATAAAACGCTGTAGCAACCCTAATTTTTTTTAAAAGAATATTCTTTTAATTGTAAGATGAAAATTCCTGAAGAATTGAAGAACAAGAAGTTTTTTTCACAATCTCTAATGTAAAACTTACCTTTTGCTGAGTTAATATAAAAAATCTTTCGCGTTGTCACACAATTTATCTGCAAAGAAATGAAAATAAAAGTCATTACATTAGTTATGAAATTAGCATATCAATGTGGTTACTAAAAACTTCATAAAATAATGAACGTACATACTTTGGTTATGTAGGTGGTCATTACAAAAAATGATAACTTTGCGATTTAAAAAAATGTATGATCATGAAATCTTTAGTTTGTGATATATTGTTTCCAGAAAGAAAATCATTTAATCAGAAAGAGTAGTCAAAATTGCTCAAAGAAAAATCGAAAAATAATATGCATTCTTTTAAATAAGAAAAAGATTCCAAATATACGAGTACATACCCTCAATCTGTTTTTTTTTTTTTAAAACCGGATCACACTTTTACAAGATATTTTTCAGTCAATTTTTCCTATTAGTTTTGAGCCATTTTGGATTGAGAGAATTGAAGAAAGTTTTAAGTGAATTTTCCCAACACTCGAATTGTCGCTAAGAATTTTTGACTTTTTTATATGAAATACGTTCATAATTTATTATGATTTGTTTTGGCCTCTTTCTAAAAATTTTGAGTTGAACCTATATTTAGACAATCAAATCTTTGGCTCTAGATGGTTACAATTCAGAAGTAACTAATCACTTGAAATTGAATAAGGGGTATAGAGCGACTAATTCATGAAGTCAATGCTGCGTGAAATTAATTTTTTAAAACGTTTCTTTTAAAATATGTATGTATGCTTAAACGTCATACGCTAAATTGCTAAATTCAATATTGAAGAATTAAAAATAATTAAAATGTAATACAATAAAAGTAATTAAAATATTACAAAATATATGAAGTTAAAACTATATTTAATCACAACCGCTCACAAAGGGTCTCTACTCTCATTTTTCGATGCGGAATTTGAACCACGAATACCTACGTATTAACTGGGCATGCTAACCACTAGCTCTTCAAATCCTATGTGGTGAGTAATTAAAAAAAAAAATTGATTTTAAACTACTTAAAATCAATAATATGTAATTGAAAGCTTTGAGTTTTAGTTAATCATATTGTTTCATTGAGCTTTTAATCTATAGCTCATAAAAATATTAAAATTTTTTTTAAAAAATTAAACCTTCCATTTATTATTATAATTGGTTGGCTTCTGTTTTTATAACTTGAGTAGTTACTATTGACAGGCCCCCCTCTTCATCTTACATGATTACTCGTAAGCGTTGAGGTAGTTCATTTGTTTTGATACCCTACATTTGCTTAAGTAAGTACAAAAACTCATATTAAAATTTTGTTTGTAATACCCTAATAACAAACAAATTTAATATAAAATTCTTTAAGGCTTAGTAAGGTTGGAGAAATAATACTAGATACTATTTTCACCAAAGCTGCTCAATGAAACTTACTGGAATATTTGCACATCTTGTAAAAATGTTTCAACATGGAAAAAAAATTTTTTTGAAAATTTTCACATTAGTTTTTAAAGCATCAAAGACAAATATATATTCCTAAAGACATCGGCTGAAAAAGCGGAAGTAATTCTAGAATCCTTGTGGTTCTTACTTTTTATCAGCGAATCTTACTTAAATCACCAACAATTAGCCTTCAATATTCTTTGATCTCGGGCGACTCTTTTTCATTTATGTAGACAAACAGATATGATGTCTGCGATCATCTAGATCGAACAAAGTTTTATGTTGCACGTTAAGTAGCTGTTCCTCTGGCAAGATTTCTTGAGTTATCTGGGAAGCTTTGTATTTGCAATCAGGTTAGTTGTAAACTTTTTTTTGTGCGGCTTTTACCTTTTCTTTTTCCTTCACAGGATTTGATTTTATCCATTTTTTTGTTTCCTTAAGCGATTCTTTAATTATTCATTTGTCATAAACAGTGTTTTGACAAATTTTATAATACTTTAATAACACTGCTCTGCATATTTAAATTTTCGGTCTTCTAATGGGGAATGAATATGTGTGTTCGATAGATTTTTGCACGCCGAAACAAATCTGAGCTCAAAAAAATGTCCATCACGTATAGTCTTTGAGAAAATAGGGATTGAAACCGCCCACTAAAGATAACCGTGCGTACTAAACCCGTGCGTCCTAGATATAATCTTCCAAAATATTTCAAATTGGAGCTTGTCATTTCCCCTTTCGACCTCAATAAACTAAAACTTAATCGCATCTGACCTTGAAGCCCTGCACGTTTTTGAGTGCAGTTGTGTAAGTGGCAGTTATTCTGAGAGAGAGAACTTTATAATAGGATATACAAAAGATTATACTGTCTACTACAATCTTAAAAATGTGGATAAAAAGAATAAATGAATCCTTTAAGAAGTTATGACCCTCATGCGCCAAAACTAATATGAAATCGTGCTTGACCGACTATAATTATTTCACTTATTTTACCCAGTTTTATTGGAGTCTGATGTGAAAATATTAGAAAAATAAAGAAAAATCGTTTATATCAGTTGAAAACCCATCGCGAATTTACGTAAAGGCTGAGTAGGCTGTGGCTTAGGGCGAAAATTCTTGAGGTTGCCTAAACGGTCCTAGTAATTTTAAATTAAAAATTTGTGTTTATTTAACATTTTTTTGAAATTTATGGAGCTTTTTTAAACGAAATTTTAATATGTGATGCTACAGCAGTTGTATCAATATTTGCTGAAATTGAGGTGCAGAAAAGCAATGACCTTTTTTTATTCTTTAGTAAATTTATATTTTTTTGTATGAAATTTTTGCAAGGCACAGGGGTCATATTTACTTAATAAAGCTTTGCATAAAGCCTAGGGCGCCAAAATCATTAATACGCCCCTGCATACGACCGTTTAAAAAGTGTACGCCTAAAATGAGTTAAGTTTAACATTGCGCTACGTCAAAGTCATACAATTTAGCACGGTTTTGTGTGGTTATTTTTTTCGCCTGCACTTTCATCTTGTGATTTTTCTTACTAACCTAA
Source organism: Meiosimyza decipiens (assembly GCA_963680825.1). NCBI lineage: Eukaryota > Metazoa > Arthropoda > Insecta > Diptera > Lauxaniidae > Meiosimyza > Meiosimyza decipiens. The sequence goes on from OY804261.1 coordinate 59,413,598, forward strand.
CAGTTTACCAAGTTATCAAGCTACAGATATGGAGCTACAATTGTTTAGAGGCTGTTGAATTATTCGTTATATCGTTAGCTCTGGCAGTCGTCGCTAGCGTGAGCGTTCATCGTTTGAATCTTTACATTGATAATATTTGCATTTTAACTCAAATCTTGTTATTTAAATGAACATACCTACATTTTGTTTTATCATTTGGAAAAAATAAAAAACAAAATAAAATCCGAAACCTAAGTGGATTTTTATGTTACCGTATAAAATTAAAAGCACGATTAATAAATGATGACGCTAGATACCTCCACCACGTGGAATATGGTAAAACAGTTCATAACATATTTTTATAAGTCGCACTTAAAAGGAAAAATCCATTTGATAGAATCAAATTTTAGAAATTGTTATTACTTTAATTTTATTATGGAGGTCATTTGGTATAATTTATCAATAAATACTTAGAATATTCATAAAATGATTTCACTTTTATGATGGAATTTCATTTAAGTAGGTACTTTATATCGATATATTTTTATTTTTAGGTCAGTAAAGTCTTACTAGGAAGGTTAAGTTGAAAAATTTAATATAACAACTCTTAAATAGTTCTACTCATATTAATTAAATTTTTTCTCTGGGACCATTCATAACTGGTGTTAATAAAGCAACATTCAGAAGATGCCTTAGAGTCTATAAGGTTGCAGATTTTTGTATAGCCAAATTTCATGCATTACAAACAGCTTACTAAGAAATTCGGATCAAATTCATTTCCATTTTCGTATGTGATCTTGAGATATTCTTACGTTGTTATCAATTTGTGCTATCTAAGTCACAAAAGATGTACAATCTTACGCTTACAGAATACCCTTTTCCGGTATAATCAAAGATAAGAGTGGGAGGATATTTGCAAATGCTTTATCCTAATTAAAACAAAAAACACCGATCAGCACAAGTTGAATACATCATGTGTAAATCTCGAAGAAAGTATTTTTAATCAAAATTAAACTCCTGTGCAGCTGCTACACTTAAAAATTATTATCACGTGGTAAACAAAAAGAATTCAGTTCATGATTCTTGAACTTTCCTTTTGACTTTTTCTTATAAATTTCACAATTTAAACTAAAAAACCAGTCTGTGACAGCAGGGGGCTATATTTGTTTGAGCTAAGAAAAGAACAACAGCATGAAAGCTTCTGCAAATATGAAAGACGAAAAAGGCTTAAAATTTTATGCTACCTGATGAAATAAAAAAGGCAATAAATTTAATAAAAAAAATGTCAAGGTTTTTTGTTTTATGACAAATATTATAATGTTCATTAAAATTTTAGCTTAAAATAACCAAAACGGATAAAAATTTTATTGATAACAGGAAATGGAATTTTGTGGCAATATATACTCTAGAATGGAAGGTTTATTAGAGTGGGCTTAAGTTAAAAATAAAAATATGACTGGTTTTATTTGATTGAAAACGCACTGCCAGCAATCGGTAGAAGGCTGAAACATTTACATATGGGTATATGAATAAAATATTTGTGCATCGGACCGACTTCAACAGAAATAGTACGCAAAATAAAGCAGAATTCAACCAGATTCTAGCCAGAGTGCAAGGATTATAGCTGGCTGCCCTAAAAAAAATGTGACCAAAGTTTGTGCGATATATTGAAAAATGTGCACATGATTAAGCAAAACCAATTGGTAAGAGCAAATGAGCTGAAATGGAATTTGGAACAACAGTTGATCAGTCGAACACAAGCACCACCTCATATTATGGTTTGACATCAAGTGACGAAGGATAGTTGCTCTCCGCCCGTGTTTTTGGAATCGGGCGTTAAGTGTATCTAACTATGTATTAGAGGTCTGCATGAGTGCATTCGAAACGATCATCATACAAACTTCCGAATGCAATAAACTCAGACTGCTTGAACTTGTAAAACATTTTATTTACGATTTATTTGCAAGTACAGCATCACATCTCTTCTGCTTTGTGTTTCACTCACAACGTGGTGAGTAAATTGATGGTCGTTTCAAGTGCACTCATGCAGACCTCTACTATGTATTGCGATTTTTTTGTTCAAAGGCGGATGACCAATAAAAATTGTAGTATTGACGAAAACCACGGTTTTTTGCCCTTTTACCTTGACCTTAACAGTTAATAAAAGCCAAAAAATATGACTTTTTGTGGAAAATATTCATAGCGTAAAATTTGTGTTTTTCTAAGAGCCATAATGCTGAACTATTGTTCAGCATTATGATAGTTTGCATACGTGCTATTAAATATTTGGTCAACTTTTAAATTGAAAAAATTATTCGAAGCCTACATACTCATTCGGCGACAGTTTGGCCAGCAAGTTGGCCAAATATTTAATCATAAGTATAAAAATTTTTTTCAACAAGTCCTTTGACCGCTATGTAAAGATAATGAAAGCCTTGAAGAAACACAAAAATGTTGAAAACTGTAAGCGATAATTATCTCCATTCATTTTTGAATTATGTGTAGATTTTCTTCAATGAGCACAAATCGAGTCAAATTAGCCGATACTTAAACTCTCTCAACACAGCGTCTTAAATGTATGCATGCCCGTAAACCAATTTCATCCATTTTCAATCCCAAGAATCTTGTTTGAAGGTTTTATCGATTAATCCTGACTTACACGGACAGGTAATCATACAAACAGACGGAAATGGCTAAATCAACTCTTTTATATCTGCCAGACCCCATTCTATGCGTTACAAACAGAATGACAAAATGATAATATGCTGAGTGTACCGTATCGTGAATCGGGGAAATGTTGGAGAGAATTGAAGGCAATCGCTCCAAATTGTGCACGTTGCGGGGGAGTTTTGTCAAGGCCATATGCTCCGTGACATGACATAGAGTAGATTATAAAAACTGAAACCATATTTTCTAAAAAGCCAACTGATTTCTATTATTTTATATGCTGCCAAGTTTTTTCATAGAATAAAGTATTTTGTACAGTGATAAAAAATATTTAAAATGTTAACTCAGTTGTTTTTCACAAATTTTCAAAAACTTTAACATAATGCCGAAATGGTTTATGACAAATCATCAACTATGTAGTCGTTTCATTTTGGCAAAGAAACAACAAAAAAATAATTGCTTTGCTTTCAATAACGTTGTTTTACTTAACGTTTTATTTCTCCGGAATACTAAAATTACTTTGAGCGGGGTATGTCTGTATTCGTAAAAATATACCTGTCTTTTTGTAAAGAGTTGTCTGGTCTACAGTAATAATTTACTATCTTAGTTGAAGGAAAATATAAGGAAATAAAAAAAAAGAATTGAAGTTGAGTGACTTTTGAGCTTCACTAATGGTTCTACGTACAAGCAGTTTTTTTTTAATCTCCTAATTTCCTTATTGCAGGTAAGCCAACACAATTTGTATAACAAAAAATACTTCCTTATACGTTGAAAAAAAAAAAATTTTAACACAACAGGAAAAACATCCTCTGTGGCACACTGAGACCAATTTAGCAATTTCCTGTTAATAAACTCATAAAGCAGACAGAACAAAAATATCCCGATACCAAACAGAAATTCCCATTTGTATCCTTAGCAAACATAAGTCAGTCTAAAGGTAAAACCAAGATATAACAATACCGCTAGCTGTCTTATGTTCCCATATCTTTTTATTTTACCTGCGGCTTTTTGCTAATTTAACATTCATTAGAGTTCAAATATTTAAATCACTACATGCTCTGATTCAAATTGAAAAACATGATGCTATGACCTTGTTTTCAATAAAACAAAAGAAATCGAAATGACAACATTGACGACCAACAAAAACAAAAAAAAAAAAAAACTAAGTTATTATACGGGTAATCTCTTAGAAAATAATAAAAAAAAAACAAAAATAAAAGTCATGCTGTGGATCTCTTAAAAAAACTCAGCTGTAAACACACCTTAATTTGTGGGTGAGCGACTGATAGTGACGAAAATCATTTATAGAAATTGTCATTTAATTTACTCAGTTGCCTTTGGCTGTTTGACTGCCAGTTTTGCTTTGGTTTGATCATAATGAAATCCATATGAGTGTGATCTCACCAGCTGTCCATTCATTCTATCATGCATTTGCGGCTATTTGTCCAAACTATAGGTACGAGTAGATACATACATACATATATATATGTGCATATGTATATATCATGATTTGTCTCACAACACGTTAAACTGCTGTAGAGTTTTTAACGTATTTGGTACCGAGAGAGAAATCCGAATTCATAGCTTTTTTTTTACGTTTCTTGTTGATCTTACAGATCTTGCAGTTAAGATGTCTGGCTATCCAGCAGAGAATGGTGGGTATACCTATTACATTGCTTTCGGTAAAGAGCTCACATATGTTTTTCTTTATTTCTTACTTATTTTCTGTTATTTGATCTTTTTGCTTTTTCCTTGGTATCTAATTTACTCAAGTTAAGTGTTTTTGAATTAAAGGGTGTTTTTTTTAGAGATATAGAGCTTCGAATTGAAATAAAACACAAGAAAATCGTTTTAATGTCCATCAATTTGGCTTTATTGGAAGGATAATTTTATGCCATTAATGTTTAAATATGATTTTGGGCATGTAGCCGCCGCGGCTGGTTCGAATAAAGCCAATTCTACAGGTCCAATTTGGAACCACTTTTTCGAGCATATGGGGCCGTATGTCGGCAATAACGCCACGAATGTTGGCTTCCAAGTCCCCTAACGTTTTTGGTTTGTTGGCGTAGACGAACGACTTCACATATCCCCAAAGAAAATAATCCAATGGTGTCAAATCACACGATCTTGGTGGCCAATTGACAGGTCCATTCCGCGAAATTATGCGCTCATCGAATGTTTCCTTCAATAAATCGATTGTGACGTGCGCTGTGTGGCATGTAGCGCCGTCTTGTTGGAACCACAACTCATCCACATTCATACCATCCAATTCGGGAACAAAATAGTCGGTTATCATGGCTCTATACCGGTCTCCATTAACGGTAACTGACTCTCCAGCATTATTTCGGAAGAAGTATGGCCCAATGACTCCACCAGCCCATAGAGCACACCAAACAGTCAGTTTTTGTGGATGTAATGGCGTCTCAAGGGTCTCATGTGGATTCTCTTCACTCCAAATGCGGCAATTTTGCTTGTTGACGTAGCCATTCAACCAAAAATGAGCCTCATCACTGAACAAAATTTTGCGATGAAAATCAGCATCGAGATCAATCTCATTTTCGGCCCATACACCAAAATCACGACGCATTGCATGGTCTCGCGGCTTTAATTCTTGCACAAGCTGGATCTTGTAAGGTCGCAAGCCAAGATCTTTGCGCAAAATCTTCCTTAATCTTAAATGACATTAGAGTTGCCAGATTTGACCATAAAATGTCAGTTTTATCTCTATTCGAAAAACAAACCTCTAAAAAAAACACCCTTTAAAATCTCTTCTTAAAAGAGATCGATGACCATTTGAAGGCTTGGCAATTTTAGCGTATTAATTTTGTTGTTTATTCATTATCAAAAAATAAATCTTTTTATTAAACTCGTCTTACTGCTTCCTAAATATTGCATAATGCAGAGAAAAGATTGCTTAATAATTTAAAGCGCGGTATATGAGAGTCAAAAACAAATTGTTTTGATATTTTTTGTCAAAAAAAGAATTAATTTATTTTTGTAATACTTTTTTCTTAAATTTTGTTGCAGCCTTTTTTGTAACCAACTTGTAAAAGCACTGAAAAATAGTTTTGTTTACATCTTAAATCATACGCTGTAATCCTTCATTTTGATATTTTGACTCTAATTTTTCAGGATCGCCCCCATATGTTTTTAGCTGCAAATGCAGTTATTTTCCTAAGCATTCACTATAACGTTGGCATTAGCAATTTTCCCATTTTGTTATAATAAAAATTCCATCCTAAGATCGAAAACAAAACAATTGAACTGCATAAACACAACATTTGTAAAGAAAAGTTAATTTTAATTTATTCAACTCTGTTTTGGTTTTCTTATAGTCAGTCCCACCGTCATCATCAGCTGATTTTTTTTTGTTGTTTTTATTGTTTTATTTATTTTTCCGTTATACATCGATATATTTGATCATGGCTTTCATATTAAGTTTTTATATAAATATTTCAATGCCTGAAACAGCACAAACCGAAAATGCCGCATCTCATAAATATCTGAAGTTATTGGAAAAGGTTTCAGTACATGTGCGATAACATTAAAGAGAATACCAAAAATGTCAAGATAAGCACACAATATACGATAAAAAAGATGACACTTTAATTAAATTAATTCTCTCAAATTGATATCAGAATTTATGTACACATATGCATTATGTACATATGTACCGCGTGATTCATTTAGAGATACTTTTCAGAAAAAAAATTCATTTTATCGGTTACTAATTATTATCATACAAAAGAACCATTCTTTACATGTAATTTTATAAATAATTTTTTTTAAATTTTGCACGTAACTACGGATATTATGGTCCATTCGCACCTTCCAAGTTTCGATGATGCATTAGATTTGGTATTTGGCGAATGACACAAGTAATTTTGGCTTTCAATTCTTTAATCGTAGCCGCCTTATTCATGTAGAATATGGATATTGCTAGTCTAGGAATGTGATTTCAGATGGTCTTGGCGGCTAATTTACCAGTCCGAAGCGTGAAATTACCTGTCCACCGAGATCACGGGCTTCAATTTCAGGCAGCAAATAGTTCGTACGTTATCACTGCGCGATATTGGGCGCCATTCATAGTTTCGTTCCAGCCGGCCTCATTTTTGAAAAAATATGGACCGATGATTAAATAAGCCCATCAACCACACCAAACCGATATTTTGTCTAGGAGTAAAGAAAGCTCTTGAACACCTTCAGGTTGCCTCCAGCCCAACTAAGGCAATTTCACTTATTGACATAGCTATTTAGCCATAGATAGGCCCCATCGCTGAACATAATATTGGTCGGAAACCAGAGTTGCCAAGTGACTGGTATCAACCCGGCAAACCCGAAATTTTATGTCAAAGCCGGGGTACTGTTAGGAACTTAAACATTTCTGAAATAGCCGGGAATTGGAGAAATTTTTGTGGCATAGACTTCAAAGTATTGTTGAACGATTAAAAAAAAAAACCAAGCAAGTTTTTTCTACACATTAAAAAAACCAAAAAAAAGTCATCAACTTTTTTTCCAAAAAGAGTTCGGCTTTACTATTCGAGAGAAATGCCTTCTTTTCAAATTGGCAACTCTGTCGTTAGCAGTCGATCTTTTTCAAGCATTTTAAGAGCCCAAGCACTGAAACGGTCACGTTTGGGTTAGCAGCCTTCAATTCTTGCACGAGTTGAATTTTTTTATACTAGATCCGTACGTAAAATAGGCCAAGTTGTTGCATACGACAAGCTAAGCTGTTGAAAACGGCGCCGAATCGATTAATATCGCGTACACTCTCAGCTACCGCCTTTATATTTTCCTCACTACGTATTAGATATGGTGCATTTGGTCGCGTATTATGCAATAATAAAAATTGGGCTTGAAATTTTTCAGTGGTATAGCGAATTGTACGCTCGGTAGGTCGAATATGTGGACCATAAGTTGCTCTGAGCGCACGAAGTAAATTTCCTAACACAGCTGAATAATTTGTAGACGCTGTGCCGAACTGAGTCTTTCCATTATAAAATGTCAAATAACACTGAACAAAAATACTATGATAGTTTGACACGGCTCTGTCGTATAATCCCTGCTTAAGACAACACCTCTTAATGAATCACCCTTTTTAAAAGCAATCTTTTCAATGTAAAAAATCAATATGAAGAGTTCATTCAATAAATCATTTCTTAAAAAACAGAATAAATTATCCCTAAGCTCTTAAAAAATCTATATGCAGCATTTTTTTTTTCCCAAACTGTTTAAAATACTTTCTTTGATTATGTATTACGTTAAAACTTTATTTTTGTTTTTGATAAAATACATAAGTATTTCATATATGATATTTTTGACGTATAATGCATTTTTTTTGTCACTACCCATTTATTGTTACTGTTGAAATTTATTGCATTTCAAAATTTCGAAATAAAATTCAACGGAACCTGATATCAGAGTTTACAGTGCGCCACCAAAATGCTTTATCTGCTTTCTGTGACATACAACCCATGAAATATGCGGACACACACAGTATGTTATTGCTTTTGTAATTGAAATCTAAAACCAAAATAATTAATCACCAGGGAATCGTTCAACGATAAGCCTTTAATTTCTATATGGAAAGCAGCACAAAAAAATTCTTCAAAATATAATTATATGTTTGTATAGAGAAAACGATTTATTTCCATGTAATGAGATTTGGTAATAATTAATAAATTATGTATTTCATATAACTAAAATAAATATTTGATAAAAGTTCAGATGTGAAATACTCCGCGGAATTGAATAATATTGTTGAATCAATCATATATTTGGTAGTAATTACCACAAATAAACAAACAAATAAATATAGCCCAAGGGCCCGTTGTAGAAAAGTCGAGTGTATAAGATTACAGGATATGATATACAGAAAAGATAGCAACGAATTTTGGTGAAACTAACGAACCAGGGTTGCCTTGCCAAAGTCTGTACCGATGTCCGAATTTTTGCCAATTTTGTTGATTTAATTAAAAGTGTATAATATAACAGCCCATCTATGCTAAATAATGGAACTCAAAGAGAACTCAATATAATATGTGGGGTTGCATTGTTGAATCCTGTCCCAAACATGAGTTGCCAACAGTTTTTTGGTTCAATATTCATTACTGAAGATAACTGCTTGAACTGTGTACCAAATGATAGAGCTCGAAGAGCCTAAATAGAATATATAGGGTTGCCTTGTCCGATTAACTAATTAAGATTTTCAATCTGGAATCGTAAAGTCTTGCACATCCATTTGAAAATCTCATGAAAACTTTTCATTTGTCAACAGGCAAAAGGTGGTACGTAACAATAAAAATTTCAGTCTTTTGCATAAAACTAAACTGCAAATTTAAATTTTTTTGTTAAAAAAAAAATGTTATTTGTTTTCATAAACACTATACGGTTACTCACATTTTTGGAAGATAACACCATAATAGACAATTAACTTAAAACGTTGTACTTTGAAGTTGTTTTATTAGGGTTAATAGTTCAGATTTTTAAGTAGTTGTTTTGTTTTTTGACTTTCATGTCTGACAATTTGCCTCTGCTTTAGAATTTTTTTCATTGCTTTTTTTAATTTTTAACAATTTCGCTTTTTTTCCACTCAACTAACCTCAATTTTAAGTTCATTTGCAGCTGTCGTGCGTTTTTGTTTTCTTTTCATACCCTACATCTTAAAAAATGGGGTATGTTAAGTTCATAGAATATGCTTAACTTTCTAAAAAATATTCGTATTCCATTCCTTACGAGGCTATACTTGCACACATTGACTGGGAATGGGATTTTTCTTGATTTGCTTATCTTGTCGATCACATTTTCATTATTTCAGACATTTTCGCATTGATCCAATTATATTTCGAAAATTTTCTTCTGTTTAATATTCCTGAGTCTTCAAGTCAGCCCAATAAAATGTATGGATTTCTAGAAGACGATTAAATAATGAATTTCAGCTAGAAACTAGAAGAGGCCTAAATAAAATATATTGGGTTGCGTTGTCGAAACCTGTCTCAAAAATGGGTTGCCTGCAATTTTTTTCGATATTTTTTATTAATATCTTCTAATATATAAAATTCTCGTGTCGCGGGGTTCGAAATAGAACTCCTCCGAAACTGCTTGACCGATTTTCGTGAAACTTAGCGTGCATATCGGCTAGGGTTGAGAATCGAACAACATCTATTTTTCATCCCCCTTAATGTTAAGGGTGGTCCGAAAATTACAAAAAATAAGAGATAGGTTAGTTTTACCCAACAAACAGTATAGAAAAGTAAGTTTTACCCTCTTAATGACAAACAGGATAGGGATAGGGATAGGGATAGGGATAGAGATAGGGATAGGGATAGGGATAGGGATAGGGATAGGGATAGGGATAGGGATAGGGATAGGGATAGGGATAGGGATAGGGATAGGGATAGGGATAGGGATAGGGATAGGGATAGGGATAGGGATAGGGATAGGGATAGGGATAGGGATAGGGATAGGGATAGGGATAGGGATAGGGATAGGGATAGGGATAGGGATAGGGATAGGGATAGGGATAGGGATAGGGATAGGGATAGGGATAGGGATAGGGATAGGGATAGGGATAGGGATAGGGATAGGGATAGGGATAGGGATAGAGATAGGGATAGGGATAGGGATAGGGATAGGGATAGGGATAGGGATGGGGATGGCGATGGCGATAGGGATGGAGACAGATATGGAGCTGAAGATAGTGACATGAACAGGGAGGGCAGAACAACGTTTGCCGGGTCAGCTGGTATTATATATTAATGCTTGAAATGTGCGCCAAACGATAGAGCTTGAAGAGCTAAGATAGAATATATAGGATTGCCTTGTCGAATTCTGTCTTAAATTTTAGAGCAGCTCGCAAGAAAAAGCGTCTTTTAGCTTTTACATGTTACGCTCTTAGCACTTAAAACCTAAACCAAAATAGCGATGAGCCGCAACCAGTAAAATCGGGTATATGTAGGCGAAAGTAAACGAAACATTTTGTTGAGAGGCGAGATGTTCCGTAAGAACCGAACTTCGAACCGTCACCAAGAGCAATTTGTTCGGCCAGCTAACTTAAGCTATTGGGTTCAATATCAAAATAGACGTAACGAGTGCAAACGTTCGTTTCAGTTCTATTTTTGTAATTATTTATATAGGGTGATTCATTTAGAGGTACTTTTTCAGTAGGGATTTTATGACAGATCATGCCTGAGCCGTGTCAAACTTTCATGGCATTTTTTGTTGTTTGATATATCGTCATAAACGATTGATATATCGAGAAACGGTTGCAAATTGTGAAAATTTACTTAATTCACTAAAACTTCAACTTTAATTATTCATGACTCACATGATTTTTTGCAATTATCAAATGAATCAATTTTTCGCCTAGATCATATGATATCAGTTCTCTAAACTTTTTATATTTGTGCTACAATTGGAGAATTGGTTGCCAACGTTACTTGCCTCATTCGCCAAATACCACTCGATATGCTCGAATGCGTCATCTATGATTGGAACTTCAGAATGCACCATGTTGAACGAAATTATCTTTAATAAATAATTATAAGGAATGATTCTCCACTATGATAATAAAAATTACCCGATAAAATTGCATTTTTTTTCATATTTTTGAAAAAGTATCTCTAAAGATATGTCCCTTTACATACATCGAGGTTCTATTGATAGTTGTTCTCACATGACCGAGTGTAGTGTGCATGCTAGCTTTGAGGAATGATTTGTATTTTTACTTTTTGCAACAAAAACCAGACATGCTCACCGGCAAAATGTGGTCAAATGTCTGTTGGCTATCTTCATCACATTTGGTTCGCTTGGAATTTTAATTTTTCGTTTTATTTTCTTTTGCAGTTTCTTGTTAAATAAGGAAGCGTCCCTTAAAGAACAGTTTAAAGCGAACTTCTGGAATTTGCCGCTGTTTCTAAGGAGTTTTTCTATATGTTTTTTTTTCTCTTTTATGGTAGCACTTGTTATTAAACATATGTTTTTTCTTATTATACTTTTAAAGCATGTGCTTAAAATCTCAAAATTGACAAACATGAAACTTAAATTGGGTGTATGATGCCTTTTTTTTTCAAGCCAAAACTCATAAAACTACAATATTTTTGGTAACTTTGAGTGATTAAAAATTTTTATTTTTGGAACATACTCTTAAAAAAGAGCATGGATGAGCAACGAGTTTATAGTTATCATACCCAGTTTTAGTTACATGAAAACATTTTATATGCATAATTTTGTTATGAGTAAACTTAGCTACAGTAGTTTAGTGAAAATCTCAAAAAAACTAAGTATTAAAAATTTAGTTTAAAAAAATTTTAATTTTTCAAGAATTACAACTTTCTGCAACTAAAAACTTTCAGCTTCATATTAGCATACTACTAATTTAATACTGTCACTTATTATTTTTTGTTTCAAAAACTTAAAAACCATATGGTGAAAATTTTCACATAGAACGTGTATTATGCCATTACTTCCAATTACCATACAAATCACGAGTTAATAATCACGACAAATACATTGACAAACGCCAAAACAAACATGACAGGCAATTTGGTACAAAAAATTGTCAAAGTTATGAATTTTCATAATGAAATAAAGATAAATAATAAATCAAAATTTAAGAAAATCAAAGACGATGAAATAAAAGCAAAGTTGTCGCCTGCTGGTTTGTAGAAGTTGATAAAAAGTCCTACACAACTTGTATTAAATTATAAACTGAAATCGAATAAACCAGAGTTAGGCGATTGATTTCAAAAGCATTAATCGTGTTTTGTACATGCGGCAGATAGAAAGACAAAGACAACGTTAGCATTGGAATTGCTCTGTTCGACAAAATGACAGCAAACTATGGGTTACCTAACCGTCAAGCTATAAAAAATATAGAACCAACGATGCATAAGATGATTTGACAGCTACAGCGACTGCATGCAACGATTATGATGTGGTATATGATGAGGGTGCTGTGGGGGCAACGTTAACTAAATCATGATGATATAAAAATTGTTCTCTTTTTGTTGTTTTGCTTGTTGTCATATTTCAGAATATACATAGGTGGTCTAGATAATACATGTGATAAATGAGGTGCTCGTATACTTTGGATTTTGTTCAATCTATAGTTTTATATAAAGATGTAAAGTTTGTTTTTTTTTTGTATTTTTGATTTTTTTTTGTATGTAGAGGGTAATTTCTGGAACTACTGCTCCGTTTTTAATAGCTCTTTTACCAATAAAAAAAAAATGTTTTTTTGATTAAAATAGGGGAATTGGTACCTTCCACGCAACAAAAATACTTGAAACGGTATATCTTCGATATTATGATACTATAGTCTTAAAATTTGGTAATAGGATGCAAATGGTCTATGCCAAGCACCGCGCAAAATATGAACATAAAATTTGGTGTTGAATGTTCAAAGCACCTAACGAAATATGGACGGGATTAGGCACCGGGACGTGGCTTTTTCCATACCGTAAAAGCACTTAAAATGCTATATCTTCTTAAAAATTTTCGTAATGGGGTGCATATGGTCTATGCTAAGCACCTCGCAAATTTTTAACGGGATTAGTCGAAGGGGCGTGGCACCCTCCATGCGATAAAAACAATTAAAACTCTATATATGGTAACTTATGGTAGCAAGAGTTTTAAAATTTGTATCAAGGGTGTACTCGTACATTGTCTATTCTAAAAACCTCATGAAACGTGGACGCAACGGGGCGTGGAACCTTGCTTACAACAAAAACACTTTAAACGCTATGTCTTGGCATCGGCATGGCATTGATAGGGCCAAGCTTCTCGCAAAAATTTGAACGGCATTGTGTATTGGAGCGTGGCTCCTTCCAAAAACACTTAAATTGGCATTCTTCGTACTTATACCAAGTTTTGAAATTTGGTGCATGAACCCAATTGTCTGTAGTAAGAACTGCGTAAATGTAAGCGAGATTCTACAATGGGAAGTGAGCGGGCAAAGCCGCGGGAACAGTTAGTATGGTATAATTTTATATGTGTAACGAATATTTTGTAGAAAATATCGATTGGTAGCGGACTTTTTCAAAGATAGAAAGATGCAACATCCGTGTGGTTGCGAAGATTTTTTTTTGTTTTGGCTTCATGAATCCATAATAAATTTTTGGGTTTTGCTTGACTTTAAGCTTAATAGCTAAGAAGACTAATAACCGTAGTAGCTAAACTATCTTATTATTATTTAAGTATCCATGTGAAAAACTGGGTTTTGAGATAAATGACTTGAAAGAAAACAATGTAGCGTTGATCCTTTTCATCATTCCTCGATTTTTCGAAAATATTATTCCTTTAAAGTGGAGTTGCCAACTGAAGGTCGTAAATGTTTCAGTCCTGGAGGAAGTTGATTTGATGTCAAAAATTAATTTAAAATGCATTGAAAATTTGAAGTTATAGATCAGCTTTTTTTAACCATTTTTCTTAGAAATATTCTTTAAACGTTACGGAATATCCTTTTTTATCAATTTATCAACATGTTAAAGCAAATGATTACAAACAGCGGTTTGCTTGATTACTTCGCCGAGTTAACTACGCAACGTTTTGAGCACGGCAGAATTTGATATTCGGTAGCTGTTTGTGAAAAGCATGCATTTTTTAAAAATTCCAAAATGAAAATATTTTGCTAAATGTCTAAAAAAATTCCACTTATATGTATATTGGCAGAGCTTTTTTATTATGATTCATTATTATTTAAATTTCCATATTTAAGTTTTTCAAATATATAATTATTTTTTAAAAGCGCACTTAAACTTTACTTTTAATTTATTACACTCAACAGTTGTTTACAAACTTATTAAGATACAACATTTTTGACAGCTGCCAGAGTAACAACAAATCATTTTCCATTTAAACCGATTTAACACTTGTTTGCTTTGTTGTACTAATTTTATGGGCAAAATACCGCTTCGAAACAGATAAAAATTAACCTTTTGGCAAGCGAATTGGGTTAAATTTTCCATAGCTAATGTTTCAAAAAATTGAAAATGATTACACTGTAGAACATAGATGGGCAGTGTATCTGCAATTTGTTTCTTTCAATTTGCGTTTTATGTTACGAATGTTGACGTAATGTACTGTTACGAAGGCAGAATTATCTAGCCAAGCTCAAATGAAATGTAGTTGTGAAAGTGGCTTCATCGATGTCATGTATAAACCAAAAAGTACCAAGAACTGCTGATTTTGACAAGTTAGATAGCTCTAAAAATTTAGAAACTGAAGCTTCATTTACTATCGCTGCTACCACAAAAAAATGTACCAAGCTTGTGGCCATTGCTTATGTAAAAAGTCAGTGATGCAAAGCAAATAAACATCTTCTTTACTCTCAACCATGTTGCAAAGTTTTTGTTGCGGTGTTTTTATCGCATTATTATATTGTTTATAGTCTTTTAGAAATTCAGCCGATCTTTATATATAGCATAAGTATAATTGTTTGCAAACATTAAACTTTTTACTTTATTTACTTATGCCACATTATATTTTACGGATCTTACGTTTTCTTGTTGAATTTGATAACTTTTTGGAAGTCCACATCTGTTTCACATAATTCGCTTTCATGTTTCTCGAAAAAAGCTTGAACTGATGCACAGAAAAAATGCTACCCATTTTAATACTTAATTGAGAAATCAGAAATAGTTCTGCAGAACCTATTTCCGTTCCGTTTTCAAATTAATGGGCAAATATATCAAATGGCATTTTCCAAAATAATCTCAAATAGAAGAAACTTCGAGTTTCTCGAGGACTTTTTTTGACGTTATATTCATATAAATATACTACTCTCATAAAATAATAATTTTTGCTTTAATACTACTCTGACTTAGGCATTTTATCGCAGAGAAAAAATTTCTAGGGAACCCTTTGAAAAAAATCTAATTCAATTAAATTTATTGAATTTTTAAAGAAAATCAAAATGAAATTAAATTGTCTATTTTTTATTATAAATTCAGCAACAAAACAAAAAAATCTCGAAGGTTAATCTAAAAAAAAGCAACGCAAATCAGGAAATACTGCATAAATTAATAATTTAATGTTTCGTTTTTTCTTTTTTTAAATAGTTTCTATTTTTATAAATTGTTTTTATATTTCATACTAATAAGGTGAAAACGAAATGAAATATACAAAAAAAGTAAACAAAAAATAATATTATAAATATAAAACAAAAACAAAAAAATACTAACAAAGTTGTTTACAAAACCTGCTAATGACTCAATGTTTCGCGTATTTATTAGCGATATTTGAAGAATTAGTTCAGCTTTGTTTTTATCCGTCTACTAAGAGTACGAGTATACATTTAAAAACAAAGACGCTGTATTTTATTTTATTTCAATTATGAAAACATCGGTTCACATGTCATGTTTTTATACAATAAACGCATTTTGCTACCATAATTAACGTTAAGTAGCTAATTTCATGTGAAAAACTCTATTGTTCTTCGTTAAGAGTAAAACTAAAAAAAATTTATATTTTTTCTATAAACTGGGAAATCAACCAAAAAAAGTTCTTAAACAAATTTGTTTTTTTATTTTTTTTAGGCAAAGGCGGAGACTTCTAAAAAATAATTGGTGGAGCATAACTTTCAAAAGTTTTTTAAGTGAAATTTCATGGTGGGTTGGGGAGGGGTTTATAGAGACGTAGTAATCAAAAAATACAGGGTGCGCCATCTAAATGTGGTCGATGGAAATATTGAATAACTTTGACAGATTTACACCGATTGACGTCGTCGAAACCATTTCGAAAAGGTTATTGCATTACAATTTTAACCGTGAATCGATTTACGCCCAAAGAACGCGCGGAAATAGTAACAATGTTCATTAAATGTAATCGTTCAGTTGTTGCAACACAGCGTGCGTATCGTCAAAAGTATCGTGGTCGTTCTGCGCCTAAAAATTACACTATTCGTCGCTTAGCTTCGAATTTCGAGAATCATGGGTCTGTAGCGGACCGTACTGCATGATCAGAAAGTGACTGTTTGGGCCGGTGACTGCTCAAAAACCATCATTGGTCCGTTCTTCTTCAGAGTTGGGGAAACTGTCAATGGGCATCGGTATTGATGGTCTTAAAGGCTTTTGGTTTCAACAAGACGGCGCGACCTGTCACACCGCGAAATCAACGATGAACTTCTTGCATCAAAAGTTCCCAGGACGTGTGTTATCGAAAGGGGGGGGGGGGATATTGACTGGCCACCGAGATCGCCCGATTTAACGGCACCGGACTTTTTTTTTGGGGGGCTTTTTAAAAAGCAAAGTGTATGCCAACAAACCGAAGACTTTAGACGAACAATATTCGAGCCGAAATCACTGCGATATCACCCGAGATGCTGGCAAATGTCATGGAAAATGCCAGAAAAAGAGCTGAATTTTGTATCCGCAATGAAGGTGGTCATCTGATCGACGTTGTTTTTGGAAACGGAATGGAAAAAATTGTAAAGCTTCAAATTTTATAAAAATAAATAGTTTTCCAAAATCGATTGAGAATTGTTCAAGTTATTCAATATTTCCATCGACCACATTTAGATGGCGCACCCTGTATGAAAATGTAAAAGTATATGAACATGAATAGTATACCATTCACAATTGTTATCATAATTTATTGTTCAAAACATTACAAAGTTCTGGTTATGACAATGCAAATGTTTTACATCTAATTTCGCACCATTCTATGACCCGCACGAGGTTCACGGGGAGGAAAAATAACTTAATTCAGCCTGAGGTTACAGTTCTGACAATTCCAAAGTGAACTAACCTGGGACTCAAGGTAGAAACTACCTTGGTATGGTATGCTGGTGAGTATCCTCACGTACACGCGCACGATATCGTGGAATGGGTTGCCAGCCTATATATCGTAGTAACATAACGTAGTATCAGTTTCTACCTTGATTCCCAGACTGGTTCGAAGCGAAGTTGACTACCTTTTAACGCCACGCTGATCCAGCGTAACGGACGAGCTAGTCCAAAGTAGAAATCGCAGCATTATTCTGTTAGGCTGAACGGAGCTTGATTTCAGGTTGACTCAAGCTATTTTTTGGCCCCGTGCAATTTTTTTGTATACACTGGGTTTTCAAGTGCGCATCTTTGCTCTCTGAAATATTGAAGGGGGAGAGGGGGGAGCAATGCCCCTCTCGCTGCCTCTGTTTTTGTCCCCTTCTCAAGGCGCTACACGGAGATAATAATATCAAGAGTATTCTAAGCATTTAATGGTATAGAAAAGTAACTATTTGGTATTAGACTCTTCATAATCAAATCCTGAATCTGCCACTTATTATAATGACATGTTCGTGTGTCTCCTTTGTATGTATTATCCTGAGCTACACTTATATTTTGCTGCTGCTAGTTCAATTTGAGCTGGCTTATCAGTATATTTCCATTCAATCCTATGTGTCCCTGGAACTTTATCAAACTTTTAAAATGTATTTTGAATGAAATCCCTAACCTTTGGATGAGATGGGGTACCCATACTCTTTTAAGAGAACTGCCCAAAATATATTTTCAACATTATCCAATGGACTTAAGTAAATCAATATAGAGATATGTGTGGACAGGAGAGGCATCCGTAGCTCTTAGTAAACCAAGAATGGTCAGGATCAAAAAAGTAGGCATATACCCTCCCACATATGTGAACATTTTAACAACATGTGACTATTGCAAAATCACTTTAGTTTTCATCTGACTAGATTCCATTGCAGTATCTTTTATGGCTCTCAGGGTACATAGTAGACGCAAATTGTTGCAAAATATTGGCTGCGCCATGGCCTCTAGTAAAGGATCTAGCTCAAAAATTTTTCAAAGCGAGAATAGTTTTTTTCCCCTTCTGCAGAAAACATACTCAAGTTGCTTGTTCTGAAGTTTAGTTACAAAGTTGATACCTGGGAAAGAGTTTTTAATTTTTGGTTGTCTATGACCTCTGCCTCTGTCCTGCATGTCCCTTTGAAGTTTATGACAGCTATTAAACTTCTTAAGCCTTTACGACTGTGCTGTCCTTATGCAATAGAATTTTCACATGTTAAGCTGCGCTTTCTAAACCATTTATCGACCAAGTTTCGCAGCCTAATTTTATGCTTGCTTATTATATAACTACACACAGTGGCAAGTTAACATGTCTGAGAACACAAAAAACTACGAATTTAATTAGCATTGTTCTTTTTCAAGCCATTTTTGGTATGTAGGTAATTCAAGTCGACGATTTTTATCGTCTGCAAGTTGCAATTATATTCGCATGTGGTGGGTGTACCATATTAACACCTATGTAAGAGTATTTTACTGTTTTATTTTAACAAACCAAAGTGCAATATGTCTACTGTGTTTTTAGGCCAAGCTAATAAAACCAAATTTAAAATAAGCAATATATAGCCTAAGCAAAATAAAATGCTTGCACTGCAGTTTTACGCTTTATGATTACGTAGCATAGAGAATGGTGTACTTTTTATTTGCTGAATGGGCATTTAATGTATAATTTTTAAGCTGTGACCACACCAATAAAAATTGTGGCTAACACTACGCGTAACGTAAATATTTGTGTATTTATGGAAATTTTCATCATTATGAACGTCAGTAGGCACACAAATAAATTGCCACAAATATGAACTAAAAATAACACATAAATGAAGAACAACTTTTGTCCAAAACTGAAAGAAACTAGTTAGTTCGATAGTAAAACGTGTTTCGAGTAAAACTACCTAAAAAACTGCCAAAAACAATTTGCACTAATGAGGATGTAATCTCTGGACTCGCCAAAAATACTCTAGACCGTCAGATTTTGAAAATCCAAGTTGGTGGACCCAATATAGTAGAATGGGTTATTAAGTTTCCGCCATAATTGATTTTGAAAATCTGACCTCAGATACGTATTCAGTGACCCCGAAAATTGGCGTATACCAAATTTGGCCGCCATCGTGGGTTTTGAAAAATTTATCTCGGTTTAGTGATCAGTAACCCACCATATTGGATATGCAATGTTGGATTTTTTCAACCACATTTTTAGAGGCGTCCATAAGCTACGACTATTCTCCAGTTTCCGGCTGCTATATTGGAGCCGCCATCTTGAATATCAAATTTTTGGAAATATAATCTCAGATTCGTAAACGGCGACCCCGAAAATCTCCGTATACCAAATTTGGTACAAAACGGTTGATTTTTAAAAAATACGTCCGCTATCTTGGATCTGCCATCTTGATGTTGGATTTTTTCAACCTACCACACCAGATTTTTTGAGGCGTCCATTAGCTACGACATTTCTCTAGCTTCCGGCAGCTACATATATTGGAGCCGCCATATTGAAATTCGAAAATACCCGCTCTTGAGCATACAAACATTTTAAGACCTTAAAAACATTTAGCCACAGCGATCATTTTTGGGCAGACCTCTGTACCTAAGCACTATATATAGACTCCAAAAAATTCATTCTAATCTTAAATAATCGCGATAGAGTCTGAAGCTTCTAATTATATTAATTTTAAACCTAATGCAAAAATGTTCCTATATTTACGAGTAGTTTATTTGCCAACAAATCAAACAAATATTTTTACAAAAATTTGGCGAAAAATTGAATTTTGCACGTTAAGTATCCAAAGGCACGTAGCATTTAAGTTATCTACATGAGAGCTTTACTCAGCGACATGAGTGACAGCGGCGTTACTCCACTATAGCTTAATTAAATTGAACACAACATTTATTGACATTTAGATTGAGCTTTTCGTTCTATTGAAATTAGTGCATTAATTAAATTCTATATTTTATTATTCTGGGATTTCTTTTGTTTATTACTATTTGAGTCTGTCCGAACTTCAATTGATTTGATAATTTTGCTTGCACTCTGGAGCATTGGCACTACATACACATATAGCTATCATGGCTTCTGTTATCTGAAATATAATTTAGGGGTTTATTGTGAGCAGTAATACATTGTAATACCCCTTTCTTCAAGTATTTTGCAACGTTGTTTGATAAAATATGTTAATACTCATTTTTTTTTCTGTTGAAATGTCTATATCTTTTGTTTGTGAATGTCAGACCTTTTATTGTCATCAGAAATTTTGCACTCAATTTTAAGTGAAATATTGGTGAAGTGTGCCAATTGCAATGAAATATTTTTGCTTAATATTGGCTAGAAAATCGCAAGTCAATATACATTTTTTTGTAAAAACTTTAAAATATCTAGTTGCTATTAATATGACTGTATTGTATCAACAACTTATCACATGTCAATCAGAAAATTTATCACAAATACGAAATATCAACGATTAAGTTGAGTAAATTTGACAAGTGCTAAATCTGTCTATACATAGCCGACTAATTTTCATGCGATTTCCGGCCAAGTCCCTTTTTCGTACTCTAGGAAAAACAACGAAAATCGTTTATCTTCTCATTTATCTATGTTTATTAATTAATTTAAACGTATCTTCCACATAATAGCTTATCAAATTTCTTACTCAAAACAAGCCAGATTACACTTTTTGAGTTTTATCATCAAAAATAAATTTAAAAAATGTAATATTTCGTCCTAAAATTTTTTTTAAACTATAAGCATATTAGAAAGATAAAGCATGATCTAGACTTTGATATATGAGAATACTGGTGTACAAATATGAAACCGGTAATTTTTTATTCAAAAAACACGTTCATTTTGCGAAAATAGTTCCAAATTTAATCTTCAAAGTAATTCCCCTTGCTAGCTACACATCTTTTCCATCTTTCAGGCAATTTATTGACTCCTCGCCAAAAAAATTCTTTGTTTTTTGAGGATATCCATTCATCGAGCCATTTTTGCACTTCCTCGTAAGAATTGAAGTGCGAATCGTTGAGTGCTTGTCCCATCGATGAAAACAAATAGTAATCGGATGGCGCCAGGTCCGGTGAGAACGGCGGGTG
Organism: Meiosimyza decipiens; assembly: GCA_963680825.1. Taxonomy (NCBI): domain Eukaryota; kingdom Metazoa; phylum Arthropoda; class Insecta; order Diptera; family Lauxaniidae; genus Meiosimyza; species Meiosimyza decipiens. The sequence continues at coordinate 59,435,110 of OY804261.1, forward strand.
GGGCAGGGGCTCCCAGTTGCACGATTCTACCAAGTTTTTATTGACCGCTGCTCGATGTGGCGATGCGTTGTCATCTTGGAATACAATTTCGTCATGGCGAAGTTGAAATTCGGGCCTCTTCTGACGTATAGCACGGTCCAAAGCGATCAATTGTTGATGGTAACGTGCACCAGTAACTGTTTCACCTGGTTTTAGTAGCTCATACCAAATAACACCACGCTGATCCCAGAAAATACATAGCATTGTCTTTCGGCCGAAGCGATTTGGTCTTGGCGTTGATTTGGGTCGTTGGCCGGGGCTCAAATATGATTTTTTTCGTTTGGGATTGTTGAAATAAATCCAATTTTCATCGCCAGTGATGATTCGATGGAGAAAACCTTTTCTGTTTTGCCTGGCGAGCAGCAATTCACAAGTGGTTTTTCGGTTTTCTTGCTGCCTGTCGGTCAGTTCATGTGGCACCCATCTACCGACCTTTAAAATCTTTCCCATGGCCTTCAAACGCAAGAAAACGGTTTGTTGTGTCACATGAAGTTGTTCAGCGAGCTGTTGTTGCGTTTGACCATCATCTTCGTCCAATAATGTTTGCAATTCGGTGTCTTCAATCTTTTTCGGTTTCATTTCATCACATCAAAATCACCACTTTTAAATTTATTGAACCACTCATTGCACTGTGTACGACCAAGAGCATGCTCGCCGTAAGCTTCAACAAGCATTCGATGCGATTCAGAAGCGTTTTTCTTCAAATGGAAACCGAAAATCAATGCTTCCCGCAAATGAGAGTTTTCAGGCACAAAATTCGACATCTTTACGAGCGGAAAAAATGCGTTGTTTGTATGAAACTTGACAAATTGTGAACTGAATATTGTTGACAGATGACAGAATGAACAATTAAGACATTTGGTGCGGTTCGGAAGCTCATACATATACGGCTATCGACCGCTAGATGTCATTACCGGTTTCATATTTGTACACCTATCATACATATATATCAAAATTTGATTTTTTGGATTTGATAAAAATTTTTTTGAAAATCTTTCCTGTTTAATTTTTGGACCATATTATTGGAACGTAGAGCAATAGAGAAAACGAACCATGTCATACCTTAACGGCTGAATCGACTTGGATGTAACTTGGTGTATAAATACTATGCAATTTGGATTATACTATAGGTTACTCGCTTATTAAGAAAAACTCACAGTTTCTTAAGGTCAAAATAGCTTCAAGTTATTTGCTATTTTCTGCGGTTAGCAGGCGTCATAACAGGAAAGTTACATCCAAACACAACCAACCGGTTTATCGCAAGCTGAAACCGTTTGTGTGTGCGTATTCTTTTTGTTTTTCTGAGAATTCGTGTTTGTTTTGAAAAAAATCAATAGAGAAAAAAATCAATGCTGTGCAAAAGCTTTCGCAATTTTTGCCAAAAAATGCCAATGAATATTTACAGAAGAGAAACAACGAAATATTTATGTATATGAGAGAAATGCACCAAGATTCTAAGATCCACGTGGGTTGGTTATAGCTAACATATGACTGGCACTTATTAGAAATGGAATTCGATCATGTTGTCAAATACTTTGTTTGTTTTTATTTAATACCGTTCGTGTACGTGTTCGAAGACAATTTATCATATTGTTAGTTTTTCATAAAAGCATTTTTACATATCGTTATAGTAAAATTTTTAATTTATTTAAAAATTTCTTTCTGCCTTAAACCATTCCTAGCCGCTGTACTTGCTTATTCAAACAGCTGTAAGTTCAATCAGAAAATAATATTGGAAAGCTTATTGCGCAATTTTTTCATACACACTGTGCTTAAAAAATCCACGTTAACAATGAAGAGAAACGACTAAACATTTTTTTAATATTTAGCGTTGTTTTGATACTTCGTCAATTTTGCGTATTTTGAGATCAGTTTTAATTAGGCTGCGTCGGAAGCGTTTTGCGTGAAATTTAAAAAAGTTTGCGATTGATTTGCAAACTTGAGATTTCATAGTTTTAACGAGTTGAATAAAAAAAAATACAAAAAATTGAAGGAATGCTCCCTGTGCCCGTTTGGGTACAGGCTCAAAAACCTACTGATTGAATTTTTTTTTTTCATATATTTTATGCTATTTTCATAAAACAGAAAAACACGAAGTCAATAATTTTTTATTTTAGAAGATCTTGGTTCTTAATGGGTTAACTCTGCAATATTTTTGAAAAGAAGCTACTTATACAAAATGATAAAAAGTGACATAATAGCCTTTACGAATGTGCCGCATGTATGCAGCACACTTGCAGCGACAATACTTTGCGTATTGCTTATTGGAAAAGTAAATTTTACGACTGCAAAAAGAAGTCATCCTTTGGTCTTAGCTTCAACTAATTTTCTGCCAAAATTAAAAAAAAAAACATTAAAATTCATTCAGCTAATTTTGAACATCATGTCGTATGATCTACGTAGAATCGCAATATTCTTAGTTGAACGCAAACATAATTTGTTTTTAATTTTTTGAAAATCAAAAAAACAGCTTAGAACTTAATTAACATTCAAGTTTGAAAAAATGTTTGTTGTTTTATTTAATAAGCAATATTATACTAAATGAAATAAAAGAAATATATTCAAAGCTAATTAAGTTCTGAGCATTTGTTTTTACTTTCTTGAAACGTACAGAAATAAAATTCTTCGCTAGATTACAATCTTAGCAGCATTATATCATCAACCCCAATTTCTCAGCTTCGATGCAATTTGAGACACCAATTTTGCAGTTATTTTGTTTATACTCCGTAGCATATTAATTAAATAAACTCCTGTTATTTTTGCACTAAAAGTACTGAACATTAAGCTCTGCAAAGTACAAAATAAACAGCCGCTAATTGGAAATGCAAAAATAAAATAAAATCACTAAATGATGCGTTTAAATACTCTTTGCAGTTTATTAATTGCTGCCCGTATTGTTTTTCTTAGGCAATATTGGCAACAAATTTTTCATATATTGGTAAGTTTTCAACTTCTTAAAACTTTTCAACTTTCACCGCTCTATTTGTTACAAAACTTTTTCATATGCAGCTTTTACCGCCAAACTTTACTGTAATGCAGTAATTTGTTTGACAAAACCCTATACATAAAATGTAATTTATTTTTACTGCTAAGACACATGGGCTTGAATGATAACAAACAAATATGATAAATTGTAAATAACTTTCCATTCAAAGAAAAACGATTTTTTAAAGAAATGCTTAATACGTATTATTGTTGTAATTTTCATAAGTCAACTGTCACTTTTATTATGCTTTTGTTGTTGCTACAGTTAAACCATATGTATGTATGTATGTATTGGCATAAGCTTCCCAGTAGGCAATGGCAGGAGCTGCTAACAACGCTTTTAGAAGGTCTTCCATTGTAAGTAAAAGGCTTTGCCACCCCACCTTTCAAACGCACTTTCTTTATGAAATGCCCCGATAAAACAACCTTTTCTAGACATGCAGGCCTTCTAAGACCGCTTGCCGTAGTAGGGGTCACAGAAGTACTTGGGAAAATTAAACAAATAAATACGTCATCGTGAGAGACTGTGAGCTAATTGTTTTTTTTTTTATCTGCGTCACCTTCACTCACTCGCGTTGATATTTTTAATGTTTATTTTCTTGTGGCTTTGTTTTGCTTAATTTATAATTTCACATGGAATAAACAACACTCTACTATTTTAAGATAACATGAAGCCTAGCAACATGAAAACCGTTCTTTACTTCCAACCATATATCTACTTTTGATGTCGTATATGTACAATGTAGATGACAAAAAAGTAATGTCGAATCATAAAACATTGCAAAATATGAAATAAAACTAGTAAAGGTGTTACCTTCGGCCAGGCCGAAAGTCACATACCCTAGATGCATTGAAAGTTCTTTTTAAATAGATGTTAAAAAAATGTTGAAGAGGTTGAATAAGTCGAAAATAATGTAAAAAGGTTCAAAAATGTTGATAAGTGTTGGAAAAACTGAAAATGCTGAAAATATATAAAAACCACCATTGAAAAAAGTTGAAAGAAATAAGTCGAAAAATATGAAAAATGCTGAAAAATTAATAAGAGTCGAAGAAAATGTCGAATGAAATTGAATGGGAACAGGTAAAAGGTTGAAAATGTCGAAAAAATAAGGGAAATGTTGAAAAAAATGGAATAGAAATGTAAAACACGAAATATGTCACGCCCACTTCTCCAATTCCGCCCACTTTTGCTTCAATAAATGATATTCGTGATTGACATGCACAAACCAAATTGTAGCACAATAGCTTGTATAGTTTGCGATATGTGCCGTAATTATTCTTAAAATTTAGGGCGGTGACACACCCACTGGTACAATAGTCCGATTTTGATCCAAAAATAGCCTTCCATAAACAAACTTCTTACACAAAATTTCAGTATGATTGCTCATATATTTCGATAGTTATGCCACTTAAGGTATTTTAATTGTATGAGAGGTGCCACGCCCACTGTTGCTATTTTAAAAGCATTTGATTCATATGTACCTAATACCCAGTAAACCACTTATATCAAAATTCAGATCAATTGCTGCAATAGTTCACTTAAAATAACACATAACTTTATGTTAATGAGGGAGGTGCCACGCCCACTGATGCAATCTTTTCATGTTTCATTTGATTTCAAAGCTTATAGTAACCGACACCTCCACTCAAAATTTTATGAAGATTACTCTCATAGCACACTATCTATAGCATTAAACGTATTTTGTTCATATGGGAGGTGCCACACCCACCGGCAGTATTGTGCCAAAATTTTGCAAGAAGACACCTTTTAGCGAGTATATCTGCCATATTAAATTTCATAGCGATTGCGTTGTTAGTTCTCTTTTTATAACGTTTATAAATATTGTAGGCTGTGCCACGCCCTTCAACGAAATTTTCCAGAATGTAACTTGTATTGATGACTACTTGTAGTGGTATCATCCCTAAAATTTTTATGAAAATCTTATGTGCCAATTTGGAAATATACGAAACCCAAATTTTCAATTGCTAAAAAGTGCCACGCCCACTTTTACAATTCTGCCCATTTTATGCACAATTCAAGATTTATAAGATCTGCATTCGTGTACCAAATTTCATCACAATATCTTGCACGGTTTACGAGCTAACGATAAAATTTAGGGCTGTGCCACGCCCCTTTAAGGGCCTTTGCAAACTTAAAACCTAGCCTGATCCTAATTTTGTTCTTATCTTCACTAAATCAGCACGTTTCATCAAAATCGCAGCAACTTTTTTCAAAATGGACTTGGGTATATTTACATAGAGTATGTGTGGAAGGCGTGGCCGTGAACCGATTTCGCCCATTTTTATATGCTAGCAGCTTGCAAGAAAGTTTGACCTGTATGCCAAACTTCATTCAATTAGCTTTCTTGGTTTTCGCGTAAACCTGATTTCAACAGACAGACAGACAGACAGACGGACATAGCTATATCGACTCAGGTGGTGACGCTGATCAGGAATATATATACTTTTCCATACCTGCCACGCCCCCTTCTATGCATTACAAACGGAATGACAAAGTGAATATACCCTCTGTGTAGGGTATAAAAATACATAAAAAGCCTTGAAATAAATGAAATCCTTCTTCTTTGCCTTCTAATATCAAGCCTGATAGCACGGCTGCTATGAGAAGGCATAATAGCATTTTATGAGTATATCAACTTTACACGGAGAAATACTTGAGAAAAAGTTTTTCTGTTTCTAGGCAAGAAGGGAAAAACGAAAGGGTGGTGTACAGAATTTGTCGTACCCGCAAAATCCCCTTCGTTCTATTCGTTTGCTGATAATATGCTTTGAATTTACGTTTGATGTGGCGGGTTGACGCTGTAATTGCTTTGTCAACGTTTACACGAGGACATTCGGTCAGACAAATTCTTGTCTATTCTCTATATCTCTCTATTCTCTATTCTCATATCAGCTAACGAATAGAACGAAAGCGAATTCGCGGGTACGACATTCTGTGAACTTTTGTTTTTCCCTTCTTGCCAACAAACAGGAAAACTTTTCCTCAAGAGTTTCCTTGTGTAAACGTTGACTTTGACATTTTTTTGCACAAAGAAATTCTACTTTTCGTGTGTAAACGTAAAACAAATTCAGAAAAGAGAATAGACAAAAATTTGTTTCACCGAATTTCCTCGTGTAAACGTTGACTATTTGCATGAAAATCTAGCTAGCAGGCCTTGCTCAATTGCTTGCTGGGTTAATACGCTGTTATGTTGTTACTTTTTTTGTTGCAAGCCATTGTTTATTATAATGAATACAATTTCTAATTAAAACATTGCTTGCCTTTTTTGTTGTTCGACTGATTCACCACAAAATTCACCACAGCTTAGCATAAGAAAATAATACGCACGTACGCTCATTTTGATGCACACAATGCTGACGTCAAAGCGCCATTGCTTTGCCGCTGGCGCGTTTAAGTCCGCGAGTGAGCGTACCATATACTTAGTATGTGGCAAAGATAGATCATATAGTGCAGTATACTCTAGCAGTATGTTTTCATCTTTTCCGTTGAGTTTGACTGAGTGCGTGTGATCGCACATGTCAGTTGTCACAGCGTGATCATTACTTTGCGTGCTCAATTTACATTTTTATGCATATGAGTTCGGTTCTGTGTTTTTTTATATTTTGATTCTTCTTAATAGCTCTGAAGCTGTCAGGCGGCATTTTTTACTTTTGAGTTATTTATTTTGTTGTTAAAATATTTACAACTTTAATTTAGTTTACTTTTCTTATTATTTTGCAATTGTTCTGGTCGATCTTGACCAATATTGCTTGAACATGTAGCAATAGTTTGAGTAATGTAAGGGTAAAGGTGAAATTGTCATGAGAATAATTTTAGAAATTATGAAATATAGCACACAAAATTGCATACGGTTTTATTTATAAAAAAATACTTACAAAGCTCTGTAAATTTCATTATACCTATAAGAGCAATGTTCAGACACGCTTTGTAAAGTTTAAATATTAAGGGCATAGTATAGATAATGAAAATGTAAACGGCAGACGTTCTAACTGTTGCATTTTTAATAAAAGTAATTGTTAATATGTTAAAATCGTTAATTTTGGTCAAGTTCGTTTTTTAATTTGAGGAACACCAGATTTTTTCGCATATACGTATTTAATTATATAGTTGAAACGCTAAAACTTTTCCCTTTAAAACCCACTTTGAATTATATCGATCTCTTATTTTCTCGTAGATATCGTAAATGTAAATATCCCAGTAAACCTACATACTAGAACTTATGTAAATCTGTATGCAGAACTGTGTAATAAATTTCAATTAACGATATTTCGAAAATAAAAATTAAAATTAAAGAGGATAGTCATAAGTAATACTAAAAAAAAAAATAGACAAAATAATAAATAATAAATGAAAACAATATAAGCGACTCACAAAAAAAGATTAGTAAATTTTGTATTGCAAAACTTTCTCGGTATTAGATTTGTATGAACATATCAATAAAAAAGAGCGCCTTAAGTGCTCAAAAACGTCTGCCTTTGAAAAAGCAACGCTGGAAACGTCTGCCTTCTCTAAATTTATGTTTTTTATAAGTAAAAGAACCACTCAGCCAAGTGGCAGACGTGATAAAATGATTAAGTACTCAATCTTTTCTGACATGTTTATAATATTGGAATTTTGAAATGCTGCAGTAACTAAGCGAAAACCACTCTCGTCTTATATGACATTATCTTTGTAATAATTGCAAGCTGTCTGACGATAAAATCAGTTAAGCTTGTATACATTATAGAATTTTTCAAAAAATTTAATTGTAAACTTTTAAACGCATCAACAAAAACGTCTGCCAATTGCATTTATCTGATTTTGTATATAGACATATTATTTAATATTGAAGGCAGACGCAATAAAGTTGTTTTTTACAGTTTTAAAGAGATTTCAATTAATTAACTAATGCCAATTGTATTTATCTGATTTTGTATATAGACATATTATTTAATATTGAAGGCAGACGCAATAAAGTTGTTTTTTACAGTTTTAAAGGAAAATTCAATTAATAAAGTTGAAGCAACGCAATGGCAGAGATTGTTCCAGTTAATTATATTACGTAGAACTGTATGGTTTTCAACGGTAAAATCATATAGAAATCTATGCCACCGGCTGGCTTCCTTGGTACGAGTATAAGAAGCCTACATCTTTTTGTATCATATCTGTTGAGACAAAATCGATATATTATGACAATATAAAGCGGCTGATGTCGTTTGTAATAATGGATCGACTTATGCTATTTTGTCTTTTAGCTGCAGTTATAAAGTCAACAAAGGTGAACATGTATTTTGTATCTAATTTAACGAATTGCGTTATATTATATTATCCTTAATAGACAAAGCATTAAGCCATTTATCACTTTAGCCCCCAAGATGTTTCTTCATCCATTTTCTTTTTTGTCATCTCTTTCTATATTTTCAATACGTCAAACTGCGCTTTCTGAATGAAGCTAAGTGTCGAACAACACGTTCACACTTGTGGCCTTTTTTTGGTGTCACACACAAACGATTCATACATCGTGTGATGGTAATGTCACTCGTCATGGATGAAATAAAAGATATCACCGCCGACTAAATAAAATCGTTGTGCGCCTACGCCAAAAAAATCCACAGATAATGTGAACCAAAATGTTCAACGTTTCGTTTATTATGCGTATAAACATTTATTTTTTTTTTAAATTGTTTTGGCTTGGCTTGAAGCAATCATTAAGCCAAGCTTAGCAGAAAAAAAGTTAATGAAATGCATTTGCTTTCAGCAGTTACACCGTACGAGTACCCTTTATCTCTAGTTAAAAGCTGTGAAATTAGCATTCATTAAAACTGCCTTACAATATAAAGTAAAACCTCGTAAATGGTATGCGGTGAAAGAATGCCAGCTATAGTAGTACAAATTATAGACATGGCGTTATTGTATTTTAAATATGTATAGAATGTTGGATAAATAAGTAAAAACATTTCGTATAAGCGCGTGTGTAGAGTTAACTGGGGCTAATACTGCTGAAACAAGAACTGTTTTGGTATTGCTAGATCGAGTTTAACGACTTGTGAAGAGACTAGTAGGGGATAAGAATATCACCTTTACCATTGGCTGTCATGAGAGCCGTTGGACCCTTTCTAAAAACATTATAATGGGATGTGCAATCCCTAAAGAATAATTTCCCGGCATTCTTATAACTTAAATTTTGGCCGGCTTAAATTTTTTTGGTCAAAACGAAGCCAACTCAGGTTTTCTGCAGATTTGCACTTAAAAAAAAAAAAATAAAAATAAATCCGTTTTGCTTATGTTGTTCTTGCTCTAGAATTTTTTGGTTTTTGTGTTAGTGGTAAAAACAGTTCTGGGAAAATTTTACCTTTTATCATTTTCCTCCTAAGCTATCAATTTTCAGTAAAAATCGCACTGCGTAAAAAAATCTTAAAATCGAAAATATTCAGAAAAATATGTTTTTTTTTCAAAAATGGACATAAACTCCCTAACTTAATTTAACTCATCTCCCCTATACGGGAATTAGTGCCAATAAAAAGTTAAAGTCTGCAAAAAAAAACTGGTATGTTAAACCAAACAAAAGAAAAGGCTGCATAAAAAATTTGCGTGGAAACTCTTCAGGAATTTTCCTTTTTTTTTACTACAAAGATTCTTGCTATTCGATATGAGACAGGTTCCAACTGCAAATGCAGTTGTAGACATAGCCAACAGGAGCGTGGAATCAGCCAGATCGCACTTTTGCAAAGAATTGAAAAGTTTATGACAAAAAAAAAGAAAAAAAAAATGCATACAGGAAGTGAGTTGCAGTAGTGCGTAGCTTAACGATCGCTGAAGTGTTAGAAAAAGTGCGTAAAAATAGAAAATACAGATGAAGAAACATTGTTGCCGTATTTATTCTGTATTTGTAAGATACAGGTGAGAAAATAATTAAAATGAACAGACATTTTGAGTGATATTTTATAGGATTCCCATCCGAAAGTAGTTACAACACAAAAAAAAGTATTCACAGGAAGTAAAATAGGATCTGCTATGTCAGATCTAGACAAAAATAAATTGATCCATGATATTGCAAATTTTATCTTGTAAGAAATCACTAAGTTGTGCTATTGATGCTATTATATAATATATAATATTAATAAAATATTGTTTTGCCTAGGGCTTAATTTCACTCTTATGCAATAAACAAAATATATACTATAATGTATTACAAATCACAGCTCAAACAATTTTAAATTAATGACTTCAAAGTCTGATATACCCGTCGCCAAGCAGAGTGCCACCTTTTAAATTTATTCATCAACACAGCAATTAAGTTGTACGTAATTTATTTTCATTAAATTAAATTTCCATATGAAAACTTAATGAATATCAACCTATAATAAAATCCTAACCCAACACAAAACCTATTGACGTGAATCAATTTAATTAAATGTTATTTTTAACGGCAATACAAATCTACTTTCTTAATGTGCTCAAGTCATAAAAATATCACAGATAATAAAATAAGTTATTTGTCTATTTTAGTTTACAGGATATTTGCATAACTAGCGAGAAGTATGATAATTTTTAGCTATGACATCATTAAACACTTACTCAGATGTAGAGTAGAAAATTGCTCGGTGACATCAACAGGTAAGATTGCATTACTAGCATATATTATCGATAGTGATTATTAATCAAATATTGAAACAGACTTATTGTATTTTTCCTGAATATTTAGTTTTCTAATTAATATTATACCTAAGAGCTATGAGCTCTCTCTAAATTTTAGTGCCACTCAGAGAAAAATGATTAATTTGTATACATATTTCGAATTTTGGTAATAATTAACAAATTCTATATTTGTTACTGGCGAAAGATCGTATATTTTGTAATAATTACCTAATTATATAGAAATAATTATACTAGATCAATCGTATATTTGGTAATAATTATGAAATTATATTTTTACTGAAACAAATAGTTCTTTGTTGCAAACATTCATTTGTTAATAATCACCAAATCATGTATATGACAAAAAAAATATTGTGTCTTCGAAAACGTATACATTTATTCATATCGGTTTGTCTTAAAAGCCGATGATACAAGATAATACTTTAAAATGTTGATTTATATATAAATCGATATTTTCAATATCGTCACATTTTTATATTGTATATCGTTGGTATTTGCACAATCATAAATACCTAATTTTCTTACCAAGCAGATGATACTTAAGTAGTGCTTTACTTAAATATGTTGAGAATTGTATAGTTTCCATATTTATGAGTTGTAAAATCATATAAAATAAGATTGTCAAATACATATTAAATCTAACCAACTCTCTCCAATCGACTCAAGCAAATATTATGTTTGCACCAAGAAACAACTATTTAACTTTCAATTAAGCACATAGTAATATCTACCAAAATATGTTGATTGTTAATAAATATTTTAAAAATCTGCCAACCAAACAAATTTCTTTGAAGAAAGAAAGCAATCTCTTTTTCTCAGCGCAGTACTCAAAACCACGACCAATTAATACAACATAATTTTTTTACTTGATATCAGGGTTAGTTAATGATAAGGTTGACATGATGCAATTTTAAAATTTCCACAAAATGTGTTTAAAACATCGATCTTTTGAACGTTTAGTGATATGCATATTAATACTTCGTCTACATTCTTGGCACAAAACGCAAAAATAGAAAAATGTTGCATCTCACCTAAAATCTCTTATAGAACTCGATGAGATATGTAGCAAATATAACAAAAAATTCTTCATATCTGGCTTAGTTTTCGAGACACACGATTTGAAAGGCTTAACCGTAAAAGTGTAAAATAATTATTAAACGCTACTAGAAGTGTCTCGAAAACCAAGCAGCATTTCTTGGATAATTCATCGAATTTAAAAAAAAGTTCAACAGCGAATATCTCGTAAGATAGTTAACGAAAAATTCTCTTAACTCATCGACTTCTATTAAAACCTGTTGGGGTCCTGTGAACCATAGAAAAGTTATTGTTATAAAATATACCCACTCGTACTTCCTCCAACTAAACTAATTTACACTCCAAATTGTGTAACTCATAATTTTACGAAAGTTTCGCCAAAAAGCCATAAAAATGAAAAATAAAATTAAGTGCGTAAATGTGTTAAAAAAAATGCTAATTAAACAAAATAAAAATGTAGCATGTTGACACTATTTGGTTAAGAAATAATAATTAAAAAGTATTAAATTTGTTAACAACTTAACGTTGCTCTGCCGTAATAGAAAATTGAATTAAGCTTAAAAATGTAAATTGAGAAAACGCTACCACGAAAAGCACGTGCATGACAACGTATAATGACGGCTGGTTATGATGTCATAAATATATTTTTGTTAACACGGCCAACAGTGTCAGCATGGCCAATAAAAATGGTATTGTAGCAATAACGTTGCGCATGCGTCACACTATTGGGTTAAACTAAGCCAAAAAAGGTTAAGTTTTTTATTAAAACTTAATTTTTTTTTACTATGCATATAAGGTAGGAATTATTTTTTAAATTTATTTCACATTTCCTACAAAATATAAATTTCCAGGGGCGCTCTGTGGTATATTTTATAGCAGGGCGATCTGCATTTAAGCGATGCTTGCAGCTGTTGACTTATAGTTATAAACAAATAACGTTGAACTCAATTCGACGCCCTCTAATCTAAGGGCTGTGAGCTACCGTCTCGCCGTTCTTTAAGCCATCACTGTTCACATCTATTTTAGCCTACTTCTTAGTAGAAATTTTAATTAATGTTAAGTTTAGTTAACGTTTATTGTGTAAAGCATATGTGTATGTGGTGAGGAAAAAAGATGGGAAGGGAGTAAAGGAGAAAGTGGAAAATATAAGCAAGGTATGAATTGACACAACACAGCACGCTTTCAAAAACGCATTAAAAATTTTTCCAAATAGGCATTTAAGTTTTTTTTTCGCTAAAATCTATCTTTCAGTGGCTTAAAATATAAATTTTTTTTTATGTACATACATACATACATATTATTTGTACATATATAATTGTATTCTTTGTTCTTTATGCCGATTTGCCGCTGTTTAATTGTGCGTTAAATCTCAAATGCAATTTTTCAAATAAACGCAATTTAATTTGCGACTTTTACCTTAACCCTGAGCAAAATCATTCATCTGTGTCACTTGATAAATGACAGCGAAATTCAATGACAAATTTTTTTTATTACATTTTTAATAGTCGAGTTATATTGCACTAAAAAAAAAACCTGCAAGCCCATACGAGAAATTGTTGCTCTGCTCGTCAGTGTTCTATAATTGCACTTGAAATGTATGGATTTTATTGTTGCTTCGGATACTTCGCAATGTAGTCCGATTCATGTTGTCGATAAAAGTTGGATCGTTATGCAAATTTCGACTTAATACCAATTTGCACGTCTTATATTAACAACTAGTAAGAGTAGTATCTTTGGTCACGCCAAAAATTATATATCCTACACCGCGTTAACAGTAAAAGTGCGCCTTAGTCTAAAATTTTTATCAAGAGGATATTTTTTGCACCACACTACGTGCTGACTGGTTTGACTAAACGTGCCACACCGAATACATACTTAAATAGCTCTCTGTGTTGTGTTTCAAAGCTTATGCTTGTATGGGAGGTGCCACGCCCTCTTTTAGAAAATTGCCAAATTTTTGTCTAATACTAGAGCACACTATTTCATGCGTTTGTAAGAAATTCAATTCCATTACCTAATATAATTCTTTGAGTATAGCGTTTTGATGTCTTGGCTTACATGGAGTGTGCCACGCCTATTTTAAAAATCTTGTTTGAATATGTAGTCTGTGTGCCGAATTACATTCAAGTATATTGCTTGGTTCTGCAGAAATCGTGATTTCCACAGGCAGACCGTGGTGACACGGATACATGCTTCTTGTATGTCCAACACCGGCTTCAATAAATATATATTGTTTTTGAAATTGCATACCTTCAGGTATACGAATCAACTAGTTCTAAGAAAAACTAGTTTCTCCTAAAAACTAGTTTGGTCTGGTCACAGAACTTAAGAAGTATCATAACCAACGAAAACTTAAACGACAATTTTTGTGTGGGGTTTTGCTAAAATCTATTCCTAGAAACAAAAAAATACATAACTTTTAAAAATTAAAAAAATAAGTATGCAACATCCTTTTTTAGCATGAATATGTTGTTTCAAAAATGAAATTATTAAAATCGGTTCAGTATATTTTGCGCCAAAGCGTTACAAACAATTTCCATTTAAACAATTTTATATAAATAGCATAAATTAAAATTAAAAGCGTCTTAGTATGAAACTTAAAAACTTTGATCAGAATTTATCCAGTAGTTTTTACGTGATCCGCTCACATCGAGCTATCATTTTAGTAATATAGATAAAAGTTGTGACTTTTTGGAAAATGATTTCTTTGTTTTATCAGTAAAAATTTATCTATTAATTTTGTTTTTTTCTTACAATGCATATGTGTGCGTATGTACGTGTTTATTAATTTATAACTGATAAGATAAAGCGGGAAAAATAACTCATTCATGCAGTTAAGATTCGATTAAACCGAATTATATATTTTAGTTTCCAAGAACAAGACTATGACAAAATACGGGATTGGCAATATGAGCATTCTATGCTTGTGTGCATGCTTGAAAAATTTACTTCACGATTTCTCTGTCGATTATTTTTGAAAGAGTTTATTATTAAACAAAGAAATTACAAAACAACAATTTACTAATTACTTAGAAACAGAATAAAATAATATATAGCTTGCAAACTAAAATTAATCAATTTACAATTCATGATTGCTTTATGAAGTGGTTTTTTTAGTAGTTCCAATGAAAAATAGATTTATATATATATATCTTAAATGAAGACATACTATATACATATATATCCTTTGTTTGAAGAAGTACTACAGTACTCTTTGTTGTGCTTAACTTACTATATATGTATATATCCTTTGTTTGAAGAAGTACTACAGTACTCTTTGTTGTGCTTAACTTAACTTAAAATAGATCAAATAATGTTCAATTAATTAACTTAAAAACACTTATAAAAGTTTTAGACATATTGTTTCAATAGAAGTATCCTTAGCAACTTACGGAAAGAAAAAAGTTATTTATCTGAGAATGTAGCGGACAAATTTTAACTACGCACGAGTATTCCCTTTATTATTGAAAGTTACTTAATATTCTGTCAGTATTAAGCTAAGTTATCATTAATAAAAATTATGATAAAATTAAATTATTTCTTGAAACTAATTTGTTGAGGTTTAACGAATCTACTTGCAGGAAATTTTTGTTGTATCTCAGCTAAATTTCATGAAATTATTAACTAGATAGTAAACTACTCATCAAAAATCGGCATTTAATTAGCTCTAGAAAAAAAACTAAAACATAATCTAATTGATTTCTAGAATACTATCGTACAGCAAAAATAAAAATTTTGAACTGTTGATTTGTTCATGAACTTCTTAAAGATGTTTCGCTATGTTAGTAAAAAAAAGTTTGAAATGTAAAAAATATCGGAAAATAATGAAAAACTGTAAAAATAATCGTAAAGTCAAAAAATGTTGAAAACGTCGAAAAATGTTGATACAGTCGAAAAATGTTGACAGAGTGCAAAAATGGTGGAAAATTCGAAAAATTTTGACATATTCGAAAAATGTTGAGAGAGTCGAAATTTCGTAAATGTTAAACAACTCAAAGTTTGTCAAAAAATTAAGAAGCCGAAAATTTTAAAAAGACATTTTGTTTGGGTGTACTGCAAAATGTTACAAAAGTTAAGAAATGTTAAGAAAAAATTTCAAATTGTTGGGAAAGTTAAGAAATGTTGAAAGAGTGGAAGAAAGTTGAAAAATTCAGCTTCAAAAAGTTGAAAAATTCAACTTCAGAAAGTTGAAAAAAATTGTAGAAGCCGATAAATGTTATTCAATAAAATCGAAAAATGTGGAAAAAGTCAAGAAAAGCATCGAATATGGAAAAGTAGCGAATCGCTAAATACCACAAAATAAGCCTTATGTGACAGCGGCGTTATCATTACCATATCTTTTTCACTAAAATTCACTGCTGTATAAATTTTCTTTTATAGCTAGCTAAACTCGACCAATTTTAGAAAAAAAAAAATAACATTCAAAGAGCAATAATAAATCTTAAAGAGAAAATTATCTGTATTGAAAAGCTTTTAAAAAAAGACAACAAAACGAAATTAACATTTAACTATGACAGAAATAACAACAAAATGACTTGAATTGATGAAAAATCTATTGAACAGAAAAGTTAAAATCAATTGTGATTTGATCGCTCAAACCTGAAACCGGTATTAATTTCCATTTAAGTGTGGGGAGTTTCAAAAAGTGGTGGGATTGTATACGCAATCTGTTACTTGAAGGTGAACTTTTTCGCGTTCAACAGCAGTTCAGTGCTATAGGTTACTGCAAATGCAATGCAGGTTTTTTTTTTATTTCACCAAAACAACAAATAATGACTTAAGGCTTTATTTATTTTTGTGATATTATTTTTCTTTTTTTTTTGTGAGTGCACACTCAATGCACACCACACACACTACCAATACAATTGCATTTCTGAGTCTTATCTGGTTGTTCTGTATTTAGCGTAGGTTGACTGTCTGTATTTGTATATCTCATGGTTGTTTTTGTTATTATTGTTGTTGCTGTTGCTGGAGCTCGAGTTAAATATTTTTTGAGTTGTTGAAAAACTGGCTTCTGGCGGCTATTAGTCCGTAGCTCAGTTACAAGAAAAAGAAGTACGTATGCGAGTTTACGTTTTACATTTCTCTTTTTTCTTTGTTTTTCCGTTTTATTTTTATATTGTTCTCGCTAAAATTTGGTAAAATGCACTTTTAGTTTTCATTCAAATGATTTTAACATATAACTGTGATGTTTTGTTTTTCTTCTTTTTATATATGTATCTTTATTTATATTTGTGTTTCTCTAACATCTTAATCTATTTTGTTAGTTTTACCTTTCGTTAAAAATACTTATTACTCTGGCATATATTGGAAAATGATTTTATACACATTTTTCTTATCTTATAATTTTGGTGATATAGTCACCGAAAACCACGAAAATAGTTTGGCTTAAAATCGGTCTAAGCTGAGTTTCTCTAACTCAAATTCATACCGACGCTTACTACATACATATATCGTGTTAAGTGCTGAAAACATGACAGGTCGTGCAAAACCCCTATTTCTGATTGCTACTACGGTGTATATAACTTTTGAACATTAATGATTTTTGTTTCAGCACTTACGTAGGTTGCTCAGCTTAGTTCACTTATTATTTTCTGTTACTTTGCACGATAAACGTTGGTAGTATTCTTTATGTATGATGGATTACTTAATAAGATATTATAATGTTGTATACAAGTTTAAAATTAGACTCATTGTTTTGGAGGTTTGAGGATTTTGTTTTTATATTTTGAAAAATGTTTTTTCAAATAAACTTTTGTTTTTCCGAATTAAAACACTAGAAAAATCGTGATATTTTAAAAATTCTATAACTGACTTATTCAATTATCTTTTATTATGACTCGCTAATTTTTGAAATCGATCCAGAGATTTGCAATTTCCTTATATTGTAGTTCATATGAATAAATCCTAGCTTTCCCCCAATTACTTAAAAAAAAAAAATGTTGATATCCAAAAAAGAAAATAACTTAATAAGCTACAGCTACGGCATACAAAACAATAAAATCAGTTGCATAGCTTTTGAGATACATATGACAGTTTTTTCAAAAATTTCGAATATCTTTTTTCTTTTGAGGACAAAGAAAAATAGCGCAAAAGTTGCAAATTGAAATTAAAAAAAATTGGCTTATTTTAATGTGTCAGTAATATCACAGGTCAACAATAAAAGGTTTTGAAAAGAAAAAAAAAATTCTCTCGAAAACTACGTGTCCGATTTCATACAAAATCGGATACCAAGTATATCTCACTAAATTTTTAAAATCATTTCAAATGTTTATATCGTTTTAACACTTATGCAGATATCATGCCCTCTCTTCAAATTGTTTCCAGTTTTTTCTGGTGCTTGGCCGAAGCATTTCTAGTACTTGAAAAATTTAGCCTTGCATAATTTTATCAGTTTAGTGATTTCAAGTTTTTGCTAGTATCCCATACTAGCAAAAACTTTCATATTCCCAGTATTTGTTAGATACTTAGTTGCACTACATCAAATATTGCTCTAAATATATTGCTTTTAATATTTTATTTGTATGGGCGGTAGGTGTGTTCGTAAACGGATTTCGCCCATTTGCAATCATACGAACTTTGTTTGTATGTGTACAAAATTTCATTCACTAATTTTGCTTGGTTCTCTTTGGATTTCCTGACAGACAGACAGACAGACACACAGACAAGATCATGAATATATATACTGTTTTATATTGACCACGACCCCTTATATGCGATAAAATGGAACATACACTAAGTGTTGGGAATATACACTGAGTGTTGGGAATATAAATACACTGAGTGTTGGGAATATACACTGAGTGTTGAATATAAAAACACCTTGGTTAACGAAGTTTTTGTCCAATGAAAAAGTTTTTGCCGTAGTTGATGATACATAATACCTTTTAAGTAAAATACTGTTTTTAGTATTGGCGTTTTTTTTACTGCAAGAACACGAATTTTTAATAACTAAATAAGCTATAAGTTTTTGGACTTGCATTTGTCAATTTCAGGATTCTTTTAATATTATTTTTTGTAAATTTTACATCACACAATATAAATGTTCCATAAAGAAACTAAAGCGCAAATATGAATACAGTTAAGACCCTCGACCTTGTCTTCGAAAATGGTGGGGTCAAAAGATCATTCTGATTAAAAATTTAAAAAAGTTCAATGAAATCAAATATTTTGTATAGACATAAACAAATTCGTTGTTTACTTAGTCGTACACTTCAAAAACAATAAATTTTAATAGATTTTGCCTGGCCCATAAAGTAATTAGCCTGAGTTATAAAAATTTCCACACAAAAGTCAAAGTGATAACACTAAGCGTGCTAGAAAATTAAATTAAATAGTCAAAAAAAAAAAAAAAAATCAAAACTCAGTGGAATAACCCAGCTGCGTGTATGCGAAACACAAGAAAATTCTAACAGTACCGGGCGCACCAAAAATGGGCGAACTGGCGACAATTTAAGTTGTGTTGTTGTACAAGTACAATCGATCATGGCGACAACGATGACAAAAATATCAAGATAGTAACGCAGGAAAAATAAAAAAAAACATAGCATAAAACCATACAGACAAATGTGTTACGAAAGCTACGCGCCTGCCTGAATGATCTCGTGCTTAACCCATGTTTATGCTAAAACTTTAACCCGCTGTTAAGCTGAAATTAAAAACGAGAAAAATGGAATAGAAAAATAAAAAAGAAGTCTGAAAATTGCGACTTAAATTAAATTTTCCATTTCTGTTGTTTTTGTACTTTTTACTTTTTCTGCACTTTTGGTGAATACGAAAACGTCGTCACCAACGGTGAGTTATTTTAGTATCTACGATATTTACACAGATACAGCTACAAAGTTATCGGTATGTGGAGTACGCGCTACAAAATACGAATTACTACTTTACTACTCGATAACGAAAGAGTAGGTAACAAAAGGTACGCCTGTACCAAAGTGAGACAACTAGTGCGGTGAAGTTTGAAATATGAAACCTTTTTTTTGTGTTGTTTTTGGTTTTGTCAAAGTGTCGCTTGAAATACAGCGAAGAATTCAGCTGTAGATAGATACATCGACGAGTTGGTTGAAGGTTTTTTTTTTGTAATTTTTTTTTTTTAAGATTGTGGAAAAGTTTTGCTTAATCTACTTAAAAAAAATATGCATTTAAAAACTTACCTTGGGTATGCTGTTTTGTATTCAACGAAAATCCTTTAAAAATATTAGTTAAAATGGCAATTAATCCACAAAATTAGCTGCAGCTGAAAAAAATTTTTTTAGCTATAAAGTCACAAGATTCAAAAAAAAAAAATAAAATTTCACCCAAATCAATGCAAATTAACAGTTTCTTTGATTATTCAGAGATCGTTAACGTTTTCACAAAAATTTTAAAATTTTTCATTAAAAGAATTCACCTTTTTTTTAAAAAAAATAACTTTGACTATGTAAAAACTTCCAAGAATGGGTTAGTATAAAATGTTCTGCCGATTTTAATTATTTTGTTAGTAGCAGTTCGTTTATGATTTTAGCGCGTTTTTAACACCTGTTGATGTTAAACTCAACTGAGCTCAACAAAATTTATTACTCGAATATTAACCGACGACATCGATAACCGACAATGGCTAAGCCATATAATTTTCAATGTGGTGAATATCTTACTGTTGCTCTCCGTTTGTGTGTACACACAGCAGTTACGCTCCACCATGCTCAGTAAACAGCTAACACACACGCAGACGCCAAGCTATCAAGATATTGCATTGGGAAGCGCATTGAAAGTACGCCCACGAATGTTGTATTGAAAAATTATAAAGATCACAGGTAGCGCCGTGTGCCTACAGCCAAAGAGAGCTGAGAGATTCATTGAACTTTGTTGCAGTTTGAGAAAATAAAATTTTAGCGTGTTGCTCTCAAACTGTTGTTTCCGTACGTAGTTTGAGAAGCGTTGAAAAGTAAATGTGGTTTGTGTTCTGCATTTATTGTACGCTTAGTTTGAAAAACCAAACAGCCTAAATGTATGCAATTTTTATTTTTCAACGGTAAGATTTTACCAAATATGTGGAAGAAAGGAGAAGAAAATCACATCTCGTATTTTAAGATCAGTTGTGTTTATAAAAAATGCGTGAGACGCTGTGGTAAAAATTACATGTTGGAGTTAGAAAATGGGAAAAGTTAAACTGGAATCTTTGTATAGCCAGACTTTGATGTCACCACACACATTTCAGTGCCAAAAAAAAACTGAAATGACCGCAAGAATCTTACATTTATTACAACTTTTCAATATGATGTAACATCAATGTTTACTCCTCCCATATGACATAGTTAAACCCGCAGCCGAATAATCATATCCTGTCGCATGGGAAATCATGTCGTATGATTAATGCATATACATACTTGTGTATGGATAAGAAGAAGTGCAGCGCTAAAAACTTTAAATAGCAAAAAGTGATGTTACTCTTTTGACGCCATCTTAAAACTCTGATAAGGCTTCAATAAATCCTTAATTAATTTGAATGCCGATTTCCGTAATAGAAACATAATTCAACAAGCAGCATAAAAACTTTGAAAAGCACCAACTTTGATATAAAACTCAGGTTTGTAGTTAGTTTTTGAAAAAGTATCAGTTTTTTCTTTAAAAATATTTCAAGATTTTGAAAATCGCTGATGACTCAAAAACTTTCAAACTATTTAGTAAATGTTCGGTACTTTAGGATTCGGTTCTCTGCTTCATTCTGAGTAAAAACTTGTGAAGTGGGATCGGTTTTGAACATTTTCTAAGTTACAGTGTGTTTAATCAAGTTCCTTTAGAGTAGTCCTTAAAAACAAAGATTTTGTATTTGATAAGTAAGAGCTGAAGCAATAAAATGAGTGACATTCATTAGGTACTTAACTCACATTCCTATTCCTAGCTATGTTTTTAGTTCAGCGCTATTGCTCTTTAAAGTCAAAAACACATTTTTTTAAATTGAATTTTTGTAATGAATACCGTCACAAAAGTTAGCTTTCTACGCATATTTTAGTTCACCATAACACTACCTACAAGTTCCCAATACAAAGTTTTGACCTAGGTCGCACACTTTTCCACGCATAAATTTATCTTTATTAATACCTAATGTAACTTTTTTGCTGACTACTCCTATTTATGGGATCGGTTTGTAAGTTGTTCTAGCTCCATATCTTCTTGTTTTAGCTCCATTACTTACAAAGTTATGAGATAATCTCTGGTTGCAAGAACTAATCAAAATTAAGTTTGTTAAACACCCTATAACTCACAATGTGTTCCAAGTAGACCACCCTCCCATACAATTTTTACTAATAATGTACTCTATGGAATTGAATTCTAGAACATCAGAAAAAGAACACCCTACATTTCATTTTACATACATCGATAAAATTTTACCTACACATTCTAAATTTATCAAATGTATATTTTCCGAATCTAAATTTGAACCTAATGAAGTACTAGAACAAATTAATGCAACCAAAATAGAGTTCAAAAAAATCCATTTAGAGATTATTTATGGAGCTCTAGAGCATTACGAGCCCTGAAATCAAATAAGGAGCCTGGGCCAAAAGTTGGATTTTCCCCGTCTTCTCGATGGTACTGCATAGTGGTTCTAAATCTAGTTTTTTTTTTGTATAAACATGGCTACAGATAGTCAATTTTTTTTAAACTAAAACTAACTAAAATGCCAACAAAACATCGAATACTTTTTAGTTTAAGTCAAAGTTAAAAAAAAATTTTTTTTTAAATAATTTTTGTAAAATATTTAAAAAAAATCAAAAAATATTTTTTATGGTTTGACTGCATTGTTTAAATGTTTTAAAGTAATTTGGGACAAGCAAAATTTTCTGAAAGTTTTCAGTTTTTGTGTTAACGATAAAAATAGTTTCTCAGTTTTAGTAAAAAAATAACCTATTATCAATTTTTTCTCCTTAACTATCAATTTTCAGTAAATATCCCACTGAGTAAAAAGTTTTTAAAACAAGCCTATATATTATGTATTCAGAAAAATTTTGATTGTTTTTTATATTAATTTTCTTACATTTTAATCTAAAACGTCACCATTTTTTTTTTTTTTGAAAAAATGTCAATAAAATAAAAAAATTATTTTTTGTGTTTTTTGATCGAAAAAAAATCAGTTTTTATTTCTTGCAATTTTTTATGAAAATTATTCTTTAACGAAAAATTTCATGACGTCATAGAAAAAATTGTTATAATAATAAAAAAAAAATATTTTTCTAAATATTTTGATCAATTTTAAGAACTAGTTACTCAGTGACATATTTACTAAAAATTGGTACTTTAGGAGAAAACAGTGATAAAAGGTGAAATTTTGACCAAAATTCTTTTTATTGTTAAATCAAAATCTAACTAGTAAAGGTGTTATCTTCGGCCAGGCCGAAACTCACATACCCTACACTACATTGAAAGTACTTTTTAAATAAATGTTAAAAAAATGTTGAGGAGGTTGAATAAGTCGAAAATAATGTAAAAATGTTCACAAATGTTGGAAAGTGTTGGAAAAAACTGAAAATGTCAAAAGAATATGGCAAATGTTAAAAAAAATAGAATAGAAATGAAAAACACGAAATATGCCACGCCCACATCTCCGATTCCGCCCATTTTTGGTTCAATAAACAAATAAAATTTTAGCACAATAGCCTATATAGTTTGCGATATGTGCCGTAATTATTTTTAAAATTTGGGGTGGTGACAGACGCACTGGTGCACTTCACTCCGATTTTAATCCAGAAATAGCTTTTTATAAAAAAACTTCTTACACCAAATTTCACTATGATTGCTCATATATTTCGATAATTATGCCACTTAAGGTATTTTAATTGTATGGGGGGTGCCACGTCCACTGTTGCTATTTCGCCAGCTTTTGATTCATATATACCTATTACCCAGTAAACCACTTACATCAAATTCCAGATCGATTGCTCCAATAGTTCACTTAAAATAGCACTTACAACTTTATGTGAATGAGGGAGGTGCCACGCCCACTGATGCAATCTTGTCAAGTTTCATTTAATTATGAAGCTTATAGTAACCGACACCTCTACACAAAATTTTATGAAGATTACTTTCATAGCACACTATCTATAGCATTAAACGTATTTCGCTTATATTGGAGGTGCCACACCCACTGGCGCAATTGTGCCAAAATTTTGCAAGAAGACACCTTTTAGCAAGTGTATTAATTTTCATAACGATTGCGTTGTTAGTTCTCTTTTTATAACGTTTATAAATATTGTAGGCTGTGCCACGCCCTTAAAATAAATTTTTCAGTATATTGACGTGGCTTGTATTGTTGACTACTTTTAGTGGTATCATCCCTAAAATTTTAATGAAAATCGTATGTGCCAATTGGCGTTATGAAAGTTAAAATTTAGGGCTTTGCCACACCCTTTTAAGAACCTTTGCAAACTTAAGACCTAGCCTAATCTTAATGTCGTTCTCATATTCACCAAATCACCAATTTTCACCAAAATAGCAGCAACTTTTTTTCAAAATGGACTTGGGTATATTTACATAGAGTATGGGCGGAAGGCGTGGCTGTTAACCGATTTCACCCATTTTTATATGCTAGCAGCTTGCAAGAAGATGTTAGCTGTGTGCCAAATTTCATTGAATTAGCTTGCTTAGTTTTCCCGTAAACTTGATTTCAACAGACAGACACACAGACAGACAGACACACAGACAGACACACAGACAGACAGACAGACACACAGACAGACAGACAGACGGACACAGCTATATCGACTCAGGTGGTGACGCTGATCAAGAATATATGTACTTTTCCATACCTGCCACGCCCCCTTCTATGCGTTACAAACGGAATGACAAAGTGAATATACCCTCCGTGTAGGGTATAAAAATTGGGTGCATATTTTGAAAATTTTGCAGATGTTCTCTTTAATTTTTTTGTCTATGTCTTATCTTTAAATGGCGCAGACAAGTATGTGTCCGGTTTCGTTGAAATTTTAGGAAAACCCGACTTACTAACACGTAGAAAAAATCTACCATTGGTGTCAAGTTTTAGCGTTTTAGATATTTTCGTTGTATAGAAGATTCGACCCACTGTTGTCAAGCCACGTTTACATTTTTCGTGTGGCTGAAAGTGCGGACAAAATGTACCTCAATAGTTTGTTTTTTTTTTTTTTTAATTTGCGGTCCTATTATCCTATATTATAGAAGAGGATTTGAAGAAAATTCTTGAAAGATTTCAGCTTCCTTGTTCAAACCAGCGAACAGCGCATACAGTTTCTTTTCTATTATAATTCATATCGAAGAAACGACTTTTTCACTTAAACGCAAAAAAATCTGCAAAAAATCTGCTCACAAAGTTTTGTTGTATGTAAACAAAATGAGGAATATCGCTGATGTTACTCAACGTTCAATGAGAACAAAAAAAAAAAGTTCCAAAAGCACACCAACAAAATTGTACCGAATGGTACTCAAAAATAATTGATATTGAAATTAAAAGCAGCTGAACTCGCGTTCGCTTGCGGCATGCCACACTACATTGTATTGTGTGTGTTGTGTAGCAAGCAATGCTTATGCTCAAAATTCGGCATTTGCCAAAAGCAGTAACGCCGCATATCTCATGAGTGCTTCAGTATTTAGCACAGGCGACAACGTGCGTCGCAAGTTGACATAAGTTTGAAGTTTTCGGAATTTTAAAAATTTTATCAAACTGAAGAGTTTGAGAAATACAAACCATTTACGGGGTAGTAGTAAATAATTATTTAATAACTTGAAATAAATGGACATGTGCTATCAAATTAATTTTTTTTTTAAATTGTGAAACAATCACAAGAATCTCATAATAATGATAAATTTTTATTAAACTGTCACATGTTATCCTCAAGGGACAATAAATTTATAATGCCGATTAAGTAAGGCATGAAGCTAATAATAAGTAAAAAATCCTCATATAAAATTCTTACTGCATGTTATTCGTAGTTTCCTGTTGTACTTGCACATACATATGTACGCATAACATAAACAATTCTTTGTCATTTGCCAAAAAAATGAAGCAGAATTTGCAGCAGACATTCGAGCAAAAAAAAAGTTTCGAAGCTGCTGAAAACTATTTGTGCAGAACCAGTTTATCAAGTTGAACTAAGTCTGAATGCTATCAAACAAATGCTGCCACAAGTACTGCTTATAAAAAAATAAATGTTTTTTATTTTTTCAGTGTATATAATTTCATATCCATTGTATCGTTCATATTGCCAAAAACATTCAATTGAATTTAAAAATTTTCAAATATTAAAAATTAATTCAATTGTTTCGCGCTGAACTTGTGCTGTACTGATCTCATATTTTGGGTAAAAACTTAATGCCTACGAGTATGAAAGTGCAGATGCTTTTATGTGTGTGTGTGTGTGCGTGTGCGTGTTTTTTTTTATTCTGCTACAACTGAATAAATATTTATGCCTACAATTGTAAAGTTTCTACTGCATATGTCACCCATATTGTTTGACGCGACCTTGAGTGACCAAAATCGCTTGTGACAGCTGCGTCGTGTGACACCATAAGTTTTTTGTGCGTTGGTTCTATGGTACGTAAAAGGTATGTACTATACAGTATGTTATTTGAAACAAATTATTTTGAAACATTTGGCAAAATAGAATTAAGTAGTTAATTCAATTACTACTTTTTATTCGTTATCGCTTTTTTATTATAAATTACATGTGTGCTCTTAGTATTTGTCACAATTTGATTAGTAACGCTCAAATGAGTTTCGTGAATGATTATCCCAACTAATTATGTCGAATAAGTCAATGAAAATTGAGGGTCTACTGTACATCGGGTGTATAAATCATATTTACTGCCCCTGGCTTGAAATTTAACTAGTAAAGCTGTTATCTTCGGCCAGGCCGAAACTCACTTACCCTATACTGCATTGAAAGTACTTTTTAAATAAATGTAAAAAAATGTTGAAGAGGTTGAATAAGTCGAAAATAATGTAAAAAGGGTCAAAAATGTTGAAAAGTGTTGGAAAAATCTGAAAATGTTGAAAAAATATGAAAAGCATTAAAGAAAGTTGAAAAAATTGAATAAGTCGAAATATATGAAAAATGCTGAAAAATTGATGAAAAAGTCGAAAGAATAAAGAAAATGTCGAATGAAATTGAAAGAGAAAATGTCAAAAGAATATGGGAAATGTTGAAAAAAATAGAATAGAAATGAAAAACTCGAGATATGACACGCTCACAAAACAATTTTCAGCGCAGTAGCTTATATAGTTTGCGATAAGTGCCGTAATTATTCCTAAACCTTAGGGCGGTGACACACCTACTGATGCAATCCAGTCCGATTTTGATCCAGAAATAACTTTTTATAAACAAACCTCTTGCATCAAATTTCAGTATGATTGCTTATATATTTCGATAATTATGCCACTTAAGGTATTTTAATTGTATGGGGGGTGCTACGCCCACTGTTGCTATTTCGCCAGCTTTTGATTCATATATACCTATTACCCAGTAAACCACTTACATCAAATTCCAGATCGATTGCTCCAATACTTCATTAAAATAGCACTTACAATTTTATGTTAATGAGGGAGGTGCCACGCCTACTGATGCAATCTTGTCAAGTTTCATTTAATTCCGAAGCTTATAGTAACCGAAACCTCTACACAAAACTTTATGAAGATTACTCTCATAACACACTATCTATAGCATTAAACGTATTTCGCTTATATGGGAGGTGCCACACCCACCGGTACAGTTGTGCAAAATTTTTTCAAGAAGACACCTTTTAGCAATTATATCCGCCTTATTAAATTTCATAACGATTGCGTTGTAAGTTCTCTTTTTATAGCGTTTATAAATATTGTATGCTGTGCCACGCCCTTAAAATACATTTTTCAGTGTTTTGATGTGGCTTGTATTGTTGGCTACTTTCAGTGGTATCATCCCTAAAATTTTAATGAAAATCGTATGTGTCATTTTGGAGTTATACGAAATCCAAATTTTTAATTGCTAAAAAGTACCACGCCTACTTTTACAATTCCGCCCACTTTATGCGCAATTCAAGATTTATACTATCTGTATTCGTGTACCAAATTTCATCGCAATATCTTACACGGTTTACGAGCTATGACGTTATAAAAGTTAAAATTTAGGAATGTGCTACGCCCCTTTAAGACCCTTTGCAAATTTAAAACTTATCCTAATCTTAATTTTGTTCTTATCTTCACCAAATCACCAATTTTCATCAAAATCGCAGCAACTTTTTTTCAAAATAGACTTGGGTATATTTACATAGAGTATGTGCGGAAGGCGTGGTCGTTAACTGATTTCGCCCATTTTTATATGCTAGCAGCTTGCAAGAAGGTTTGATCTGTGTGCCAAATTTCAGACACACACACAGACAGACAGACAGACAGACAGACAGACGGACACAGCTATATGGACTCAGGTGGTGATGCTGATCAAGAATATATATACTTTTCCATACCTGCCACGCCCCCTTCTAGGCGTTACAAACGGAATGACGAAGAGAGTATTACCCTCTGTGTAGGGTATAAAAACCAAAAAGTTCCGATTATTTGAATTAAACTGTAGTACTATTAAGTACATATACATTCATACATATATATTTATATATTATTTTACTTACATAAATATGTCTTTTGGATTATTCAGCTATTATGCAGGCTGAATTTTTGTCTTGATAACTTACCCATTTGCTACTAGGGCATGTTTTGAATTTTTTAAAATTTGGAGGACTATCATTGATTTGTGTTAGCCATTTATTTTTCAAAAAATTAAATTTTTATAAACTTTTTGCTCTATTGCAGAAATGTTAAAAGCGAACTGATAAAATAAATTTTAAATATTTCTCCAAAACTTACGTAAATTTCTAATTATAGTAATGATGACTGATTTATATCTTTACGAAATTCGTCATCACACATTTAATCTGAGAATTTTGATCAGCAACTGGACCTATAACTCCCATAAAGTCTCTCATAAAGCGCTGTCATCAAACCAAATATGCCGCACGCATTCATAAAAAATAAATGAAAGTATTTTACTAAATTTGGTAACTTGCTACCAAAACCGGTGAAATATTGTGTTAAACGTCAACAATATGAAGCGTCAAAAATTTACTTGAATATTTTATTGTTGGTTTTCCTCAAGTTTTGCAGTTTAACTGCTATGAATTAAATGGAATTTTTCTTCACATTTTTTTTTCCTTTTTCTCGTACATACGTAAGCACTGCACTTCACTGATGACAGTGCTGCCAAATTTGGTTAAATTATTTACTTGTTGCCGTTGAAGCTCCCCAATGAGTCATTGAATTACAACAGCGGGTGCTGCTGACATTCAATGGCAACAACTCCTCGTGCAAACTACGAAGAATTGATTGATATGTTGTGTAAGTGTACTTTAGCCAATATTGTTGTTGCTCTCATAAATAATTGAAAAGCTGTTTTATTTTTCAACAAAAAGAAGAAAAACCATTCTTTTGTGAGAAATAAATTATTTATTAGTTGTTGCAAAAAATAGGCGAACTCACATTTGAAAAAAAGTGCGATTGTGATAAATGATGGCCATATATTGAATAGTTAAAACAGCGGGAGTTTTTCCACATTTTTCTTTGGCTTAGCTGGGAAAACCTAAAGGGAATTCAGCGAATTTAAGAAAGATTTCTTATTGCAATTTAATCTTTGCAACGAAACTCCTACAAAAAAAATGTTGCTCGTTAACTCGAAAAATAAGACAAGTAAATCAAGAAATACAAACATTTTTTGAAGTTTTGGAAAAGATAAAAACACATTGTTTTCTCTGCACATACTGCCATTTTATAGATTTTAAACGCATTTTTCTAATGAAATGGCAATTTTGGCCAAAAAAATAATTTTCATATTTAACTCACACTGGCATCAAAATCGGCGCAGTCTTCATATATCTTGATTTTGTATCACATATTACAAAATAAATTGACTTTTAACGGCTTATTGATATTATTCGATTTGTACCTAATTTAGATATTTCTTGAATGTAATTAATTGTTCTCATTAAACATTATTGCGAATTTTCATATTTATTATTTGATCCGAATCTAAAGTTTGCCACAGAAAGAAATGAATGTAAGAATAAAATAGGAATTCATCTCCATAAAAAATTTTCAATTAAAATTTTAATATTAATGTAAACAAAAAAAAACTAGTAAAGGCGTTATCTTCGGCCGGCCGAAGCTCACATACCCTACACTGCATTGCAAGTACTTATTAAATAAATGTTAAAAAAATGTTGAAGAGGTTGAATAATTCGAAAATAATGTTGGAAAAAACTGAAAATGTCAAAAAAATATGGGAAATGTTGAAAAAAATAGAAATGAAAACCACGAAATATGTCACGCCCACTTCTCCAATTCCGCCCACTTTTGTTTCAATAAATGATATTCGTGATTGACATGCACAAACCAAATCTTAGCACAATAGCTTGTATAGTTTGCGATATGTGCCGTAATTATTCTTAAAATTTAGGGCGGTGACACACCCACTGATAAAATCCAGTCAGATTTTGATCTAAAAATAGCCTTCCATAAACAAACCTCTTACACCAAATTTCAGTATGATTGCTCATTTATTTCGATAGCTATGCCACTTAAGGTATTTTAATTGTATGGGAGGTGCCACGCCCACTGTTGGTATTGCAAAAGCTTTTGATTCATATGTACCTAATACCCAATAAAACGCTTACATCAAATTTCAGATCAATTTCTCCAATAGTTCACTTAAAATAACACTTAAAACTTTATGTTAATGAGGGAGGTGCCACGCCCACTGATGCAATCTTGTCAAGTTTCATTTAATTCCGAAGCCTCTAAACAAAATTTTATGAAGATTACTCTCGTAGCACACTATCTATAGCATTTAACGTATTTCGCGTATATGGGAGGTGCCACACCCACCGGCACAATTGTGCCAAAATTTTGCAAGAAGACACCTTTTAGCAAGTATATCCGCCTTATTAACGATTGCGTTGTTAGTTCTTTTTTATAACGTTTATAAATACTGTAGGCTTTGCCACGCCCTTAAAAGAAACTTTTCAGTACATTGACGTAGCTGGTATTCTTGACTACTTTCAGGGGTATCATCACTAAAATTTTAATAAAAATCGTATGTGCCATTTTGGAGTTATACGAAATTCAAATTTTTAATTGTTAAGTAGTGCCACGCCCACTTTTACAATTCTGCCCAATTTATGCGCAATTCAAGATTCATAAGATCTGTATTCGTGTACCAAAATTCATCACAATATCTTGCACGCTTTACGAGCTATGGCGTTATATAAGTTAAAATTTAGGCCTATGGCACGCCCCTTTAAGAGCCTTTGCAAACTTAGAACCTAGCCTAATCTTAATTTTGTTCTCATCTTCGCCAATTCACCAAGTTTCATCAAAATCGCAGCAACTTTTTTTCAAAATGGACTTGGGTATATTTACATAGAGTATGGGCGGAAGGCGTGGCCGTTAACCGATTTCGCAAGTTTTTATATGCTAGCAGCTTGCAAGAAGGTTTGACCTGTGTGCCAAAGTTTATTGAGTTAGCTTGCTTGGTTTTCTCGCAAACCTGATTTCAACAGACAGACACACAGACAGACACACAAACAGACAGACAGACAGACAGACAGACAGACAGACAGACAGACAGACAGACAGACAGACAGACAGACAGACAGACAGACAGACAGACAAACAGACAGACAGACAGACACACAGACAGACACACAAACAGACAGACAGACAGACAGAC
Organism: Meiosimyza decipiens; assembly: GCA_963680825.1. NCBI lineage: Eukaryota > Metazoa > Arthropoda > Insecta > Diptera > Lauxaniidae > Meiosimyza > Meiosimyza decipiens. The sequence continues at coordinate 59,466,595 of OY804261.1, forward strand.
AGACAGACAGACAGACAGACAGACAGACAGACAGACAGACAGACAGACAGACAGACAGACAGGCAGACAGACAGACAGATAGACAGCCGGACACAGCTATATCGACTCAGGTGGTGACGCTGATCAAGAATATATACACTTTTCCATACCTGCCACGCCCCCTCTGTGTAGGGTATAAAAATCGCCAGAGCAACAGCAACTCGAATAGCAACGAATTTATCCAACAATAACGAGAAAATCAATACAAAAAGAATGACACCTCCATGTTTGAATTCAGTCTAGTGGTTCAAGAGCTACAAAGCTTTATTTTTTTACATGCCGTAATAAATTGTAAGACTTAGAGCAGCGCCACACCCACTGTTACAATCGATTAATGTTCTTATTCATTAGAAGCTTTTGGGTTACCATAATACCTACATGAAATACAATTGCTCACATACTTAGTTCACTAAAATATAGCATTTAATGTGTTTTATTATAGTATGTGCCACGCCCACTGGTTTCATTTCACCCAATCACATTTGAGGAATATCTTGCAGCTAGTAGACAGTCGTCCATATTAAATTTAATAGCAATAGCCATATTAGTTTTCTTTTTATAACATATGGAAATTTTTGTGGGTGCTGCCACTTCCTTTAGCGAGTTTTTACGTAGAATCTTCCTTGCTCATTTAAAATCTTAAATTCTTATTGAAGTCAATAGAGCCGATTTTTCTTTACGCCTTCTTGAAAATTGCAAAACTTTGTAGGGCAATATCTCAAAATTAATTATTTAGCATAAGAAACCTCAAAAATGCGTAAGTCGGCCAATTTTTAAAACTTTTGCACGGAACATAGACCGTTATGCTCGCCCTTATCCCTTGCACGGTCACATTTAAAGAATGACCGAGGTACATAAAGCCCGTAGGTACGTTAAACTGCTGTCAGCGTAGCGTAGTCAAGTTCTTAAAATAAAAAAAAATTCAAGTTATAAATACCTCTCGACTGGTTTTCTTCTGAACATTGCTTCCATTACTACCAGCAAAAGCAATGGATAAGTCCTAAATAGAACGATGGAAATCGTATTGAAAGATTTGTACATCTTACCACAGTGTCGAACCGAATACTGGAAGTATAAGCAGCTGATAATCGCATAGTTTCATCTGGCATGCCAATACCTTTTAGTTCGTCTCAAATATAATTGCGTTGAATGAAATACACAGATTGTTTAGCAATTCTAGAACAGCAAACATCGCATTTCATCCGTTTATTACATTATAATGTTGAAGGGATTTATTCTACCAATATGATATCAAATCCAGTCTGATTTGGTCAACGAAGCTTATTAATGTGATCAACCTTTTTTTAAGGCAGATTGACCAACTTTATAGCAATACAGGACCTGCTGATGCCTTTGCAAATGTGATAATCTTTTAAATTTATTTTTTTAAGCTTGACAATTATCCAAGTTATTCACTAGAAAAGTTTCTAATATCCAAATTTTATTGAAGAAAGGTTAAAATATTTGCGCGAAAAGGTATGCGTCGACAGTACTTACTTAAGCATCTGCCGCTCATCAATTATGAACACCTTTTGACGCTTGTGCTTAACCTTTAATTAATCACAAAGTCTCCTAATATCTTGAATGAACTATGACCGTTGCCAATTTTAGTTAACTTGATAAGTTCGCCTCTTGATTAATGAACTCTTTCGAAACTGAATTCTAGAAACTTGCACAAATCCATGCAAACAAGTTTTGTCATCTTAAACTTAAAGAATAAATCTATTTGCATATTTGACTTGCACGAAACGAACCAAGCCCCAATCATTGCACCCAATTCAACTACACAATGCTGTATTCAAATGCAGCTTCACTTCAGCCTCGTATGCTATTTGCTGCGATCTTACTAAGTACTGTCATTTCCGTAGCATTTAAGTGTCTATTTCGTTGTGCACTGTTTTGCCGGCCGGTTTTTGGCAGTACCGTTGGTAAAACTTCTGCTTTAAAACTTTAATGTTGATTGCAGACAAGTGATTGGGTAAAATTCCAGCGCATTGAAGAAATTGAAATCGATTTGTATGAAGTTGGCTAACGATATCGGTAACTACATGGCATTGGCAATGTCTTTGGTACTGATGAGTAGCATTTTGGAAGGTGGTTACTTATCGTTGCGGATCATTGATAAGTTTGTGATTTCTAGTTGTGGTTAACTTGTAAATAATTGGGGGTTACTTATTGCTAGATTTTGTTATATTTTTCAGTAGGTACGCGCAAATGGTTAACATACGCAGTTCACAATTGTGAAGGTATTAATTAAAAATGCTTTTATATAGAACTCTGGAGTCTTGGTTGCTGAAGGTATATTTTGCATTAAAATTAAAATTACTGCAAGGTTAACTTATAGAAGGTGAGTTACAAATGGCTCATAATTGACTTGTTACACTTTAAAGATCAGGAATTTCTTTTGGAAATGAACGGCTCTATTGATTGTCTTATAGAGTTTAATTTACCTGCTGTAGATGACATGTTGATATCAACCTTAGCCCAAGGATCGTATATCCAATTTACATATATTCGTTTAATATAATTGAATCATTTTGATATTCTCAGAAATTGCAAAACATACATTAGATGTTTTAAAGATAATTTACGTTAAAAGCCAAGAAACTGACTGTTGAAGTCCTTGAAAAGCCTTTGCGCAAAGCCAAGGTATATTTGCACAGAAAATAGTAAAAGGTTAAGTCAATATCTGGATATATATATAGCACCTACATAAATAATAAATTTCCTTAAGAAAGTCTCCTGTTTCTTTAAGTAAAATGTGCCTTAAATGATTTGATCCAAACAACGCGTGTGCACTCCAAAATTTGTGACGATTGCATTGAATTGCAGGACAATGATGTTAAATGCAGTGCAGTGGCTTCTTTTCAATCAGCTTTCTTTTATCTATGCGTACTCATTCAGTCATTTTACCACCATAAAAGTATTATTATGATATTGTCATCATCGCTGTCTTCCAGTGATCTCATAGCGAAAACCTTTCTGAAAATTAAGGAATGACGTAATGAGTAGAGCTGGCAAGCAACGAGGATAAATGCAAGAACTTGTTGTCTACTGACAAACCAATATATTTCCACTGTCCGAGACAAAATCTGACCAAAGCTATAATGTCGAAGGTACTTCAGGTCAAGGCACTTATCTAACTAAGTGTTGAAATCAACTCTACAAACAACAGCTTGGCGGTGATCCGATAAAAAGTAACCTTAAGGAATTGATATACAATTATGTGAATAAAGTCAAAATACTCGTAGAGACTACAAGCTTTAAAAGAAAGGTCAGGTAGAAACTTTGTTTCTGAAGCCAGGTGACCAACGCCATCAGATCACATGAGGTTATAAGAAGAGGCTTCTTAATTTAAGGCCATGACCCCGACATGTATTGTTAATCGCCAAGTATTGGAATGGAACGCGTGTTATCTGTTTTTCTTCGTACTTAATGATTTATGTCTCTTTTAATATTTCTTACTGCGGTTTCTTCACAATTTTCTCTTCAAGGAAATTTAACATCATAAGTCTTATCGAAGTTCGGTAGTTAGTCGTTAGAATATACATATTTGTCGCCTGAAGCCTTGCTGTACTTTTTGTAGCCGAGATTTTTTTGTAGACATCTACAACTGTAATATGGTGAACGTCCAATCTAAGTCTGCTTATAGTGTCCTACGAAAATGCCATGTTATCCCAAGACATGTATGGTGTGATAGTCTGATGAGTTGCGTACCCAGTGTATGAGATAAATTTTCAAATCAATCCTTCACCAAACGCTCTTCCACAAATTTAGAGTGATGTAACCCTGGAAAGGTATCATCATATATGTATGTAACCCTTACTCTGTTTCATTTTGGCGGAGGTAGACATTTATTGAGACTTAATACTGTCCGTTTTTCCTTGATTTCGTTTTTGCATCGCGTTTTTAAAAATAGCTTTCACATTAGAATTATTGTTTTTTTTTACTGGCTACTTTTCGTTTGACGTCAGCTGCGTGAGCTGCTGCCACGCCTCCACAAAAAGCTCTTCTTTTATTCTTTTTTTTAGATTTCCGTTCTTAATTAAGTTGTTAACACATTTCATTAAAAAAAAATTACTCTAACACAAAATTACTCACATCGCTTTGAGATTCCATTTTGTGGTTGCTTACTTTGTTGCTTTGTTTACTTTTTCTTTCTTAGTTATAACAGCTGTTTGATGTTGCATTTTTTGATGACTGTAGCAATTTCTGAAACACCCTGATTATTCATTCACAAAGCACTTGTTTTTGTAAAAAAATGACTAGGACTCTTTTTTTATAGAAAACGAGGTTCGAGATGTTATTAATAATGTAATAATAGGGAGCTAGTTATAGGCTCAAAAACGAGAAAACTGAATAACTATGGTGAATTATAACACTCTTCAACATAAATAACAAGAGATTTATGGATCTCAAGTGCTTTGCTTTCACGTGATATATGAATATGAATATTAATAGCAATTTTTTCAATAAAATTGTAAATATAGGACAGTGATATAGGGTGCTCACATTGTTATGTAATATTTTCTCCCCAAAATATGGCTTAAAATTTATGTCGCTGGTGTAACTTGTGAGATTCCTTACTAATTGTTGGATTAAATATCTTCTATGTCAATATTGTTAGCGAATGCTTGTAGCTTTTAGACTTAACTTCAGTGTAAAGAGTATACCTAATTTTTGTGCCGACTTTTTTTTCGCACGTCCCACAAATATCTTCGCATGATATCTACCTTATTCTTGACTCCGCTGCTTTAGCTTCGTAATTTCAGGCAAAGTGCTACTGTCAGAAGTATTTGAAAATAGCGTGACAATTCTGGAATTTTTGCACAAGGAGGTGACTTTGCGAAAAAATTCCAATCTAATTGCTGCGTTTAGCAATGATTGTTAATTTAGTGTTGCAAGGTAGCCACAACATATGCACACATGCAAGGTGCAGCAACATGTCAAGTAGTTAATTATTGTTTTCCTAATTCAAATCATAGGTTGCCATCTAGTGGTGAATTTATTACAGCAATGTCTCGCCAAGTCTTTGACATTGACGGGAGCCTCCTTCCCGTATTTATTTTTTGTGATCAAATATATAGCTTTAACAAATACATACATATGCTTCTTCGTAGACTTTCTCACTTGCTGTCAGTAATTACTGGCATCAAGAACGCCCACTTCGTATATACAGATAGTTTGCGTATGACAACAACAAAAAATCCTCGTATCTTCTAAGCCTTTCTTTATTTTCGTAATTTACGGTAACAGTGCACAGTTAGGAACATGAAAAATCCCCGTATGTTTGTTTGTGGTTACAACCCACTTTCTGTTGTCTTCACACATCATTTGTGCAGACAATGCAGACACAACAAATGCAACAGCAACAGCAACAACGTCGACGACGACGACACAAAATCGTCTTGACCTTGCGCCATCATGACAACGGTAAAGCCGGCTTTCAGCACAAATTTGTATTTGTTTGCAAATGCAATTCAAAAAAAAAACAAAAAGAAAGATAAAAACTGCATAAAATAAATTTCGTTTGTCCTGTTTTTTATTCGTTTTTTCTTTACTTTTACGACCCACTGTACATTGGCCTTATGAATTTCATTTGTGACTCCTTCATTGTTGTCAATTACACTGAGCAACAAAATGGCTTTGATCTATTAGCATTGTCTATTTGTTTGTCCCATAAAATTTGGAATATATTTACATTATTTTAGGTAGGGCTGGGGGAATATCGATGTTCATCGCTTTCATGCACTTTCTAACAGTATAGAGCTTGGTCCAAACAATCGACTGTTTGGAAATATTTCAAGCAATCCCAAGACAAACAGAGTGCAATTTGTCAAATCAGAGGTTGTTAAGAAAACGTTGCTAGCAATGGGAATACATGCAACCAATTTGAGAGATCACCTAAAGAGGCAGCATCCAGTCGAGTACGGCGTTGTCGCTGGAAAAACTGTAGTGAAAAGCTCTGACAGCGAAAATGACCCCGCTAAAAAGTTTTCAATCCGTCCAAGTAAATTTAATCCTTTTCAAAGCTTTCTTCGCATGCTATTTACACATTTTTTGAATTAAATACCGGGTTTTTAAAAAAACTTTGGTTAAGATTTCAGAAAAATCGTCCTATCTACAAAATTATAAATGAAATTTCAAAACATTGCTCACCAATATTGTAGGCCATTAAATTATCTTTCTTATTACACTCATATTTTTGAAATCCATGTAGGGGTTTCCAACTTATAATAATTATTACAAAAGCTATATCAGCGATACTTTTTTTTTTATATTGTTTGTATACTTTTAACCCTCTACTTCTCCTAAAAAAACATAAAGTTGGAGAATTTCAGCTAAAGTAAACTCAATTCATAAATGCTTAACTATTTTTTTCAAAATTAATGCTATAAATCCATCAGTAATGGAGGGGGGAATTCCGATGTTATCGATTTTGACATCCATACAAAAATAACTGAATAGTCACACTAACACATAAATTCGAGTACAGGATCTTGACATAATTCCAATTGTAAAGGGGTAGGGTAACTCCAGAAGATTTTTTATTAATTTTTATTTGAAATCTATTGAATCTAAGTCTAAGTTTGTTGACATTCCGTTAACTTACTAAGCCGCTTACGTTATTTGTCTATTTACCATTGGACCTGATTAAGCCAAAATTTCATTTAAAAAAAAAATACATAAACAAAAATCCACAGATCACCATCAAAGTTAATTTGTAGTTGGGAACAGTAAATATTTTTCATGAGCTCTATAGCTGCACATATCTTCGATGTTAACCAATGTAATCGTCTGACGTGAAGCTTTTCTCCGTTTGCTGCTATTGCCCAGCTAAGCTATTTGTTCATTCGTTCGTTCATGATTTTGCACAAAAAATTATAATGTCTGTCCGGTGATCTGTAGCTCCAGCTGCTGGACTGACTGCTTAACTTGTAACTAATTCCCGCCATCTATATGTTTAGTTGTAAATGTGCGTGAATGTGTGCGAATAGACCACCTGCACTGTCGTTGACTTCAATGCGCATATTTTTTAATGCATCTAAGTCGATGGCTATTCGCGTTATTTTTTGGTCTTTTTGGGTGCGCTAAAATTTATGAGCTACAAATGAGTCCTATTGAGTCAGAAGAGGAGAAGATTGAACGTCTGCTTCTACGACTGAAGCAGACAATTATCGCCTGTTTTCAAGTGCAGTCGATTTTTATCCGCTTAAGGCAAGATTTAGATTGATATATGACATATGCGATGATGAACATTTTTGGCGAGGTATTAACATAATGTACAAATTTGGATTGGATTTTATGCAACTTTTACAGTCGAGGTCTAGCAACTGAGCAGTATGATTTGCATGGCAAATTTATCCAAAGAATTTGCTGCAATATTGGGAGTTAATTGTTATTTAACTATGTGGCCTTTATATATTTTGAAATGTTCCATGCAGTCGCTTATATGTGTAGCTTATTGCTTTATCTCATATTTCAGTAGCATTAACGCGTCCGATGAGATTAGAAACATCATTAGAATCGCATGATGAAAATGAGATACGACAGAATATCAGCCCAAGACGAGTCGTATATGCTTGCCGGTACGGTTTGGCTATATTCTTATATATTCTACAAAACTTTGTCATATTTAAAAAAGCAACATAAATCTTTTAGAAAATGTTGCTTTATTTTTTCCAACTATGGAGATTGAAAAGTGTTGAAGCCGAGAAAAATTCTTAGGAAATCGGGTTTAGTGACTTTGTAAGTAACAACCGAACGATGTCAAGTTTTGTAGTAAGTCTTAGAGAACTGATATCCTTAAATACAAACATTATTTTGATGTGGGCCCCCATATTGTGAAACCTTGGTACAGACCATGATAATGCTCATAAAATCTTTTAGTAAGTGTTATGATAGCCAATATACATAGTTTGGCTTACTTGCTATAAGATATATTTAAACTGAAAGTGTGCGATGCAGTAATAGTGACGCTGACAACTCCCATTCAAGCAAATAAACGTCTAATGTTATACAAAGTGATCTAAGTTAGCAAATCTTGGTTACATCTATATTTCTATACTATTATATAGCTAAACTGACTTACTATAATGGTTTGTAACGCTTTGTCGCAAAATATACTGATCCAATTTTAATAATTTCTTTTTTAAAACAACATATTTGTGCTAAAGAACGTTATTGCATACATTTTTTTAATCTTTTTTAAAGCTAAATATTTTTTTTTTAATATTAACATTTTGCAAAACCTCTTACAAAAATTGTCGTTTAATTTTTCGCAGCTGATGCTTATGCTGCTTCTTGACCTCTGTGTTGTTATTGTTGTTTTTGCTTTTCTAAATTGTACCGTTTGTCTCTGGCTTCGAAGTTCAAAGAACAAACTCTCCTCAATTGTTTTTGTTTTTTGTTACTTTTTGAGGGAGAATATAGAATGAGATGTTAAGTGGAAAAACATTTAAACGTTGTTTTTAGTCAACTATTCCTTAGATCATAAGTAGGCACCAGTAGATGTCGCTTCCATGATGTAAGTTTTGTACAGTACCTGATGTATTGGAAAATACACACAATATCGGTATTTCAATACCAAAGAATTGATGATAGAGTACGGTTCGTTTAGCAGCCTGTCTGTTAGTCATTCTGTTTTTCGGTCGGTTCGTTTAACAAATTCAACAAATTAATAACTCACATAAGCAACGGTCATAACGAGTAAAAGCAAAAAACGGGCGTGGGGGTACACCATCTGCTTGTGATGAGTGGCAGCATACAACTCGTTTGTCATAAATTACAAATTACAAGAAAGTAACAAGTAAACAAGCAGAAAAAATTAAACTGACAATGCGGGGAAAAAAGAAAAGTTTTGATTAAAAAGCGAGCGCAAGGCACGCAATAACGCAATTTTGTAATGATAATGAAATTACTTTAAATGAACGTGGAACGGGCGCAGTTGCCAAGCAGATAAAACTAGTTACATGCAAAAGATACAGAGTTAAAGCTGCTAAGATGGACAAGCGTTTATGCATGCGAATTTGCAGAATTCATTAAAGAAAATATTTAAACTATGCACATCAGACAAGAAGATACGCGCAAATGTTGATTTTTATCAATTGCATGATCTGCATCTGTTTGCCTTAGAGTTACCATATGTCTGGTAGAAATTTCGCCCAACCTTAGGAATTAGAGTCGTAAGATATTTTCAGGTTGCCGCGTTGCCACGTAACTTATAAAAAAAGAGTACGGATATGCTTATCTGAAAAAAAGGGAAAAAGTAGTTCGTTTTGACCCCGTTAATGGTTTCATAAAGTAAAATTTCTTTTCAATGTATACGAGTATAACATAACCTCAAATATCTCCAAAATTCGTTATTTTCGAACTTCTAAAATATCTCGCCATGGGGAAATTCTGACCTCGAATTCGTGTCAAAATTTTCGGGAAATTATATTCTGGGTAAAAAATTTGTTGACCTGTGTCATGAACCGAAATACAAAATTTCATCATAATAACTTCAAAAGTTCTCGAGACAACTTTTCAAACTTGAAGATTTTGGCGGTTTCCTTGTTAAAGCTCTACAAAACTTAATCAAATTTCAATTTTATTTTTTCTAATGGATGTATCAACAATGTTTCATTCAAAAAGGCCAAGCTGAACCGCATATAGAGCTCATAATCGCATTTCGGTTAACGTTTCAGTATTAACCTTCAGAAACTTTGTACCGCAGTTTTATATATTTCACGTCTAAGGAAATCCTTAGAAACAAGTTTTTCACTACAAGCTCTATACTATAGGTCATTGGGATTGGGTGCCGCATTTTCTAACCATATATAGTAATCTTAACCGCTTTTATATCTTAAGCAAACTATCCATTAATACAAATAAATATCTTGCACTTTCAACTAATTTTTGACCAGAATAAAAAAAAAAATATCAAATTAAAATTTAAGCAAATTTTATTGGGACCTTTCTCTCATACAAAATTTGCGCGGTGCTTTGTACAAAATTTGCGCGGTGCTTTGTACAAAATTTTTCTCTTCGCCCATCTCTTTTACTAAAATTTTCTCTAGTAAATATCTCTAGCATTTATCAATTTTGAATTCCCCTCATCTAAGCCATTTTGTTTAAGATCCTGATAAATAAAAATTCATCATCTGGCAACACATTTCATCATGATCATATCAGTATATGGATCTCATTCATGATCATCATCGTGCATCTCCCAATTGTGTCTGTTAGTGCGCCAGACAAATCAGCGCCAATGAGTTAAAAACATATTAATAGCTTTTAAAGTGGGTGTATGTTGGCTTGGGCAGCACTGATCTTTGAAATGATCTTGAGATCACTTGTGATCGCCTTAAGCACAAAAGAAAGACCGTTTAATAGAATTTTTATTAAAATTAATGCTATTTTTTCATAGAATTTAGAAAGAAGTCTTGTCTGTGGCTAACGAGTTGTTTTATTCATCTTTTGAAAGATACAATTATTTTGAGCACAATTTTTTTTTTTTTATCTATATCTATTTGAAATGATTGTGCTTAATCTAATTTTAAAATTTTGTAAGTAAACATTTGCATTTATTAAAATGAAGTTGGGTACTTTCTTTTCATAGGCACTTTTTCCTTTATAAAATGGTTATATTTATTCCTTTGTTTGATTTTTGCAAAGTTAATGTGCATGATTTAATTTGTTGTATAGGTACATATATCATGTCGTATCTGTCATGCGATTGGGCGTTTCCTGAACATGATTAAAAACATCAGGTACATGGTCGTACATAAGTTTTCACACTGTTTAAGTGACGGTTTTTTAATTGAATACAACGCTATTGCATGATGCGGAAAATTGTGCGGGAAAATCATTTAACGATATCGCTTGAGGCTGAGTATAAGCATTTGAGAGAGTGTGAAGTAAAAGTTTGGATTTGCAATGGAGCTAGAGTTTTATTTTAACTTTCTAGCTGAATCTATAATAATACCCTTTCTCGCACCGAAATCATTAACTGTTACTAATGTACCGGTAAAAAAGACCAATTTCATTCAAGAGACTTGCTTGCCTCGTTTGAAAGCAAAGGCTTTCAATTAGGATTGATAATCCTAATGCTAGTAGTTTTTTGCAAGCAGCAATTTTTCGCTTAAAAATGTTTTTTTTTTCCTATAAATGTTGTTAGATTTTAAGAGTTTTGAAAACGATTATCAAAAACAAATGGTTCGTAGAAACTAGAGACTTAACATATTCCGAAAAAAAAAAATTCCAAAGGTCGCACATCACACAATTTTGGCGAATATTTAATTGCTTTTAGAATTGCAACAAATCAATCGAGTTTTGAGTGAATTTATTTGTAAAGTTTAATTTTAAAGGGATTCAATAAATTTACAATTTTCGGACGATGTTTCTATATAAGTCAACATAATGAAATGGCAAACAACACTGAGTATAAATAACAACAGCGTTCCCAAATTGGATTAACTTTTTGGTGATTAATCCCTATTGAACGACACTCTAACAGATCATCATTTTCCTTCGCTTAGTTTTATAGTTCTCAATTCGTTTATGTTAATTTTATAACAAAAAAATTAACTTAAAGCCATAACACAATATAATCGCTAGATTTGTTTTGTTGTTGAAAATGTTGTGGAGGAGGGCAGTGTCGAATATAATTTTGTTTCAAAAGTAAGAAGTGAAGCGCCTCTAACGGTACCCTTATATAAGAGTATTAAAAAATGTGTTCTTTAATGTTGTCACGACTGAGCCGTTACAATGAATTTGAAATGGAGATAAATTGATTTCTGAAGAAGGTTGGGCAATTAAAAAATGCTATTCCAAACAGTATCGAAATGTAATGAGAAAGAAATATCGGATATAATAATAATCGATATTTGTAACCCTTTCGACCGCGAATTTTTTCCAGCAGTTCTAAAATTTTTTTTTGTTACTGAAATCATGAAATACTTACCTAAGAAGTTCATGTGAAAAATCTTAAGTCGCCACGCCCTTTCGTTTGGGCCATATAAAAAGGTTTATGTCCGAAGATATGTCCATGCCCATAAGATGGAGAAGGTGCCTTCACTAACATACATCATGATATCGTACACCATGGTCATTTGTGGGGTGATCCAAAACACTGTCTACTATCTCAAATGTTTTGAATCTTAACCTTAGAAACTTGATCAATTTGATCGTTTTCAGTTATTCATTTGGTTTATCGTTTTCCTCCTCAATAATATTTTCCAAAATATCGATTTCGTTGCTCTCTCTTCTTTCCACAATACTTTGTTAATTGCTCTAATATATTCCCGACTCATTTCCCACTGTCCTCATCTGTCGAAACAGTTCAATCGAACTCCAAAAATTGTTAAATTTCTTCCTTGGATATAGCTTTTCCTGTGGTCTCATAGCTAAAACAATAATTTTTTGTTACCTCTGTGTCACTATGGATAATTACTAAGGACCACACGAGTGCATTTTCAATTGGATACGGAGATAGCTTTAAACAAAAATAGTGAAATTCGATAGCCGAAAAATGAAATAGAATTCCGATATATAAAAAGAAAAAATATCATCGATAACTATCGAAGAAAATATCACGAAAATCGAAAATAGATATATTTTGCACAAGCATAATGGGCAGTGTCACACTCCTAACAGGATAATTCCTTTTCAACGCTGAACTAATAGGCCGATTTTGATGAAATTTAGTATGGCTATATGTTTTGAGTGAGCGGTACTAATGTACCGATTTTGATTAAATTTGGTATGGAGATAGATTGCACCTTAAAGAAGGGATAACGATAGGGCAACATGATATCATGGTAAAATGGTGCTGAACTGAACTAAATTTAGGAATTCTCTCATTTTCACTTATTGACTTTTCAAGTGATAATCACTTATTTTCTACAAAATCAAAAAAAAAAAAGTTTCTTCAAAACTCTGTCTTACATTATAAAAAAAATTACTAAAGTTGCTTGCTAAGGTCTTCTCGATAATAAATTTATTCAAAACAAATGTCTGTTGTCTGACCGAAATTGAATGTTTTTGCTATATCGTCAAAATGAAAGGAAAACCATAAATAATTTTCATTTCATTTCATATGAAATTTTCTCACCATTTCATTAGCATCTGCTTGAGAGTTTGTTTTTAAAGTGTTACGGCCTAAAGTTTATGTTCAAACACGGCGTAACAAACTGACGGTGTCTGTCGGCAAGACGTTGACATGATACACAAACTGACTTGCTGCGCATACGTGGTTTAACGATTGTATGTCTGTCTGTCACTGTACATAGCTATTTTTATTCCAAATTGTTGTTGTTGTTATTGTCATTGCAGTCTGAAAGCGAAAATATACTTTTTAAACAAATTGCGACTTAAATTTTCGCCTTTTTCTTTAGTGCCTTAATTGAGAAATGAACTCACGTTAGTGTCAACAATAATACAATTTTTTGTTCAAAAAAGTTACACTGATTTGTGAAAATAATTTTTATAGATATGATGAACTTGAACTTTTAACGCTCAACGTTTTAAAAGTTTCAGCTTGCTGAAAGTTAAGAAATAAAAACAATGATAAATGGGTGCTTGCAGTAAAATTTAATGATTTCTCATAGTCGAAAATGACTCGAACTCAGAGTTAGGATATTTCTCTTGTGGTAAATGTTCGATTATTAACACTGTCGTTAAAAGTAAAAATGCTCGTTCTGTGCCAAGTATTGAGGTTTCCGATTTTACTGACTTTTTTTGTTTTTGTGGATAGTATTTGACTAATGTAACATTTACCATACTCGTAAATCATTTCAGTATAAGTCGAACTATTGATGCGGGTCAATTTTTCAAAATTTATGGAAATATGTTTTATAGTTATATATATCAATGTCATCGCCTGAGTTAGGTCAGGTCAGGTAGAAAAAAAATTAAAACACATTCTTGATCAGAGCCATCACCACAGTCAATTTTGCCATATCCGTCTGTAGAAATCACAATTGCGGGAAAACCAAGCAGGATTAGTGAAGGAAATCGGCGTAAAGCTACACCTTCAAACAAGGTTCTTTGTATTGAAAATGGGCGAAATCGATTTACAGACACGCCTAATAAAATGTAACATTTAAAACTCTATATTGAGAAAGTTATATGATGTAGTGCAGGTATGGCCAACAAGTAGATCGAAGCGATATTTGGTCGATCATAGTTTAATTTAATTTTTTTATTTATTAAAAAAAATTTTTTATTTATTAAAAAAAATTTTTTTATTTATTTTAAAAATTAAAAAAAAGCATAATTACTGAAACGTAGTATTTTAAAATTTTAAAACAGCAGACTGAGCATTTTTTATAGTTCAAAACTTGAGCACGATTAATAAAAATTATCAAGTTGGTTTTACTATGTAGATCGCGACACATTTTTGAGATAAAAAGTCGATCTTAGGCACATACAAGTTGGCAACCCCTGATGTAGTGCATCCAAATTTATTAACAATTATAGGAATAACTTAGACAAGATCTGGAAAATTTTGGCGAATTTCGACGAGTAAGCGTGTTACTTCATATACAAGCATACACCTGAAAACGCTATAATGGCTGATTTTTATTAATAGTATACTGTTAGTATAAAATTTTAGAAAAGATTCGGAAAAGCTCTGAACTGGAACATGGCGTGGCACCCTCCAAAGGAACACACACTTTGAATCGCTGTACTGAAAAAATAATTTAAGGTAATACAACCAAATGTCACATAATTACCAGAAATTTTGCTGTCTAACGCCGGAGTAGAGGACATGGAGGCAAATATATTTAAGTATAGTACATACATACATTGTAACTTTCCTAAACTAAGAAATAAACCTGGACACCGCCTGATATGTACACCGGCGAAAATATCGTTAGAAATAGCGCCCGAGCAGGGACTCTGAAAAGTGTAAAAGAATAAAAAACTAAGCCACTAAAACAAAAACTAAAATAGACATACACAGTGAAAAACAAAAGCATTGTAGGTCAGCTCGAAAATATTTAATGAAAAAATGGACAAGTTTCAGTATTTGGACACATTCAAAAATCATTTGGCAATATATGCTCTCCATTCCATGTCAATTGAGTGAACATTTATGGACAATAATAACCCCGAACACTCCACCAAAGTAGTAAAGAATTGGTTTTGTTTGTAGAGGAGAACGACATTTCGGGTTGGCTAGCACAGAGTCCTAACTTCAATCCAAATCGGAGTCATGGTTGAACTCGCAAGCAAAAACTATAGAAATATGGACAATCTTTGGTCTGCCGCACAGAAAGCTTGGTATGACATTTCCAAAACGAAATGCCAAAAAAACGGTGGATGTTATGGATCGCAAGTGTGAAGCTGTCATCAAAAACAGAGCCGCTACAGCACAAAATATGAATGCTATAAATATTCGTGCATATCAAAATATCAACAAATGCAATTTTACTACAATTTCTTCTCTTCTTTCCCAGATTGTGCTATTTATGTGTCCAGCTCACTTCATCAGTTTTTTTTATTTTAATCAATTTTGATTTTTTATCAACGAATTATGGCTGAATTTCGTATTAATATTAAATATGATGAATAAACTTTTGCAAAAAACCAAATACTTGTTGCTTTTTTCACAAAATGTGCCATTTAAATGTCCATAATTGTACATATATATTATAATGTTAAGCAACAAAAAAAAAAACAAACACATAAAATTCTTGCTTCAATTTATGTCAAAAAATCTATTTTCATTTCGCCTTTTGTCATAACTTCGTTAAATATTTTTGCGTCATTTTCTACACTCGTTTAAGTTAAAGAGATTCTACGAAATTAAGGTAAAAAATTACTTTACTTTGAAAATTCCGAAATTTAATTAAAGTACAAATTGTGCAGCAGTAAACAAAGCTGTAAATTGCAATTGCAAATGATACAAAAATGTGGCTAAAAAAACCAGACCATTGTGCTCTTGGAATATTGTGTGTTGACTTAGATATTTGGCACTGATTTCAGTTGCAAATTTTCCGTTTACAACGTAAGCAACATCCGGAAGTCAGCTTTCTTTTTGTGAGCTCTAAGTGCTTGAGAACGCTGAAAAAAACAATAAGAGAGCGGCACAAGTTTTACCTTAAGTTATTTACTCTCAAGTTAACATTTTGTGTAGCAAAGGTAAAAGATATATTTTTATCAAAATAGTTAGCAGCAAATTCAATTAACTCGTTTAAAACATTATTTCTTAGCATGCATTATAAAAAATGCTGGATTATCTATTAAAATATTCGATTTTAAAACTCCATTAACAAAATCATATTTCTTATTTTAAAATGATTATTGTGATGCCCAAGTTTGTAACTATTGAACCGTAAACTTCGAGTTTGAAGTTATATCATGCATAAAAATTTCCGGTAAGCAATAACAAAATAAACTTAATCATTGTCTATGACTAAATTGCTTCTCAATGTGAGATGTGACCCACCAACGTCAATCTTTAGTAGTGAGAAAATAAGCTGAAAAGTTTCAATTGAATACAGTGGTTCTCAATTAACTACGATTATTATAATATGAAAGCTTTATCTATATATTTCTATGTATTATTTTTCTTATGTATAAGATTTAAAGTATCTGTGCCTTAAAATTAAAAAAAAAAAATGATAAATTAGAATTTAGTAAAAACCCTACCTCAAAAAAAAGGCTTGGACTTATATATATTTACGAGTCTCTAATACCCGCTTTGGAGAGGTGTTCTTTTATTAACGCAGGTGAGTGAAAACACTCTCGACGGCATACATGAACGTCTGTTTCGTTAAGTTAGTTAGAAAATCGGAAAATAGTTGAAAAATTTCAAAATAATCGAAAAATATTGAAAATGTCGTCATAAAATCCTAAAAATTCCAACAATGTCGAAAAATGTTGAAAAATTCAAAAAAACTTGATATATTCAAAAAACGTGGAGAAATTCATAACACGATGTAAAATTCATTTGCGCAACTCCCGAAGTGGGCGTCACAGAAATTGTACGGCTCCTGCTGACTTTTGTGGAATAAAACTTCCGAAAAGACAAAAACAGACTCAACAAACAATCAATAACAGAGGGGTCACAATGACACAAAATTGAAGTCACACTGAATTTGGTTAATACCATAAATAATGCACTCTAGCATAGCATACATTCCATATTGGGTGACATCGTAAGGTTGGCAAGTTTTCCTTTTGCTTCCTTTTTTGTCTTAAAAACATCAAGAGAATGCAATATTTTCTTTCACAAAATATTAGCTGTTTCACTTACTCGATAGATTTTAAAAATGTTATATCTAACATTATCGTGGAGCATATAAATCAAAACTGAATATGACGATTTCCTCTAAAACAATTAATTAGTCGCTTACAAGGTTCGCTATGATCACAATCAACGATCAACACGATCATAAATAATTTAATGTTTAACAAAGACGCCTCAATATTTTATCAATAGCCAGCGATCTTAAGCGACAATTTAAATTGTCGTAGCTGTACATATGAATATGGCTGAGCCTCATAATTAATATTTTTTATTATGTTTTCTTGATAACTGGGGTTAGGCACAATCATTCTTTTATGTTATGGAACACTGATTACGCACCGGTATATATAACCAAGTGGAGTTTATTTTGGAGTGTCTGCCGTCTGTCTAGTTTCAGTTTTTGAGTTTATCACCATTACTGTGGTACGTGCTTTATATTTTACATCAATAAACATGAATATTTTTAAATAAAAATATTGCGTGCGCATACAAATTCTGACCTATATGCGCATAGGTATGAAAATTAATATTTTTTTATTCCTAGAATGATCAACGCCCTTTTTCCAACAAAAATAAGTTTGAATTCTCATTTTGTAGCCAATTAAATTTTTGTTTAATTTTCATTGTTCTAAGATGTCTTAAAGTAAAACATGGGTAAGGTCATATTATTTGGATACTGATGTAAAGAAGAACTTGTCAGTATTATTAATTTAATTTTTTGCGCAAATTGTGACTTATTTGCAATCAATACGAGCATGACTTATGAAATAACTCAATATTTATTATTCAAAGTTAATATATTAATTCTGATACACATATGTACATACATAAGTATGTGTACATATCAGTTGACTTAATTTATTTATATCAACCGAAATTTTGCGACATTCGATAAGTTGTATTTATTTAATTTATTGCACAGATATTTCATGTAAATATTTAAAAAGTAAAGTAAAGTCAAGTTAAGAATTGAATTATCGAAATTTTAGATTATTTTAAGCCTTTGCATATGGTCTGATATCATGTGTTTTGTCATATGATGGCAATACATTTTTTTTTTTAGTACAGAAACTAAAATTTTAAACAATTTAATTTATTTATAGTTAAGTGAGCACTCAGAAATTGTTATTATGTATTTTATGATAAAATAAATGTTTCTGACATCAATGGCAGTAAAGTCCTCGATTAAATTAGATTTGGCAATGTTCACAATCCACTTTGGATATACATATACAACCCCAATCTTTGAACTAATATTGTAGTTTATATAAAAAACATTTCACACACCATTAGGACTTAAAAAAATTTCAATTATAAAAGAAAGTGTATGTCTCAAAAAAGCTAGATCTTCTCTATTACGGTCGCTATATCAAATAAAAAATCATAAAAGTTCTTATTCTGCACACTCTTATATCATATATCTACCTAACTGATGGAAATTATTTTGTAAGAAAAGTAGTCAGCGTTAAAGCCCTACTATCATACTCGCAAGCGCCTTGTTAAATTTCCTCCTGGAATGATTGTCACTACCCGAGCTTCGAATAAATCTGGTAAATTCCACTTAAAAATCTGACATTCTTTTAAACACAGACGAATTTTAGTTGTAGTGGGCTAAATGGATTTCTCCTGCTAACGTGCCTGCAAGAATATAGATCATCTTGTTGTTGATCCGTTCTAATTTTTTCCTGCTTCGAATCTGGCCATTACGATTTGTAGATCCTTCATCCAGACATGGCGAAACATTTTTGTGAGTATTCGACGAATGGTTATCCTAGGCAGCTATTGTAGTGTCGAAACGATCTTTTGGCTGTATAAGTCGTCACAGGCAACGTTAGCATATATTTGACAAATTATATTGATTCTGGTAACAAATTTAAAACTTGATTATCACGTGCGAGTACATAGTCGTCGATATTTTTCATCGAAGATTTGCTATTGGAATTCATTTGTTGTAGTAAATTTTTAGCTCGCAAAATGTCTAAGAGCATGTTTCTATTTAAAATTTGGCATATCCAAAATGGAAACTTTCCGCCTGGCTAAGAAAAGTGAAAACTTTGGTGCCAAACCTTACTTTGAAACAATTCGCAATATTATCCTCGTGGTTTTGGTAACAATCGTCAGCATTACTATTCCATATACCATGCAACTTTTTTGAAATTTTTCTTTTGCACTTTTCTTGTGGTAGCTCAATGCCTACGGAAACTCTTTCTTACCGTGTGCACAATAAGATAACGATAATTTGGACGATGTGTGCCGCTAAAAGACGAACGCAAAACTAATCATAACATACAAATAATCAATCTTTAAAAACCCCCGGGAAATTGTTTTGTTCATACTGAGTTTTCAAATACGGAAATTTGTTCTCTAAAATATTGTGGGGGTAGTCGCCGCCTATGGTTCGGAAAGCAAAGTACATTAAATTTAGGGTTTGATTAGATTTTTATTTCATAATGTTGCCTAAAGTTATTCATTATGTATGAAATACAACATCATGAAGATATGCGATACAAACATACTGCTGGACTCACTTATTTGAAGGTACTTTTCGATCAATTTTCTGCTCGGTTCAGAAATAGCTGGACAAAATTGTGCTTTTGATTGTTTTAGCGTAAGGTGAAAAAAAAAACAACGGCATCAAATCGCACGATCTTAGGGGTCAAAGTATATTACCAAATATCGAAATTATGTGCTCTTAAAACTTCTGGCACAAGAATGGCAAAATTTCATATGTTTTATGGCTAATGGAGCCGTCTTGTTAAAACCACATATTGTCCAATTCAAAATCTTTTATTACAGGTCGTATCAAAATCGGTTATCATACGGCCATAGCGCTCAGCATTGGTTGCATCAATTGTACCTCCGTCATTTTCAAAGAAATACAGACCAATGACACCAGCAGATCATAATGCACACCAGACAGTTTCTTTTGCTGAATATAATGGCACCTTTTGTATGTCTTAAAATACCTATTTACGGCACTTTCGCATCTTACGTATCCACCGAGCAAGAAATGAGCCTCATCAATAAAAACATTTTTTTTTTTAAATCATCATTTATTGCCCGATCCGCGTATCTTCTGCGCATTCGGTAGACTTCAATTCTTCGGTGATTTGAATGAATAAAGACGTAAATCTATTAAAGCCTATTATGAAAATTAATGACATTTTAAGGAAACACACCTTCAGTGACTAGGTCTACTCACTATAGTTTTTTCATTAATAAGCTAAATTGTCGCTTTCTTGTGCTGATGAAAATCCAAGAGATTTTGTCGAGACGCTGATGCATTCTCAAAAAGTTACTGCTTGATGTGAATTTTGGTATGATAACAAACTGTTTATCAAATACACATTTCTAACTTCTTTTTTGGTGCTATCCTAAAAGTTAGATCGATAGCGAAAAGCCAGTAAGAATTGCACAGATTGAGAATGAGATAATACGCGTATTGGTAGGATAGCGCATCAGTTATAATCAAATGTCATCAGAAACTTAAAAAAACGTTGAAGTTGTGCCGCAAACTTTTGGCCGATATTATTTATTATTTACCAACTAACTTGATTCAATAAATAACTCAGAAAGCTCATCTCAAAAAAACATTCTATTATTTACTAATAACATCTAAAAGTCTATTTGATACACTCTTGATAAAAACATCGTCTTATCTGATTGATCAACTTCAATTTACACCAATATAAACCACAACAAAAATACTCTCTCATGTAACTCAAGAAAATTGTAGCGCCACAATTATATATTCTATCTACTTAAATTTCAAGTGTTGATTTCGATATTCTATGTATATTTTTTAAACTATTTTTTATTTGGATAGAATTTTGAAACAATTTAGCATGCACTAAAACTTATAACACAGTTTAAATTTGTAATGCAATGGAATGAGACTCAAGTACCACTTGTTGCAATGTGGTATCATCAATGACAAGAATTAAAAAAAAAAAAACAGATACGTTGTAGTATACGGATACTGCGCGTAAAAAAATTAAGGTTACAAAACATATTATTTGTTGACAAAACAACAACTGTTTCTTGTTTCCTTAAAAAAATTTCGAAAAATATGATATCAAAGTTGTCGGCTGCCCTCCCCTGAGGCTTATATGGGCAGCAATTGTTTACAATTTTTACATGAAATTTTTCAAAATAGTTGATAATATTGCAACAATGTGGAAATCAAAAATTTTAAAGTACTTGTATAAAAAATATCCAACTTATGTCTATATAAAAATATATACATATAAAGAGTATGCATTGCTTGTTTTTTAAATTATCGTAGCTCAAAATTAAAATAAAATGTGGAAAATTCTCCAAATGATTTAAATTTCGGCTTTATATGTTACAAAAGTTAAAGCCATTTAGAACTCAAATCAATCAAAATAAAGAGGAAGCCTTATACTCCGGTGGTCCCATCCGGCAAATAATGTACCGGTGATCCATTATGCTTCGAATTCCCTTAGTCACTTGTTTTCAATTACTTTAGCCCAATTATACATTATGTACTTATGTACTTTGTATTTATTTCCATTTGTAACTCAAGGCGTGGAATTTTCGTGGCGTTTGTCTGTCCGCCGGCCTGTGGAAATGACACTTTCGGGAAAACAGAGCAATATAAATTTAGAAGTGTAGAACACCAGTTGCTTGTTGTGGGAAAAACTGACTTACGCACACGCTCACCTTAGATTTTTAAATATGTTCGCGGTTATTTCACGGACAACTGAACCAAATTTCATAATTTTCATACATAAATCGAATTACAACTGAAAAAAAGCAATAAATTTCAAAACACTAAATATGGTGTTCTCTATTAGTAAATTCAAACAAAATGCACTTATGGGCCATCCATAAACTACAATACCGAAAAAACCTTTTTTGTAACCCCTACCCCCCCCCCTATAGTGACGATTCGTGACTTTACTCTATGAACCCCCCCCCCCCTTTTTAATTACGTTGCAGCATAATTTTTAAAAATATTTTCTACTAACGGATTTTAAAATAAAATACATGGTTTATTGACAATATTAAACATAAAATATTACATTTTATATTTTAATAGATATAACATATTTGAAATGAAAAATTAATTTTCAATATTTAAATTTCTTCCAAGAAAGGAATTCCCTCATATATCCAAGAAGGTATATTATCCTCAATTAAAGTAATATTTATCTTCTATATCTTCTACATCGATCCAAAATTTTACAATTTCAAGTCACATAGTATTTCGCGAAAACCCCCCGCCCCCCATCGTTACTTTTCGTAGAATTTTTCATGACCTCCCATTCCCCCAAATCGGTCACGTAATTTATGGATGGCCCCTTAAGTACTAAAATATATTCAGTCATTTCCGATCAAAAAATGGCAAGATTTGAACAAAGATGGCGTTGCATCTTCTATGCAAACAGAAAAATTAAAATGTTATACTGTAAAGGAATTGACAAAGGAATCTTTTCTTTTGCTAAGAAATTGAAAAAGTCGATTCTGAATTTCAATACAAAAGTACTTGGGAAAGGAATTTGAAATTATTCCGGGCGCAATGTTTAGGAGTCATATTGCACTTCGCTACTTTGTTCTACTCTCACTCTATGTTTGTTCTTTATGAATGGAACGTATAAATGTAAGAATAGATGCCATATGTATACTAGGTGTAGTACAGCGTTGAGAAAACCTTGGTTCCATTGGCTCCGCTTCGCTCTTACAAGAAATTCATTATTTTCATTGTTTTTTTTATATGTTTTTTATATATATTTTTTTTTAGATATTTTTTTTTATATATTTTTTTTTATATATTTTTTTATATTTTTTTTTTTATATATTTTTTTATATATTTTTTTATGTATTTTTTTATATATTTTTTTTTTTTGTTTTATATTTTTTTTCTTTATATTTTTTTTTATGTAATGGAGGTGACGTTGTCGTTGTAATGGATAATTTGGATCCGGTCTGTAGTATATTCAAATATTAGATATTTACCTAGAAAGCAAAACAAAAAAACTAGAAACAGGATGTATTTAAACTTTCGGTTTGATATTAAATTATTTGTAATAAATACTGTGTACCCTTAAGAAATGGTGCCTGGAGTTGTACTCTTGAAAAAGTTTGTTTTCGTTGGTGGTCACAGTCTTGGTGTACATGTCTATTTGATTATTGAACTATTATAATTAAGTGCGGTATACGGAAGCCAAAGGTTTTTACAGCAAAAATGCAATTTCTCAATGATTTCACCACTTTCAGTTTTGCTTGTCGTTGTTAGCTTTGGTTTCTTCTGGGATTCCTTGCAATTTTTTTTTTTTTGGGTGTATCACGAGATTGGGTACGATTAACGTTTCATGTGAGGAAATTAGTTAAGTTCAACAAAAGTTTAAAACAGGGTACCAGACTTTAAGTAATTTTTGATAAGAAATGGCGCAAAAAAATGTAAATCTCACTAAGCAAAAAATAAAACGGCCCAGAAGAGAATTTCGATATGAAAGCAGATACATTCTTAGGATTGATTGAAAATTAAAAAAAAGTTAGCGTTTGTACAAATTATATACATAGTTTTTTTTTGGTTTTCATAAAATCAAAACTACGTTTTTAAACAAAAATGAGAAAGAGGAGAGTTGAACCTTGTGGTTCCCAAATTTTCAGATATTTTTTGTTTGTAGCTATTATCTATATATGATTTACCATAAATCAATTTGCCGTGAGTCGAATTTTAAGATTTTAAGATATTTTTTATCTCTGTCAATATGAAATCTTTGGAAAGAGCTATTAGAATATAAAGTTTTAGAATTTTGTTGCATTTATATATTGAATCTGACTTGAAAATTGGTCAATGTTTGCATATTTGATTACTACTTCTATTTTCTCAGATATTAAAAAACTTTCAACGGAGGAATGAATGAATGTTCTGAGTTTTAACTCTGATAAATTGGTTCACCGCTTTTGTGCGGTTTTGAAAAAAGAAAAATACATAAAATTTTTGAAATTTTCATTTTTGGGAAAAACAAAAATATGATTTTTTTAATAGACATTTTGTTTCCTAATAAGTTTCCTTCCAGAGTTGATATACATGTGCAAAATAATAAATATCTTAAAAACATTGGTTCAACTTGTGCCGAAATGATTTGAAGTATGTCAAGCAGTACCAAATCACTCTTTCTAGTGAAAAATTTGATATAAAATATGTTTAAGTAGTAAATTACTTTATCATATTAGAAATAAAAATCCTATAGAAAAAACGCGTTGCTAGCTGGAAGTGAATTCTTAGATTCATGGCTTGCAAACGGTGTGCTAACCAACCAACTCAGTCAACGCCTACAACTTAAAAGGAAAAACTTCAAATCTTCATAGTTTTCTACTATTTTTCATTGTCACAAAAAAGTAAACAACTGCAAACTAATTTTATATTCTATTAAATTTCGTTGCCACAAATAAGTAAACAACTTCAAATGCATGTTCCAATATTTTTTATCAACGCATGAAAGTAAAAAAAAATCATACACGAAATCAAACACCAACAGAAAAAGAAACCCCATCAGAAATTCGATTTCGATAGCAAAAAAAAGAATAGATGTGCAATAAACCAAAAGCCAATTCCAAGCATCAAGCAAGAACAACACTGATCAAACGAAACGAGTGAAGCTGTTCCCATTTTGCGCATTGTTGTTATCTTGTTTGCTCGCTTCGGTTTTTTTTTTTTTTTCTGAATGGTGCAGCAATATGAATACATAGTACAAATCCCGTGCATAGCGCACATAGAAAAATACACAACCTTAAAAATGTGCGTAGAGTGGTGAGTGCATGTGTTTTTTGTTTTGGTTATTTTTGTTAAGAAAAACGACGTGCCCATTGCTGCTTCAAATGATCATTGTTTTCTACTATTTTTCATCATCACAAAAAAGTAAACAACTGCAAATTAAGTGTATTAATAATTTAATTTAAAATAATAATGATAATTTAATTCTATCAAATTTCGTTGCCGCAAAAAAGTAAACAACTTCAAATGCATTGAATATGCCAAAGTAATGAAATTGGCTATGTGCAAATGCTTCAGTTAAAGATTTCAATAATTATTAGAAACATTTTGCGAGTACAAAAAATAATTCAATAATTTCACTATATGTGTAGTTTCTTTAAATGATTTTTCTTTTAAATTTTGGAACATTATTTCATTAGTTTTCGTTAAAATTTTATTTTCCCTTACGGGTTGTCTATCATTTTGCTTTTGGCAAGTTTTCTGTTTTATTGATGTACTAACAAGAGCATTAACAAAATTTTATAAATGGCCCATAAATTTTATTTGTTTTATTAATTCATTTTGAAGATATACATTTTTTTTTGTCCGCCTTGCTATGCATTTTTGAGCCGAATTTGGTGAAGAAAGTAACTGTCAGTCATCATATTTTTTTGTGCTTTTCTGTAAACGCAAAATAATACACGATTTTAATTGTGCCGCAGTTACGGCGTTACCGTTTTTATTCGAAAAAAAAGAAATTTAAAGAATTAACATAAACTTTTTTCGGATTGCGACAATCGAAAAGAAAAATACAGTTAGCTGTTGTATATCCGGCGCCCAATGCAATCATCCTCCATTTCAATAAAAAAAAAATGTATTTACATATAAAAGTTTTGTTTTTTTTTCGATTATTTTCACTTTATTGTTGAATTTAAAATCGTCATATGCGACCATATTTGTGGTGCTGTATGTCACTGCACCAAGTTGACCGCATTTGACATTTGATGTCATTGACAGACAGTCGTACAGCAGCATAAAAGCAAAGAACAACCGCAATGTGTACTCCACAGTGTTTGTGACAGAGTTTGAAAAAGAATTCGATTGTATGTACTTAGTATGGGGTTAACTTTTGGTTAGTTGGCATTGGAACCATAAATGTACAATGTACTTGTGTACTTGTAGATAGTATATGCTCTTTTCGTCTGCGAAGTCAACGCGATTTAAGAGTTATCTTAGATAAGTTTTAACACACACAGGAAACAAAGATAAACGCACTTTTAATGATGCAAATTAGGGTCGATATGTTTTTAAAAGTAAAATGAAATAATTAACTTTTAATTTTTAACGTTAGAAGTGCGTTTTAAAATTTTATTTGCTCTGTGTATTTGACATCCATGATTAGTATATTTCTATGTCCTCACGTATTGGAAAATTCTGCAACTTAATTTTAGTTTTGGCACAACAAAAATTGTTAGAAATAATTTTAGTCGAAAAATCAAATTTTGTCGGACTGTGTAAGGTGATGGCTTAGGATTGCTGGAAATGTTCCAAGCTTTGGGTGTGGGTGCAAGTGCTCACGGAGAGATGCTACTGAAAAGTAGAATAAGTCGGAAAGTTTCAAATACATATTATTTAAAGGTAGCCAAAAGTTAATTAAACTCTAGAAGTATATCGTTCAAAATGTAAATTAAATTTTAAACTAGTAAAGGTGTTTCCTTCGGCCAAGCCGAAAGTCACATACCCTACACTGCATTGAAAGTTCTTTTTAAATAGATGTTAAAAAAATGTTGCAGAGGTTGAATAAGTCGAAAATAATGTAAAATGGTTCAAAAATGTTGAAAAGTGTTGGGAAAAACTGAAAATGCTTAAAATATATAAAAACCATTGAAAAAATTTAAAAGAAATTGAATAAGTCGAAAAATATGAAAAATGCTGAAAAATTAATAAAAGAGTCGAAGAAAATGTCGAATGAAATTGAATGGGAAAAGGTAAAAGGTTGAAAATGTCAAAAGAATATGGGAAATGTTGAAAAAAAAAGAATAGAAATGTAAAACACGAAATATGTCACGCCCACTTCTCCAATTCCGCCCACTTTTGCTTCAATAAATGATATTCGTGATTGACATGCACAAACCAAATCTTAGCACAATAGCTTGTATAGTTTCCGATATGTGCCCTAATTATTCTTAAAATTTAGGGCGGTGACACACCCACTGGTACAATAGTCCGATTTTGATCCAAAAATAGCCTTCCATAAACAAACCTCTTACACCAAATTTCAGTATGATTGCTCATATATTTCGATAGTTATGCCACTTAAGGTATTTTAATTGTATGAGAGGTGCCACGCCCACTGTTGCTATTTTAAAAGCATTTGATTCATATGTACCTAATACCCAGTAAACCACTTATATCAAAATTCAGATCAATTGCTCCAATAGTTCACTTAAAATAACACTTATAACTTTATGTTATTGAGGGAGGTGCCACGCCCACTGATGCAATCTTGTCATGTTTTATTTGATTTCAAAGCTTATAGCAACCGACACCTCCACTAAAAATTTTATGAAGATTACTCTCATAGCACACTATCTATAGCATTAAACGTATTTTGTTCATATGGGAGGTGCCACACCCACCGGCACTATTGTGCCAAAAATTTGCAAGAAGACACCTTTTAGCAAGTGTCTCCGCCATATTAAATTTCAGAACGATTGCGTTGCTAGTTCTCTTTTTATAACGTTTATAAATATTGTAGGCTACGCCACGCCCTTAAAATAAATTTTTCAGTATATTGACGTGGCTTGTATTGTTGACTACTTTCAGTGGTATCGTCCCTAAAATTTTAATGAAAATCGTATGTGCCATTTGGAGTTATACGAAATTCAAATTTTTTAATTGTTAAGAAAAGCCACGCCCTCTTTTACAATTCCTTCCACTTTATGCGCAATTCAAAATTCACAAGATCTGTATCCGTGTACCAAATTTCATCACAATATCTTGCGCAGTTTACGAGCAATGGCGTCATAAAACTTAAAATTTAGGGCTGTGCCACGCCTATTTAAGAGCCTTTGCAAACTTAAGACCTAGCCTCATCTTAATGTTGTTCTCATATTCACCAAATCACCAATTTTCATCAAAATCGCAGCGACTTTTTTTCAAAATGGACTTGGGTATATTTACATAGAGTATGGGCGGAAGGCGTGGCTGTTAACCGATTTCGCCCATTTTTATATGCTAGCGGCTTGCAAGAAGATGTGAGCTGTGTGCAAAATTTCATTGAATTAGCTTGCTTAGTTTTCCCGTAAACTTGATTTCAACAGACAGACACAGAGACAGACAGACAGACAGACGGACACAGCTATATCGACTCAGGTGGTGACGCTGATCAAGAATATATACACTTTTCCATACCTGCCACGCCCCCTTCTATGCGTTAAACGGAATGACAAAGTGCATATTTTATGCAATATTATTATTTTAAAAGAAAAATAACTGACAAAGAAATTGTTAAATTTTTAATATTCTTAAGTATAAGCTTGAAAGTTCGCACATAACAGCTGATATTTTTGATTAAAAAACGCAGAAACTTAAGAAAAGAACCACGGAAATGATGTACACGAATCATTCATGCTCCATTTGTACATCACATTGCCACTGTTTTAATGCTCCTAATAGTATTAGTGACCATTTATCGTCTATTACACTACGCTCAGCTGTTGATTTGGCTTTGTGTAATTCCAATGCACACTCGAATATGAGATTGGAGTTCACAGTGTACAAGTCATCTATGGAGAAAGTAGCTAAATTCGTTTGAGGGTATTTATTGCTAAATTCGGTGAATATGTCGTAGCATGCATTGAGGATGTGCGGAAAACTAGAGTTCATCAGTACTGTATTAAGTCGACTTGACATTTGTTTATCTAAGTCAGCACAGTTTTCCTGTGTTACGGTGCTTTCTATATAAGAAGCTGTTTTATTGGATGTTAAGCTAATGTGCGTTTCATTAGATTGTAGATCACTGATCGTTTCAAGGGTACACATGTCCCTTACTCTGCTCGTGGTGGCGTGTGTCGGAAAAATTGTTGGTTTCGTTTCTACAATTTGGGTTGTCTGCTGCTCCTTTGAGATAGCACATTCTTCTGGCTGTTTAGTGTGTTTCTGGTAAAAAGTAAATTCTTTTGAAATTTTCTTGAGTTGTTCCGAAATATTATCCATGTCTGTCATTATATTCTTAAACTGATCGGAACCAAAGTTTATTTTTTTTAATACATTCAGTTGTTCTAATACGTCTTTCAGTTGTTGTGTTTCTTGATTTTCGTTAGTCATATATTTCTGTTGTTTTAACAAATTATTTTTTTCTTTTGATATATCCATAAGTTCTTTCAATATATCATTCCTTTCTTTTGATATATTTCTGAGTTCTTCTGATACATCATTTCTTTCTTTCAACAAGTTCTTTAATTGTTCATATATATCGCTCAAAAGTGTTGAATTTTGCTCGAATACATTAATGTGACAGTTGCATTTTTTTGCAACTTTTTCTTGATTTTCTCTCAGTAGAGTATAGTATTCATCCATAGCCATATCGTAAACTTTGTACAAAGTAATGAGAACATTAGGATTACCACAAAATGTTGTAGTCATATCTCCATATTTTTGTGCAAACTCTTTCTCATGAAAACTTATAATATATTCTTCAATTTTTTTAGCTTTAAAAGCTTTTAGCATTCTATAAAATCTCAGAACACTGTATCCGAATTTTTTTATACTTTCGAAGTTGACATCATTCTTAAGACTTACAAATACCGCTTCTAAGGCTTCAAGAACATTTGGTGGTTGATAACAATTTGTGTTTCCATTTTTTGTTAAAAATTTTCGACAGATTTCTATTTCTGTTTTGCTTAAGATGTCACAGCAAGCACTTGCCATTATTCACCAATATACGCACGTATTACTCTTACAAAATATTGTTTCAAACTGGCATTCAAAGTGAAGTAGTCTTCTTATATATGTAACTATGTATGCATATATTGCACATATGTTTATATAAACATAAGTGCAGGTAAACATTTTTGAGATGAAGATGTATACCAGAAGTTACTGGCTCAGGTACTTTATATACTTTAGTATATCTGACTACGCATTTGGCTAGACATTTTTCTTTGAACTTTTAAACATCCCTGCACGTTGTTTTATTATCATTGGAGTTAATTCAGACAAACTAGTTTTTATGTAGTTAGAAAATTTTTAGTTTAATGTAAATTAGATTGAAAGCAGCATATAGAAATTATTTAAAATTTAATCCGTAGAATACTATCGTAGTCTATATTATCGTATATTAGAAACAAAAGTTAGCGTAAAAATTTAGTGTAGATGTGAAATAACTTCAAAGCAATGTAATCTTTCAATTTTTGTAGGATGAATAATTCTTATAGATGTGATCAGTTCGATCTCTCTGATTGACCAAAATTTGTATTTTGTGTACATGTGATATTGGTTATTTTTCCTCCTTAAGATTTTTTTTTTCATTAAGTTTAACGAAAATTTTAACTGAGAAATTGAAGTTTCAAACGCCTCTCTAGGTGTAGTAAAGAGTCGTTAGGGGGTGATGGATGACTTTAGCATGCCAAGAAACGTAGGAATGCACACCCTTTTTAACCTTGCCTGACAATTTGAGTTTCGCCACTCAGGAGAGTGGTAAGGGGGTAGTAGCGGAAAAACTGACAATTGAAATAATTTTTTATGGTCATGTTCGGTTTCAGCGACCTCGAAAATGTAGGGAAAAAAAAGGGTCTACCCTCTGGGTCACAATTTTTTTGTTTTGTGTGTGCCTGTGTTTTTGATCTTAACTGAGCAACATAATTTTTTGATAATTATATACTTAGTACCTACTTTGCTCGTCCTGTAAACTTTGAACGATGTATGTATGTACGTATGTTGAAATGAAATGATTTTGATGAGATATCTCATTACTTTCTCTACAAAAAAAAGTTTCATTTTCTTAATTTTGCTACTTTCTTTTGGAATTTCGATCAATTAATACAATCAGCTAAAATTTTCGGTACATTACAAAATTCCGAATATTAATGACACAAATTTTCCAAACACTGCATTTTTGTATTAAATTTTATTTGCATGTCATATCCTTACAAAAAATTATTAAAACAGTTCTCAAAGCAAAAAAGTTTTGATATTTTAGCCAAAGTTTCAAGTTTCTTATGTTTCTTCTTCATTTAATTTTCATGATTTTTAAAACTTTTGTCTGTAAAATACAAAAATAATTGGTTAAAAATTGTCTAAAGTATACCGACTGACCAATAAATTAATAGACTTAATGATGCTGATGTCATTCTGTGACGCTTATGCTTTGTCTTGGCAACCTGCTGTCCTTAGAAAGTGTGTAATTTACCGTGAATATATGTGAAAATTTACTAAGTTCACAGAAACTCACATGATTTCTTTATATGGCGACATCAATTGACAACCAGGATCGAACGATTCAATGCAATTTTAAGTCAAAAAAGCTATGACAATTAACGACATGAAAAACCACATTTCCGTTTGAAATTTAGTCCGATTCCTGCCGAAGACTCAACCAAAATTGAGTATCTCAGATAAAATTTAAATCCAGTCCTTAAATTCAAATACGATTTCAATTCTATCCCATTACGTGAAATTTTTATTTTTTAGTTCGCGTTTCCTGATAAAAAATATAAAAACATGAAAGTACGTTTTTCGACTCTGCATAGCATCTTCGCTCATGGCGCATAAAATGTTCTTGGGCAGTATAAAGCAGCACATAATGCAACTTGAGCAAAATTCCTTGGTGACAATTTATAATCAACTCCGATTCTATTCGATTTAATAAAAATAAAATAAATGACGGTCCTTGTATTTCTTTTTGAATAATGCGTGGAATTTTTATACATACTGGTAATTCCATATTTTTTTATTTCAAACAATAGGTAGCGTAGGTGTAGCGTTTACAAATGCACTCTTTCAGTGCGCCAAATTATTTTGTCAGCCTGTAAGCAATTGCAGGTAAAATTAACTTACCAAGAGCCAAAGAAGCTGTCTACCTGTTTCATTTTGTAGATGCAGCTTGAATGTCAAACACTTTTGCATATTGACATATAGAGCGTAATAAATTTTTACCTTTTATTATCTGCGGACATTTTTCAGAAACTAATCTGCATTTCCAATATAAAGACGGTCATAACTAGAAGCGATTAAAATATTATTTCGCAGAAACTGTTAAGGTATGCATGTAGTCTGCTCTTCTTCAATATTGGGTTTTCTTTGCCAACCCGACAGTAGCAAGGACTTGAGCCATTCGATAGAGTAGAGCAAGATGGGCTTATTTATAAAATAAGGTTGCTTTTAACTCAAAATGTTCATACCGTATTGGAGTCTCACTTGGTAAATAGATTTTTCAGAGTTAAACCATTGCTATATCTGATTTTCCACTTAGAGCAGGAGTACCGCAGGGTCCCTTTCCATATGTTTTAATAACATCAGATATTCCCACAAATTAAATGTTAGTTAGCTCTACATTTCTGAAGATACAGCAATTTCGATTCGTCATAAAATCCGTGTAACAGCATCACTTCAGCTTCAATTCCACTTGTCGTCAGTCGAAAGTTGATTGTCACAATGGCGAAAAAAATTTTATGAAGAAAAATGTATATCCATGCTATTTTTACCCTCAGCAAAAGTCTGCCACAAACAGATAATGTCACATAGCCTGCCATTCATCTAGATAAGCGTTTGACATTACGTTAGCACATAGAAGCCAAGAAGAGTCAAATGAAACTTAGGGCTGCTAGCTTGCATTGGTTTATAAATAGGCAAACCCCTTTAAGTTAAGAGTACAAAGTTATGCTTTATAGCCAAGTCATAAAGCAAATTTGGACTTATGGCATACAAGTGCATCAAACATCGAAACTCTACAAAGTGCTGAATCTAAAATATTAAGAACTATTAGGGATCTCCTTGGTTTAATAGGAATGAATGGATTCTCAGAGATCTGTACATCCCAATGGTAAAAGCCGACTTTGAAAGACACAAAAATTAAAATTAAAACTATAAGGTCATGTCAGTCCATTGGCTAGGACTCTCTGTAAGGCATTGCGATTTTAGCGACTGAAGAGAGCTGACAAAGCAGCTATTGAAAACAGGCACCCCAGATGAGTACGGTAATATCACATCAAAACATCAGTTGATTCATCGGCTTGCATTATGAATCAGATGGGGATTCTGTACCGGATTCTAGTTCCTCTTGAGCACTGTTTTCAAATAGTAATAAATAAAAAAAAGGCCTCGCCACCAGTTCGTTTGGCACGAATCGGAACCTAGCTTGTCTCGGCCTCAGCCCGATGAGGGGAAAGTTCGGCAGCAGGAAGTGTTGGAACAGCGTGCCTTAAGGCCGTTTTTATGTGCTAGACCGCTGTGCCCATCTCCGCTACGGCCTCAAAGTTGTCCTCGTGGCACTAGTTCTCCCCAACTTGATAGACCGTGACCTAGCTCCTCTCGGCTATCACGAAACAATCGTTATCAAGGTACTAGTTGCGTCCATAGTGGTAGACAGGGACCTAGGCCGTCTATGCTACCACGCCAACACAAACCGAGACCTGGCTCGCCTCGGCTGAAAATTAATCAGAGAAGAGGCAATAGTTAAAACTGCGACTTTAGATTTATTGAAATGAACCTGCCGCTCCGCCGCTGCTTCAACAGATTATCCCAAATCAATTAATTTTCAGACCTGTTAAATTTTTTGGAGTCTCCCAGCGTTTTTAGTCACTAATTATTAATACATGTATCAATTTCCAAGAAATTTATAAATTGTAATAATCTTAATTAGAGATAGGAACCTATAACTTGTTGTTAGTCTTTGCAATTTAAAGAGATAAAATAACTAAAGTAGGAGTGGAAAAAAAGGTTTAGCATTACAATCACGAAAGTATTTTCCAGGACTGAATTTTTTTTTTGAGCTGGGAATATGAAAATTCAGAACGTAGGACTATCACGCAATTTTATTATTCACTGGAAAGATTTTTCGAAATTCGAAAAAAAGAGGAGTGAGGTGCACCTCTGAAGAACAAAAATCTGTTTATTTCTTAGAAGCATAGCATAGGGAAAATTCCTTGCTTCGAAAACAATAAATTTGGAATATGAAAACCATTGTATGTGGTTTTCATATTCAATATCTCCTAAGGATAAATTTTGACATTCAGACCCTAAGACGTAAGGCTCCTTTAAGAAGAGAGCCATACAAAATAACTATTTTTGTCTGACAAATTGAGTAAAAGTCGGAGGTTTGACCAAACAAATAGATTTTCCATTTTTTTGAAGTAATTTTGTAAGCCATAACTTCGCGGAGCTTAGTTGATGCTATAGCCAAAATTGAGGTTGATAAAAATTTGATCACAAAAATATATCCATAAAAAGAACCTTTTGCAAGGTAAAGTGACTTATTAGAGTATATTTTGACCTATGGCGCCTACCAAAAATAGTTCTCGAAATTAGGTCATTATTTCCTGTCATTTACAAAGGTCACTGATGATTTCGTTTAGCAATAAATGAAACGAGTATGACTAGCTTTATCCTGATATTTCTGCAGTAAGCTCAGTAAAATAATTTATATGGTGTTAAGTTTGAATGGTTTTCAATCCTTAGAAACCAAAAAATTGTCTTAGCTTTTTGAAATTAGATGCAGAAACAAGAACATTTCCTCTGCAAAAATCATGCAATATTCACAAAAAGTGTCAAGTAAGTTCAAACAGAAAGCTAAAGTGTCCGAAATTGCGATAATTTCAGTGAAAAAGCTGCTGCTTAAATTGCGATTGCAATCGGATGTCCTTTTTTTTTTATCTGGACAAATCATTTGCCTCAGTTTAACCAATTCGGAGAACAATTTCCTTTTTTCTTATGTTCTTTATCTCATCACGGAGTATTGGTCTTTCACAAAACTCTACCAACCTGGAGCGAGTTCCTTTCTTGATATAGCGATCATTTCCACGATGATTTAGGACGGTTGCATTTTCTGCTACCCTGAGGGTTCTATTCTGCTCCATTGGTTGCCGGCAGACCTCTGTTGTTGTGTCCAAATCATTTGATTTGAATGAAAATCTCATCTTGATGACATCTGATCAGTAATTCCAAATAAAAGATGGTCTTTGGTCAGAATTCACAGTCGTACAAAATGACTGATTTCAATTTTGACTGAAAGCTTTTCAGCCTAATTCGAAGAACATCTACTTTGTTTTTAGTTTTTCTCATTACGAATGTTGTACTTTTATTTTATATATATGTTATATTTGAATGTTTTTATAATCCTTTTGAATTTGAAAAAATTTCTTACTCTCAACAACACAACGTGAGAAAGCTGAACATTTTTGTGCCTTTTAACAAATTCCAATACTATTTCTGTCTGGGTATTAGAACTTCACGTGAACTGTGAAACCCTAGTACGTACGTATACGTAAAATACTCACATATAGCGACATTTAAGAATAAAAAAAAAAAATACTTTTCTTTAGTAAAACATGAAGCTTTTTCCAATAAATGCTTACAAATGCAAATCTCACGTATAAACGAATATATATCAAAATAATTGAAAATCGAAACGTTGCCAAAACTAATTGCTGACTGAAACGAATATACGTGTGTATCGCACATATAAGCAATATTTGATTTTTAGTTTCCAATTTAATTTAAAATTTTATTGAAAAAGTCAATGACCAACCTTAAAAAGTCGTCCGTATGTACATATACTCATATTCTTGTGTTATACGAGTACTACATATATGTATATATGTATGTATGTCAGTCTGGTGATGGTTACATCAGCATATCTGATTTCCAGCAAATGTAGGTGCACATGGAATTATATCGTTCACGATAACAATACGTTGAAAAACTGAAAATTATATCGATGTGTACGTTCAGCCAAAATCAGCATTAATTGTGAACGCCTGAACGTTTATTGACTTTAAAGGCGTGTGCATATACTATATCTTAATATTTCTTATAAGTAAACATGATCAAAGATATAAAATTCATTTAATGAAATCCCTTTGGAAAAAACCAGCTGATTATTTCCCCAGAAACAATCATGTACTGGCGTTATCTTCATCTCTGCTATTTTGCATTGTTGTTGTACGTTTTCATTTATTTATTCCATACTTTTTCTTCTTCTCCTTAAATTTCCAATGTCACCTCATTAATTGTCGGGCTTGTTGACGTTTTTTTTTTTTTTTTTTTTACTAAATATATTGGTTTCTTTGGTTATCAGGTTGCGTTTCAATTTGCAAAAACTTGAAAAAAATATCGTTATTATTTATTTTTCTTTTAAAAATAATTCTTTAGATAAACAATATGAATTAAAAGAAACCAACAAAAAAATTAAATGAAAATCTTATATCGAAAGAGCAAATAAAACGTACGAATTTTGTTTATTTTTAAATTAGTTTTTGTTGAAACCTAACAACAAACCTGGTCGATTACGAGTACAGTAAGTACGTCAGCAGTAGCCAAAAATGTAGACTCGTGCACGAAATTCGTTTGGTCATATTTGCTTCAATGAATTACCCAAAATTTCCGGAATAAAATTTACTCTTCGTTAATATTTCATTGAGAAATTATAAAGTTTTTTGTATGTGGTGATATGGTATTTTCGAAGTGATGGTATAAATTGATATGATAAGTTAGAAAAAAGTTCAGTGATTGCTTGATATTATAATTTGAAATGAAGTTATAACATCGTTTTACTTAATTAAAGCATAGAGAATGCATTATTGAAGATATTTAAATTATATTCAAAAAAATTGGATTTAAAATGGCTTATGTTCATAGTTTGGGAGCCGGTGAACATTTTAGGTATATCGTGTATTATTGGTATTGTCATGCAATGTAGTACATACATATGTAAACTAGAAAAACTAGGGCTAAGGTTAGGTTAGGTAAAAGTGGCAGCCTAGCAAGCATGCTAGCGGCCTTAAGTAGCAGTAGATGTGCTTTTTTAATACCACATACGTGACCCGCAAAAACTGGTGAAGAGGGTTGTCAAAAGAATCTATATAGCCTAAGCAACGATTAAAGCTATATCCAGTTAGTCATGTTCAGATAGCTAAGCAGCGATCTGATGCCAAAAATGTACATAATCAAAAAATATTAGAATTAATTACCTAATGTAACTCATTAATTTTATTGCTCTAGCTCTATTACTTGGGAAATTATGAGATAATAGGGTGTTAAAAGTGGACCCACAACCCTTTCCATACAATTTTTAAGTTATAGTGAATTATTGAACAGGATGATGTTTCTGCCGTCCTAACAAATAGTATATGTATATCAAGAATGCTCAGCATGAAGCTCGTTTAGTACTTCCAGCTATTGCAACCATGGCAATAAATATCGAGATCTTCGCAAGCTTTTTGCGTTATTCCAGATGAATCATTTGGGTTCGCATCCTTTGCATGCTTTTTATTAGTGTAATTTTTGTCTTCAAGACGCAACAGCTCGTTAAGCTCTTTCCGTTACGCGAAGTAAACACTTTCGGTTCGCAATTGCTGCATGCTTTTTGTTTGTGTGATTTTTGATTTCAAGTCGCTTGCTCCTTCTTGCTTTTTATTTTGTTTGCATATAATTACTAATTAAAAAATGTTCACCAAAACAACTCATTTTGCAAAATATTTTTGAGTTTTTTAACCAAACCATCATCCAAAGCAGATTTTTGAGTGTATCACTGGTATATGCAGGGGCACCGAAAGTCCTGTTGTGTGTGTTGAGAACTCTACAAGCGTGAGACTTTCCCATTTAGAATTCAACACGCATATTTTTTCATCGTAGGCTGCCCGGACTAAATTTGATATTTTGATTGGTTCTTGTAATCAAAGCTGCCACGACGACAACCAATATGACAATTGGACAAAAAAAAATGTCTCGAATAGGGACTCTAAATTCGGAACAGAAATGATGCGGGTGAGTGTAAGTTAAAGGCTTCCCGTGTTGATACAGTTATCAATCTATCGGCTAGTGAGCCGTCAATCAAATCGCGCCTTGATTGGTTGATATGGAGCCGTAGCCGGACGGTAACTAACTGCTAAAATTTGTCATAAGGGCCCAAAGACAAAGATTGCCTTAACAGAAGATGTACTTTGGACGAAATAAACGTCTGTTATGTATACAATAATCACTGAGATCTTTATTGTAGATATACTACATTATTTTAACATAATCATGATGCTGTAAGACTGTCAATAATCAATTTAAAAATATTATCATTTTCGAAATCACCGCCCTCCCTGTGGCTCAACGAATTCCACACCCGCTTTTAGAACGTTATGGCGCCCCTGTGTATATATTTATATGTGATCACTTTTTATATTAGGAGCAGTTTGAAAGAGACGATATGCAATATATGTCCGGCTAATTGATATGAGTTTTATTTTTACTAATAATACTTATGCATAGCAAATTTGTTCATAATGTTTCAATAATTCTGCGTAAAGAATGTTCTGAGTATTTGTTTTATAACTTTATAAGGTTCTTAACCACGAAAAAATAGTTTAAGTTTTGTCAAAAATTTGCTCTCAAAATATTTTCCCGACTTTGTTTGTAATTCAAAATAAATGCTTTAATAGCCTTAACAATATGTGGTATAACCGAATTCTTAAATCATACTGCAGAATATGCAAACTTTTGTTAATTCTTTTTAAAACTTTTTCCTCGTAATCTGCTTGCTACAAAAATTATCTTGTGTTCTATTTTAGATGGCGCTACATAGAAATCTGATACCTCTACATATCTTAAAAATGCATCTCATTCACACACCAATCCAATAAAAAACACACACACAAATATTCCACTCATTCTAATCTACCGTCTGACACTTACAATCAGACCTAATTAACTCAGCGCATAGTTTGAAAAAAATTAACTCAGTTTAAATAAACCGCTGAATTATCGGTCTGCTGCTTGGTGTTACATTCCTTTCCCTTCATACGATTACAGCTGCGGTATTCAAATTAAAAGTTTGCTTTTGACACGTGAGTAATTTTCAGTTTGTTTTTATACAAGGTTTCGTTTAATAGAGTCTGGAAAAATTTACCAACAACAACAGCAACAATAATAACAACAACTACTACGAAACAATGTTGACTGTAGATGGTATAGTAATAAAATGATGCTGCTGCTTTTTGCTTAGTGATATTTCATAGTGATATTTCATATTGTACTGTTTGGGTGAAGCGCCATCTGTACAATGAGCTTTAAACTAATGACTTTATTAAAAATATTAAAGTGAATTTATTGAGGAATTTGTTTAGTAATATGTGGTAAAGAAAGAGCAAACGCATTTTTAATAGCGAGTGCGCCCATTGTAGAGTACCTACAACTGCAGTTGTATCTTTTTGCGAAGTCTCTGACTTTGACTCAGAAACTGAAAAACATCCAAACCTTGAGTCTGCATCTGACAACGGCGTAAAATTCCAAATTAAATATTCATATTCATTCAGATATAATGGGAGCAATGGATCATAATAAATGTACATGTTTAGTAAGAATTATATCATATTAAAAGGTATACCATCGTCCGACGGTATCGTTTAGAATAATTCTTTTAGCAAGCTACAGAAGGATATAACATTCTACATGTCGTTGTAAATTGCGATTTCTAGCTCCCTTACTCAGCTCTACTGGGCATGCCTGCCGTCAAGCAATGGTTCATATGCCCACGAGTTTATCAATTGCAATTCCAGTTGTTCTTTATTCAATTCAATTGCAACAACGAAGCAATGCGAAAACTTTTCCCGATGCTGATTGGTTACAGTGAATAATTCGTCGATAAAAGACGTATACTGACATCAAAAGCTCTAAGTTTAATTTCAAAAAACTAAATCTCTCTTAATGCCAATAGTAACGCTGAGATCATTAGAACCAGAGGAAGACCAAATTGCGTTCGACGACAC
Organism: Meiosimyza decipiens; assembly: GCA_963680825.1. Classification (NCBI taxonomy): domain Eukaryota; kingdom Metazoa; phylum Arthropoda; class Insecta; order Diptera; family Lauxaniidae; genus Meiosimyza; species Meiosimyza decipiens. The sequence goes on from OY804261.1 coordinate 59,506,574, forward strand.
AATGCCTTTCACAGAAGTTTATAGTCATAATCTGTGTTTCATAATTAGTGCTTTTATTAATAGGTAAACAATATATTCCGTTTAAGTGAGTACTAGTGCATTTTCTGAATTCTTAATTTAAATGTGATATTTACTAAAAATTGTCTAAATCAAACAAAGAATCTCTAAAGTATAGCTCAATAGCTCAAATGGGTGTCAGACTTAGATTAAATTATTTCAATTATATTCAAGGTGAAAATTTTTAAATATATTCCTATATAGAGGCGACAGATATGTTACGTTAGGTAAGGTTATAGTGGTTGGTTAAAGGCCCCTCATGGTGGTCCATAGTCGCACCACAGCTCTCAAGATTTATTTAGTTAATATTAGTTGTTTGGTTTATGGTAAAAGTGTTCGTTTGCCTGACGAACTCGTAGATTCTGTGGAGCTTTAATTTTGCAACGTCGCGTAATGAGTAGAGGAACGCATGTCCAAGTGTTCTTAGCCTTGTCCCAGCGAGCGCTCTAATTCAGATATGTTGAAGCCATTACTTGAAAAGTGTACATTTGGCAGTGGGTCAAACCTTATTGCTATTTTTTTTTTGCAAAATTCATGTGTGCTATAAGACATATTAATTTCAGAATGTTGTAACCATTTTATATCATTTATAATTTGAAAAGTTCCCTCTTATACGTAAAATGTTTATTGCGTGCGATCATTCATTTTGTTGACATTTTTTCTATTGTTTTTCGGTCTATAATTAAATAGCAAGTATAGGCACAATTGAAGCTTACTTGACTTCGATACAAAAGTTATATGAGTAAGAATAGTAAAGAATACAGCCTCACGAGAACAGAACAAAAAAAAAAAAACGAAGAACAATAGCAACTTCATCAAAAGGGTTATGAGCTTAAGTAAAGAGGGTCATTTGCGTGGGAATTATAGCTACGTATTGTTAAGTTTTTAGGTCAAACTTTGTTTTAATTTTTGGTGCTTTATTGAATTTTAAATTTTTTGAAAAAAAAATATTTAATTTTTAATTAACGTTACTTGAAATAAATACCCGCGCGTCACCTAATGAGTATTGAAACAAAAAATTTCGAGTTTTTCTTTTTTATTGCTAGCTTGTACTTTACCGTAGTAAAGCTAGGCTTCTGCAACTGAAAGCCTATAAAAATCATGTCTTGAAAAATTTTTTTAACTATCCGCTATCTATCAAATTTCGATCTCTTGCACTCTTCCAATATTTCAGGAAATCAAAAAATATTTTACTGATTATTTACAAATCTTAAGCGCAACTTTTAATATATAGTATGGTATATGGGGAAGAATAAAACTTTATTTTTCAATTGAGGCATTACCCGTGAAATCCGCCATACAAATGCTTATCTTTAATTTTTTTGATTACAACACAAATAGCAAATAAATTTAAGCCCCTATATACTAGTGAATTTATTGCCAAGATTACAATCTCTGTTGTCAACTCATATTGCAAAATATATGTATATGTATAACTATATATTTTAAATATTTCAAAAGATTAAACCAATTTATTGACTCTTCCACAGTTTCTGCTTAAACCTTCTGAATAGGTTTCGAAACAGTTGATAAAAAGTGCAAAGCAAAAGTTTTACATTTCGTATAAAATAGGTGGCTTTATGGGTGTTGTTAACCATAATGATATGAAATTGCAAGTTTTTTAATATATTAAATTTTTTACACATAAAAAAATTATGAACGGAATAATATAATGGCAATGCTTAAAATAAAAAAAAAAATAATAAAAATAAAAGGTAATCACTTACTACACTGACACCAATATGGCAATAAGAACAAGAGCTCAATACCTTTCCAATAAGTTTAAGTTGATGTAAATCCAATGAAAAGTGCTTTGAACAAAATATGTATAAAGAATTAATTCACCGAGAACCGATTAATATCGTTATGGTTCTAGAAATATAAATATAAATAGAACTACCCAGGCGATATCAAATAAATTCCGCCGATATTTCGTTGTCAGCGATAATGTAGTGTCCATCGTACGATACGTCAAAAAAAAAAACATCGATATGTACAGGATTTCCAAATGACCTTTAATGACGCCGCCAGGTCGTTAATTGTAGACTGTTAAGCCTTTAATTTAAGGTATGATAATTTTTTATCGCGGGAGCACATTTTTCTGCCAAAAAAGTACCACATTTTACCAATTTATTTAATATTACTGACCAATAGAAATCCGATTTTGTTTATTCATTTAAACACAATATTTTTTTTTTTTTGAAAGGCCGTTAATTATTCATTTTGACCTTGGCATCCCTAGATATGTACGGTAAACACGAAATTTTTATAGCAGCTAGTGCTAATAATTTAAATTTATACGAGAATAACTGAGAAGAATCGACGAGAACGAGACCAAAACGAGACCAAAACGAGACCAAAACGAGACCAAAACGAGACCAGAACGAGACCAAAACGAGACCAAAACGAGACCAGAACGAGACCAAAACGAGATCAAAACGAGACCAGAGCGATACAGCCCAAAAATGTTGCGTGCGAGAACGAGTACGAGACGATAAGCTTAGCGCCACTACGAGGACGATACGATAATTTTTGTATTTTTCATTAATTTTTGAATTATTGTATCGTTCTTGCAACGGTAAAGTACTGAAAAAAATGCCAGCAAATACGATAATAATTATAATAATAATTAATCTTCAAATTCTTTTTAAGCGAAAACTCTTAATTTTTATCTTGTTTAGCAAATTTGTGTATGTATTTTATGAAGAAATAAGTCACTCGCAAAACCCTTGGTTTTTTCTTTTTTTTCTTGAAAAAAAAGGGCTTTCAAAAGAACCAAAACCACTTCATTCCGTATTCTCCGATCGACAAAAAAATATGCAGAAATCGTATTCAAAAGTCTCTCTATTAACCCTTCAGACCTCGTCAGACTAAATCTGAATTTGGAGCCGTTCTATCGATCATAGTATATGTACCGCAAGAGATGAATTAGGTCACTATAATTTTAAGTCTGTCATGTTAAAATTAAAACTTCAAGTCATGAGCCGTATTAATAATCATCAGATATCGTGGATTTTTAACGCAAATATCGAGACCACGTAAATAGGGATCAAAATCAAATAAAATACATTATATTGAGAAAATAAATAGCGCTGCTTATAGCATTTTACAGTCAATTTGAGTCAAATTATTTGACTAACACAATGGTGCATTACAAGTTCAACCGTCGACAATTAAGCAATGCATTTTTTTCCGTGTAAAAGTCTTTTAAATGCTCGTATCATCCATAGCAACAAAAAGTGTACTTAATCGAGTTTTAAAATATTTGAACGAAGTTAAGTTTCCAGCAAACCCAAACTATTTGTTTTGTATTTCCATATAGGTTTTGGAAACGCTGCTCTAAAGAAATAAATGCTCGTTCATATTGCAACTCTTAAGTATTATGTGCTGCTTAGCCTTTATCTGTGGAAAATAATTTTTAAGATAAGATAAGATAAGATAACAAAAATTAAACTAGTTATGAAAGGGTTATCTCTTTAGAAAATAAAAGGTTACAAGCAAAAAGTTAGCACATGTTAAAAAAATTAATGTGAAAATTGATGAATATTATTAATTAAATAGGGACTATCTAAAAATAATGCAGACCTAAAAATAACTTTGTTTGATTATACCCAGAGATTAGACCAGGTGTGTCCAAAAGATATTTGTGTACTTAAAAAACCTCATTTTCATTTTTTTCCTCTACGACCGAATTTAGAGATTTTTTTTTTATACTTTTGGTAAATTTGAAAATAATAATATAACCATGCTCAAAGACTGCAATAACTTTCGTCTATAAATTTTACTTTTTGACCTTTTAAAAAGCTGCTTTCAATCCAACATATAAAATTTTTTATTGCAGATGAAGTTAAAAATATAGAAAAATGTTACTAAATAGATTCGCATGTATAATTTGCAAAGAAAGGTTACTGCTGTTTAATTTTAAAAAAACAAATTATTGCACCAATTTGTTGTAAACAATCTCCATCGTACTTCTTAGCAAGTATTCCTCAAAAGTCTGGCTTGTAAAAAAAACAAGCTGAAAATCAGGTGTTTTTACAAAATCTTTCGTAACTACTTCGTCTGATATCTGGGTAAAAAACTATGTGGGCCCATGTAATTAAAAACGTTCTTAAATTGACATTAATTATATATTCTCGAAATTTCGAATATTGAGCTTATCTAAAACAGCTGCCACTCATTAAAATACTATTAATTAAAGAATTAAATAAGCATCCTATACATACCTACATACATAAACAAAACTAAAAATACAAAACCAAAAAAAAAAAACAAATTTACTATATTTACAAATTCATTCATGGATTCTTTGTGTGATCGCTGCTGTTATTTTGAAAACAAAAAAAAAAAATAGAAAAAACGATTAAATCATTTATTTCCAAAGAGGAAAATTGTGTACACTTTGGTAGCTAAAAATGCTCGAAACGTGCTCAGTAGCACATGCGAACATGACACCGTGTGATATGCTGTGAAAATTGCTCTTTACTGACATCAACAACACAACAAAAAAAAAAAAAAAAACAAAAAACTAAAATTAAAATAAAAATAAAAAACTACATGAGATCAAATGGTAATTTATGGATTTTGTCTCATTTTTGGAAATAAAGATTTTGATTTTACTGATTTTTGTTGTTTTTCTTTTTTTTGACTTTTGCCGGGGACATTTATCACCACAATTTATTGGATTTGTAAAAATGTTCAACATGAAGGGAATTTTAAGTAATTTAATAGATATGTTGATTGATAGACAAACCGATTGATATATAGTTGGATATAGTATAGCGATGTAGAAAAGTAAATCTGAAAATTGTTTTTTTGCTGCTGACAAAGATGAATTACTGCATTGAAGGAAATGCATTTTGACATGACAATTCCTTAGCGCAACTAATGTGTACTTATTAATTAGAAGAAACCAATTGATTTTGTTTTCTTAATAGCAAGAACTATACAACTTTTCATGGTGCAGGTATTACAGAAAACTCTTTGTACTACAAATATCATTTGTTTTGTGGTGTGCCTTCTCATTCGGTCGAAAAATATTCTCTGAATGTATCAAAAAACTCGACTGATAATGAAAATTATTTTGTTGTGTAAAAATGTACAAATATCAATTTATATAGTACTTAAATATATGCACAGAAAGTGAATATAATTAAGATTTTATATAGTAAGCTACTTTAGGAAATAACTTTGTGAAAAAATATAAGCATAGAATTTTTCAATAGATTATAGCAGCGATGGGCACGTAGTGGCACTCTCCGCCCTCATGGCCCGAACCGTTATTCGACGCATATAGAAGCAAAAAACAATTTGCAGAATTTCAACGCTGTCGATGCATAGCGTTGAATTGATTTCAAATGAAAACAAAAACAACACACAAAGGCATTAGGGACAGTGTCTAGACGAATGTAGCTATAGCTTTTGTTGGTAGTGCAATTTGGTCTTTTTTTCTGTGCTGTTGGTGAATTTGGAAATGAAAGCAAAACAACTTTAAAATTTCGATTTTTTTTAATTAATTTTGTTGTTGCGCCTTTTCGCTAGATTTTCATACCCACCGCTGCAATTTAACTCACAGTTTGGAGTACCTCTTGATCTTTTTTTTTAATGATAATTTAGAATGCCATAAACACATTCAAAATCTTTTTGAAATCGAAAAAATGTACCTCACTCTTCAAAACGGCCAAAAATTGATAAGAAGTAAAAAATCAATGTATATATTAGGAGCTCTTCTACATATATATGTCAAACCATTGTTTTCTGGCTTTTAATGCTGGCAATGAAACGGAACAAGAAATCGCATCTTGTTTCGGAGATATAGGCATCGGAAGTTGGGATTTTCGATTTTCAAAATATTTATGTCATATAAAAAATGATTTAATAATATTGGCTAATGTAAGTTTCAATCCATGTTATAGTTTGATAATATAACGGTTTTTTTTAATTTCTGACCAACTTTTTTTAAAAAAAAAAAAATCATTATTTTTTCCATAAAATGTATTAATAACATACATTTTTGTTAGTACGTAAAAAAAGCAGTACTTATGTCCTCTCAAATGATGTGCTATTCAATGTTGGTTGTATTTTGCCAACCTAATTTTTGAATTAATACAAATTTTCCAAAAAATAATGGTATTTTGGCCTATGGTCGCAAACTTCGTATTCACTACCAATTGAGAGTATCATGCCTTGCTAACATTTGTGTTTGAGCGAGGGTAACTCCCAATTGCTTGTTGGTCGTAAACATGAAAAGCACTATTACTCGTTGAATATTGAGTGACTTGTAAAGAAAAATAAGCGCACTCATGCAGCCCTCTGTTGCTCATACATGTACAGAAAAGAAAAAAATATTAGATAAAAATCAGATACAAACAAAACGTTCCCTTAAATTTGGAGATATTAACTTGATTTAAGAAAAAGTTTTCCTCAAAAAAACAGAAAAAAAATATTTTGACTTTCTGTCATGGTTAAATTACTTACTTATAAGGCCTTATTCACATAAAGAGGTTTGACTTTTCCAAATGGAACATGAAATTATTTGAACTTTTTTGTACTATAAGGTCCTTTTTTCATTTTTGTAAACGACAGTTGGTTTTTTAGAATGGCGTTGAGTTGAATGCCATAAAATATATAAAACTGCCACAAAATTTTCGTCGATTATTTTCAGGGTGATCAAAAACCCACTTTTGATTTAAAAACAATGTTGAATCTCTTCTGGGCCTATAAAGACTAGAAGTATGCATGGTTGCACTCAAAACGATCATCAAGCCACTCGCCACGTTGCGAATTTTTTTGCACAAAAATAACAAATCGTTGCAAATAAATCGCAAATAAAATTTTTTACTCTCTTTCAATGCAATGAACTTCGAGTTCTTGATCTTTTAAGCACTCGATGATAATTGCATTTGGAAGGTTATATGATGATCATTTCGAGTGCAGTCATGCGGACCTCTAATATAGACATAAAAGTTTTTACATATTCCTTTCCTTTAAAGTTTTTTCAATTGCCTGTATACGTTAACTAAAATATTTTATGACAAAATAAATATGTACTGTAGGAAAAAAAAAATTCAGTTAGAAATATTCAAATTATTTAACAACTCTTACTTATCTACGAACTCATCTTATCAGTTCGTGAGCTAAAATGCTAAAATAAATAGACACAAACACTGAGAGACACTGCTGATAACACTATCAGTTGATAACAAGAGAGGGAAAATAGCATATTTTGCTGAACTACTATTCACTAAAGCTCTTGAGATAGAGGCAAATAAAAATAAACTTTTGGAGGCAACAAGTGGAGAACTAAAGGTAACGAATGCAAAAAATTTAACAAAGAATGCGAGAGCATACCAAACAAAGTCTTTGTGCTCTCAGGCCAAGAGCGATTGCTAAAATTTCGCACATTTTATGGCAACAAGTTTTATAGCAACTATTGCGAGTAAAGCTATAACGCGTGACAGTAAACAGCTGTTTTGCGAATAACGTCAAAACTCTACACTACTGGAGCTTTACCTTCGCCATAAGGTTATTCCTACTGCGAGTATATCTCACCTATGAAGTTAAGTCAAGCTCGTCATCCGTATGCGCGTATCTCTCAAATATCAAAACTAAAGCGGCGTATCTTTTAATTTCTTTGGAGACTTGTGCGTATTTTTTTGTTTTGCTTTTCTACACTCTCCATTCTACACATTATCGTTTATCGCATGATTGCTTTCGTTTCTGTTTTTGGTTGGGGTTTTTTCCTCTTTCTCTTTCCATTTGTTCAGTCTTTTTCCACACATTTATAGGTTTTTTTTTGCGACGTATCGTATTTTTTCCACTACATTTTAGTAGACGGCAACTAAACGAACGATAATGATGATTGTGTGATTTTATGCTGTTGTTGTTTTTATTCGATTTCAAAGGTTTTTAACACTTGGCGGCAACGTTGAGGTTATTTGACGAAAAGCTTTCGTATTGAGCGGTTGGTTCGGTTCTCGCGCAGTGATCGGTTCAGTTTCATGTTTTTTTGATAAAAGCAAATAATTTTTTGTATTTAAATTGCAAATTTGTTCAAGTTTTTTTTTTGTGTTAAACTGAAATTTTTCATTTTTTTTTTTTGCACAAACCCACGGTGTCTTAAAAGTTTTAGGTAAAAAATTAACAAGTTTTTTATGTATTAATTATAATAATAAAAAAAAAAAATTATAAACTTTTTACTGCTACATTTGTCCCACTGTGTCACCGGCTAAATTCAATTAATTTGTGGCGATTGAAAATTTTTCTTATGCTCTTCTTGCTTGCAATTTAACTCTTCGTTGTTGGTGAAAATTGGAAATGATCGCAATAAAATTCAAAAAGAAATAAATTTCTAGAATAAAATTTACTCGCTGTATAAAAAGAATTTGTCGCCTCTTTTGTTGCTGCTGTTGTTGTAGTGATTGTGCTTGTTGTTTTTGTTGTCTTTTGTTGCTTTCCCGTTTTGGCTGCCAATTCAGAAACTGCCGCCTGTCATTATTTCTCAGTCGTTTGCCGCTTTTTCAACGTGCAACAGTTCGGTCGACGACAGTGCAAAAACAAAGCAGTTTTAAAGTGACTTGGAATCAAAAAAGAAAAATTAAATTTTTAAAAAAGTAAAAAAATAAATTGCAAAAAAAAAAACAAAATAAAAACTTAAAGACAAAACATTTTAAAATATAAATAAGTTCCACAAAGTGTAGAAATTCAGAAAAACTCAGAAAATTCTTTCGAAAATTGTGTTTGATGAAAGTATAAAAGTAAGGTTTTTCAAAATTTTTTGTATTGAAAAGTTTTTGTGAAGTGCAGAGTTTTTTTTTTTTGCTCAACGGAATATTTATTCAGAAATATATTTAAGTTGATTCTGGTAAGCCAAAATTTTTAAGTTCACCAAAAAAGGGATAACCATTCTTTATAAGTTTAAGAATATGATTTTGGAATACAACTAATAATCATGTTTATGTAGCATCATAGTTAACATTGGAATTACATTTTTTTTTTGACCAAGAGCGTAGGGTCTTAAGATAGTTTTCCTGGGTTTCGAATTACTTAGATTCTTACACATATCTCGAAAACATAAGCCAAATTGTGCTCAAATAATATAAACAGTTCAATAGACACAATACTGCACCTGAATATTAACGTATTATACATAAGCAAACATATATATATATATATATATATATATATATTTAAAAAGCTAAAAACTCACATAACCCGTAGAATATAAAGTTTACCCCGAAAAACGTGGAACGGTCAAGGTCAAAGTATATAAATGATATTTGTTAACATCGCGCCACTAAATTATGTCCTATGAAAGCTGAATATTATGTTTTCCAAATCCTTTTTATAGATAATCGTAATTGACGTAATGAAGAAAATCTTTTGATAACCTTTGACCTTGAAAATCATTGAATCGGTTGAATTGACATGAATTATGCACCTTATTCCTAATGGAAAGTTGTCTAATCTATAACTTCTCTTTTTTTTGTGACCTTTGAACTTCGTTAGGTGTCGAGGTGGAAAATTTATGTACATCATAAGATTCTGTTACTAAAGTCCTCAGTGATTGTATTAATGTTGGTTTCCAAAGATGTGTGTGCCCACCTAACATTCAAAGTATATTTTCCTGGTTATTTAAAAAAAAATGTAGTGTCTCTAAACTTTTTTGACTGAGTGTATATCAATTTATGGTCCACATACATTACTTCTATTTATTCAGAAACTTACAAAATAAATTTTATATCGTGTAAAGTATTGATAAACTGTATCTAGTCTATCATAGTCAACGGCGTACCGCGGACTTTTGCCGGCCTGGACCAAGAGGTAATTTGCTGCCTACCTACCAAAACTTTGTTTTTCTGCTTTCACCAATAAATTTTATTTTCTAAACGAAAGGTCATCAATTTGCATATCCCAAATACCGTAGCAAAATGAGATATATGTATTCCACATCGAAATACAAAACCTAATGCCATGCACATTGTATTTTTCTATTTATAATTTTAATTTACTAAGACAAAAAAGAGGCCATTAAATTGAGTAAGATTTGCTAAAAACAAAACTAAAATTTTATATTAGCTGGACATTTTTGCTGCCACCAAGCCTATGAGCCACAGTCAGTCGCCCCTCCTTGCCCTCCCCCTAAGTACGTTTATGAGCATAGTTCGTTCTGACTCATTATGAATAGTTTTTTTTTCACGTTAAACAACTTTAAAAAAAGTGGAGTAATTTTAGACTTAGTCGAAAGACTTAGAGAATTTATAATTTTTCTGGTGCAGATTAACGATTTCGTCAAAAATGTGAATAAGATAAAAACCTCAAAAATCTTCTTCTCCTTTGCTCTGAGGTCTGACCCTCAGTGGCGTAGCGTGGAAATTTTAACTTTATAACCGAAGCGTAGAACCGTAATGCCACCCCCGGCCTTAAAAGAAGAAATACTTCCAACAAAAAACAAAAAAAAGTTTATCAATTTTTACATCACAACAATCCGAGCAAAATCAAATTTTTTTCAATTAGAAATCAATTCGAATCCAAAACACCATCGAATTTTTTTTGATTTAATTGGCAAAATATATAGTGATCAAAATCATATTTTTATTTAATTGCACGTGGTCCATTTTAGCGCCCCCTTCAGTCCCAGCTGGCTAGGCTACTGCTTGGCCCCGAGTTCATGGGGGACTTATCATGTTTTGTGGAAAACGAAAAATGAAGAAGTTTTTATTATTTGGTCACCGCAATATACGTCACAAAAGTCTCGTGGGCCCCCTTCTGATACCGCAATTTTCAATGCAATTTGATTTTCAATAGCAAAATGTATTTCGGATTAGGAAAAAGTTCATTCAATGGCCATTTCTTTTTTAATCACCAATACCGTTGATAGTTTTAATTCCCGCAAAATCTTAATCCGGCGCTGACGAGATTAATATCCTACATCTCATAGAACTAAAGGTATTAAGGTAAATTAATTGTACTATAAATCTTCATTAAAAAAAGCACGAAGTTAAACGTTTTTAAACAATTAAACAAAAACAAAACAAAAACAGTGATCGCAATATTTTTGCAGTCAAGATCATACAAACAAAACATTGGCCTAGACAACAACAAGAGCAACGACAACGACAACAGCAAAAGTAACAAATACCGTCTAGAGTCTTATGTAAACTTGACCTTATTTCGGTACATGCAACACGTTGCCAAAATCAGCAAGCAACAATTAACAACAAGAAGACATAAACTCAAAAAGTAAAAACCGCAGTGTTGCCGCAAAAACATTTCAATGAAAGTGAAATAAAGTGAGTGAAAAATCATTAAAAAACGCATTAAAATTACTTAAAATTACACTGAAAGAAATAAAAAAAATTGTACAGAGAGTACAAAAGTGATCATAAAAAAGTAATAAAATTAAGTAATAAACATCATAAAGAAACAAAAAAATAAACGGTAAAAGTGAAAAACAAAAAGACACAAGAAATAAACACAAGTGTAAACAACATGAGTTTGTAAATTCACCAAGCTTCCAACAACAAATTGAAGTCATAAAACTAAATTGCAACAAAAGCTACAAAAAACAAAAACAAAAAAAAACTATTATAAACTACAACTCAGTGTTACAGCAAATGTTGCATGTGCAAATCATGGTACTCATACCATACATAACATTAAATTGCAAAATCATTTTTTGAAATCTTTTTTTTTTTTCAAATGAATGAACAAAATGTTTTATGCTGTTTTTCTTTTGAACACAATAAGTTTTCCGTACATTTTTTCTTGGTGTATTAGAAAATGTATTGTTTTATACGAAAATGCTGCCCAGCTTTTGGTTATAAATCGAAACATGGAAAATGTATTAATTTTACATAAGCCATAAATAGATGTTGTACCATAACTGTTGTTGTTTCTTTCGCAGAAGATTTTAAACATTAGAGAAATTGAAGAAAAGATTGTTGAAGTATCTCAATACTGCACAAATTTCCTAAAGTTGCGTCCCATACCTTTGATAATTTTGTCTGTATTCCAAACTTCACCGTAACTCTGTATAAGTGCAACCCATTGACACTATGATTTTTGGGGGTAAAATCATTAAAAAGTTTAGTGGGTATCGATTTAAAACTAATCGGTTTTTCAATGATTCACCTAAATGAAAATGTTTGGCCCATTGTTGATCTGCTAAGGCGCCCTGATAGTTCTTCTATAACATGCCCCTTTTTTTGAAAACAGAGATGATAAATATTTGCACGATGGCGATCAGGTGACAGGTAGCTACGTTTCAGACACAACCGTGTAAAAAAGACATGAATTATATATGTACTCACAAGGATAAATACTTAAGCTGCTATGAAAATAAAATACAAAGGGGAATTCTCTAACTAAATTTCTTAACGATTACGTTTAATAAAAATAATTTTCTTGAAATTTTCAATCAAATAGCTTATTTTAGTCGCGCTAAATTGAAGGAAATCGTGTAAAAACGGATTCAATTTTTTTAGACCGTGTTAAATCAAAACCGTGTAAAAAAAGCCCGTGAAAAAACAGCATTGGGTGTATTACGTTTCTAATTAACTGGATGTGGTGTTGCTGGTTCTTCTAACACTTTGCTGCCTTCTAAGCAGCCGTTAGAAAGGTTACTTTGAGTCATCTGCAATTCTCTGTTGTCTTGTGACCTAATATTCTGAGTTATCTTCGTCTTTACGCTTGCGCCTTAACCTTATTTACTGCGCAAAGTTTCTCTTATCCCTTTTTCTGGATCTAAGCTAACTATTAATGAGAAGCTGTAATTTTGGTTCGCAGCTCACGTTTATAAGCCTCCTTTGCTAATGGCTTAAGCTGTGAGCATTCTTCGTCATATTACTGGTTTTTCTTCCTTGGAAGTCTATAGCCTTATGTGTCAGTGGGTTTTTCTTTATTGACTGTGGGATATTGCACCCATAGTTTATTAGCTTTGGAATCTGCAAGTATATTTGCAACTTATTCAGATCTCTGATTATCTCCGATGTTCTTTATTTTCCAATGTAACATTTACTCTTTTAGAAAGGCAAACTGTTAAACGGACGCCAACTATTTAGTGGGCCCAATGATATTGGATGATTAGATTTGCTATTTGATAGCGAAATTGCTATGTAGATACGATCCTAAAAACATTTTATGCTTGTTTTGACCCTGTTGGGTTTTCTGATTTTGTGTTATGAAAAGTTTGAATTCCTACTAACCTGCCGTAGATGTTTCTCCTTCTCTTTTACTTTTTATCACGTCTATATGATAAAAATTTTGGTTACAGCTGCTGAATGTAAAATTTGTGTTCCATGGTTTTTGCAACATTTATTTCTGTCTGAGCTCCATCTTATAAAGTGAAGAATTTTCCACTGGTTACTAATATCTGTATTGTCATTGTTATGCTTAACTTGAGATCTCTGCTGACGTTCAAGGACTGGAAATCCACAAAGCATTTCATCGGAACTTATAGAATGTAATATGTTGATAAAGGTGTTGTAGTACCTAGAATTTACATCGGGAAACGTTCAACCTATAGCAATATTTCCAGTTCTTTCGCAACTATCCTGGCATAAATGCAGTCTCCAACTGCTAATCCGCATGCGAACATGTGCTGTCTTTCATGGTACCGATAACAAATATTTCAGATTTGTCTTTTCTTATACCAGATCCTGACTATCGTATTTCCCATTATAAATTGTGTTCATGCAGTCTAATTTTACTTTATTTATTTTAAGTATGTGGCACGGTCTGACAAAATTTAACACTTTAATTTGTATCCAAAGTCGGAAATAGATGTCCATGAAGCTTTCTAGTGCTTTCTAACTAAATTCGGCTTTCCCTACAATTCGTGATTTCAAATTTCTCGACATTAGCAATATCTTTTGTGCAGAGTTCTTCTCCTAACATTTCTATTCCGTCTATTCTAATTCGGCAAGCAAAAAGTACGAGTATTTTGCTTTTGAAAGTTAGGACAAAAAACTCTGCAACATTCTATTAACATGAAAATAAAAATTTAGAAAAAAACTTCGCTTAGCAAAAATTTAAGTTCCTTTGAGTCTTTTAGATGCTTACTTCTAAAACTTTTCCTGAATGATTTCTTCTCTTTGAAATATTTGAAGTTAGTTATTTATGTTTTTTTTTTGTTCAATTTTTTATATGATTCGGCTTTATTTTTGGCAAAATTCTAAAATTTTTACATAATCCCTGAGTCGACGACTCAACACAAAGATTATCTTAAAATGTAATCAAATATTCTACAATAAACTTTTTTCCCTGAGAACTGTAATGACATTGTTTGGGTGGGAAACTTAAAATAAAAGTAACCCTATAAAGAGAGCCCGTAGTTGTCTAGCACTTTTCGTGTTTTAACGGAAAACAAACTCAATCTGCTTTCAAGCAGAGCTGTTTTTATTTTTAATGATTCCTTAAAAGTTGTCTTGTATGAAATTTAATATAGCAACGTTAAATTGTTCTTTTAGAAAAAACATTTTTATGCCAAATAAAAAGTAAGTTTATCTCAAAAATAAACGCAAAAGTGGCCTTAAAACGTTAATTACATTAATTGAATCATAAAAAGAAGAATTAAATAAGTTATATACATTTTAAACAACCAATAAAGAAATAAGGTTTTTATGAAAAAACAACGAAAACTTTAATTAAAAAATAATATAAATATAATAGAACCAAAAAAAAAAACCAGAAAAAAAATCACTCACATTTAAAAAAAAACATCATTCACAGCTCATTGGGAAATTGATGAGGTGTTACAACTACAAAAACAACTGCAACACTCATTCAAAGGTGAGTTGACTTAAAAATTCTGAAATAAAAATGAAGAAGAAATTGAACTGATACCTTTAGAAATTATAATTTTTTGTTGTTTTTTCGCGTTTTGAACAAAAGCTTTCGTGGTGTATAGCTAAGCAAGAAGAAACCTCATAAAAGTCAATAATAAGTTCTTATCTGTTTTTATAGGCTTAGTGCTAATTGGTTGCTCATAACTCAAAAATAGATGTCATTATATTGCACACTTTGTATTACGATTCTAATACTTCCTACTCGTAGTCTGGTTATTTGTAGTTGTATCTGAAAATATAAGTAAGTTGCTTTCGAAATTTTTCGCCTTTGTTGTTAGCAATTTCCATTAAACTTTGTCCATTGTTTTTGTTTTTATGAATTGTTTTAATTGCAATGGGTAGAATGCATTTTCCTCGATAAGTCAAGGTGTTTTTTTTTTTTCTTGTCCGAGTCACATGATACCGTTGTTGCATTCTTCAGTTAGTGAAATATAAAATAATTAATAGCTTAAATATTTTGATCACGTATCAAATCATGTATCAAATATTACTATATTGAAAAAAAAAACTATAATTTTCAATTTTGGGCATGAAAAAAAAATGTAAGCTAATTCGTAGTTTTAGAAAAAGATTTTTATTTTTAGAAAAAAAAAGCTCATGTTTCTATCATCTTAGACCTACATTTGAACTACTCCGAAGTGGACTTGCAGAAAATATCGCCTTAGTTCTTCATTATCAGCAGTGGTCCCACTACCATAAGCGGCGACAAGCATGTGTTGATGATTCTGTATATGTACACGCTTTTTTACGCTCTTTAAATGCCTTCTTGTTCTCATTTTTACGCTCTTCGAACGTATAATGCATAATTGGTGCTGCCTAGAGAATGAGCGGGTGCTCAAAAAGCATAAGAACGAGAACGAGATGCCACGTAAAGAGCGTAGAAGAGTGTGTACGCTTTTTATGCTCTTTATGCGCCTTCTCGTTCTTATTTTTACGGTTTTTGAGCGCCTGCTCGTTCTCTGGACAGCACCGATCTTGAAGCTCATTGATTTAACACGTTCTACTCCGGGAACTTATTTATATAGAATATTATTTCCTCTAAAATGGTTACTAAGACTTTGTTTTCCGATGTGATAAACAGTTTGGTCTCTTAAATAAAATAAGTTGATTTGTCACCGAAAATTGAAACTTGAAGCTCCATGACTTTCAAAATGTTTAAAATATATCGGTTTGATTGCTGAAAATATCTGAAAATTCGGCTCTGGTTACCTCATTTGAAACAAAGAAGAAAATGCCCCGATGTAATAGTTTTTAAATGAAAAATCTTCATCGAACTCTAAATATTAAAGTTCAGAAATCAAATCGACTTGATGTCAAATATCTTTGATATATATTTACATACATATATGTAAATTTACATATATGTATATTTACATTCTTACAGTTTGAAGAAATTTATTTACAAAAAAAAAACACAATTGTCTGTACAACATTAGTCAATTGCATGTTTCCAATATCTACCACATTTTTTTTGTGTGATATGTAATAACATTATCTACTTGTTGCTGTTATTTGCTGTTGTTGTTATTATTCTTTGTGTCAAAAGAATATAACTGTTAATGATTTCGCAATAAGTTTCCTAGAAAAAATTATTGTATTATTAACTTTGTACTTTGCTTTTGAAGAGACCGTAATTTTTATGCGTTTTTTTTTTTACTCTTCAAGTTGATTGTAGCTTTTCCCTCATAACGTGTGGTGAGTTGGCGACTCTGTTCTTATCATATGTTCTTTTTTAAAGTGATAAAGTGAAATATTACAAACAATTTTGTCATACTTAAGTTTACACTTTTCGATAAAAGTTGAGCAATGTACAATTGCTGTCATTTTAATTTTTTAAGGAATTTTAAATGCAATTCTTCGAGGCAAGGCGCAGAGTTTACCTTTCTTTTTTTTTTTTTTGTGTCAAAATTATATAGTTCTTGATAAAATCACGTATAAAAATGATTCATGTCCCAATTCATTCATAGAAAAGAACTAGTCGTAGTAATCTTTGCTTCATATAGAAAAAAAATATATTATTCATCGCAAGGTATCTTTCATGGCAAATAATTTTGAATTGGTCATTATAATTTTATATACTATATATGATATTTAGAATTTTGTAAAATAATTGAACACAATTTGATCGAATTGTACAGTCTAGCAGAAACCGATATTCATGTGAAATTTCACAAATCGGTCAATGCTTTTTAACGAACATGACAGAGACAAGAAATGGAACAATTTAACCTGGTAATTGGTGGCATATGTTTCGGCTATTACCACATATATACACATTCACATACATATATACATAGCCTCATCAGCCCAGTTTTTGGTTAATTTATACAAGGGTTTGAACACTGACCATTCCAAGAATTATATTTGGACAGCCGCTCTTAACACTTGAGCTATGAGAGGTGTTCTCCATGAGTTGTACAAAGTGTAGTTTTTATGTATTACATTAAGCACACAAAGCGCCACCTGTCATCTCTTATTGTCATTTCTTGTTTGCCATAGCTTTGTTGAATCGTCTGTTCAAAGAGTTGCCATAATGTGTTTTTTCTGTTTTTTCGTATATTTGTGTCTTGTAACCACTTATGTATGTGAAAATGGATGATTCTTCTGGTTTTAGAAAAAGTTTTGTAAAAGATCCAATTACGAAACTCGAAAAAAAAAATATAGAAAATGTATGTGTCCTGTACATATTGGAAAATGCGGAATTCAGGCGCAATTACCACTACTGAGCTCCTTCAGCATGTTTCGCTAAGCTGCCTCTTAATTCTAACCTTCGGTTAGTGAGATAACAGATTTTGAACATTAGGAATAATCTTTCAAAACTTAAGTTGTAGGCAAAATTGCCATTGATACTATATTGAAAAAATGCTAAAATGTCCAAAAGGAAAAATAGGCCTAAAAGTTTTCTGTTAAAAGAATGAATTATATCCTCCTTCATTAATTTTGAAGGCTTCTCTGTTTTCTAATTTTTGGGGATTTCTCAATTCCCTAAAACATCTTTTGTAAAATGAATGGGGACAACATTTTCAAATAAAATGTTACACAAAATCTGATATGGAAAAAATATTTTACAGATCATTGCAACTGGCTATATATGACTTTAGATGATTGAAATATTTTAAAATCAGATACGAATTGATCGAAATTGTGATCTACAGCGAATCAAGAAATGTTTTTTTATAAAAATTATTTAAAGAGATAAAAACAAAAATGATAATTGAAACTTATTACGTCTCCCTAACAATCAGTCATATCTGGTAGCAACAATTTGTTAAATGATGTTACTTTAAAATGTCTAAACTATTAATTCTAGTTATTTCGGAGCAACTAAAACAGTATTTACTTTTTACTCGCTTTGTGTTATAAGTAGTAGATATAAATCTTTTGTTATTATTTAAAACAATTGAAAGCAGTTGCTAACAAGCGTTATGTGCTACAAAACGCTATCATATGTCTGTTGCGTTATTTGTTAAACAAACTGTACCAGCGAAACTATATTTAGTAGTTATCTACTAAAGTCTGCTTTTAAAAGTTAAAATACCATACTTTCCTCAATATACTGCTTCCATTTGCAATGTTTACGCAATTCAACAAATGTTTCGTTTATGTTTTTATCTTACACTACCACCTGACTGAAATAAAACAAAGCCCTATGTATATTATCAGATCAAAAAGGTAGATATGATAGATATATGACTGCTGATATATGAAATAACTGATATGATAAGAAATCAATGAGGGAATTAAAATTGTGTTAGTTATGCAGCCATATGTACCTACATACAGAAATTATCGAAATTGTCAGTTGTTACGAAATCTTAGGAACATAGTTGCAAAAGCTTAACATAGGTGCGTTCCGTTCATTGCGTTGTTCATTTCATTTCATTTGATGTGTTTATTTGAATATTGCTTTCATTTTAGATTGAATTATTTCAGAACAAAACTTCATTCACGGTTTTTAAATATAAAGTTCCCTGCAAGTGTGCAAGTCTTTAGTGACCTTATTTCATCAACCATTTTCATATTGTGAGAAATTTCACCGAAACTTTTCATAGGCGTTTTGTTTCAGTCTCTTAAAAATGTTGCAATTTGGCTACTTTGACTACGCGAAAAAATTTACGCTCTACTTTTCAGCAATAAAAAAATACCTGATCATTTTATCATCTTTTTTTTTTGATATTTTTTAATTATGAAACTAATCATGAACAAATATTTTTTTCTTATGAAATTGTGTTATCTTTTTCTAAAAGCTGAGTTTTGAACAGTTGTTTCATCGATTGTACCGTAAGACTTTCTCCATTTATTTCTGAAATGTTGTACATATTTGCAGTCTTATTAATCTTGCGAAGGTCTCTTTTAATAAAAGCCGCAATACCTCTGAACTGTACAAAATTGATCTCTTTGCTTTTATATCACTCCAAGGTGGTTTGTGAGTAGTGAGATGCTAAATCGAGAAAATACATTACAGTAATCTTATGTGCAGGAGTAAGTGGCTTAAAAAGTTTTTCGAGGCTGTCGTCAATATAAACTTTTCAATTTAACACTATGTAACAAAAAAGCTATTTCTCTGTCCAAAGGTCCATATGGCCTTCCAAACCATCGGTAACTTTGTGATTTCCTCTCTTTTGGCTCTGGACCTACCCCTTCTTTGTAGAAATTAAAAAATAAAAATTCGTGCCCAAATAGATTTTTGAAATCTGATTTAACGTATGTTTTTTCGTTCATCAACTGCTTTTCATCAGAACGAACTGGTACTTTTTTGAACCCTGTAGGTTAATTTTCTTCTTTATTTTGTGTACAGTAGACTTCGAGGAGGTACCAGCTCTAGCCGCCATATCTCTAACTGAACTGCTTGAAGAGTTGCTTCAGGTCTTAAATTTGGGGTCTGTATCTGTACCATTTTTTCGTAAAAAAAGTAGACTCTCTTGTAACTGAAAATAATCCATTGAATAAATCGTTCTGCTGCACCAATATTTCTGATATAAAAAGCTATTACGAAGTGTTATATATTATTGAAAAATTCAGTTTATATTTAAAAGTAATACTCTTATTTTAACCAATCCGGTGATGAGGTAAAACACAAACTCAAGAAAAAACAGAGTACAGAGTTAGAAAAAACACTTAATTTCTCCAAAGTAATGCGATGAATAGATTTTTTTTAAGTACCCATGTACCCTTCAATTATGTTTGTCCTTTGATTGCTTTAGTCCTAGAGAAGTGTTTGTATTAAAATATCTGTTATTTTCCGAATTGGTAATTTAAGAACGATTTCAGACTGCAGTAAATAACTAATAAAATCTACCCACTTGTTGGTATTTCAATACTTCAGTTTCCGAGATACCAATGTAAGCTACGAATATAAATTATAGTATGTACAATATAGTTATTTTAAAATTATTTAAATGTAGTTTTTTTTTTTGCTAATAGACAGCCAAGTGGTATAGCTGAAAACTTTGAAATCGAAAAATAAAAACTTCAACACTAAACATAACTTTCACTTTACTACAAAATCAATAGATCATGCGAGAGACCTGTGAAAATCCAAGTGCAGGTTTAAGATTTTCCATTGATGTACATATTCATATCTCATTTCTCTACTATACAAAATGGAGCTATGCAGACTTTTTACAAATAATTCCTACATGGTTTTTAATAATCACTTTCGTGTACCGTATGCGTTAGTTAAAAAACATTCATCACTACAATAATTAAGTTGATATAAGCAATTACTATATTTGAGCTAAATATTTATCAGAATTTAAGCGTAAATATTAAAAGGTAAACACCCAAAAAATTTGTTTACAGCATAAAAACTGACTTACTACGACCAATTTTAATGATAATAAAAAACCAACATGACATTCCTAACATATTTCCCGCCATAGAGAGTCGCTAGGAAAAACCAAACATATGGTATAAGTTTAGTGGTGATAAAACAGCGAGAAGAAATCACTTTGGGGTAATAAAAAGTTGCTATAAATTTTGCGAAAAAAAAAAATTCCACAAATTTTATGATTTTTTTTATTTATTTGCGTGTTGCATGCACATGTAAATTTACACAAGCAATTAACGGCAGATTAGGAAGGGGTTCATTGGAGTCATGACCCCCAGAACCATGGCAATAGACATTAATTGAACAACTTTCTATTTATTGTTGTTTACTTCAACTGCTTGTGGTGAAGTAAAAGTCATTGTGTGCGCGATATTTGAAAAATTACTAAGTTGTGAATTTTGTTTTTACATTTCAAATATTGTACTTATTTTTAATAAAACTTAAAATTTTTTACAAGATCTGTTCAGTTTGTATTCAAAAAAAGATATTCAAGCCATTGAATTTACGTCGGATATTATTCTAAAAGTTATTGCAAGAAAATTAAATTGGCCAATACTTTTCACATAACCATAGAATTTTTAAAATATCTTTCACTCCCCCCAATTGCAAATGCTAAATCCGCCACTGCGAACAGTAGCCACTTAAAATATTTTTATATATGTAAAAATTGTTAAAGAATTTTTGATTTCTTTTTAATTTTTATTTTGGCTACTCGTATTGTTTGAGCAAAAAATATTTCATGTTATTTAAATTTTTTTTACTTTTACTTTGTGTTAAAGTTTTAATATCAATTATGTGCCGAATAGTTATTTCATCGATTGTATGCATATAAATTGCTCAATTTACTACTTTAACTCATCAATAAATAAAGAAAATTTGTCAACTTAAGTGCTGTTGCTGTCATTGTTACTATGGGTTGTCAAAAATAAAAAGAGAACAGAAACAAAAACAAATAAACTGATGCGAGGTAATAGCTATATTAAAGAAACAAATCGTTAACTTTTTAGATAAAGACATTAAAAAATTTTGTGAGTTTCAAAAATGTATAGCTACATTTGTATGTTGTTCATGTTTATATATCTAGAATTTTAATTTAGTATGTTGGCTAACCTTCGCTGAATGCACTTTTTGCGTCATATACTTAGCATTATATTCAAAAGTTAGAAAATAAGGTAACATTTATTAGCCGTGAACATCATCAAATAGAGTCATAGAAAATAACAGTTTGATAAATAAAGTACAACAAAAATTATGCGTCTATGTAATGGGTATAACACTTTAGTACCCTACTACAAATATTCGAGTACAAGCAAATTCCGACGAAAATCCAGAAATTATAATCAACCTTTGATACAATTTGTTTCGAAGTTATTCGGCCTGAAAAATAAAAAAACATCGCTCACATGAAACCAGAGACTGAAACCCTGAAAAAATTGGGTTCGGGTTCAGGTTCGGGTTAATCAAAATAAAAAGTTTGGGTTCAGGTCCGGTCCAGGGTTCAGGTTCGGGTTCAAAATTTAGAAAAAAAAGTACAATATCATTTATTTATTTTTCAAAAAAAATTTCATTTAATTTAATAATTAAAATATTTTTTAAATTTTCTTCTTTTAAATTTGATCTTTGTGGTGATAAAATAAATTTCAAAGCTGAAAAAGCCCTTTCTACGCTTACTTGCGTTGCAGGAACTGCGAAGATGATCTGGGCCACCTGATATAATAATGGTGTTTCCATTTTATGTTGCTCCCAAAATCCTAAAATATTTTTTTCTTTTGCCAGCCTTGGATAATTTTCGTATATTTTCATCTCATTTTTAACTAAACTATCAATTGAAGAGGTAGCATTTATATTTGACGAATTAATTTGAGATAACTTTTCTTTCTTCTTTAAAACTTGTTCAAGAATATCCTCATCTTCTCCTGAAGAACTAGAAATTTCTGTTCTTATAAAATTTTCTTCTACTCTCTCCATTTGTAAAGTTTTGAAAATTTTTATAGTTTTTAAAATTTGCCTCTTAGCATTGCATGTATCTTCGGAACTTAGCATTAATCTAAATCTGCTGTCTAGATATACTGCTGCAATCAAAAGTGGATTATTAATAAAGTTGCTTTCTCTTTTAATAATATTCGAATATAATTCTTTGGATAATGTTTTTGTTTGGTAATCTTTTGTCAACTCTAATTTAAAACTTAGCCAGATTCCATAAAAATCACCTAAATTCATCTGTTCTTCCTGCAGTTTAAGCGTTAATTTTTTAACAGGTGCAAAAACTGCGACAAACTCTTCGCAAATATTCCAAATACTATCATTCATAGTTAATTCAACATTCATTAAATCCGAACAAAAACTTCTGTATTCAGTTTGTAGCAATCAAAGCAATCAAAGAAAATCAAAATAATAATAAAAAAAATACCGTTCGTTAGGCAACATTAACGAACACGAGAAACTTTACTATTTTTTTTTTGTCTTCTTTTTTTTTTGTTTTTTTATGTACACAGAATATTTTTATGTGCAAAAATAATTTTTTTAAATTTATGAACCCGAATCTGGATGAGTTTTGGGGTTCAACGGGGTTCGGGTTCATGGTTATAAAAGCACCGAACCCGAACCCATTTCGGTTCGGGTTCGGGTTCGGTTTCAGTCCCTGCATGAAACTGATCATTAATTGAAGAAAAAAACTTTTCAAAAATTTTATGAATTAGGCAAAGCTATCCCACTTTTTCTGCAAAGTTGTATTGCATTGTCTTGCACAGGGTCACCAAATCGAAAAGAAGTCAGTCTCGGTCTTCGAAAAAAGAAAGCCAGACCCCAGCTTTGACATGAAATTCCGGACTTGGCCAAATTAATCCCGAGCACTTGGGATACCCTGGTATTGCACCTCTGAAACAAGTTTGATCGTATCCTCATGTTAATCTTTATTATATAGTATTAGCCCACTTGCTCACTTTTCTCAAACTATCGTATGAGAAATTCTGCATCATATAAATTTTGTTTTTCAATCACAGCTCTTTCATTTATTGGATATTTATTACTAATTTTCGGACTAGGTGTAAACAAAATCGTAGAAAAATGTATCAATATCCGTTCTATAATGACATCAGATTTGAGCATTTAACATCCCGCTTTGCTTTTGTAACCCAAAGCTTCGAATCCAGGATCCAGCTTCTCTTAATCGCGTTTGTATTTTAGTAATCAATATAAGATGAAACCGTTTCATAAATATCCCTAAACAGATTACTTGTGATTTTTACTTCTTTACCGATTGCTAATTACTTGCATGACTCTATGCATATTCTAACTCCTTTCTTGGTCGAGCTCTAAAGTAGGTAATCATAGTCGAAATAAAGTACATTCAATGTCATATAAATTTTAAAACCATACTTTTAAGTAGAGTATGGCTCAAATAATTTAAACTTGCGTTAATACCAATTTAAAGCACAAAGTACACTTTAACTTTAAAACTGGCAAAAGCTGTTTCACGTTTTGCTAATTTTGAATACGTTAATATTGTAATCTTGTGCCAAAAATATAAAACTAAAGAAAAAGTTTTCGGTATTATAAACGCAGTTCATTGAGACGGCCAAAAATTTATAAAAAAGATTTGATCCCTTTGAGCAAAATGTCATTTGTTGTCGGTGCAGATTTCATAAAGTCACAGCTCAATTCTTAATTTGTGCTTTGGAATTGAATTTGTAAATTGCTAAGAAGGCTAATAGCTGTAGTAGCTAAACTCTATTATTATTATTATTATCCTCTGCTGGCATCACTTTAAACTCGTTTTGTTGGCTTTTGACGAATTTTATGTTGCAGTTGATCAGCTTAATTCAAGAAATGTTTCAAGAAAATCGATTGAAATAATTTTTAAGTATTTTCAAATATTATAATTCTTTATATTTTCTGTCAGCTTATTTTATTTTCTATCACTTATTGCTACTTTTTATGGAGCTGCCACCTTGGATTTATTTTTCTGCTCTGTAGCAGCGATGGGCATGGAAATCTAGCAAAAGGGCGCAACAACAAAACCAAGCAATAAAAATCTTAATTTTAATTTTTGCTTTCAATGCCAAATTCGATAACAGCACAAAAAAAGCAAATTGCACTACAAACAAAAACGATTGCTACATTCCTCGAGACATAATGCGGCACCGTCACTAATGCTGTTGAGTTTTATTTTAATTTTTGCTTGTCGAATAACGGTTTGGTCCATGAGGGCAGATAGTGCCTATACGTGCCCATCGCTGCTCTATAGAGTCATTGCTTGTCGAATCATATCTTTTACAAACTAAAGCCGGCTTCTAATAGGAACTATGACTATGCGCCAATAAATTCATAAGACTGAGATATAATATTGCAAAAATTAGAAACATTATGAAAATTTAAATTAAGCGGTTTTCCCGCTTGAAAACACGAATGTAAAATACATGGGTAAAGCCCATGTTTTCGCACCAAGTACCTACAACACACGCAAAGTAAATGAGCAAAAAAAAAATTACAGTGCAGAATTCACTTTCTAAGGGCATCACGGCGAAGGGAGGAGTGCAATTGATCTTTTTGTTCTGTCATTCGAGAACAATCAATCTACTAATCAATTAACCCAAAGTCTGCAACAATAGAGCGCAACTTCAAGTTGAGGAGGCAGTACTAGTCGTCAGTAAGCTTCATCAAAGTATTTGAATCTAGAGCTGCTGATGATTGTTTACGATGCCGCAGCTTAAAACTAAGTGACTCATGGAATTTCCCATTGATTACGAATGCACAAGAGTATTTCTTATCAAAGTGCAGTTAATTTTATTGAAAAATAGAAAAAATTCATTGCAATCGTATTTTTCTTTAAAGTAAAATTTAATATGCATAGCAATAAAAATACGTAAACAAATAATAAGAGAAAAAAATCAAACATAAATTACCCGCTGATAGTAAATGACAGGCGAAGCGTCTTTTAAAAGACACTCAACGCACGATTCTTTTGAAAAGTTACTATACAATTTTTAACAGCAAGTGAACGTGTCGAGCATAATTGAAAATCATAAATAAATTAGAAAAAAAAAAACAATTGAATCCTCACATTAGCAACACATTCCAAGGTGTACAAAAAAAAATTCTAAAAACTTCCTTCATTGAATGTGCGTTATCAAATTTAAATTTTATATTCAGTTGTATTTAAATTGTGAAAAAATTAAAAGAAAAAAATTTAAATTATTGCAAAACTCACAAGCTGCAAAAAAGAAATGCATGGAATTAGTGCAAATTGCGCATGCGCAAAATGTTTAGCATTCGCACAATAGCAACAACTACAACAAAATACGTAAGTAAGTGAGCATAACAAAAGCAACGCCAGTGTTGAAATCGAAAATCGCAGTCATTTGCTGCATTTCATCTTCAACTCCGCTACGCTGTCTGACAGACTGTTGGTGGATGCTGCGCATGCGCGGATGCGCATGTTGCTGACTAATTGAAACATCTTCCCATCCCATTGACAGCAGCTAAAAATGTAGTGGCAGCGAAGAAAAACAAAAGCCGAAAATCGTTAACACACTTTATATCATCGCAATTAGCGCGTCCGCAATGAGGAGTTGAAACAAAAAACTGCTCGAAGTTTTGCAATCATTTCAGTTTTAATTTTTGCACTCATTATTTTATTGCATAAATAAATTCATTTCAGTGAAATTTAACAATTAGTTTCATACAAAAGTAGCGTAACAGATTTAATTATACAATTTTTTAATTGCATTTTGTTTTCATTATAGCATCATTGGGAACTTTTTTCGTTTTTCATCAGAAGTTTGGTGATTTAATTAAATTTAAATTTTTATAATATATTTCGCTGTGAGAGAAAAAACTTGCATGAAAAATATTTACGTTAAAATGAAATGTGCTATGGTCAGACATCCGTATAGCTGAATTACTCTGTTTCTACATTTTAGCTTAATTGCCTCACCCCCTAACATTTCTTCACTAAATTGTATGATTATATAACTTTGAATTTTCTAATCGAATTCAACCCAACCCATGCCAGCGAAACAAAGTTAAAATAGGGTAAAAAATAAAAAAAAAAAATTATCTTTCATAATCAAATTAGCAATAATTTTTTTATATTTTAGTTCTCAATATTTTACTAAAACATCATGTGACCTTTTCCGTGGTGAAAACCATCTTGAACCGCCATTTTTAAATTTACAAAAACGTCACATAGCATTGTAAATTTCAACGAAAACTTTAAGCACAACATTTTAACAAAATCGAAAATTTTCGGGATACGACTTTCTTCGATTTGGCTCAAGTTGTGCATGGGTAGCTTAGAACTGGGTTACCAAGTCTTACAGAAGCGATTCCCACTTTTTAAATTTTTTTTTATTTGTTTTTATTTTTTTTTGTTCCTTTTTTTTGTCACTTTTTTTTGTCAGCATTATTAAATGTATCAACAGTTAAATATATTTTGTACTATATTTCTTTTTGTGTCTTCATCGTCAAATTCCCGGCATTTCACTGCTTTTTGAATTTCTAACCCGGCTTTCATATAGATTTCCCGGCCGGGCCATGTAAATCTTTGTCGCTTGACCCTAAATTAGAACCAGACTTGAAAAACAATATAACAGTTTGGTCTTATGAACTAAAACAGTAAATTATTTTCCCCTTATCCATATTTCTTCAATATGTACTAATATTTCCGTTTCAGGGTATAAAACTGCGAAGGCTATTTTCAAAAATTGTTTAAAAATATAAGGCGTTGTGGTCCCATGTTGAAGTCTCAACCAAATGTGGCTAAGTTATCAATAACTATTGGCTTTGGCTTTTTTTCATAATGAAATTAGTTTCTTAACATCTCTTTGAAAAAAACAAAAAAAAAAAAACAATTAAGAGAGAGTTTGACGTTTGAACTACGATCCCAAATACAAATAAGAAGAAAAAAAACTAACGATAAGAAAAAGCAGCATAAGCAACAAAAAATTAAACACACAATTTTTGTGTGAGATTTTGCAAAACCTTAATCTAAAAAAAAAGATATTTAACTTTAAAAAATAAAAAAATAATTATGCAATCTCCTTCTTTAATGCAAATATGTTGTTAAAAAAAAGAAATTATTAAAATTAGTTCATTATACTTTGCGCCAAAGCGTTACAAACCATTATCATGACAGCAATTTTATATAAATAGTACAAATTAACATATCAAGTATTGACATTGAGACAAAAAGCTTATTAGCTCTCCTTAAAGTCCTTGCAAATCCTTTTTAATATTTTGGCTGAAATCTTTATATATTCTAAATTTTTCAGTTTGTATGAACTTTAATAAATTTTCAAAAATAGATAATTTGGCGAAAATTCAGTTTTTGAGCCTTGATATCTCGTGAACTAAGTAAGACTCATTAAAGAAAACTGTTTTATTATTTCCTAATGTATACTAATGCAAAATTTGTAGCAAATCGAAGAAGGTCGCATCCTGGTTATTGTTAAATTTTGAAATGTTTCATTACTTTCCTAAGAAAAATATTATCATTAACAATTAGTTTTATTTCAAATATGAGGAAAAAATTTCGAATGGTTTGAAAATTCACTTTTCTCTAAAATTGACACAATCAATCACATCCATATTTGAACATCAGTTGTCTTCTGATGAAAATTTTTAATGTTTTCTCATTTTTTATAGCTGTTCTCTCATTTTCCTACTAACGTATATTTTGAGTGTTTGATCTCTGGGAAAGACTGTTTTAAGTCTTGTGAATATTGGTTAACAATTACAAAATTATAAACAGCTGTAAAAAATTATTTTCTTTCAGTTGATCGAAGACTTTGTCGCTAAAGCATATAACTTCAAGTGGTAATTTCATGCTCTTCTTGTTTACTCCGTAGATTTCCGAGGGTATGTTGAAAGTTTATCTTCTTCAAAGCAGCTTTATTTTTCAAGTGCAGTGCGACACTTTAGAAAAGCAACAAGAAAAATTTTTAAAAACAAAACAGAAAAACAATATAAATTAAAACAACAATGGTCTTTTTTATTGTTGTTTAATTTGTTCCATTGTATCTAATCTCTAATGTTGCAGCTTAACATGTGCTAATTATAAAGTGTCAATGTGTGCGTGTAAGTATTTGACATCTGTATTTCTCTGTGTGCGTCGTTTGCAGCAAAGCCACCACATTTAATTTTGACAACATAAGTTGTTGTGTTTGTTGTGCTTGGTCGTTTGTTAAAATGCATTATATTTTTCAGATTTTATAGGGGAGTTTGTTGTTTTTACAACTTTTTTTTTTATTACATGATAGTTTTTTTTTCAAAATTTTTAAAGCCCTCTTTTTTACAATGTTGTGTAAATAATGAGAGAATGTTTATGATATTTTTGTTATTTTACAAAAGTTTTGTTATTATTGTTGTGACACTATGGTAAATGTTAACATGTGTTTGCTTCTTAGGACTGAAAATAATCAGTGTTGACAGGGGAAGGAGTGTAGTTTAGGGCAACCAAAAACATTCATAATCTTTTAATTGGATTTTAGATTGATTAAATTAGATTTTTATGAGTTTTTTTTTTTTTTAAGTGGAAAAAATTGGGGCAAGGTTATCATAACTATGTTTCAATGAGAATTTCAATAATATGTACATAGTTGGAAAGTTATCTCTTCACCATTCGGCAATCAATTACATAAAATATTATATGTGATCAACTCATAAGGTTAATTATACAAAACAAATATGAAACATTTGATTATTTCTACCTCGCTGCTGCTAGTAAATAATCTTGTAACATTTTATTTAGAAATTTTCAGTTCAAATTAAGGAATAACGAAGTTGATGAGAAGTTAATAAATCTCTCTCTAGAGATCCTCGAAAATATCGTATCATATGAACGTTGATTTTTTATATAAATACTACCGGAAATAGTTTAGAACCGGCACTAAGTGTTTTAAACATGGTCACTCTATGGAATGCTCCAACGGTATTTTCATAAAAAAATATGCGCTTTCATTTTAAATTTATTTTCTAAACTGACTCTTTCCATAGGATAGTGCCATCCCTAGTGTAGCTGCCACTCTTATCAATAAAGAACTCTTGTCTCAGTTTCAGAAAACTCTACCAAAATATCTCTGACTTAATTGTATCACCTGTGGTTGACTGCTCCTTCTCGCCCCACCTTTGTGAGTCTATTATCACATGACTTTAAAAGAATTGAAGTCAGGTAAATATGGCGACCACGCTAAGTTTTCCATGGCTTCTTCTACTTCTATTCAATCAAGGAACTCTAAATTTGCAGGTACATATGTTTGGCATAAATGTGTTCATGCTCTACGAAATCATTTTTGATGATTTTATTTATTTTTTTATGTATTTGGCTTACGAATTTAATCATACCGACTATATGAACTAAAGTTAATTACATAGTGTTAGTAAATTTAATCTTAATAAATAGGAATTTGCATTCAAATTTAAATTTTAAGACCCTGATTTCCTTAAATCTTTTTGCGATATTATGGTGTCGAAAATTCATTTGTGACCTATCTTCCTTGATTGAACAGAATAATTTTTGCTCGCAAAACGTGCCCCTAGTTATGTTCAAAATTATGTTTCGGACTTTTTCCAACAATTTAGGGTAGAAATTAGTTCAACACAATACATCCCTCAACTTATATCTTAGATTTTTTGACTAAAAGATCAATAAATTAAACGGTTATTTTTGATCTCGGAAAAAATAATAAAAATTAACCGATATGGCTTTTTTTACAGCATAATACATTAAAATTGTTATCACAGTCTTTAAATTTAGTTAGTCATCTCATGTGAATCACTTTAAAGCTAAACTAATGGTGGCTTAAACAAATAACCTCAAATATAATAACAACACACACACAATCAAAAAGTCACTATAATATAATGTTTATAAGCTGATAGCAACCCTATGGTTTTCGTTTATATAAAGAGTCAATTTTAATTGAAAAGCTTCATATTAAATAATAATAAATTTATTAAATTACTTCTAAATAAACAAGTACAAATGAAGTCGTCGTCATAAAACAAAATGAATGATTAAGTACTCAGAGAATAATACTCCCATTGTGTACTCAAAGGTAAGAAAGTTGGAACAGGTCTTTACTGAAATTTGACCCAGACCTTGAAGTAAAAAATGAAATGTAAAAACAATATGGTAATGTCAATAAAAAGAAAAAAGGTGTAGAAAGTTCTTTATAAACCTGCACATGAAAGAAGTAAGTAATGATGCTTCGGGTGTGTTTATTGAATAAAATAATTTTGGGTGACTATGCTTCACACGATCATTAAAGTCATTAAAAAATATATAAAATTGTACAGCTTTTCTACAGAAATAGAATGAAATTTTAAGAAAAGACTATTGTTATCCGGAAAGATCGGTCCTTTTGAACTTTGATAATAATTTCGCTAACAACGTGTTACTAATTAAATTTTATGTTACGATACTTAAAATGCGTTATTTTTTATTTCCATTAGGCGTCTAATGCCCTACTCCCAAGTATGTGAAATACTCGTAGAGTGATTCAAAATATAAAAGTGTTAAAATATTAAGTTGAACAAAATTTTTTAAAAACTTCAGGACTCAAAACTAATAAAATGTTCTTTAAGCTACAAAAAAGGCCAGTAAGAAGTACAAGCATTTGGCGCGTAACGTAAGAACTTAGTTAAGTTAGTACGCATATTGGGTTGAGTTCACATACGTTAGTTGCATTGCAGTAATACAAAGTCACACAAAGTCTTAAACATAACGCTTTATTATGTTACAATTTCATGTGACCCTAAACGTCAATCGATTGTTTATGATGCGCATAAAATACTTTTGATGATGCTTTTGTGATGCGCAGCTATTATGCATAAATTTGTAATAGTAAAAACTGATATCAAAAAAATTTTTTTTAATATACATATATTGTCACAAGGTTACAAAAAATATACTTGTTTTCTTCTGTTTTTTTTATAAAATTTTGAACCACTTTACTGCACGAGCAGCAATGAAATTTCAGCGACCTTTACTGCTCTATTTTTAAACATACTAGCAAGTATGTAATTATTTAAAACACATGATTAGTTATGTGAATAAACAATTGTTTTCTTATCAAACGAAAAATTGCGCAATTTTTCTTATAAAGCAACGACAACTTAACATTTCTATCAATTTCACGCCTTAACCTTGATAGTTATGACGCTTGACGACGTAAAAACAAAAAAAAAATGTTGCTACCAGTGATTGTAGTAGCGTTGCTTAATTTAGCACAAATCTTTTATAGAAATTGTGATAATGATCAGGACCTCACACAACAGTGTAGATTTGCGGCCTTAGATAGAAAACATAAATAAAAGTGTTAAATAACGATGTTTAAGCGTTGGTTAACACCCCGTATCTGCTCATTAGCAAATTTAATAAAAAGCGAAAATATCATGTTATATCTTGTTTAAAAATTTTTTAATTTACAACGTCTTAACATTCTAATAAACTGTTTCACAGAAACTAAAAACTAAAAAAATATTGCCAAAAAGTATGACTCAATCGTTTGATTTGTTCCAAAATGTGCAAATGACTCAAAACCTGCTAATTACAAAATTAGAATGTCGATAAGATGATAAATAAAAACTATAAATTATCATGGATGTGGCTTATTTGGTCATTCTTATGACGTTTTTCATTTCGACATACATAAAAAGTTTTGTAGATTAATAGATGGATTACTTGTAGCTATGCAGCTTTAAAAGTAGTAATAGATACAAAATCTTCATCACGTATTGGAATGTCCTTTTTTTTTGCTTTTTATTTTATTATAAAATTATTATAATGTCATCCCCGTTACATTTGGATGTCACAAAAATTTCTAAAATGATATCAATTTATCACTCATTTCTGCAAAATTTTAGGCAATTTTAACTCTAACTCGAAATATTAAAAAAAGAGATTTTTTCAACGTTACACCCGTTACGATCTTTAAAACAATTTTCTGAACTAAGTACACATAGTTGTCAAATTTTATAATTTTAATAACTATCGGATAGAACTACAGTACTTGTTGCAAGAGCTGTAATTGTATTCTCACACTTGTCTCAAAACATATGAATGCAAATAAGTCTTAAAATACCACATCCGTCCCCCTGGCAGTGTCGATTTATATCCTTTAAAGGAAAAGCATTTATTAATTTTAGAAAAAAAGCTTATGATAAAGCATCAGGTTTTCAAAAAAACTGCTCAACTTCTACACAATACTATGTATTTCTGCAATGAATGATTTGTATTCAACGAATTCTAATAATTTCTCTTCGAAATCTAAACAGACGTATTCTGGACAAAATCTGCGGCATCGTATCGAAAACATATTGTGTAATAGCAATTATAGTTAAGTATTTCTATTATTGATTAATCAAATCTATGTTCAGGAAATGTTTGTACATAAAATATCATGGTCAAACATTTTCCGAAATATTTGTAGCATACAATAAAGTTTTTAGGAAAAATAAAATCATCTAAAATGTGGTCTTTGAGAGAAATTCAAGAAAGAAGTTTTTCCTCACAGATGTCTTAAGGACATGAACTCGTGATTTTTTTTTCTCTTCTAAAACTTTACCATTATTACT
This sequence comes from Meiosimyza decipiens, assembly GCA_963680825.1. NCBI lineage: Eukaryota > Metazoa > Arthropoda > Insecta > Diptera > Lauxaniidae > Meiosimyza > Meiosimyza decipiens. Next base: position 59,539,883 of record OY804261.1, read on the forward strand.
TATTTTGAATTAAGACATACTTTTTAAGTTAATGACCAAATGTTCTCTTTGAACTATTTTCAAATGTCCATAAGTAGAAACTGTCATAATTTCCAGATCTACCGATCTAACTTTCTGGTACCAAATTGCACATTTTCACCACGCTTCTATAATCCAACTAATCTTATCGTTTATTTATTGGGCTGTTATTATATTACGCTTAGGTAACGACTGAAAAGCTTTTTTTTTATTGTTACTTGTTTATTTTTTCTTTTACATCATTATATTTTTTAACTTCTTGTATCAGAGTGCACCTTCATAAGGATCTAACCCAAGTGGAACTTGCTCTGGGACATTTTTTAGGAAACTCCGTGCAACATGTTTCTCGAAATATTTTTGAGCAATTGAAGACATCGGACATCAAATAAATAACACTTTTCTTTACTTATCATTTGGAGAATGTTGGGAAGATAAGAGTTCCTCCCAAATAAATAAAATAAAAAATATAGAAAATGAGAAATTTTCTTCATGACCGTAATGTATACAAAAACTGGAAATTTTAGTTTGTTAACAATTAAAAGTTTTGCGAAACATAGTGGTATTAAAAAAGCAAATTGCGTCATTAAAACAATTTTTTTTTTATCATTTGCAAAACTGCCTATGAATAAACATTTTGTTTATCAAATTTATGAATTATTAAAGATAACTTCATATAATAATTATAATTATTAATGCAATTTTTTCAATGCCATCTAACATGATAAAAAATAAAGTCTATTTTTATTTTTAATATTTCTATAGAATTTAATTTTACGATTAAAAAGTAACTTAACTCTTAAGTTTCTAAATAACAAATTTCAATAAGCTTTAAAAATATGACAACGCCAATAAGTTTTTTACGAAGAGCAATATTTCATATGAAAGATTAGCCCAAATTTACTTAATATTTAATATTAAAAATTAATAGTTTATACAAATTTTTCGGCGATTTGTTATAAGAGAAAACCCTTAAATTGAAAAGAGAAACATCGTCCCAAAAGAAATTTTAAATTTTTCCCATGTATTTGCACCTAACATACGGACCTAATAGGGGGTGGTGTTTTCAGAAGATGTGAAAGTTCGGATTCGGGCTAATATGACGGGTTGTGACTTAGGGTGTGGTCAAATATGTCGAAAAATAGCCGCTAGTCTTGACCTTACAAAAGATTTCTTGATAGAATTTTTTTATTATATGCCACTTTTCCCTTTGCTTTGTTTTTCCTTCCAATTTTCCTTAAATTGTTTTTGACTGATATTCATTTTTGATTATATTTTTGTGGCGAGTTTGAATATTTTTATCCATTTTTCGTTAACAACATTTTCGTTAGTAAATCCGATCTTTTTAAACCTTGCGTTTATGATATTCAGTTATTCAACAATTGAAAAACCTCACAATTTTGTGCAACAACAAAAGCATTGACAATTGAGGCGTTACCTGTTGATTTTAATGAAATGTTGCTATTCAGCAGCAAAAGCGTCATCAAATGCGAGGTTAATATACGAACTAAAATGTTAATATCACGTTTAATTGTCATTTTAGTACAAAATTGAATAGCTTGCAATTTTAACGCTTGATCAACGAACTTTCACAAGCTCTGGTATAAAAATAAAGTAATGAAAAATTCAAAATATGTATAAAGTTTAAAGATTATTGCGCACATAAAGCAGATAATAAATATGATTTACTGAAAATTACAAGAGAAAGCCTTAAATAATAATGATTTTTAACTTAAAAAACACCAAAACTAACGATCGATATATTTTTTTTACAGATTGCAGACAACGAAGTGATCGTGCATATGAAGAATCTTCATAACTAAAATTGGATATATGTTTTCTTAAAGGTAAATAGAACTTTAAAAACTATGCGTATATCTCTCACTCACCGCGATCACTGTACACAGATGCACCGAATTTCTAACGCCTCAAAAGTGTTTTTGATCTATTTCTATAGAAAGAAGGATAAAGTTGGTACACTGAATTCGCGCAGTCATTTAATGCACGGCAATATTTTTCTTTTTTTTTACATACTTGCACGATCAGTTGTGATCATCTTAGCCGCTGTCACATATATCTTTATAAATGCTATTTAAAATAGCGCACAAACCTGTAGCTCAACGTTATAAGCATCATATGAAAAAAAAAAAAAACAAAAATAGAAAATTGTACACGCAAAGTAAAAACAACTTGATAGAGAGCCGGCCGGCACTTTTGGCCAAAAACTTGATCGCTTATCAAAGTGTAGCAATGAAATGATCGCATGTTGCTGTGATTTTTTTTTGCTTTCTGTTTTGTTATTTTTGAGCGCCACATATGGCCAAGGTGGAGCGAATCAGCAGCTGTTACTGCACCCAATAGTTGTTTTACTGATTGTGAGTAAAAGTCGCTTAAAAAGAAATACTTACTTATGAACGTTTGTGATCGTGCGTCAAGATCGTTAAGTAAAAAATTTTAAAAAAAAAAATTCATAAAAATGATGCTTAAAAATCGACAGAAATTGCTAGTGTGAAGAGGTAGCGCCCCGTTTAACTTTTAGAGCAATTAGATTGTCTGATTTTTTAAACGATTGTGCTGCATAAAATTACAATTTTTTTAAATGAAATGTAGCACATTTTATTAATTTAGAGGTAGCTAAAGAGGAATATCTCATATATTTGTCGCATTTAGTTTACCAAGCTGCAGAAGGTACTTGAACTTCCTGTTTAAAAATACCAATTGGAAAAAACACTATAGAACATTCTAAAGCAAATTTGAGCTACTTGGCATGTCTACATTTCACTTCTAAAAAAAAATTAAACGAAATCACATAAATTTATATGAAATACACATGAATTTCAACCGAAAGGGAAATGTAGAACATGCCTGCATATATTAACATATTATTGCCCAAGCGCCCACCATAAAAATCAAACCTTAGGGAAACAAAATTTACTTACTTTACGAAACTTAAATTATGCACGGAAAAGAACTGATATATATATACGAGGGTGGATCAATAGTCCGAGCCTTTTTGAATTAAGCACAGTTTTTAGCAACAAAGAGTTTTTATTTTTCCACATAGTCTCCTTTTAGCCTAATACACTTAGTCCAACGTTTCTCCAATATTTTTATTCCTTCCAAAAAATATGATTTCTCATTGCATCAATTCATAGACAACAGGCCTAAAATAGAATTTGGTCAGGTCGAAAATTAATTTTTTATATAACCATATCGTTTTTCCATAAACATCTCTATCGTACCGCATCGATCAAAAAATGTTTTTCGCTTCTAGAAAATTTATTTTGAGCTCCTTTTTTTTATTTTTTGAGAACAGAGATATTTTTGGTCATTTATAAAGAAATTATGTGTATCGATGAAAAGTTTTTTCAGATTTTTTTTTTTGTTTGAATCAATGAAAATTAGATTTTCACAGAGCCTCGCCCCATCTTAAGTGATATCTTAGAACATTTTTTGGGGTATTTTTCCAAAAAAATGATTCTATTACGTTCACCGATAGGAAAAAATCGTAAATGAATTTAAACTATGAACTATACCATGAATGCGCAGCCCATAGCTCGTTTGGCTCTTCCAGCTCTTACACAACAATAACAAAAAAATATTGAGCTCACTTCGAGCTCTTTCCGTTACTATACCAACTGGTATACAATTTGATAATAAAAAAAATTTTTATTTGCGTAAATTCCCAAATGCACGGAAATTTAATTACAAGATGGCAACTTCCTTTTCAGTCAAATTAGCTGTTAACTGATTTAAAACGAGAGCTGATTTTGACTTCTTTCATATCTATGCTATTTAATCTTAAATGTTGTTGTTTTTGTTGCTTAACCTGCGGCTAAAATATGTAGCATTTTTATACTTGCCTCTTTGTCTGTCTGTCAGGCTGTCTGTCTGTATGTTTGTTTGTTTGTCGAACTGTCTGTTTTCAACTGTTTTGTCACGCTGTGTGGTACCAACACGTGCGCCCAACTCTTTAAACAACATTTTTGTTACGGTAACTACCCCCTGGCAGTTAGGCATCATAGTCATGTAGATTGTCGATAATAATGATGAGTTAAGTAAACGATTGAGGTCAAGCAGCATGCCAATACTGTATGCATGGAGCCACAAATGGTAAATTGATCTTTTGAAGTTTTCATTTTAATATTTAGGAATCATTTCAAAAATTGACTTGCCAAGTCAATCTTGGTCACTTTAAATTACCTGCAATTATAAAGCGACATGACACAAGCACACACATTGATAGCACTATATATTATAAGTGTGTTTGTGACTACGTCTAGTCAAGTGGCGCACAGCTGCCTGCAATTTACTTAACAAAAGTTTTTTGTTTTATTTTCTTTTTGTCATATTGCTTGCTATTTTTTTTGCTTATCTTTACACGCATTTTTTCAACTAATGCACCAGGTAATTACTTACAAACGCCATGGCAAATACTTGTTGCTTTAAGTTTTGCAGTTATTGTGTTTGAAAGTGTTGTGAAGCATTTTGTTAATAGCTACTTGCGTCAAATTAATGATAAAAGAAGAAGTAAAAATAATAATAATAATAAAAATTTTATACTCGCAAATATATCATTATACTTTTCTTTCATTTGGCAACACTGGCATTGCCATAAAGAAAAGTTAATAAAAACGAAAAGGTATTTGGGTGCAACACTACTGGAAAAAATGCCGATAACAATTTAACGTCAAATTTCATTAGCTACTACTCAAAGCAAAATCGCTCAATATTTTATTTTATTTTCGCAGAAGATTTATTAGACAGTTTTGACTTTTAAGTCATGTGCATTTTGATTTTCGCCAATGATCATCATTCTATTTGTTTTAATCTAACGTGACCATATGGTTCGTGTTTTGCGCAGCAAGTCCGCGTTTTTGACTTTCTGTTCCGCGCGGTCCGCGGGTTTCATTGAAAATGATAAATCTCATTTTGCTAGGGTTTTCGGTGAAAGTGAGGGTCTTTAAAAAAGCTTCATTAATTTTTTTCTGCTACGCGTTTTGGTGAAAAATATCTGGTCACTTTAATTTAATCTAATAGAGGAACAGATATATATATATATGATATTTTATAAAAGTAAAGAGCTGTTTTCATATCGAATCAAACGATCAAGTCATATTCTTCGAGTAAAATCTTTGCGCAGTCAAGAACAGATTATAATGTTCACTAAATTGTTCAGCTAAAGGTCATTTTGGATTTTGAAATAATGGCTTTGTTACACCAAAAATTCCTTAAACTGATGATAAAAAATGGCCACCAAAAATGTATGACTTCATAAAAGAATACCGCATGCAGCCATTTGAGCGATATTATATGTCAAGCAGCGTTATCAAAAGATCGGGATTGTCCCGGCTGGCCTGGAATTTCATGTCAAAGCCAAGCCGTGGGTTTGGTAGGAATTTAAGATTTTCCGAAATTCACGATTATTGTGAAATGACATAGCTTTAACGAGCAAAAAAAAAGAGAATCAAAATTTTCTCACACCAATATTTTAGTTTTTAGCATGTTATGAATTTATTTTTTAATATTGCTAACCAAAAACAAAAAATCATCAACTTTCAACAAAAAATTTTACTTTTTACGATTTTCGAAAAAAAAATTTTTTTAGAATAACGGGAATTGCTTCTGTTAACCCTGATATAAAGTCTACACAAATGTATATATGTTCCGGTAGATATCAAAAGTGCATAAGCCTCTCCCTATTTAACTTTGGGATCACTTCTCACAACATGTTTGTGAAATACGTGTGTGCTTAGTCAAAATTCTTCAATATTCCCTACGTTAAAGTATTTCCAGTTCCTCCAGTTTCACTTGCCACATTTTCTGCATTTACATAAAGTTATTTACATGTGAAATTGCTCAAAGTTATGAAAAACAAAAAATAATTGGGACAAAGCAAACAGATTTTAATTGACATCACAACCTACATACTCCGATTTGAATTAACAAAAACCTGGATATTTTTTTCCCAGTTCATTGAATTAAAATTGAAATTGAATTTTCAGTAGCGGCAATTTTTAGTTTCAAACTTTTTGGCGATAGTTTTTTATTTGCGTATAATTTTGAAATATATTCATATTTTTTTTGGGTGATTTTGCAAAAAAACCGATTTTCTCTGAGAAAATAATGATATTCTATTTAGCCGAGACTTTTCAGGAATATGTTTCAATTAATTTTTAGAGAAATTTTACCTTTGATCTTAAGTGATCATTTATTTTTATTAAGACCCAATTCTTAGACGGCTTTTTTTTCTGAGTTTCGCCCACACCCATTCGTAAAAAAAAAAATTTTAACGCAAAAAAACTAAAAAATTTTTTTGAAAGTTTGGTTTGGCTGTATATTTTCTGAAAAGTATACCTACACCACTTATACGTCTTATTTGTCTTATTGACGCTCTCAATAACTTAATAACAGCAAGAAAGCAAATTAAATCATTTTCATTGATCAACACTTAAGTACACGTACTTGTACCAGATTTGATTGATGACTTTACTTTGCACATACAGAAACAACATTTTAACTTGATATTTCAATTTGAATAGTTAATTTCATTCATAAATTCCTCATATTATTGTTGATACGATTTAGTAAACATTGTAGATACCTACATCAACAATGTTTACTAAATCGTCACATGAATAAATTTTATTAATTAATTGCAAAAAAAAATTGCTGCTCGTCAAGAAAGTAACCGCATCAGACAAATTACTAAAGTGAAAATGATGAATTAATTAAAAACATTGCGCAGAAAAAATTCTATTTGCATATTAATAAATGAAGTCTGACAAAACCAAGACAAAGTGCGGGTATCATCTAATAAGCGCAACTTGATCCAGCCGCCTTTGATCTCAATGATAAACAAAAACATTGTTTCTAAGATTCCTAAGGCTTTCATCAAATAACATTATTAAATATTTCTGAATTAATTTAATTAAAATTCATAACCAAGAAGTCTGTACGGGGAAAGGTAGAGTTAAATTTGATCTATGTTGGCGAATACACATTGAATTTCTATTCAGTAGTCGCTCACAATTTCTAGCACATTTTGAATTTTGTTTGGAAGTATAGATTCCATTTATGTCTTTATATATATTAATTTTTTTTTTTTATGAAGTTTCTTTTAATTTTGAAACGCAAGGAGTCATGTCAAGTCTGCTATTTTCGCTAATACATCTTATTATTATAAATGCGATATTGTTTATAAATTTTTATAGAAGCATATAAGAAACATTTGTCGTATGAAGTATAAAGACAGGTTTCTCGCTGTGTTACCTTTGAAGAGAACATATAGAGTATCTTTCTGAAGCCTTTAAAAGACACCTTACAGACACTTTAAAAATAATTTTGCCTCTTTTTTTATATATAACTTTATTTTATTATTGAATTTAATTTTTATTTACGTATGGTACGGCAGCCTCGAACCAATGTCCCAACGATTCATAGTCCTTTGAAGTGCCTTTTATGTTTACAGTGCATACAAAGACTCACACGTGAGAAAAAAATTCAGCTGAAACTGAACATGAATTCGAGATTTGGCCGTATTAGAGTCAGTGTTTTTTCTAATATTAAAATTCGCAGCAATTTTTTATTCTCCGTGCATTGGGCTTTTATAATAAACACCAAGTTTCAGCTTCGTCCTATATTGGCCGTGGAAAATAATTTTATCCTAAAGAATTGAGTTTATCATGATAGGAAAATCAATAAGTCGTTGCTGACAGTCGATGCAGGATGTAGAAATATGTTCCCTTCCATCTCTTCTTTTCGAAGGCTACGTGCACTGAATTTCCTTGGAAATATGAATACAGTTTTGTAACACGGCACTGTGCCCTCAGTACAAACGAAATGACTGATATGTATCCTATGCTCTGCCAATGATCTGGGACTTGATGTCTGTTGTAGATCCCTGTCTTTCAGTGACGGAAATTTTATTTTCTCGTTATCAGTCTGGTGCTGCCAGAGTAGATAAAGGCAATTCTGCATTGTTTAAGGAGAGTCAGCAAAGTTTAAGGTATGCTTGAGAGCCTTAAAATCTGTTCCTCAACACGACGCATTGATATGTAGACTACGACTCATTTAAAATCATCGTACGTGGCATTCGAAATTTGAAAATTTTATTTTTAAATTAAAGTTGAAAATAGTAAAAATTAAATTTTTTCCTTTTATTATTAACATAAACAACTTTAAATACATTTTAAATTTGAAAAGTATTGAAAATAACATTTTTTAACTTTAATTCCATCGTAAAAAACTTGATATTTCATTTTGAGATTGGAAAAAAATTAATCTTTTTTATATGAAACCATTTGAAATCAATGTAGAATCTTTTCGAATCCAAATTTTCGGCTTTTGCGCTAAATCATAAGCGTTTATGAGTGAATCGAACATAAAATCATTAATTTTTTTCCCTCTGGATATTTCATTATTGAACTGGCCAGCTGACTATGAAAACGAACATCAGCTGACTTCGCCTAACTATGCTAGCTTTCGCTTCAGTAGCAATTAAGAAATATTAAATCTAAATAAAAGTTATATCAAACCGTTTTTTTTTAAACCTGATATTAAACGTACTCATTTATTAACAACAATTCAGAGCAAACACGCTTTTTTATGTACTTCTGACAGTAACGCAAGTCAGAAATTATACGGTATCTAAATCATAAAATCAACTTTCGTAGTCGCTAACAGCAGGAAAGCAGATATAGATCAGATTTTCAACGCAGTTATTCTCAATAAACACATACATACGTAAGTATGTACGTATTAAATTCAAAGTTCAGTAACTAAAAATAAAAATTTAAGCGTACGTAGCCGACTACTATGCTGCTGAACTTGAACTAGACACCGTTTAAGCAAACTGCAGGTTAGCGTTTAAATTCGCGCTTAACTAACGTTAGCGTTTATATACCTACTAAAAGATACTCGTGCTGTATTTGTAACATAGAGCAACCGACAGTGGTTTTGAAATTGAAATATTTTTTTTTTTGTTGACTAAAAAAAAATCAGCAAAAATTTAGAAAAAAAAAATAGAAAAGTTCGCCATACAGCAAACATGAAATGTAACACTTTTGCTTTGTTGACTCAATTTCGCGTATCGTTTGTCGCCGTTTGGTTTGTTTTAGTTTTTCGTTATGATTTATGATTTCACCGGAAACGATGGCGGCACTGCCGCCAGATGCCATAACACAGGAAATGCAATTTGGCGCAAAGTTCAATTTTCATTAGAATGCATTTTCATATGTGACTATTTTTTGTCTGTTTATTTATGTAAAGTTTGCAAAAATATTGTTGATTTTTTTTTTCTAGCTGTTAATGCATGAAATTTTTTGTGTATTTTTTTAACGAATAAAATCTATTTTAAAAACAAAGCTTTTTGTGGTAAAAATATTCATAATAAACTCAATTTTTGTTTGCTAAGCTCAAATTATGAACCTATGGCAAATTTTTTTCTTATCTGCATGAAAGTATAACTAGAATTAGTGAATACTTTTGCATAAAATTTTGTTGTGGTGAAATGATTTATGTTTCATACAATTCAGGTATATCTATTTGAACATGAAATCTCCACTTGAACAAAGTTGTTTCTTTAGCGCAAACATGAATTCTGTAAACAGCTTAATTTAAATTGCAAATTTTGTAGATAAAATTTCAGTAATATGTAGGAGTTTTTTTTAGGATGTAAAAATGAGTTGCATGAGATCATTTTTAAAAAAAAGTCAGGAAGGGATATTTTTGTTTATTAATATTGTCTTGAAAAAATGAATTTTTTTCTTTATATATAGCTTTATAGCTAATCATAAGTGTTGTAATGCATGAAAAGATTGCTGAAATTTTTTTCTCTTGAATCAGAAATCTCTAAAAGTGCTTAACAAAAATACATAAAAAACCTTGGATACCAAAAAAATAAAAAAATTACACATCACTTCCAACGAAAAGTCATTGAAATGAGCAAAATATATACAAAAAAAAAAAACCCGTTCAAAAGGTTAGTGGGTAAATTTTGTTGCACTGCAATGCAAGATTAAAAATACAAAAGTGATATAAAAACCACAAATGGAAAAATGACGTGAGCTATGAAATTCGCAAGAAAAATTAACTGTGCAAAATGACGCAGAAAATACAAAATAATTAAAAATATAAACAACAATAATTTATTTTAAAAAAATTACGCACAAAATATATAAAAATTGAGTGCATTGTTTTATTTAGAGATATTAAGCTATAAATTTGGGGAATATTTATTGCGGTATTTTTTGTTTGTGACACCTCAATAAAATTTTAATGACAAAGGTTATAATGCCAGAGTAATTAAGCGAAATCGTGAAATTTTAAAGAAACCATGGAAAACACATATTTTACATGCTTTTGTTTTATAAGCACGACAATGTCATTTTCTTATCATCAGTATATGATCAAGCGACTTACTTTTTTGTATCAATTTACTTAAGTTCTTCTGAAAATGTTTTTAATATAGTCCGATATAAATCAATGCCAATACAGCTGAGTAAGACAAAACAAAAACAAACTACGACAAAATTTACAATATTTTATGTATATGGTAGTGAGGTTGTAAAAGGGATTTCAAGGTTTCAATTGTTTCGTGCAAATAAACCTAAATGCTTGCTGAAAAAGTTCACAAAAAATTAATGTTCAATATTTTTCATAGGACTTTTGCCTCTTCTTAAAAATTGCATTTGTTTAAAAAGTATGAACTTTTATAAACAACAACCTAAATATTTAAGAGAAAACATAAGAACTCCAAGCATAGCCACTTAACTCTATCGTCCTTTTATCTCGTTACGTTTCCTTTTAAATTTTCATAAGTTTTTGACTTGCTTATTTTAAATATTAATAACACAGGCCGACAAAAATTATACCCAGAAATCAGATTATATATTTCCGTAGGTTTTCGATGCGCTGATTCCGAATCTGGTCGCAGAATTGCTCCATCACGTCAGGTTTTTGAGATATCCTAACCTAAAAGTGCCAAAAATGACGATTTTTCTCAATTTTGAGGTAATAGATCAAATAGATTTGATCTTTGTAGGAAAACTATGAACGGCATCTTAAAAAACTAGTCTTCCTCTTTCAAATGCCGTTGAGTTTGTTTGAATATCTTTTTTTTTCTCTGAGATATGTCATTTTTTATCTGCGTCAGTGTCTGTCTGTGTATGTCTGTCACTGTTTCTGTGTCTGTGTCTTTGTCAATCTTTGTCAAAATGCCATACCTCAGAGAAAAAAAAAAGATATTCAAACAAACTCAACGGCATTTGAAAGAGGAAAACTAGTACTTTGAAACATCGTTCATAGTTTTCCAAGAAAAATAAAATCCTTAGAGCTATTTAACCTCAAAATTGAGAAAAATCGTCATTTTTGGCACTTTTAGGTTAGGATATCTCAAAAACCTGACGTGATTTAGCAATTCTGCGACCAGATTCGGAATCAGCGCATCGAAAACCTACGGAAATATATAGTCCGGTTTCTGGGTATGTATTTTGATCAAATTTTGTCGGCCTGTGTAATTAAACTGTGTGCAATAATGAGACTTCAATTCTGGATTGGCATCGACTGATATTAACTGAGGGTAATTTGGAATCGCTGAAGAGCGTTTCGAGATAATGGTAAATTAACCGGTAATTGAAACTGTTACAAACGCTCTTCTTCGACTTATTATTTTAAGTCTGAAAGCTTTGATGTCTGAAACAAATTTGTTGCTCATAAAAAGACAAGCATTTACTTTACCCCTACTGCATCAGTTCTTAACTCCTATGAAGCAATTTAGTCAACTTAACAAACGACTGATACATAATGTTTATATACATTTTATATTGTTTAATATATAAAAAGTAATTAATTGTATGAAGGAAAAAAATTTAAAAATCACTTAGTTTTGAATTTTAGTGCCAAAGGAATTTTTTTTTATTGTGGACACCCTTAACTTTTTGTGATATTTTTGTTGAAGACCAATGCTCATGAAAAAATTCGCAATGGTTTCACTCCACACAGTAAGGGTATGTAAGACTCGAGCTTGAGCTTGTTTTTCGGGAGCATCCCTGTCTATGCAAAGTGCATACGAATAAGCAATGACAATTTGATCAGTGTTGCCACAGACATGAAAAAAATGTATCACACCAAAGAAAACAAAAATTCTGAGAATCACACTTTTTACATATTTAAAAAAACTTATGTCTTATATGCAAATTTCAAAGGATATTTCAAATTCGCAGCAAATTGTTTTGAAAAATGGCAACACTATTCTATTTAGGGTCTAGCTCATTACATTTGCCCCGAAAGTTTTCGAGGCGTGTGTAAACTTTACTCCATGCAAGAGTTTTTCGTGGTTTGAAAATGTTCGCAGCTTGCACAGTTTTCGAGACATGACATCTTCGCGTTTGAAGTAATTAATATATTAATAAATTACCTATATACCATCTGAAAAAATTCCTGTCTGCCAAATTTTCGTTTTTAAATATGCATTGGTTTTTCCATATTAAAACTTTCATGTATTCCTATCTGTTACTATAACCGTATAGGCGGAGATTCCGCTGTCGAAAAGTCGGATGTATAAGATTACAGAATTTGGTGAAACTTACTTATCTGGGTTGCCTTGCCAAATTCCGCTCCGATGTCCGAATTTCGGTCCATATTGCATTTTTAGTCAAAAGCTTATAAGATTGCAGCTTAAAGTGTATGCCAAATGATAGAACTCGAAGACCCTAAATAGAATATGTGGGGCTGCATGGTTGAATCCTGTTCCAAACATGGGTTGCCACTGGTTTTGTGGCTGAATTTTTTTCAAAAAAGTTTACAACTTGAATTGTGTGCCAAATGATAAAGGTCGAAGAGCCTAAGATGATAAATCGAAATTTTCTCTCCCGAAGGAAAGTCGCCGCACATTTTCAATCGTGAAGTTTCAGTAAAATATCGCCAAAGTTTGCGGTTACAAGTTATGAATTTTCTGGAAATATATTTAAAATAAGAAGACTTTTGATTACCTTGATTTAGTGTAATATCTATATGTTAATTGGACCTCTATACCTTTGAAACGATAGCTCACTGGACAAAAATGTAGTACGTTATTCTGATTCTCCTACCAAGGTATACCGCCATAATGGTTGGCAGCAAGGTGTGCCCAAATTGTTTTAAGCAATGTTTGGCATTTATTATTAAATATTTATTTTAATAAATTTGCTGCGTTAAAATTTTTTTTAATTTCAAAATGGATTTTGAACGATTTTGAGCTTCAAAGGTGTGACAATGTACATATGTATGTAGCTGTTGTGTGAATCTACTTTTCTTGTTGACGACTGATATAAAACCACTGCAACATTTTTGAAAGTAAAATAAACAACTAATTGTGTAATTGTGCTCTTTCTACCTTAGAGCTACGTAATAAATCAAAGTTTCCTCAAATAAAAGCCAATAATTAATGCTGCCATATATTTTATTAAACATTTCACTTGAACTGATTTTCTTTTAGTTCCAAATAGTTGCAAATACATAGCACCCTTTCAATAATGGCGTGCAACAATTTCAAAAAAACCTTTCTACAGACTGTCTGCAATATTGCGTGGGTGTCATGACAGCAAACGACATGTTGAGCTTTAAACTGACCGAGACTCTGCTCTCGTTCACGTTATGCAGCACGCAGTTGACGCTGATGGACGATGTTACTCATGCAACAAATTCATGAACAAATTTTTCCCGGTTAATCCAAATCCAAGTGCAATTTCTTCGCCTTAAGGTTAATTTTTTTTTTCATGCAATGGCAAATAGTAATTTAATAAAAAATGTAAAAACTGTCAAATGGCAAACAAATTAATACAACACGTATGGAAAATATTGTGACGAAACTCAAAGTGAAGTGGTAAAAAATGTGGTATCTGGATGAGAAATTGAATGTTTTGATTATGTTCAAATATAAGCAAAGTTTGATTTTTTTAGAGCAATGTCTATTATCTTAAATAGAAATAAAACACATTTTAATTAAAAGTTCGAATCCACATTTCAATTTATATTTAAAAGATTATTTTATAACATAATTGTTTAAAAATAACATCAAGCATACACTGCGTTTCACTAGAAATTATTTCAGGTTCAACTAATCATCTCTTTAGACAAAATAAAACAAATTTAATGTATTCAAAATTTTTTCATACTAAAGTTGAAAAATAAAATTACTAAAAAAAAAAAACGCATTTTGCTATGTTTCACTTGAATAGCACAAGCTGTTAATAAATCACATAAAATAAAATTTTAAGTGTTCGGAGATGCCATAATAGGATATAGCTTCCCATACCATAACACCGCCGACTCGACTATGACCCATACCATATTGCAGGGCCTCGGTGAGTTTTATTATTATTTTCATGATTTGAAGAAGGAGACTGATCAATTGGATCGTTTAGGTAGTCGAGTTAGATCCGCGGTGTTATGGTGTGGGGAGCTATATACTATTATAACACCTGTAAATTTCAATATTTATCAACAACTATGAACGCTTCCACATGCTCAGACGTTTTGAAAAAGGCTTTCCCGTCATTGGACAATATTTTTGGACCTTTGCAGTGGGCTTTTTAACACGACACTGCGCCTATACACACCGCAAGGGTGATCAAAACGTGAATCAAAACCAATCGTGTCACCCATTTGAGCTGGTCACCACACTCGCTGGACCTTAATATAATAGAAAATAATTGAAGATGACTAACTCGAAAAGTGTGTGTGTCTGGTAAGCAGTTTTCAACCAAAATTCAATTTCTTTATTTTACATTAAAAGCCTTAATGATTCGATACCAAACAAGTTTTAAGAGGTAATCATAAATAAGGGAGGCTCAACCCATGACTAAAAAAAAGTCTTTCAATTTAAGTTAAATTTCTTACTTCACCATTAAAAATTATGCTTTACACTTAAAATTTTAATAATGTGATTTATCAATAGCTTTTGCTAATCAAGTGAAACGCAGTGTATATCCTTCACGACAAGCTCTTTGAAATCGCATTCGATTTTACCAATTTTGGAGCACTTATCTTCAAAATATCACACTGATTATCAATGTTTCATTTTTAACAATGACTGATAGATGATGTTACTTTTGCAACGATTTCGTGGACCCGTGACTTCACATGTCTCAATTTAAATAATCAGCATTTCCATTTAAATCACCGATATTTTCTTCTGTACTTACAGTTTTTCATCTTATTTTTCCGTAACTTATTACAACGCAAGTCGATGAACATAAGCCGGAAATTTTTTTTTCCTCAAAAATATCATTGCATTAATTTAAAAAACACAAGATTGACCTTTACTTAATTTCTATGAATAATATTTCTATCTAAAGTTTTATCACTCTAAAGAAATCAGCCTTAATTAGTACAGGTATGAAATTTAATATAAATCCGAATATATTTTTACCCAGTACAGATGGTATAAATTATTAGAAGGCTTAATTTTTGATACCATAACCTAATTTGGTTTTGTTTCAGCGTCCAGCATATGACGCATTATCAGACATTTCATAAGCTATGATTAAGGAAACTCAAGTATTCAAATTATTTCTAACTAGGCAATAATATATTTAATTTTTTTATAGCCATTGCCAACAACTCTTCTCTTTTGAGTTGTCCAAGAACAAATATTTTAATTGCAATTAAATTGCTACTTAATTAATGTACATACAGAGTTAATAAAAATTAGATACAATTATTCAAATTATTAAAAAAGATTAAGTTCATTTATATATAAGTAATATGATTGCAAAGTTTTTTATTCAATTTGGCATGATTTTAATCAATTAAAAATGGTTTATATTAAATAGCGACACTTGCTGACAAGTCACTGTAGAAATATGTTCACAGGCAATTTATCATAATAAAGTTACGCTACAATGCAAATTTATGTTCAAAGTATTTGTAGGTAGAAAAAATTATACATTGCAAAGAAGAGTTCGTGTTGAAAATACAGAGTATAATATGAAATACTTCACAAAAATTCCTTATAAGAAATTTAACTACTGTACTTTATAGCAAAAATATCCTTTTTTCTTCATTAGTGAAGCTATTACCACATACTCAAAACTGTGATATATGTGTTGAAAGATCTGAGCTCATAGTTTTTTAACGTAGGTAATTAATCGAAGTCGCATGTCAATCAGTAAGTAAAATAATACATGTCCATTAGACTGGGTCGATTTGTATAATCAAAATAAAGTCAGTCAGACACCGACTCAAAAGGTAGAAGGACTCTTAAAAACGATATCTGCATCATTATTTTTTCGTTTCTACAAAATTCAATGGAGCACTTTTGTTCCTCCTGAAGGTCCTTTATAGCTAAAAATAAAACTGACAAAGCCATTGCGTACAGATACAAATGATACAATTCGATCAAAGAGTGTTCTATTAACAAATGATACAAATTTAAAAAAAAAAAAAATGCAGCGTCTAAAGTAAGTTAGGCAAAATAAATAAATAAAAAATTTTAAAAAACCGAATATCAGTAAAGGATATTAAAAAAATCGTGTGTCCATTCTATGAAGGAATAGAAGTTACGAGAAAAGTATGATTTTTTTTAGCCAAAAAGGACCTTCAGGAGAATTCAATTTGCTCCATTGGATTTTCTCGGAACAAAAAAAAACTATGCAGACATCGTTTTTAAGGTTTTTTCTAACTTTTGAGTTGGTGTCGGGATGAATCTAAATGTGCATTGATCTATGAAAAGGAACCTAGTGTCCGAAAAATCGATTTTGAATTTTTCAACGATTCTGAAAGAAAAATGTACGTTCTGCTTTATGAATCAATCCGCATGTTTTTAGCTTTATTACATATTTAACAAATGCACTTCAAAACAGAACACAATTCAAAAAACATATGACAAATCAGTAGACTTGTTTACTGCAACAGCTGTTTTCTCAAAATCTTGTTTTTCGACAATAAGTACCATTTCGTATAGCTAGGCACATCATATATATGATTATAATATAAAATAAATCTAATATATTAGTCAAAAATTAAACCACAAAATCAAATGCATTAAATTTCTTATAATATAATTTTTTTTTTTTTTGCTTGAAACATTTTTAAGCAAAAAGTTATTTATTTGAATATCTCAGCTGATTATTGTTTTGACCCAAAAAAAGTGTTTTCTTCGTATACTAAATTTAATGTGTGTATTAAAAAAAAACAGATTATATCACTAGTTTGTCATCAACATAGCCTCATCATCAGCATTGGGAATGCAAACCAAACAAAAATAATTTGTGATAAAAATTTGTTAGCATACAGTATGCATTTGTCTAACTTACGCCCACAGAAAACAACAAGTTAAATATCAAAATGATGCTTACTTTAAATTATTTTATTTCGTTTTTTTTAAAATCTTAATTCTTTTTTTTAAATCTTATTTCTTTTTTTTTTAAAAAATCTTATTTCTTTAAATAATATGACATTGGTGGTGACAGCTAAGTGGACGGTTAGATCCGCAATTTAGACGAAACATGATATAAATGCAATAACTTAAAAATTATTGCATGTGATTTTCAAGTGAAGCACGTAAGAAAATACAAAAACAACGCATATAAATGTAATTATGTGGCATAGTTTTCACTTCACAACTATGGAAAAAACTATATAAATATTTTGAATGAAAATAATTTCACTGAGATGAAAAATTTTTTAAAATAATAACGCTTTGTTTGTTATTCACTTAAATTAATCGTTTTAGTTTTTTCGTATAACATTCACACTTGTTGATGCATAAATCTTTAGATAGGGTAAGAGGCTATGATTCAAGAAAAAGGCACATGATTTTTCTTACTACCACTAATTTCTACACGGTGCGGTGACTGAAATGTGACTAATCTTAAAAGTTATTAACACATATCACCAATTCTTGATGAAGTGTAAAATGGAGAATTGGACAGCTTTTACAATGCGTTGCCTTGAAAAGTAATAATAAATGCAAAATTCTTCTGATCATTCCAATTTATTTATATGATGAAAATTGTTCGTGATATTAACTTTTGTCATGGAAAACATTGGACATTACTCAAAGCAACAAAAAATAAATTTCTAATGAATTAAGTAAGTAGATAGCTCTTAAAAACACGTAGTCGAGGAGGTAGCGTTGCAATTTTCAAAGCAATTTCCTTCCACTTAATTTTTTTTTGAAAATGATAATTTAAGTATAGCGTCAGACGCCAGAACCGTGGTGGGCTTGGTTGTGAGGGGCCGACAAAAAATTTCCCCAATAACTCCAAACGTAAGCCACAAGTAGAAAAATGTGTGTTGATCAATAAGGCGGATGAAAACAGATCGATTTCATGCTTGAAAGATTTCCGTATGACAAGATCTGACCCACTTTTCATTGTGTTAAAATTTTTTTTAAGTCATTTAATGTTATTAATTTTAACATAAAATATTTTTTTCCAAAAACAGTTTAGTTTTCAAGGTATAAATACATAAATCTTTATACCGATAATATATCCTCATTCCTTATAGAACTTATTGACTAATCATATTGATAAATGCACTTAATTTATTTCAATGAAGAGTTTTTGTAATTCATTTAAAAAACAATATAATATTGTCTGTAAAAAATGCTATTATCATTTGCAAACATTTTAATTTAATTTGATTTGATTTCCTCGTAATTATTAATTGAAATTACGTTTATCTCAGCATCAGTTACTTTTAAATTAACAGGGTCTTATTAACTATTATTGTGACTTGACTTTATATTTAAAAACTACCTGTAAAGTG
Organism: Meiosimyza decipiens; assembly: GCA_963680825.1. Lineage (NCBI taxonomy): Eukaryota > Metazoa > Arthropoda > Insecta > Diptera > Lauxaniidae > Meiosimyza > Meiosimyza decipiens. Next base: position 59,558,651 of record OY804261.1, read on the forward strand.
TTTCGTCATCTGTATTACATTCACATAACCAGAACATTACTTTTCTTAACACAGTCCTACAAAACAAAACAAAACAAAAATACAAGCGGTATTCACGATTCAGAGCAGATGAGCAGAGTACCAGATTTGCGCTTAACAACAACAAATTACATGTGTAGTAAATCTGCAAAAAACTTGAGGCAAATCTCCGATGTCTTTTTCAACAGAAAACAGCTGATTTATTTGCAATTGTAGTAATGTTGTTATACCTTAAGAAACGGTGTTTAGCAAGTTCATTGCTACAGTGCTTGCTCTGAATCATGAATACCGCTAATACGATCAATTTAAAAATTTTCCCTCAGGCTAAATGATGAAAGTAGCAACACAAAATGCTTCTATGTACATAACTAAACTTTTTCATCAGCAATAGAGTAACGTGAACAATTTTCGCCTGGGGCGACAACACATATATACTGTCCCCTATTTTTTTATGTAAAATGTATTTTTGGGCATGTACCCAAAAAAACTTGAAATTTTAGTAAACAAAAAATAAAAAAGGTCATTCGGATTAAATTGAATTAAATTATGAAATTATGATCAATTGAAGTTTTTAATATTATTTACAAATCTTAATTAATACCGATGACCATTTTACCGCTCCCCTAAACCTTTGGTTTGGGGCGACGCCCCCTAGTTCCATTACTGCTTTTCAAGTAACGTTTCTTCATATATTTATTTCTAGTGCTGCGTAATTTATGTGACTTGGTTGGTCCCACTTTATGATCAATATATTTCAGAAACTTATAGCTTATACACCAATATAACGAAGATTTTTTCAATAACTAATAAATATGTGAACAAAACGTGCTGCGCATGTCACACTATACACACACATAGTATATTCCCATAAAGCTAGTGATCCTTCATAATTATTAAAATTATGGTTGCAATTAAATAATTACATTAATTTGCAACTGATTTCTAACTGCATAAATCAACGATTGCTAACAAATTACTTGGAATTATATAGGAATTACTTAATTGAATTTGAAAATGATTGGTTTTGTGTTATATGTTAGTTAATATGTTAGAATTTTTACTTGACTTATGCTCGATGTCATTACATTATCTTGCGTTAATTGTAAGTTCAATGAAAATGTGAAGCTAATATCTCTTAAGGAATGATTACAAAATCGATTTTTTAAATTACCTAAGTAGCAACACCTTCAGAGTTCATTACTGACATAGAAGTGAAATTGATACAACTAAGTCTTAGATGTTGGGTGAATTCCTTCGAATCTTTTTGAGAGTGAAACTAGTTTAGTAACTTTATAACTTATACCCTTAACACTTAGCTTTAAAGAAGATGTAACAGAATTATATACAATACCACTGAAGACTTAAGAAATCTTTGTATTTTTATTAAATGAGTTATTGTAGATGTAGTATAGGATAGTACTTACTAATCAACAAATATGTAACAATATCTTTGCTAAAAAACAGAAATTTTGAGTCCTTATTGCAAACGTTTGCCCAATATTCACCCTTGCAGCAAAAATTACCAAAAAAGTCGAAAAATTAAAAATTTTACGCATTCTGCTTCCCAAATAGTCTGCTATAGAATCATCTTAGTGTTAGAGTTTTTTTTTTTCACCAAAACCATATTGATAAAACTGCTTTGGGAACTGAATCTGACTTTATAACTGCTACACCTTTCAAAAGTATATGACACTTTAAAGGCATAACTGGCGAATTGGAAAGAAAACAACTTACAATATAAGAGGTCCTTACAAAAACAATGCCGAATGTGTATTCATGACTTGAAAGAACATAAAATAAAGAAATGTAAAGAATATGGAAAACTTAATTTCATTTCGCCTACAAAGCTTTGATTTTCAAGATGTTAAGCAGATCAAAAAATACCTTTTCTGTAATTTTTTTAAAGTTATTTTAGGGACATAAAATTTTTCGAGTAATGAAGACTGTATTATTGGTTAGTACTAAAATTTCTCTGCAAAACCTATTTATAATGGTTTTAAAGCATGTATTTCCAAAATAATTTATTGAAGATGATCAAGACTGTGATTTTTGATTTATCCCTAGTAGCAAAAAAAGGTTTAATAATTTCTTTTACAGGCTTTTTAAAGACAAGTCAAAAGACAACATGTTATATTTATAAATTCTTTATAGGGGCTTACAAGTGCCATTTGGCATATGAAGTATAAAGACATTTTCTCCTCTTTCATATGTCTCTAGAGACTCGTCAAAGTATCTTACTGAACTGTTTAAAAGACACCTTCAAAACACCTAAAAAAGATTTCTGAATTTCCGGCCTCAGAGATTTTATTGACCTACTTGGCGTCTTGTCATATGTTACATTATATGTCAAATCATATATCATTCTCACATTTGTTTTGGTGAAGCTACTCATGTGTCTCTGAAAACATGAGACTTCATGTTTTTCAAGTGACTTCTTCTCTCTATATCATGATTTGATAGCTTGTTCTAGCTAGATTTTACACACTAAATCTCTACAGAGTCAAAGTATCTTATTAATTACAGCTGTGTCTGAAAATATTCGTTTAAGTTTTAAATCCACCGAACTAAATATACTATGACCATAGAATCTCATAACTAAAAGTTTGTTGTCTTGTTCAGTTAGAACTCTGGCCGCTATTAAATTTTTTGGTTTTTTAACATTTTAACGAAAAGTATATACCTATCCTTTGCAATTTATCGCCGAAAACAAAGCGCCCACTTGTCGTATAAAATGCTGCATTGAAGACATTTTTATACTCGTACTTAGTATATATCCGGTGTATTTAATATAAATTGTTTTTGTTTTGAAAAAAAAAACAAAGAAATATTCATTTGCTACAAAATGTATATAAAGAAAAAATTTTTGCAATTCCTTTCACTTCCTAAAAATAGATAACATCAAAATTGTTGCAGCATTTTGTTGAAAACATTTTTATTAATTAATTTTATAGCATTGTTTGTAGAAAATTGTATAAGTTACACGTGTTTATTCAATTGTCAATCAAATTTTAGCCTTGTATTGTTTTACAAAAAATAAATAAACTTAATATTTAGTTAAAAGTTAAATAAATTTTTCGAAAAATCAAACTGTAACCTTATTCAAAATAACATTTCTGTAAGACCTTTTAAGCCACAAAAGTCTTATTATCCATGGAAAAGCAGACCTTCCAAATTCTCGAAATTTAGTTTAGCAGTTTTCATAACTGCTCCAGATCAATTCGATGGAGAATTACGGCGTCAGTCTAAAATCTGTTTCTACGATTTTTCGCTTAGTTTTTTATAATTTAATGAATTAAAAACTCAGTAGGACTTGGCCGGTTTTATAACTATGTAGATAGATGCCTCTTTTCATTACAAAGTAGATGATCTGTAGCGGAACAAAATAAAAATAACATTGATTTTTTGGACCTCATAGCTTAGAATACCCCCTTATTTTTTGAAAACCAAAAGAGCTTTTAAGAGTTCTTTAACGACCTGCAATTGATTTAAAATCATCACAAAAAAAGCTAGCTTTATATTTCTGTAGACTACTGGGATATTCATGATTTAGATTTTTTTTTTGTATTTAAATCATGAGAATTCATTCTGTGGCAACAACTGCCGATTGTGGTGATAACTACATGGAGTAACGAAGATAAATAATCTGGGGGAAATGCCGATTTAATTAATGCCATATTTTCTACATCAACATTTTTCACGCACCAAAAATTTGGCTTTTTTTAGCGTAATGTAACGCGAGAAAATTTACGAAATCTTCAGGAAGTCTCTACTCGGCTAAGGTAGCTACATTTTTTAGCTAACTAACCATGATGATTTTTTAAGAAAAACTATTTTCGTGGGTAACTTTTTACACATTGGGCGTTAATGGGTTAAATTGCATTTTAGGAAATTAATTTTTTTATTTCTATTTTTACACTTTTGAATATCAATCAAAAATGCAAATGATTTTGTATATTGATCATATCACAATTGCGACAAATAATTCATATAATTTTCTCCTCATACCCAAAAATTATTATGTGTAGTGCCTTAATACTTTTTTGTAATTTTTATCTATAAATAGTCTATTTATATGGCAGCCACCATGACGTGCCATCACTGCGTACAGTGTAGTTGTCTCAACTTGAACTTGATTTTGACTTTTGATATGTAATTTTTCTATTTAATTTTTCTATTATAGCAAATCACACAATAAATTTGTCTAGCATTATTTTACGGCTAGCGTTGTTATGTCTGGGGCAATGCCTAATATATAATATATATACTCGTGTATATCTATATATAGTAATTTTTTTTGAATTAAATTTATTATTTAGACAGCAGGTCAAGTTTAATAAATATAAAGATAATCAAAGAATCTGCTAAGGTGTTAGACATAAAATATCACCAATGCAATACGTGACATGTGTTAGGCGCAATTCATTATGATATGGGCGTTTTCAAAATTCTAGAGCGTGTGCGCTGCCATCATTAAAATATATCAAATATCGCAGATAACAATATAATTTATACGTTTTGTTTAGCAAAAAATAATAAAACAAAAAAAATAAGCTAAAATTTATCTTTTAAATTAAATGTTTACAAGTCGTCTTAAGAAAGAAAGAAAAAAAAATATAAAGTCATGTTATTATAAATTCATATTATAGCTAGTATTAGTATTACATAAGCTAATAATATGTATGTACGTACGTGTTATAAAGAATAATTCAGTATAACAAAAAATAAATAAATATCGCGCTGTATGTACCGTAGGTATGTACATATGTAAATACCACGTGATATGTAAAACGAGTCCAATAATTAGCATGCAGCTAATGAGTTAACAACGAAATGTACAAAATATATAGTAAAAGTTTATAATAACAATGACATGAAATGATATTTATTTAAGTATCTAAGCTAATCATTTATAGAATATTGACTCATATTCAAAATATTCCAAGAATTTTTAGAGGTCATTATTTTAAAATCTCTTTAAATTCATAATGTGTTGAATAATAATTATCACTTTTTAGTTTTATAATTACACTAGCTTAGGGTAAATTCGGGAGATATGGCATCTTTTTTTTTAACTTCTATAAAACAACAGTAATGTCATTCTGTGGGGTGTTGCCACACTTTTATCATACATATATTTTTAGTAAACGCCAACTAATTATTACATGGTAACTATTTTTATTAAGTGTTCCAGCTAATGTGTCGTTTAACGACCTTAGAGAGTTTCGTTTTGTGAGGTATATGGACTCTTTGATACGAGTGTGCCATATCTATTCTATAGAATTTTCTTTCGGTTAATTTCTCTCGCTTTGAAGGTGCCACGTTTATTTTTGAACTTATCTTGCAAAGAAATGTTTTCAAATGTTCGTTACTTTATTCCGGATGATGATATGAAAAAAATGTCACCTCAAACGTTTTCAATAGAGTTTTCTGCTTAGTTTCAGTGGGTTATAATCCAATTGGACTACAATTTGCCCAATTTTCAGCCCAATCGAACATTTTTTTTTTTGCCTGGCACACTTGGCAAATTATGCTCCATATGTATGTATGTATGACAAATGTTCTTTACCAAAGGTTCAACATCGAAATAAAACTCGAATAAGTAAAGTTTTTGGATTAATGTTTACAAATGATTCGCCAAAAGCACACCCTTGCAAAAAAATTTACAAAAAAATTTGCAATAAAAAGTCGAAAAAGTGAGTACATTCTGCATTAGAATTCAATTATTTTGAATAATTTGCTATATTTTCGAGCTTTACAAATTTGCATCAGAGCAAACTTTTCCCTAGAAATAAAATGTACCGCAAATGCGTTGCGGTGACGATTTGAGTAATGAATATATAAAGATTTTGTTAGTTTTTATAAGACATCGATTTGTTAAATTTAATCGGAAACGTTAACTACGTGAACAATCCGCTTATGGATACTTAGTTTCTTCCGCTGGGATATTTAATGTTTCCACCCAAAGTATTCAGAAAAATCTACATATTTCTGCTATGGAATATATTTTTTTCTTTTTATTTGGTTTCACTTTTTTTACCATTTCCTTTCTAAATTGTAAGTTGAATGTACGGCAAAAACTTGTCTCGATTTCAATACCATACCACGTTCGCAATTTCAATATCAATAAAATTAATATTTAATTATTTATTATTTAACTGTAAAATAAAACTCACACTTGCGATTCAGCAAGAAAATTAAACATATCGAGTGAGACGTAGTGACACACCTACAGTTAGTGGCAGGCCTACAAGTTACCAAAGAACATGTAATGGGTGATTCATTTAGAACTTTTTTTTTAATAATATGACACTTAAAATAGAATTGAATATCGGAATCTTTATGATCCATTCTCTGACATTTACTTTTTATAGATAATTTCATTCAAATGTAGGCCGCGACTATGCCATAAGCGTTCAATTCAGAAGGTTCAATTTTCAAGGTATATTGCGAGTTACGAGAGTAATGTTAGCTTCCAAATGTTGAATCGTTGGTGGCTAATCGTTGAAGACTTTTTAACTTCACATTACCCCAAAGGAAAAAAACCAAGTGTGATATCACATTATCTAGGCAGTACTTTTGACTTCATAATTGCAAAAATCATGTAAATATAAAGTTGAAATTTTAGTGACTTAAATACATTTCCACAATTTACAAGCGTAAGTCTTTCCATAGTAAAATTTCAAACAATACTGAATTAAAATATGATGACATCAGTCACGCGTGATCTGCAAAAAAAAAAAAAATTAAATGAATCACCCTATACAATGTACATTGGTTTCAAATTTGCTTTTCAAATACATATTCATGTTTAAAAAACATACTGACGTAATATTTCGCTTTCTGCAAATTAAGCTTTACTAATATTTACGATCCACACTATTTTCTGTTCAAAGCATAAATGACTAAATTCATAAGAATTAGGCACCTACTTAACAGATTAGAAAGCAAATATATATTTATGATACATACATACATATGTGTATTGTGTACCGACGGGATTAGACGGTTTAGTACAATAAATGAGTCTATGACGTACCGGAAAAAATCTAAAAAACTTGAAATGCCAATGGTTCGTCAGCATGTAAAAAAAAAACAAAAACAACAAAAATGTGCAATTGTTAAATGTTAAATAATTTTCAAAATTCTATTTATTATACCCCACACAGAGGGTGTATTCACTTTTTCATTCCGTTTGTAACGCATAGAAGGGGGCGTGGCAGGTATGGAAAAGTATATATATTCTTGATCAGCGTCACCACCTGAGTCGATATAGCTGTGTCCGTCTGCCTGTCTGTCTGTCTGTCTGTCTGTTGAAATCAAGTTTACGGGAAAACTAAACAAACTAATTCAATGAAATTTGGCACAAAGGTCACACCTTCTTGCAAGCTGCTAGCATATAAAAATGGGCGAAATCGGTTACCGAGTACGCCTTCCGGCCATACTCTATGTAAATATACCCAAGTCCATTTTGAAAAAAAGTTGCTGTGATTTTGATGAAAATTGGTGATTTGGTGAAGATAAGAATAAAATTAAGATTAGGCTAGGTTCTAAGTTTGCAAATGCTCTTAAAAAGGCGTGGCACAGCCTTAAATTTTAACTTTTATAACGCCATATTGTGATGACATTTGGTACACGAATACAGATCTTATAAATCTTGAATAACGCATAAAATGGGCAGAATTGTAAAAGTGGGCGTGGCACTTCTTAACAATTAAAAATTTGGATTTCGTATAACCCCAAATTGGCACATACGATTTTCATTAAAATTTTAGGGATGATACCACTGAAAGTAGTCAACAATACAAGCCACGTCAATATACTGAAAAATTAATTTTAAGGGCGTGGCATAGCCTACAATATTTATTAACGTTATAAAAAGAGAACTAACAACGCAATCGTTATGAAATTTAATATGGCGTATACACTTGCTAAAAGGTGTTCTCTTGCAAAATTTTGGCACAATTTTGCCGGTGGGTGTGGCACCTCCCATATAAGCGAAATACGTTTAATGCTATAGATAGTGTGCTATGAGAGTAATCTTCATAAAATTTTGTGTAGAGGTGTCGGTTACTATAAGCTTCAGAATTGAATGAAACTTGACAAGATTGCATCAGTGGGCGTGGCACCTCCCTCATTCACATAGAGTTGTAAGTGCTATTTTAAGTGAACTATTGGAGCAATTGATCTGAAATTTGATGTAAGTGGTTTACTGGGTAATAGGTACTTATGAATCAAAAGCTTTTGAAATAGCAACAGTGGGCGTGGCACCTCCCATACAATTAAAATACCTTAAGTGGCATAACTATATGAGCAATCATACTGAAATTCGGTGTAAGAGTTTGGTTTTGGAAGGCTACTTTTGAATCAAAATCTGAGTGGATTGTACCAGTGGGTGTGTCACAGCCCTAAATTTTAAAAAATAACTACGGCACATATCGCAAACTATACAAGCTATTGTGCTAAAATTTGGTTTGATCATGTTAATCACGAATATCATTTATTGAAATAAAAGTGGGCGGAATTGTAGGAGTGAGCGTCACATATTTCGTGTTTTTCATTTCTATTCTATTTTTTTCAACATTTCTCATATTCTTTTGACATTTTCAGTTTTTTCCAACACTTTCCAACATTTTTGAAACTTTTTACATTATTTTCGACTTATTCAACCTCCTCAACATTTTTTTAACATTTATTTAAAAAGTACTTTTAATGTAGTGTAGGGTATGTGAGTTTCGGCCTGGCCGAAGATAACACCTTTACTAGTTTTTTCTTTACTTCATTCAGCGGTCGTGCACATTCAATTGTTGCGCTAATTTGGTTGATTTCATATTTGCTATTCAAAACTAAAAATAGGTGTAAGAACCTTATTCTATCTGTTGTTAAAATATTGACTTACCTATTGGAAATTGTTTATCTAATGACACGTGAAAGAAATCACCCGAAAAGCTGTGATAAAAAATATATATCATTGCGGTGAAATTTGTTTGACTAATTAAATGTTTAAATAATGCAAATTGCAGCTATAGTTTTGTTTGCTTTATATACTTTAGCGGCCAGTCATCAAATCTACTTATTATCACAAAACGTTGAAAATAAGCTAAAACTACTGCATTGTATGGCGCCTGGCTTGCATCGGGACTAAGGTATATAAGCACTTCAAAATATCTTTAATAAGTTAAATTCTTAGAAAACATTTAACTCTTTATTGCTTATTCGTTTGTAAATAACACCTCAGATTATTAGAGATACATTTTTTTTTTTAATTTAAAAGTATTTTGGCATGAAAGTTAAGTCTGTCGATTTTATTTATAGTCATTTAAATATATTCAAAAAAATTACTTTATTTCAGTAAAATTTTTGTCGTTATCTGTTCTTTAGAAATTACGCAAAAAGCTTACGATATTAAAATTTCGCATTATTATTTCGAATTAGTTCAATAGCCCTCGGGAGACTTGACAAAATATCACACCATTTCGCATTTTTTTCTAAAAATTTAGTAAAACTATATTTTTCGATTTAGTTCTCTACATTAAAAATATTTTTTTATAAATTTACAAACAAAATATTTGAAAAATAAATAAGTTTTTTATCTCTAACTGCATGTGTCCGCCTTTAGGCTGACTAAACTTTTTACTGTACAAAGTGCTATCTTTATCGAAATGAAAATCTGGTTTCTTATTCATTTTCACCCGAATTAGCTCTCACACAAATTATGAGTCAAAAAAAAATGTATGCACTAAAGGGTTAAAAGCGGTTAATGGAAATACTGTAATTTAGGTATATTTTGCAACTCTATTTTAAAATTAAATATTAATTATCATCAATCGATGAAAAAAAGTCAAAAATAGCCTTACACCATTACCAAGATTACTCCGAACTTTAAATGGAATTTCGGACCATTCATTTTATCTTTTTTTACCATTAAAGATTGGAAAATTTTAAGAATCGATTTTTACTATTGAGGCAGAGAGTTATTATTTTAAACCTTTTCGTTTCGATTGAGATAAAGAAAAAGGAATTTGAATAAAGTGCCCAAAACATCACATAAAGAGCCCTTGTATATGTTAAAAATTATATTTTAGAATATTTTCGAACTTCTCTTATGGAATAGGCGCAACGAAATATTTTGTGTGTGAAACTGGGGTGAATTATTTTTCGTATGCTCAGCAGTTGCCTTGTTGATGTCTCAAATCCATTTTCAATCGATTTAATCGATTGGTGATATTAAGATTTTTTTTAAAGTTTTGGTCCCAAAATATACCTCAAGTTCAGTTCTTTCTTTCGTTGTATATCCGCCTATAATCTCTTTAACTTCTTTAATTTTCTGTAAACTTCTTTTTGCCTTTCATATGGCATTTATGCTTGAAAATAAGATAAGAATGCTATCAGATAGTTGTTATAATTTTCTTAAATTTTCCGATGAAAAAGATGAATTGTTTTTTTATACCTTAGCCAACAGGAAACTTTAATACCTTCAATTTGATCTGCAATTTACAATTAAAACAATCTTAAAAACCAAAGTAATTTTTTCGGAATCACTATTTTACATAAGAAACTGTTGCTGTTAGACCTTGAACCAAAATACTATTAACTAATGCTATGGACTTTTAAAAGTAAATTGTTTTAAAAAGACATTAAGGATAAATTTCACTTTAAATCTGTGAAAACAATAACCATTCACAGCGTAGAAACATATTAAAGCAAAATCTCATTACTTGAACTTAAATTGCTTATAGTTGAGCTCCGATGCACTTTAGCTGCAATCTATAGCAGTTGTGGCTGATAAAGATTACTTCAGCAGTCGCTATATACAAATATTAAATTGCTCCCCGCAATTTTGAAATGATACAATTTTAAGGGCGGGGTAGGGTTTTAAAGGCAAGAAAAACGCATGTTTTTATGATTTTTTCGCGGCGACATCAATAATATAATATTATTAAATTTTATTACATATTATTGCACAACTTTTAAAGTATATCAGAAAAAATTTTCAAAGAAAAATATTGATAAATAAGCCGGTGACGGTGAATCTCCAGAGGCGCCTCGAAAAAAAGTGGTCTTGCGGTGAACATTATAAGTCTTTACCGGATTATCTGAAACAAAAAAATTGATATGCATTTTAAAGGTGATGTATTTCTCAAGGTAATCAGGAAGAGTTTTTTTTGTTTTTTTTTTCTATTTTTTACAGCACTTCGAAGTGAAAAACGCGATTTTAGCTCAAAAAATCGCGGTTAATTTGTTATTAAAAAATAGAAAAAGATGAAACAAAAAAAAAAAAGCTCTTCCCGATTACCTGTTGATTTATGTGAAGAAGTAATGTTCAAATTTTCAAAAAGATCGGTTCAGTAGATTTTGAGTTCTGATGTTCACGGACTTCAAAAATTACGTTTTTGGGAAAATCGATTTAAGTTTTTTACACGTGGTGTTATCAGGTACCACGACCGGTCATTTGAAACGCTGTAACTCCGTTAGTTTTACTCGGATTAACTTAAAATTTGTACATAATATTCTCGACATATTGTTCATTCAGAAAAAAAATAAAAAAAAAATTATTTTAAAACCCTACCCCGCCCTTAAGAGCTTAAAAATACCATAAGTTCCAAAAACTCGTATAAATAATGATAAAAAATTCAGCTGAAATAACGCAAAAATGATTTTTCCTAAAACATTACATTGAACCTGAATATAATTTATATGTTTTGTATATATATCCACAAAAAGATATGCTCAAAATATTTTGCAAAAATATTTATTCGCTTGATGCTAAAAAATTAAATTTTAATTTAAAAATAAACGACCAAGAGTAATGAAACAGATTTGCCAAATCACAGCTGTCAAACAATGACAACTAAATAACCTTGACTGAGTGAGTTAAATAAACTCAAATTTAAAAAAATTAAGCAATAAATAATAAAAATTCATAAAAAATAAAATAATAATTACAAACCACAACCGAGATTGAACTCAACGTTAGCGTGTGGAAGCAAGTCACGTCATTATTGTTGCACAAAAAAAAATCACAAAAAGAAACATCATCAACTCAATTTAATAGAAGCAAACATTTTTTAATTCAAAGTTTCAGATTTTTTTTTTAACAACTTCAGCTATTGACAATTTTTGCTGCTTTATTTATATTCTTGCAAATTTTTTCCAATTTAAATTCATTTGAATGAAGTTTATTTTTATTAACAACATTTGCAAGACACTCCATTAGGATTTTGATAAATATCTGATTTTTAGCATATTCACGCAGCTGTCAATTGTTATCATGTGCGCATCAGTCTGTGACAAGTGAGCGTCACTGAAGACAATTCGCAAATTGACAGTTCAGTAGTTTTGCAAAATATCTCAACAAGTAACGTCAAATGTAGTTATTATTAAAAAGTTAAAAATGCAGAAACTATTTTTAGAGTAAAGACTTTGTAATTTTTGGATATAGTAAATTGTAAACTAAATTGGAAATATTATTAAAAAACTTGGCTGTTTTTACGATACTTAAAAATACTATACGAATACGTAACTTAATTAATATTTTTTTTAGCTTTTGCATAGTTTTACATTGTAATGCTGAATAAACAAAACCAAAATAAGGTTATTCACCTTTTGCGTAACTATTTACAGGGTGATTTACATGAATTATGTAGCAGTGGCAATAACAGCCTAAGCAATAGAGCAAACTAAATTTTTTGGGGCCGTTGGTAACAGCGCAATAAAATCAAAGCAAAAGAAGAATTAAATCTGTTTTTGCTTTCATTTTGGTATTTTACCTTATTTTTGTTTTTACGAAAACTTAAGGGTCAACATTTCGCTTTAAGTGACTAAAGCAGCAAAAAAAAACCGCTTAAAATCAGGTGATATGTTACCTGCGTAGTTTACTGTTTTGTTTTTGTTCAATTTCTTTGGGTTTCTTTGTTTTCGCAATGTAGTAGACACCATGACTTATAGCTTACATTTTCGACGTTTATATGTAGGTATATTAGGCTGGATCTATATTTGAAATAAATTGAGATATTTATAACAACTAAAATAAATCCAAATGATCAAAAACCAAACTGTTTTTAATTGTACGCTGATTCCGTTTTCCCGGGAAAGCTCAAAAAGTGTGATCTGTGATGTGTACCAAATATATAATATGCATTAAGCTATATATTTAAAATCAAAAACACTTTTTAAAGAATCTTTTTTTTTATTAGAAATGAATGGAAATTGAATGAAAATATCAAGTGTGTTCATTTTTATTGTAAATATAATTTTTATATTTTATCAATAATAAAAATTAATACGTGATGAAACAATTACGTTTATCACAGTTTATTACAGTTGTTCATGTCTATGCCTCCACCACCACATTTTCCATTATTGCATCGAGCACGTCTTTCATTAACAGGTAGGTGATCAATACCATCAAGCCGCATCTGGGTTGGTTAATGTTCATCTTGGGCATGGAGGACTGGTAAAGGTACATCCGACGAACTTCTTTTATTTAATATATTCCTTAACATGCGATACCTCCAGACAGATTACTTTTTGGGTCATCGGAATTGCAGTGTTTACGAAAGTGTTCCGTACAGCTTGAATGTTTTCTGCGAACTCTGAAAAAATGCTTTTATTCTCTGTTAATTTGTTTTTTGTTTTTTGCCCTCTGCGGATTTCTATAATTTCAGGTACCCAGTTTACGAATATATTCATGAAAGTACTGAACTGGCTCCAGCTTTTATGATATTGGTGTATTTATCTATATATATATGATATAAAACAAAGTAGGGTTAGTTACATTCTGTATAACTCAAGAACGGCTGGACCGATTTGAATAATCTTTAATTTTTTGGATTTGTCTCCGCCTGAGAATGACATAGGCTGATTTACGATAAATATTTAGGTTGGCTCTTATAGAAAACTTTTTTTAAATTAATGATCTTTAACTTGTTGAATCTTTCTTCGCCCCGAAAATAACAAAGGCCCTTATGGACCTTATACAAAAATATTTTTAAAATACCATTTTCACACCGAATTTACACCACATAGCTTTTATATTAAGTGGCATATTTTCGGCTATAAAACTTTTATTTGGGGTGCATATTTAGGGTGGTTTTAATACAAAAATATTTTTAAAATATAATTTCCACAATAATTGTAAAAATCATGTGAATATTGAGTTGAAATCTTAGTGACTTTAATATATTTCCACATTTTACAAGCGTTGTTCTGCCGTAACTTTTTCCATAATGAAATGGCAAACAATACTGAATAGACATAAGATGACATCAGTCACGCGTGATCTGTCATAAAATAACAAGTGAGAAAAAAACCTCTTAGTGAATCACCGATATAACTTTAAACCCCTATAGACAAAACAAAAAAGCAAATTATGATCAGTATATCTTCAGCAGCAAAAATCTCATTAAAACTCATAATAAAAAACTGTGTGGCTTACAATAATGTAATACTTAACGTCATAAAACTAAGCAAGATATAAAAAAAAATAAATTATTCGCTTAATTTTAATTTCACACATATAAACCATTCAATATTCAGCAATGAAAGACGAACGCAGACCAGCCAGCAATAGCACCGCAACACGAGGTGTTAATGACATCAAATTGGTTCAGACAGTGGGCGCGGACTCGCGCGGGTTGTCTTTAAGCAACAACAACTGCGAACCGTTGCGGCGAGCGCATTCTCACAAACATTTAAATGAAATCAAAAACAAGTCAAATCAAATCAAAAATAAAAGTAATAAAAACGCAAAAAATAAAAATCACTTTTACTTTCATGCGAGTTATGAAATTTTATGGTTTTTTATTTTTAAATTTTTTATTTTTCGCTATTCAATTTTAATTTCCATGGCATTTTGCCGGTGCTGCGAAGCCAAATTGATAGGCTGATAGTTGACATTTGAATTGAAACAAAAAATAACTGTCATGTGAATGTCAAATGTGCGGCGAGCGAGCGAGCGCTCTGTTACAAATATGGCGTCGGCGTTGGATGATGGTTGACAATTAATAGTTTGACTGCTGACAGGCGAGAGCACATGAAAGGCTACGCGATTAAGATTAAAGCAGAGATTACAGCGACCGGCGACTGACAATGATTGAGATAAAGGCACATAAATGGAGAGAAATCAATTAAAAATATCCGCGCAACAATTAGAGTAGGAGAAAAATTATTGGTTTTTTTTTTTTGTTTGTGTTGGCTCAATGCAATTTATTTGCAAATTAACAAATCGAATGACTTTCACTTTTATGCCAGCATTCACTTGCGAAAATATCCATTAAAAATAAAAAAAAAAACAATTCCTAATGCCATTTCTGCGATCAACTTAAACGACATCATCATTACCACCAATAGATAACAGGGGCAATTAACGTAAGGTGTAACATGTGGTATTCAGTTACTGACTGCACCAATTTGCCAACTTGTTCAACAGGTTGGCAACTCTGCGGTAACTTTATCGCTCAATCTAATTTGCTGTCGTTCGAAATTCATTTAATTTTCTACATACTACTACTAATTGTCTTTAAATGGTAAATTTAAATAAAGATCAACATTATTGTGATCGACATCGGGATGATTATAGAAAAACTGGGGCGTTATGTTGCACTAGTTCGCCGGTATTGAAAACCATAATTTTATAGACAACATTCATCAATGAAATTTGTGTTGATATATATCTGCATGTGCACGATCAACGCATTTGAAGCTGATATTGATCGATCGATAAATGCATTTGAAAAAATTTATTTAAACTTGAATATGTATGTACATATGTGTGTATGTGGGTTAAATTATAACCTTCATTCGTTTGAGCAAAGTCGAAGAATTAAAGATTCCTTAATAAAAATCACCTCAATTTAGTAAAGGCTATTGGAGTAGAGCGCAGCAAGACAGGGCATGGTTTGTGTAAATTTTACAATCAATTCAATAAAATAAGCAAAATAAACACAATACAGTTTAATAAAATAGTGTAGAGTAGATTAGTGGAGAGTAGAACATAGTGTAATAGAATACATTTGAGTAAAGTAGACAAGAGTTGAGTAAAGTTGTATTTAGAAGAGCAAAGTGGACTGGTGTAGAGTAAAATATAAAAACTCTTATATCCACTACTGTCGCTGTCACTGTAATTTTCAAAAGATATACACTTTAACCTAGAAAACACACTATGGAACAGACTGAAAACGAAACAGTTACACCGTTTTTAGACCCTGTTTTCATTCAATCGCCGCCTTAAACAGTGCCCGATGATATTTTTGCAAGCTTGTCACTAAATATTCCGTCGCGACTTAACCTTTGTACATTACTTTTCTGGTGTAAGTAAAACTATAAAAAAAATTTAAAAAATTTATGTGACTAAAAATAGAATATTTTGTTTGAAAAATGTCCTAAATTGAAAAGGTAAAATTAGCCATAATACCCTATTTGAGAAGTTTGCGTTTAGATATAAATAAAATTGTTTAAAAAATGCACAAGAAACATTTTAAATTTTCCCAAAACAAAACAGAAAATATCAAAAAGCAATAGAAATTACAAAAAAGAAACTTTTGTTTAAGGAATACTAGCATACATATATATTTCACAGAGAACTTTTTGCTTGTACAATCTCGTTTTTGGACATTGTCTTTTTTGAACTCGAACTTTTTAAATTTTTTCCTGTCTGCATCCAATACAACTGAGATATTACTACAAATTGAAAAATAATATTTTTTTATAATGAATCAATTGAAACGCAAACTATCAAAAGAGCATTTCCTACGAACCATTTTTCACATAAACCGCTCAGACACAAATTTATTAAAAAAAAAATAAAATAAACTTTAAAAGTTTCACAAGTTTTACTTTCTTTGCGAAATAACGACGACATAGCTAATCTTTGACTTAATTTAAGCTTTAAATTATGCTCATTAATTTTGTCACAAAGAAAAAAAAAACACAGATATATATATACCTACCGTATTATTAATAAATGTATTCTATTAATATAAAAAATATAAATAAAACCGGCTCCAGCAAAAAATCAACACAAAAATTTCTAAACTTTCAAGATCGTTTACCATAGAGTGCAAAAATCGACAGCAGCAAAAGCAGCGCGATGGCATGTAAAATGGCTGTGGCGCGTAAAAACGAGATTTAAATTTTTGTTTTTTTTTCTTCTTTTTTTTATTAATGACGCGCTTGAAGTTGAATTGAAAAACAGCGGAAGAAGCAGCTTAAAAGTGAAAATAAAAAATTGTTTTGATGAATTTGCTGCTTAAACGAAGCGCTCAAAGATTTCGCAGAAAAATTGAAAAGATTTCTGCAAAAAGTGCAAAAAAAAAAAGATCAATGAAGTTACAGACAGGCAAAAAACTATAAAAAGCTTTTCCATGAACAGTTTCAATGGAAGTTAAAGAAATTATTTGACGAATCATTCGTAAGACAGCGTTTACACGAGGAAACTCTTAAAAGAAAGTTTTCCTGTTTGTAGGCAAGAAGGGGAAAACGAAAGGGTGGTGTACAGAATTTGTCGTATACGCGAAATCTCTTTCGTTCTATTCTTTATTATGCTTTGAATTTACGTTTGTTGTGGCGGGTTGACGCAGTAATTGCTTTGAAATTTTCTTGCACAAACAAATTCTAGTTTCCGTGTGTAAACGCAAAAGAAATTCACAAAAGAGAATAGACAAGAATTTCTCAGACCGAATTTGCTCGTGTAAACGTTGACTAAGAGACTTCTTTCAAATGCATATATTTTTATATTTATTTACAAAACGTACTTTCACAAACATATGATGAAACTTTCATAAAAGTATTTCATGGAATTTCCCATAGCATATTGTATAAGAAAATTCAAAAAGTCTCGTCAGTTACAAAACAACAGAAAAAAACTGCACAATTTGGCAACTTAAAATGCGGCCCAAAATTGTTCGAGGGTTAACGTCGCACATTATCGTCCAATTTGTGATGCGCACGGTAACAGTGGAAGCACTTTGCCTGTCAAAATGACATTAAATGGGCACAGATTTATATGCGAATGTTGCTGTTAAATGTTGTAGCAACAATAACGCTATTGCAACAACAACAAAGAATTAAATGAAAACTGTTTTACGCATGCGTGCCGTCGTTTGCAGTCATGCGTGTGCATATTAAGTAGCGTTAAATCGCTTGGAATCGTATGAATGAATAAGTGTGTGAACAGAAACAAAGTCTGAAGGAGTGTTATTTCGCTTAGTATTAATTTTTGTGTATGTTTTATTTATTATTTTTGTTTTGTTTTTAAGCTAAAACATTAAAGAAAAGTTTTAAATATAAGAAATTGTTCACATATTTTGAACGATAATCATTTGGACTTGTTTTTCAAAATGCTTTCTAATAAGCGCCTCAATTATTTTACCTCTAAAGCGGTGAGAATTGCGCCTTACAAAAAACTGCGTTCCCGAAAAATAACGCTACATATTTAACTTTTTGCTGTTACTCTAACGGTTGTCCTTTATGACTAAGATAGCCTTAAAAAATGTCTGTGAAAAGAATGTAATATGTTGAGCAATTTTGCATAGTCCAAAATGGGTCCTTGTAATGATTTTGGGTTTTTTTGTTGAGCCATTTTTCCATTTATTTGGAGCGAAGGTTAATTATCATTTACCGCCAGGTAATGACTTCGCGATTTAAATCCCATGGCTAATAAACTTTTCCTTTACGACTCTCCCCTCTAGCAAGTTACTGGTAATGCTTCAAGAATGGATTCTTCAACAATTGCCGTTCATATTTTGCCATTAACTATAGGTTGCTGCCAGCCTTTAGAAATATCATGAACAATACAGAATGTCTGTGAGATAAAAACAAACTTAGACCAATTTTTTCCTCACCCCAATATGCTTATTTATGCAAAAGCGCCCAAAAACTCAAATATCCCATGAGATCATCATTAAATTGAGTTCACTTTCAGATGAAAAATAGAGGGAAAACCTTACACGAAAAATCTTACATTGGAAAGAGTGTAACATTTTTCATAAAAATATTTCTATTCATTTGTTTCGTGAAGATACCACGTCGTCAGTTTCTTAGCATTCAGAGTATTGAAATATTTCGAAGATTGAGAAAAAAACCCAGCTTTTCTTTAAAAAAAATGTTATTATTTTTCAAATAGACCTGGTTCTGTTCTTATAAGATTTTTCTTTAACGAGATTCAGAGGAAACTGTCTACCTTAAAATCTTTATGGAAACTAAAAACTTCAATGAGTCACCAATAAATATATGTAGATATTATGAGCTCTTCTTGCAGCATAACTTTTCTTTCATGTACCAAGTCTTACAGAAACGATTCCCGACCTTTTTAATACAAAACATTTTTTTTTTTTTTGTTGCATGCGGAAAACTTTAAATTCGGTTTTCTTTTGTGGGTCGGCACAATATTAAAATTAATTTGTAAAACGGTAAAAATTAATATTTTTTCTGGGGAAAAGTTGATAACAAAATCTTTTTTTTTCATGTCAGAAAAGGACAAAGTTTCCTCTCACAAAAAAATCGTCAAATTCCCAGCTATTTCAGAGATGTTAGAATTCCTACACGGCCTTGAGATGGGTCAATACTGATCATATGGTACGTCTATGAATCTGGAACTATTGAACCTCTTTGAAAAAAATTAAAAATTTAATCACCCTAATAAATATAGTATATATGTATATACATAAATATATATAATACTCGGAAATATAAATGTACATAACAAAAATATGTGTGTGTACATATGTAAGAAACTTGTTCTCCCTGTTTACTAAAATGCCCTTTTAACTGTCACTTCAAAAACAGCTGATAAATAGCGAAACGATAGAGCTAACTGATCGTTGCAAGTGCTCTACTGCGCTAATTTAAATTTTTGATTAGACTTCTTGTGTGTCCAGAGCCTGTTATATTCTATACATTCGTAAAATACACACAAACATACGATTCATTCACAATCAATTTGCATTTGTCTATTTCAGCCTATTGCTTCATTATATCTCTAATATTTTCATATACATAAATACATACATACACAATATATCTAAAGCCACAACTGCCTACTGCTGCCGACTGTGCAGTTGCAGTTGATCTCTTAATTCGTGATCTTTACAATTTCTACTAAAGTTGTACCTTGTTAAGTTGCCATAGTTGTTGAATAGTCAATGGAATGGAATTGCATTTATGGACGCAAGTTCGTTAATATGACTTTTATTTCGAATGTAAGTTATATGTACGTAAGTATGATTTCAATAATGTATGTACTTATAAAGTGTATAGTTAGTATGCTGTATGTGTGTAAATTTTTAGCACCGCAATTGTCCATTTTAATCCAGCGCTGTATTAAAGTATTGAAATGTCGTGGTGTCTGTCAGTTTGTTTGTTTATTTAGCGCATTTTGTCTCATTGTTAAATTGACGCGTGCTAAATTTTATGATATAAAATGGAAATCTCTGATTTGTTTTCAGTTTTTGCTTTATAATCGATGCACTTTAGTTTTCCTATATCATCTACGAATAGCTTATAGGCAGGGCTGGACTTAGGTTACACACGTGAACTTCTGGGCCTAAAGTCGTCTATTTTAGAGGACGAAAAATTTTGAATGGATTATATGGAATTAACTAACATTTTTTTTTTATTTAATTCGATCTATTGTTATATTATTGTATATAGTACAAATTTCTTCTTGAAATCGCATTGTGTTTAAAAGAATTTTTCTCAGGCTGCGCATCTTGAGATCATAATGAAAAAATGGCCTAAACTGTTGATTGTAAAATGCTGATCAGATGAAATTTTTGAAAACTTGAAATTCTTGGTCTGAGTTCTATGGAAGTTAGCAACCTAGAATGCTTATTCTTCCAGGAAAATTTATCATTACGCCACTATCATAGACATCAAGTACCCATTTTTTGGATATTTGACCATAAAGTTTATCGTACGTAGAGAAATTTTTCTTAATAGAGTGCGGCAAATATTTTCAGGCCTTCACTTTCAGAAAGCGTAAATGCGGCCCTGTTTATAGGTATTGTTCGGTTCGGTTCATTTTAATCTTTTCGTTGTGGTTTTTAATTTTTTTTTTTTTTTGCAGTAAATTAGAGTGCAATCGAGATGATTCCTTACAATTTGTTGTAAATTGCACTTGCTAGACGGAGGTAATCAAAATCAGTAAATAAAACTTTATTGCAATATTTTCTTTCTAGTTTTCTATTAAAGGCATACAATACTTTGTGGATTTTGTTATAACTTGTGGTGGCTTCCTGTTTTTGCCTTTTAGAAAAAAACGGCTTATTTTATTAATTAGAAATCAGTCAAATAATAAGTAGCAACTTTTAAAGGTTGAAAGTTTGTTGAATTTTATACTTTTTGTTATATTGATATGCTTATTAAACACATATGCGGCATTATACCTGTAAAGGTATCATATGGTGAGAAAGAAGTTATTTGAAGGGTGTGATGTTAAGAAGTCATACCTTTTTATAATTGGTTAAAAAAAAGCTTATTTCATTGTATTGTCAGTGAGCTCAGTTGGAGCATATAAGTACTTTGCATTTGAATCAAGGCTACAACATACTTTTCAGAATGAAGAGCCTCATTTCGATCACCACACTCAGTGAACTGTGTCAGCATTTTCGCACGTTATTTTTGTGGCCCATTTTGAATCGACTGTAATCAGATAATTTGTAAAATCATTCAGTTTTAGGAACGCTTTGCACATAGATATACTATCAATCACATTTTTTATCATCAGATTATTCAGCATCTAAATATGTAGGTAAATTTAGAAAACACCACTCTTTAGTTGCACTGAAACCGCTTTTACTCAATGTTTAGGCACCTTCCAATGTACACATTGCTGGTTTTCTTTAACATTTTACAAACTGTTGTTAAAATTTTTTAGCAGTGAGCTGACCAAAAATGTAGTGCGTTATTTTTAAATTTTTGTTCACAATTTCCGTAAGTTTTTGGGTTCTAAGGACTGTCCCAGAAAAAACTTGCGCTTTTTATATTTTATTTTATAACTGGTAATCTTATAGGTCTAAAAAGACACAATATTTGTTTTATATAAAGTGACATTTAATATGATGTGTAACACTTGAACATAGCACTTTTAACGACAAAGATATCTAACAAGCAACAAAAAGTCCGCAAACTGATTTTGTCCACCTACCTGCAAAATTCTGAATTAAAATATTCAGCTATAGCAAAAATAGTTGGTGTATCAGAAAAAACTGTCTTTACGGTTATTTCTTATTATAAGAAGGGTCTACCTGTTTCACGAAAAAAAGGTTTTGGCAGAAAACCAGAATTTTCTAACCCAAAGGTAGCGACGAAGGTAAAGCGCCTTTTTAAGGAAAATCCCAACACCTCAGTGCGAGATATGCCGGCTAGAGCAGATACATCAAAATCTACTGTGCAAAAGATAAAGGAGAAAAGTGAGCTAAAGACATACAGAGTTCAAAAAGTACCAGACCGTTCTGATGAAAAGCAGTTAATGGCTCTGATGCGAGCCCGAAAATTGAATGAAAGGTACCTGACTAAATTTGATTCCGATGTTATGGAAGACGAAACTTACGTTAAAGCAAATTTTAAACAGCTACCTGGGCATGAATATTATGCATTACCAAAAAAAGGGGCATGTGTGTAGTATATTTAAAGAAAAAAAAAATTTCGAAATTTCCGAAGCAATATACGGTTTGGCAGGCCATATGCACCTGTGGTCTCAGAAGCAGATTTTTTGTTACGCAAGGCACAATCAATTCCAAAGTTTATATAGACGAGTGCCTCGAAAAACGTCTTTTACCATTTATTGGTGCACTTGAGGGTACCGTGATGTTCTGGCAAGATTTAGCAATCTCTCATTACTCTTAAGCTACGATGGAATGTACGTACCAAAAATAGCAAATCCGCCCAACTGCCCAGCGCTTCGCCCAACTGAAAGATATTGGGCTCTAATGAAATAAGGAGGAGTGGACTGCAAAAAATCCACAAGACTTCAGACTTAAGTGGAAAAAATCGTACCGTACTGTCGATGAAATGATTGGATAGAATTTAATGAGGGGCCTTACGAAAAAAGTAAAAAATTTTTATAAAAAAATAAAATTGTTACTTAGTTTTTAGTTATTTATTTTCAAGCCATTATTAATAAAAAAACGAAAAAAGAACAAAAAAATTACTGGGTATGTTTTTATAACCAAAAAACGAAGCGCAAGTTTTTTCTGGGACAGTCCTTAGATCTATTGTTCGATGTTATCATTTATTCAAAAATTTTAAGTAGCCAAGCCAAGTCCTACTATAATTTCTTTAAGAGAATTTCGTATGTACTATCTCACTTGCAGCCATACGTATGAAACTTACCTAGTTCGCGGTTATTTGCTTTTGTAAAGTGCCGCAACACTCCAAATTGATTGGTACTTCAAAACATTGAGTCAGCAGATCAGTGATTTGTTAAAGTTATTACGTCAAATCGTTACCGGCATTGAAGCACCCCTTTGCATTTTAAAGAAGAACAAAACAAAACAATAGAATATTGATAATCAATTCACTGATGTCATAACTTGGACTGATCAGTTAAGAATAAAAATAAATAATTACCCATGTCGTTAGTGTTGAGTTTCATTTGAATTGCTAAATTCTGATTGTAACTCAAAAGACCGTTTTAAAGGCACTCACTCAAAATACTAAGTATTGCAAACATGGGGCTTATAATAGCAGCAATATTAATTACTTTTGTTAAGATAACGATTTGTGCTTTTGTTTTTGGTGGCGTATCTATGATAACCGAATCATGTATGTATATCTTAGATAGTAAACCAGAGACATGACGTAATTCCTAGAAAACGAAAGCTCTGGCAACAGCAAATTTTGTTAAAATAAATATATTATTGCTGGAGTAAGCGCTCAGTCAGTCAGTCACAACGAGTACAAGAAGTTAGCTTGCAAAAAAAAGGGTATACCTAGGTGCGGTTTTCTTGATATTTGGTAAAGTTCATAAAGCGACACTTTATTCTAACTAAACGTGCATATTATAACTAAGAGTTTGGGTGTGAAAGCCCTTACCGATAGTACAGTGAAATTTAATTTCGGAGCAACCTAGAAATCTCAAAAGTCTTGGACCTGTTCAGTCTTCGGCAAATATTTTAATCTCCCGTATTACTAGAAATTTACTTTTTTATTTTCCTAAATTCTAAAGCAATTCTTTCAGTACACTACTAACACTTCTTTTGTTTCTGCTTATCTCTTTGCAGCTAACATTTCGTATCCGATCGCTGAGTCAACAACAAACCGTGTGTGTGTGTGTGCGCGCGCTTTTGAATAACCGATTTCAGCGCCGAACGCTTTTACACTACCGTACCTGCCGCCAATCACCAACCATAAAGTGAACTTTCGCACAGCTTCAAAATGCTACCACATTTGCGAAAGTCGGAGCTCACAGCTATCATACTTTGCTCATTATATTGTCTCACATACGTAACGGGTGCTCCCGAAGTTTTACCACCTTCCAACGTCACATCCGTAGTTATAAACTCTCCACCCAACTATAACTGCCCCATCGATTGTAATTGCACATTGATCACTAATACGCACAAGCCACTGCTGCATGCCAAATGTTCGAGCATCGATGATTTGCGCTCGGAGACACCACTGCATGCAACATTGCCCATACACTCAATAGATCTATCATATTTGGACCTATCGCGTCTTTCGCATTCATTGGAGAAACTGCACGATGTCACATCGGTGGATCTATCGCATAATGAGCTACATGAGGTCGGTCACTTGGGACGTCGCATCAAGAAACTCAATCTGAAACACAATCGTCTCACTTCCGCCAAGTTGACCAAACTGCCACAACATGTGCAAGTGCTGAATCTGCAACATAATGACATCACGTATCTACCTTTGGAAATGACCAAGCTGACACACTTACAGTCACTCGAATTGAGTCATAATCAAATCAACTGCTCTTGTGAAACCCTGGAGGTGCGCAATTGGTTGCAAGAGAAACCGGTCTTCATGGAACATCCCGTTAAGTGTACATACCCCGCAGAAACTAAGGGTAAATCCTGGTTACAGGTCAAGCAATCCGACATTTGTGATAAAGAGAAAAGTGGCTGGTATAATAATTCCGATGACAATGAGCTTATGATGGGTGACCAACCTATTGAAGGCTCTGCTGAGCGTGATCAAGAAGACGAGGAATTAGGCATAGACTTTATGCCACTGGACAAAAAAACAGCAAAGTCAGGTGAACTAGCACAATTTGATGATGTTGAGGGTTCCGGTGACTTAAGTGAGATGAGCCTGCCGCTTGCCGCATTGACAGCAACCACCGCTGAACCACCAATACTGCTGGCACGTTCATATGAGGATGCTACTACTGAAATTCCTCGCGAAGAGGAAGAGGAAGGCTCTGGCAGCGGTGGTGGAATTTTAATATTGCCTGCACTGCACGAAGCTACCATTGTGCGCGATGATTTTGATGTACCCGACTCTGCAGAAGCCAAAGATGATTTGGACAACAAGCCCGTGCCTGAGCCTGCCGCACAACCGACACTATCACCAGATATTTTTGGCAATACCATGGGTATCTTTGATGGTGATGAACAACAACCTGCCGTTGAAGAGCCCATTGTACCAGCTGTATTTAATGATAATAGCGCTGCTGCTGGTGGTGGTGATCGAACAACTGAAGGCTCAGATGCTGAGGTGCTCGAGGGTGGTATTAATGGACCAGCTATTATGCATGCTGAAGTTGGTCCCAAAGATGATAGCAATGCTACCTACTTGCTGTTGGGTGTCATAGCGCTTATTGTCGTTGGTTTGATACTTTTTGTGGGCATTAAACGTTGGAAGAATCAGCGCAACTCTGGTCACGATGCTGAAAACCCACGTTCAACTGAGTTGCTTGATATGGATAAGAAAAATCCAGGTAAGCCACTGCCTAATAATGGTATCGAGCATATACCGTTGATTCCTGAAAAATCGATAGCAGATTTGGCGAAGCCCATTAATGGTGCCGGTAAGAAACCATACGACGCAAGCGATGTGAGAGATGGTCCCAACCAACAACAACCACTGCTAAATGGCAATGGCACAACAAATGGTCAGGCGCCGGCTCACAGTGAGCAAGTGCCAAAAATCGAAGAGCCCACAACAGAGGCGGCACCACATCAGTACTATCCAATTACTCCCATCTACCCACCACCAAAATCACCACGTGCCTCAAAATATGCACAAAATCCACAAAATGAAGCAAATAATAACAATGACGATACTTATCTGCCATCTTCACCGCAATCGGGACGTTATTCGCCAGTATACTCGCCAGAGACTGGACGTGTAAAGATTAGGTTGACCGAAACACCAAGACCGAAAACACCAATGCTAGTGACACGCAGTAAGTCGAACGCTGGTGAAATCATTACAACACCGGTGCATGTGGCACATCTGGATGTGCCCGCCACCGTCGCAGTGCATGTTGGTGGTGGTGGTGCAAATGGTCACATAGAGCATTGAAAAAGACAAGGGTCTATTGGGAACACCGCATTATAAACAAAAAAATATATAGCTTAAGCGTAAACATTGTGAGGGGTTGGTTAGGGGACAGTTTAAAAATCACTATGTGGTAGTGTTGACTGTAGTAGAGTCTTACCGTCATACATATTACACTTGCAGACAACGACACGACAATTTTTCGACATTGACACGCGCTACATTTAATTTCTTTAATTTTTTTTTCATTGGACTTGGTTCGAAAAATGTTTTCCATATTAAAACAGTTTAAAAGTGAATAATAATAATAAGCCTTTAAATGTGCCAACGATGTGTGCCTAAACTTTAGAGCTCTACAAATGTCAAATTTCTATAAATTCACAGTTTTTCTATGCAGCCAACGCAATTTTTATTATGGCCAAGTGATTCATAACTTAATTAACGAAAATATATGGTAAATATTGATTTATTGGTCTCTTCTTTTAACAAGCTCTGACGTTTATTTTTGTATACATCATCCCATGTCATAATTTGACATTCATATGTACATAGTTTTCTGAAAAAAAAAATTTTATGAAAAATCATTACACCATAAAAATATATTTTCGGATGCATAAACTATTACATCATTGAAAAGATAATTAATTGTACTTTCAAACGATGTATCCATATTTAAGTTCGGAAAATAAAGTATATCCTTAAGAAATAATACATAATATCAGTTGAAGGGGTAGGATTGATGGAAAAAAATGTTTAGTATTCTGAGCACTGTATTCAAAAGTGACCAAAAACTTTGAACTTAAATTATAATTCCAAAGCTATAAAATTTTTAACATTAAAAATTCATGTTTTCAAAGCAAATAAAAATAGTAAATTTTATTTGAAACATATGTTTCGAGAGCGCTGAGTTTGAACAATAAATATCACTCAAACAACAACGTGATAACATGAACCTTAAAACTATCAATCAAAGACAGTTTTTTAAGTGTTCATTTCTCTACACTATACATATTTTTTTTTGCTGCAAAAGGTTTTCGTTAAAGTTTTTATCTACCGAAATATATGTCTGTCAAAGTTGAAATGGAACAAACCAACCCCTATGATTTGTGTTAAGTTGATCAAAATTCTTGAAGATGACCACTTTTTCAATACATACCATATTAAGTAATCAAAGTGCTGAGGGCTTCTCACTGAAGCCTGACCCCTACTTTAGGAATAAAAAGCAAATAAAGAGATGTGAACTATTCCAGGAATAGTTATGGTTTTTATAGTATAATTTGTGAATCGAAAAACAATTTAAAAATAAAAAAAAAAAACATCTCAACGCACAGTTTTTAAGCAGAAAAAAATGTGATAGGTTAAAAAAATTTAAAACATAAGATACTATACTATTTTCATAGAAATTTTTAAAAGTAATAATAATATTATTTTTATATATTAAAATATGTTTTAAAAATTAATTTTGTAAAAATAACGCACTTGAAATAAAACACCACGAAATTCTAAATGATGTTTAGACTTATTTTTGAAATCCAAAAAAAAATTAAATTAAATTTTAAAGTTTACACTTAAACATAAGTTAATTTTAGCGTAATACCAAAGTCAATAAATTTACAAATCGCTTGAATTTTTTTTATTTTTTTTTTTTAACTCTTTAACTCGTTGTTATCCTTACAACTTAAAAGCTGCCCGCAACTATATTTTTGAGTTAATTGTAATCCACGTTTTATGGTCACTATAATATATATTGATATATATATATATATGTATGTATTTCTTTTTATGGTTAAAAACAAAAACATTTAAATTTTCTTAATTTAAGTTATCGCTATGTTACTAATGTAAAAATATAAAATGTTTGTAGTATTTCATTTTAAAAAGGTATAACTAAATAAATTAATGTCCTATAATGTTATTGTAATTTAAAAATTTGTTCCATTGTAAAATTGTCATAAGTTTATTTCAATTAACTTAATGTAATAAAATATGTATTTTATAAATATAAGAATGCGTTTCTCTTTTGACAAATACATATTACTAGTAGATCGACCTGTGTTTATGATGAAATTATTACCGATTGCTGCAATCGCTCACTAAAAGCAATGTTAAGAACTTTGTGTGAATATT
This sequence comes from Meiosimyza decipiens, assembly GCA_963680825.1. Classification (NCBI taxonomy): domain Eukaryota; kingdom Metazoa; phylum Arthropoda; class Insecta; order Diptera; family Lauxaniidae; genus Meiosimyza; species Meiosimyza decipiens. Next base: position 59,587,262 of record OY804261.1, read on the forward strand.
CTGTCGCGCCCCTTGATACAAGCCCGTCCTATATTGATCCAGTGAAAGCTTGCATCAAGCAAAATCCTCGTTCTTAATTTTATTTAAATTGTTCATGTAGTTCTTTGGTGCGATCTCTTTTCCCAGGTCTGCCAAGTAGCCGGTTTTGACACGACCAATCCCGGAATATTAGGTCAAAGCCGGCGGCATTTCAAGGAAAAATTATTTTATTTTTGGAAGACTCCTTCTTTTGAACTTGGCAACCCTGCCCTTACCTGATACAATAGAAAGTTTCTTAGTTTTCTTTACTTAACAAATTACGGACCTACAACCAAAGGGGTACAAGTGCAGAAGTCAAATTTTTATCAAAAACTAAGTAAATTTTAAATTTAAAATGCAACCAACAAGTTAATAATGGCCAATTAAATATAGTAGTATTGCAGCTCAATATATATATAAAAAAAACTAACTAACTAGGACTAATACTAATACTACTGAAAACAAACCTTCACCTAATTTTTTTGAAACATACTCTTGAAGCACTCATACTCTTTTGGTCATAGGTCCGTCATATATATTATGCAACTACATATGATTTAAAAATGTTAGTCCCTGGATCATTGCAATACAAAAGTCGAATTTAAAACACGAAAAACTGTAGTACAATTCGTGTATGTGGTCAAGGAATGGTTTGTATCGATATTATCTGCCCGCTATAAAAGCATGCATAAAGCTTAGTAAGGGTTTGATTTACTTAAAAATAAAAAGGGCATTCAATTTTTACTACGCATACTTCAGCAAAGTTTTCTAAAATAAATTAAAAAGGTCATTCTATTTTTTTATGCACATTCAGGAACATTTAAAAAGAAAAACATAACAGAAAAGAATGGTCATAATTTTTAAAATTTACAAAAGTTTTTAAAACTTACTTTAAAAAACAAAATATTGAAACTGTTGTGCCTTACAAAAAATCTACAACTTCTTACAAAGGCAATGACACCTCATTTATCAAAATCGGTGCGGTATAAGCCGAGTTATAAGTAAAATAGTTCAAGTACTAAGAATTGCAGTGCTGCTTCTTCTTCGTCGTAACAAAAATTTTTGTTGAAACGCACTATCCAAAATCGATCAAACACCAGGCCATCATGAACTAGCAGCAGTATGCCATGTATTTACGTATACCCAAAAGTATGCTGCATATTTTTTGCCGAATTATTTGACCGCGTAAATTGATAAAAACGATTGCATCTTTTGGGAGCAACTTTTCTACTGATGCATTGAAACTACGAGTGATTAGAAAATGGAATTGTGACGCTTCTAGTGCACCGATTGCCACAAATTTGGTATCATTCAAATTGTAAAACGATGCAGTTTTATAATAAATAATTTAAATTTAAAAAATTTATTTTATTAAATCGCTGTTATGTCTAAAGTAATGACAAGAACTGTTACCATTTGCAAAAGAAAACATCAATGACAAACATTTTTGTTTGACTGCTTCGGTACAGAAATTGATTTTGCAATTATAGGGGATCTAAAAAAATCACTTTAACTTCTTATTATTCATTTTTAATTTGATAAGCAGCAATAAATTAAATCCTTATAAGCCAGCCTTATGTATGCTTTATTAGCCTTGACCACATACACAAATTTTAATAAAGTTGAAGCCACTATAGAGAGGAGAAGCTTCCCTATAAAAGAGTTGTGGGCACGGTAGCCCTTACCCACTGTTGGTCAATGACTAGGTTATGGTGATTTCCAATGAATTTGAATAACTACCAAGACAATCTTGTTTTAAACTCGACTATTGTATTGCAATGATCTAGAGACTAACAAAAAGTTAGACTTCAGTGTTGCCGATTTTCAGCATTTTAAAGGAAACTGTATATTTTAACAGTTTTTGAAAATGATATTTAGCTTGGTAAGCCTTGCCCCATTGCATCGATTTTGGTACCATGCATAACGTTATGCGCCATATAATCAATAAAATATAATTTTTGAAATTGTATTTCATTCAACAAGTTATTAAAAAAAACATAGAACTGGGACATAAAACGTCGCCGTTATTTTCAAATTTCATTAGGAGTGCAGGGGATCTGTTGATGTGAGAGGTGCTACTGGTCAAAGTATCAGATTTTAATGAACTCTGTGACTGCTACATGTTTGCTTGTCCATTCAAAAGATAATTCGCCAAAATAAACACAAAACTTAAAGGAAGTTTTCATGTTAGTGGCAATTTTTATGTATAACTGACAAATATAACTTCTGTGTAGTTGTTGTGCTTGAAACTATCTTTTATATGAATTACACATCCAGTGTTGGCATTTTGGATACGTTTCTACTTTTTTCAGTACATTCGACAAGTTTTTAGAATATTTGGTACGTCTTAAGAACGTTCGGTACATTTGGGCATTTTTCTGCACAAAAATGGCAATGCAAAAACAAACACTTCAGCTCAATAAACTTTATTGTAATGTATCACACACACGATTGTTGAATTGCTGACCAAATATTGCTGCAACGCGTAAGTACCTACAATGCACAGTCGCATTTTACAAAAAAAAAATCCTGTTTGCCACTTTATAGTCGTTTTAGGAAAAAAAATTGAATTTAATTATGTAAAACTGCGGACTATGCAAAAACTTAGTTTCTGCCGATATAACAGACTGTAGCGCACCTATGTATATCAAAAGTGGTCGTATTTTGCTAGCTTATTTCGCGCCATTTTTTTCCTTTAAGGTGACAGCTATGATGTCTGGTGTAGCTAACATGAAATGATCGCAAAATGATAAAATCGACAATGATAAAACCAAATGTTTTTAAAAAATTGGAAATAATGGCTGGATCACGCATCTCTGATAATTCTGCAATCAAAACCTGAAATTCAATACCAATAACAGGCATCTAGTGATACATATCATAGTAATATCCGCTAAGAGGCTAACCTATATATGGCATCAATATTTCCTCTTCGTCTATTAACAAATTACGAAACTGTATGGGAAAATAGTAAACCAATTTTGTAAAGCATTGCAGTTTTATTTATAGAATTTAATTTTGTGAAGAAAATAATGTAAGTTTGTATGATATTAACGTTATCATACATACTTTAATTCAGCATATTCCCTTGCATCAGCTCAAAAATCGATCTACGCTCATATTTAAAAATATTAGAAATCGCCCTCAGGCTAAAATTCAACCATTAAAGTGAATCAAAAACAAAATACTCATTGGTGTTTAAAATCTGACATAAAAAATATATATCTTTCATTCTTCTCAAATAATAGAATCATGGTATTGTATTACCCTATCGCATCTCTATCCACTCTTCAGTTTCATTAGTTAAGCTATAAAACCACTTTTTCTTGTTAGAGGCGTGTCAGTCTATGTCCGTACCAAATTTCATTAAGAGTGGTGTATTAGCTTAGCTATGAAAGTATTGCGTTGACGTCGAGGTACCGCCACTAAATAACATATCTTTTTCAGGGTCCAAGTTTCATCAAAATTGGTACATTAGTTTAGCAGTGAAAACGTTTTTTTTTTCACTGTCCCTCTAACACAAATTTCTTTACTAAAATATCAGTCTAACTCCATACAAAATTTCATCAGAATCGGCGCAGCGACTGAACCGTGGAAGCGTTTTTTTTTCATTAGAGACGATGCCACGCTCACTTTAAGAACTTTGAATTTCTAATAACCATACCTTCAAACCAAATTTCAATAAAATCAGATTATTTATTTAATCGTGGAAACATATTTTTCTGTTAGCGGCGTGGCACCACCTACTATTAGAAAACAGAATTACATCCTGCACTGCTACTCTTTACAACCTTTCTAATAAAATAAAATTAGCGATTATGTTGTGTTATGATAGCTAAAAAGGTATCTAACCGTTTTGCAACTGCCTGTTTATAGGTATATGGATTCTTCTTTTTCACCTGAGAAAAGCCTGTGCCGATATTTTTTGCTTGGTGACCATATTAACCTTTTGCAAACTTTGCTCGTTTGTTAGGTGTGCGTACCAGACCATAAACGATTCTGTGTTGAAATTTATTGCACTTTGATTAAGCTTTAACCAGTTAGTGATGGCATTCGGATTTGTAGAAATGTGCTGCAGAGCGGCTTGGAATGTACTTTTTGTTTTGGAGACCAAAGCTTTTAAAAATTAACTAAAAAAAAGGTTCATTCGATTTTTTCTAGGCATATTTCAACGAAACTTACTAAAAAAAAATATCATCCGATATTTTCTACGCATATTTCAGAAAGATCTTTTAAGAAAAAACGTAGCGGAAAAGTAAATTTCATCAGCTTATTACGAATTACCAAAATTTACAAAAACTTACATAAGTTTTTTAAAATTCAGTAAAAAAAAACAAAATATTGAAATCGTTATGCTTTGCAAAAAAATTTGCAACTTCTTACAAAGCCAATGACACCTCATTTATCAAAATCGGTGCAGTAGAAGCCGAGTTATATGTAAAATAGCTCAAGCACTAAAACTTGCTGTGCTGCTTCTTCTTCGTCGTAGCAAAAAATTTGTTGAATCGCAGTACCCAAAATCAACCAAACACCAGGCCATCATGAACTAGCAGCAGCATACGATTTAATTACATAAACCCAAAACTATGCTGCATTTTTTTTCCGAATTATTTGACCGCGTAAATTGATAAAAACGATTGCATCTTTTGGGGGGCAACTTTTCTGCTGGTGCACTGATACTACGAGTGATATGAAATTGGAATTGTGACGCTTCTAGTGCACCGATTATGACAAATTTGGTATCATTCTAATCGTTAAATGTTGCACTTTTATAATAAATAATCTAAATTTGGAAAAAATGTAATATAAACACGCTATTTTGTCTAAAATAATGACGAGAATTGTTGCCATTTGCAAGAGAAAACATCAATGACAAACATTTCTATTTGACTGCTTCGGTACAGAAATTGATTTTGCAATTATAGGGGGTCTCAGAAAAAACACCTTACGTTCTTTTAACTCGTTTTTAATTAAATGAGCAGACCTTTATATATGCTTTAATATCCCGCAGATAATATCGATACAAACCATTTATTGACCTTATTCAAAAATTTCAATAAAAATGCACTAACTATGGTTAGGAAAAGCGCTTCCCTACAATAGAGCTGTGGGCACGGCAGTTCTTACACCTGTTAGTCAATGCCTAGGTTATAGTGATTTCCAATGAATTTAAATAACATAGAACACATAATCTTGTTTTAAATTCGTCTTTCGTGTTGCAATGGTCTAGAGACTGACAAAAAATTGTACGACAGTGTTGCCGATCTTCAACATTTTAAAGGTAAGTGTACATTTAAAATTTTTTTGAAAATAATCTTTAACTTTGATAGCCTTGCCCGATTCAATCGATTTTGTTTTGGTAGCATGCATAATGTTAAACGCCATATTATTAATAAATAAAATATTATTATACATACCATATATTGGATGTATTTTTACGAAACTATTACTTTGTAGCGTACACGTCAAAAAAACTGTACAGCAGAGCACATTGGCTGTAGTGTACAATGGCCACTATGAAAATTGACCATAAAATGGTTTTGTGTTATAAAAACTGTTTTATAAATTATACTTGTGAAACATTGAATAGGAATCTATAGAATTGCGCACCATCTGCTGGAAACTATAAAAAGCTTGAGATGGTTGAAGTGTTTACTTAAACGAGTTATACAAACAGCGGGTGCAAGAGGAAATATCGTATTGTGCTTTTGAAATTTTCCTATAATTTGTGCTATAAATAAGTAAATTTAGCTATAAACACAGTGTGTTTAATAAGAACAACTGTTTTGTATCTTAAAAAGTGTTCCTTTTATTTGCCATCGCTCAGACCTCGGGATAAAAATAGTGGATAAAAAGTGATTGTGCTAAAGAGAAAAAATAAAAAATTGGGGATGAGAAACCATGGAAAAACAAAATATAACAATTGATATACCACTTATTTTCAATTTCGAGTACTATCGCTGTAGTAGGCGGCATCAGAAATTTATTTATTTACGATTTACATAAGTCACTAAATACCATACTGAGCTTGCTTCTTATAGATCTTTTTAACAGAAATATAGTTTATAAAACACTAAGAGTCTTACCCTTTGAAAATGAAGCACTATGGGCGTGGTAACATAGGTAACATAATAAATTTTTCTACGGAATACCTTGGGCCAAAAACTATTTTTGATCAAAATTTTTTAAACAAATTTCTTTCAAGAATTTACTAGTCCAGTAGGGAAGGTGATCCACCATATTGTATAAACATGTACGAGTATGCACATGGTTCCAAACAAAACGTAGGGGTAGGTGCTGGCATTTTCAGTGCTAATACCAATATTAAAGAACAGTATAGGCTTCCAAGCACTTGTAGTATTTTTCAAGCCAAAATAATCGCTATTCAAAAAGCAGCTGAGAACAGAGAGGGACAAGAGTATCCTTCGCATAAACATGCATATATGTGGATAGTCAAGCCACTTTAAAAACTCTCCAAAATAATAAAGTCAAAATCAGTTTTCATAAAATAAAGTCAAAATCAGTTTTCAAATGTTACAACTCTCTTTGAATATTAAGAAAATTGATATCCTTGAAGATCGAACTTTGTTTATTTCCCATACAGTTTTTATCTGTAGGCAAACATAGCTTCTCAATCAAGTGCTATTCCCATCAATTTACTTACTTGGAATTCAAGTTTTTAAATACAATTACCTTCGCTTTAAAGGGTGGCATCAAAAATTTATTTATTTACGATTTCCTAAATTTACATGTGTAAAAAATTGGCTCAAAAGTTAGTTTATATGTGTATATCTTGTTGGTCGGGATCAATGGAATATAGACTTTATGACCTATAATTTCGAAATTTTGCCTAAGAAAAAAGTGATTTTGTGAATATTTTTCGTATATGCCGAAAAAAAAGTTAATTAACGAGAAAATTACTAAGATTATTGCGTACAGAATCAGCACAGTCACCATATGCTCAGTTTTCATCAACTCTGTCGGTCGCCATGATTTTATCTCCCGCTAAGGATGTGCTAACTTCGAAATAAAAAATTGCGCACAACATAGGTTTTGTCCATGTGGATGCTGATAGTAAAAAAACTACTAAGCTCAGGTTTGAAGCCACACCCTCCACGCTCAATGTTGCTTTTTGCTGAACCTCTATCATCCCACATGATTTAAGGATACTCCTACCTATAGTACATACTGCAGAGTTTGGTGTTGTGAACAGTGATTTGTTGGCGGATTGTCGACTATGAATGTCATTTAAATTGATGGATACTCAACCGATTTTTCTAATGCGACATTAAGTTGTTGTTAAAAAAAAAAAATATAATCATATAGCATAATTTTTTTTTTTTTTTTAAATATATAGTTACTCCCTCTGAGATATTTTTTTTTTCTAATTTCAAAGCAATATTTTTTGTGCAATTGATGGAAGAAAATATTAGCTATATAAATGAGAGTTTTGCAAAATCTGCAAAATCAGAGATTAAGTAAATCGAAACGAGATCCCATTTCTCTGGAAATTTATTAAGTTGTTATGTGAAAAATAATGAAGAAGCTCTGCAGCCAATAAAATATTATTTTCATGGCACTAAAACCAATAACTCAATACAAATCAATTGGCGCAATATTGACATTGTGCTTACGTAACGCATGTATTATAAGCAGCATACTTTATTTTATACAAATAGAATGAAAATAATTTCTTTTAAAATATATAAAATTAAATTAAACCTATTTAAAATAAAAGTTAAGTATATGTGAAGATCTAACAGCACAGATGTTTTTGAAATTTCAGATCTCGAATAGAAAGCTTCTCGAGCATCACTTGCTGATTATCTTAAAACAAAGTCTCTTTCATAGGCTTGTGCACCACAACAATCGGCTCACGATCCGACGATGAGGTATCACCTGCAGCAGCAGCCGCTGCTGCATTGAAATTACCACTAGCACGTCTGCTTATTGAATTTTTGCGCTTCTTACGTTTACTCAACTCCAAATCTATTTCACCATCTGTTGATGAATACTCAATATCAGGCAACGAATCCTGATCAGGTTCAATGACTACTTGAAAATCACTACCATCAGTTGAGTTGCCGCGTGATTTCGATTTGCCAAAATAATCTTCAATTGCCGGATCCAAACGTCCAGCACCACCATCTTGCAGTATGTTCGCCGTTGAGCCTTGGCGTGAAGACTTGGATGAGTTGGAAATGCGTGAAACCTGTGGAGTAAGACCCTTCGACTTGCGCCGTGCAAATGGACTGCTCGGCTTACTATTTGCATCGAATTCGGGATCGGTGAGAAATTCAACGCTATCGGCGCGGAAATTTGCACGCTTGAAAGGCGGGATTTCAGCAATCTTTGATTTTCGCTTCGTATATGGGCTGTTTTCGTAACTTTGGAAATTACTTATTTTTTCGGCACTCTGTAGATTTTGTGATTTCAAATGTGCTGGTGGAAAACGTGAATCTTCTATGCTAAAGCGGCGAGTACCCGAGTTATTATGCTCCACATTACCAGTGCGCCGAAATGGACCCAACGGCGCAGTGCGTTCTTTATCACGATTCGAGAGCATTTCTTCGCTACGAAAACGATGACGATTATCAACTATGAGATCTTCTTCATACTCCTGTATATCTTCTTCGGGATTTGTGCGCATACGTTGAAGTTTCTTGCGTGCACGTGCCGACGCTGTGAGATCAAGCATTGATTTGGTCGGACGCTCCAATTTAGGCATGAGTAGCGCATCTTCGTATGATGGAAGATTAGTCTCGTACGGATGTGGAGCATTTGGGGTACCATCTTGTTCCAACATACGCGCATTTTGTCGTCGACTGTAGAGAAGCAGATAAATTTAAGTTTAAGCTATGTATGCTATTTAATCGTTGGCTACTACTCACATTTGACGCATTTCATCCTGATTACGCTGGTACTCGTCTTGATCGTTTCTTTCTTTTCGACTAGACAAGTATCGCTTAAAACAGCTGTAGAAGAAGAGCAATATGCCGATCACAAAAAGACTTAACATTACGGTAGTCCAGACCTTTGCCGCACCGGTTGAATTTGCATTAGGCACCCAGATGCCAATACAAGCGGCTTCCCACGTCTTGCCATAATGCACATTTGGTGAAGCGCAACGTACATTATTTTTATCATAAAGCTTTTGAAAGACACACACGTTAATGTTTATCTGCAGCAGAGTGTTGAAAATTTATAGCTAACCTTTTGTGGACTTGCTGTTAAAAAATCGTAAAAATCAATGAACGTTTCGTCTTGACAATTGCAAACCCAAGGATTATCACCGATCCAAATCTGATCTAGAAATTTGTTTGTACGAAAATATTGCGCTGGAAATGGATTAGTGAAGCGGTTCCCATTCAACCATAGGCTCGCAAGTTCGGGAAAGTCGCGGAACGTTGTGTTGCGAATATGTGATAATCTGCAATAGAGAGATTATAAATAGTAGGAGATGAAATAAAATATTATAGGTGAACAATAAATAAAATAGGTGAACACACATAATTCTTTTCACATAATGAAAGCATCTATGTATGTGGAGTATAAGACTATTTTTCGGTTCTTGGAGAATAGCAAGAGCCCTTCCATCTGACATTGATAGTACAGGCAAATAACGCATGCGAAAAGTCAGATGGGGGCTTGGGAAAAATCATCCACAAAACTTTGAGTGATTTTTGCTTAACGGCCAAACCTGCTGATATACCTTTTACGAATAATTATTTGGCCAATTATTTCTCTTATTGCAAGGCTGTCTTAGCTACTGCACCTACGCAATATAAGAGGTCTTAGCCTGGAGCTGCAACAGTTTACGTGGCCTATAAATAAAACATGCACTGCAATTCGTCATATGACAAGTGGCCCTTCCCCACAGATATTTTTTTTTAACCAAATTATCAACAATTTGAAGCCATTTTGTTGTCTGGGCTTTTGGCGGGCCACTGCCTTCCTTGCAACGCCAGCGAAGGAAGGCAAAAGTTTCTAAGATAGGAACCTAAAACTTAGGGAAAATGCAACTCTTCTGGAAGCGCCGTTCCTCTGAAAGAACCACCCTGGGCAATTGCCACCATAAAACATTTTTATTTTGCCTACATCAAAATCCCTTGAAAGTTTGTATGCGTTTCTTTCAATGCTTTGCATAAATTCACACACTTTTAAAAGTGAAATATTATTTAGACATTCGCGGGGTATTCGGGATTAATAAAATAGTTAAGGTAGTAATTTTATCTGGTAGTTTATCTCAAAAGTTGGTTGTTTGGAAAAGTGGGCGTGTCACCTTCCATAGTAATACATATTTTAGATAACCATGCTATGAAGGTTATTCCAAGAAATTTAATAAGACTATATCAGTATCCGACTTAAGCGTTGTCTAAATGAAAAGAGAGCAGGGTTTCACAAGTTGGAGTGGCTGATTATGCAGACGTAAAAAAACTATAATGACAATATCAGAGAAAAAAGGCAAAGAAAGAGAGATAAAGCGCATGAGACAAAGAGTAAGTTTGAAGAGATAGAAAACTACAAGGACAAAAAATGGAAAGTTGTTAGATACCAAAATCAGATGTATGGATGTTTAAGAGAAATGCAAAGATAAAGTTGGAGTGATAGATGAAATAGATAGTGAGACACAGCGATATAGGAAATAAGTAGATGGAAATGTAATGGAAATGAAGAATAGTGGAATAGTAACAGCTTAGAAGTTAAAGAGATATATAAATAAAATTAGAGATAGCAATATATATTGATAAATAGCTAGAAAAATAAAACAATAAATTGTGAGGGATAGAAAGCTAGCTGTTCCAATTTTCAGGAGTATGAAGCTTATCTTTTTGGTGGAGCTAGAGTTTTCAATATTGATAACAATTTGTCAAGACTTAAAGATAAACGTCTGATTCCGAAACAAACCACTGAAACGGTGACAGTTTTATAAATTCAAGAAACTGTTGACAGACAAATCAGCACCGATTTCTGCTTTAGGAGACGAGAAAATTGGAATCAGGACCGATATATGGTCGTAGTCCATATTTGTTTTAAGATACTAAGCTTCAATGAATCCTGCACTTAATGCAAAATTTAATAGTTTTTAAATTTGCATCTTCACTACTAATGAGCTCGATCTCGGGATTATGGAAATAAAAAATGCTATTTATAATTTTTTACAAGATCATCCAATTCAAAAAATTAAATATTTTCTTTTCTTGGAACACGTTTAACTTTTTAAAATGCAGACACGAGGTCAATCATTACACACCAAAACTCCAACTTCAATTGACTTCCTGAATAAACATCCTATTGTATATCACTCGATGTTGACTTCTACAAAACTCTAATGTTCTCGTGCAGTCCTCAAATCTACCAAAATTTCTTTAGGAAAAATCACACAAAATCAATATTTATAGCTTACTCAAAGAATCTTGAATCCAAAGCAAACGCTAATTTTCATACAAATTGTGCGATTTCATCTGGATTTTTAAAGTTTTCGTAAAATTTTTTGGAAGTTATATTCATGTGTGAACCACCTTAAGAATACCAAAAATGCTCACGACTTACTTGCAGTTACTTAAATTCAATTTTTGCAACGTCTCCGATCGCATACTCGCAGGAAATTCTCGCAACAGATTGTTCGATAAATCCAAACGTTGAATCGCTGATAGCCCCGTGAAAGCGGTTGCATCAATAGCAATAATCTCACACCAGCTAAGATTAATGTCACGCAGCGAGTTAGACACGAGTTTCGTAAATCGCTCAATAACATTGCGACTCAGATTTACGAAAACCAAGCCATCGTTAGCACGAAAGAGATTACGATCCAAACGTGCTATCTCATTGTAGGAAAGATCAAGTTTAGTCAGTCGCTTTAATTTACTAAACGATTCACTTTCCACAAGTCTAAGAGAATTTTTGGCCAGATCAAGTATCTCAAGTTCTGTGGTGTTCTCAAATGTTTTTGGTGTCACCGAACGCAGCATGTTGCCACGCAAACGCAATACAGTCAATGTTGGGAAACCACTCAGATCGATGGCATCCAAATTGCAGAAGGAAACATCCAACTCGTTTAAAGAATTTGAATAAATGATGTCACCAAGCTTCGAGCCAAATTGTAGTGCATAATTCCATGAAAGATTTAGAGTCTTCAAATTGGGTAGACCCTCAAGAAAGAAAGTGCTGATACGCTGCAAGTCGCAGTTACTTAACTCAAGTGTACGCAGCGTGCGTGATGGCAAAGTTGACATTGCCGTTAGTGCATTATCGGAGAGTATTAAACGATCTAAGTTGGGCAGCCCATTTAGTATGAGATCGCCACTTGCCTCAGTTATGCCACAACCTTTCATTTCCAGGTGAATGAGCGATTCACTTATGAGTATATGCGTTGGATTTGCATAGGTGAAGGTACCCAATTGATTTCCTGATAAAGTTAGGCGCTCAAGGCTCACCGCGTGTGTAAAGACAATATTTGGAGATATATTCTGCCAACTTGTAATATTGTTATTGGCCAATATTAGTGTGCGTAGCGATTGAAATCCTAACAGCGCTTCGTTGTCAATGTATTGGATTTTGTTATTTGAAAGATCCAGATATATGAGAGCATCGATCGTGGACAATTGTATGGGAAATTCAATGAAATAGTTTCCGGATAAGTCTAAGTGTTCGATTGGCATATCCTCAAAGTCAGGATAGTCTGTAAGCCCACTACGTGAACAGTCCACCTCCAGGCTATCTAGTACCCAGGAGCATTTACAATTGGAGGGACATTTGACAGCCGCTGAAGTTGCAGTGAGTGTTATGACTGCTAATAGCAAATGAACGATGCTTAATTTTCCAAGGTACGACATTTTGATAATACATTTATTTGCAGTACGTTTAGGGAGCTGAAATAAAAGATAATAAATGTATAAATATTTAATTATGTTTCATGTTTAGTTTAATAAAAGGAAAATGTTAATTTATTATACCAGGTTCTTATAAAATAAGGAAGACTTTGATTGAAATTAAACATGGAAGAGATCTGCGTACGCGTTGAACACTTTATATTGAAAAATTAGAAAAAATTATGCCGCACTGGGGCCGACCCTTTTCAAGTTCAAAATGCATTTCCAAATCGTTTGATAGAAACCATTTCTTGAAATGAATTAGAAATAATCTATCGTGGTCCGTATCGCCCCTGGCGATGCCCATAGCACATTTTCATTGTAAATATGTCCAAAGTAACCCCTCTGACCTTCGTGCTGGACAGTGCTCATAGTGAAAATTAGCTTTCGACGCGATTGTCATATGAATTTCAAATTTATTTTTGGTGCAAGATATTTTGAAATGTATCAAAATTTTTTTTATCAAATTTTTAAACTCAAAAATGTGAAGTTATAGCTTATGATTGTCTGAACATAATGACGCTAGTCTCCTGTACAGTAATCGGCACTGAGGGACACATCCGAACAATTTCTTAATTATTTTTTTAAAATACGTTGTGTGAGTTTTATAAAATGTATCATGAAAATCCCCAATCTATCTCATAGATGACTCAAATAATAGCAATGTTTGACATTTCATCAAAAGTTTAGCTCTGTCACTTTAGTGATGTCAAAAAAAAGGCACCACAAAAGTTTATAAAAAGTGCATTTTACGAATTTTTAGCGCACAGCTGATAAAAGAGATAGTAACATTGCGATAAGATTAAACATAATGTTATTAGTTATAAACAAAAAATTAGTAATTAAAGTAGACAACAAATAAAAATATGAATGAAGCTTTGAAATACGAAACGCAACATTAATTATAGCTATTTTATTTGCATGATTAATGATGTCAACACTAATTTAAAAAAAAAAGATGTATTTATAACATTATTATTAAATAACTTATAAAAATATAACATTTTAAATTGTGAAGGCTTCAATATACTTACATACAAACAAAAATATGCTGTTGACCGATAAAAGTACAACAAAATAAGTTCATTTCGCTTTAAGAGTACTACGCAATTTCTATTTGCAAAACAGCGCATGAGTTTTAAATTATTTTTTGGATGACTACGCAAAACTTGCAATATATCCGGTTTGTACAATCTTATGGATAAGCAAATTAAAGTGTCAACATTCGTAATGAGCACTGAAATGGTTTGATTAAGACGTAATATACTTGACCACACAGATACAGATAATTAATAAAATAAAATAAGTAATATGGTGTCAACGTAAGCAAGGCCTTGTAGAGATTGTGAGTCCAGTTTGACTAGCAATTGAAAGCATTATTTTTCTTAATACTTATCAATTTCTCAAAAAAAAGAGATTCTTCAAGAAAATTAAGGTTCTAAAAAGTTTTTGATCTAATTGTTTAGAAGCTTTATATATTTTTAATACATAGATTTCGAAAAACTTGTCATAAATAGACAATAAAATTTAAAACAAAGAACACGCTTTTAAATGTTTTATTTTCATCAATGTTAACCTATTACAATAAGTAATCTTTAAGGGGAGACAGTACACTTTGAAAATGAAAAACAAAATTTTTTTTGAAATACTTTATTTTTTATGAAGGAAACAAGATATCTTAATAAAACTTTGCACATATGTATATTATATTGTTAAAATAGTATATAAAAATATTTTTTTTTCCGGCCTGTTTTTTGGCTGCAGCAGATTTTTCTCATAACAACGTTTTTTGAGTTGGCGAGCGTAATTAAAAAAAACTATTAATCCGATCGTTCTGAAATTTTAGTATGTTATTGTACACATGTAACTCTATAGAATGAACTACAATTAGAACGATCGGTCATAAATTTTTTGATTTACAATGGTTTTTTGGCGTCAAAAATAGTCAAATTTTGAAAAAACGCCACCATTTTTTTTGTATTGGTCCAAATTTAATCATCGTAGTTCACTCTATAGCGGCTTCGATGCTGATTAAAACGCACTTTTTTTTTTTTTAGACCATCCAGAGAGTTGAAATCACGCCCGCCATGGTTTTTTGGTCTTTTTTTTCAAAAGTCTGCTGCAGTTTTTGTATACTATTTTAACTATATAATATATGTGCAAAGCTTTATTAAGATATCTTGTTTCCTTTATAAAAAATAAAGTATTTCAAAAAAAATTTTTTTTTTCGTTTTCAATGTGTACTGTCGTCCCCTTAATACATAACTCGGAATTTTGAATATTAATTAAGCTACGCAATGGTTCATAAAAGAACAGGCTTGTTTGCTCCCTCTGAGTTACTCGCAGTGTGTAGGTGAGGAAGATTTTTATCACAAATTTTTTCTGAATGATGAAATTAATTACACTTTAGACTTGGTAACAGTAAAACATGCATTCAAAGTTATTGTAGCAGCTCGAAGACACAACAAGTACATACGTGCTTTAAAAATTCCATATTTACGAAATCTGCTGATTGTCCACTTTGGACCATTTGCACGCCTATAATCTGACTTAATTGAATACAGCAGAATGGCGGTGAGATGAAGCTATATGGGCTCTGCACCAAAATATATCACAATTAACAGATGTTTAATGATATGTAAATTACACACGAAACAACTTAATTAAACCGTTGAAGAAACAGAAACTCTGAAACCTAAGCCAGGCGGTCCTTGAGATAAAGGAAAAGAAAAAAAAAGAGTTCCGCTACTGAGAGAAATTTGTGGAAAAATGTACTGTCCTCAGATACATAATAGAAAATAGGTAGTTAATATTTCGAAATTTACTTTATTTTAATGCATATTCCTCAAATCTATGATTTTTTTGTTTGCATAAACTGTACTCACAGCAATTATGAATTATCAAAGAAAAGTTTTAGTAAGCCTGCTTCCTGAGTTCAAGGAAAAGTTACTAAGAAAAATTTTTGTAAGTGGCCGAAACATATAATTTCCCTGGATTAAGTATGGTTTCCGTTTTAGTGTATGTAAATGTATTTACAAACATTTTTTTCACAAGTTAAGCTAGTGTGTTAAATGGTGACTCATTCAAATATCTTTAATTTCTCAACTATGGTCATTTTTCCTTTTTTATTTATTACACCCTGCGAAAAATAATTGACTTTTATTTAATTATGTGCAAAAAATTAATATAAACGCGAAACTAACGGCCAATAATATAAATCTGTGTACTCAGTTTTTTGCCAGAATGTCATGATTTTTGTTTAAAATGGAATTTTAAGGGTGTCAAATAAAAGATAACAATCTAGAAAACTATTAACTAATATTCTTTTTGGCTAATCTCTCCTAAAGAATATTAAAATCTTCGCTTTGAAAGTTTTATAGTTATCATCAAAAACCCTGACTTTCTAGGGAAAATCTTCAATTCAAATGTAATTTTGAATTTTGCGCCATTTTTTCTATGGGACTTACAGCTCTAAAAATTTAAGATATGGAATCAATCAATATTGCAATTGCTACATACGGAGCAATTTATGAGAGAGAGCGCAACGTGTTATCATTTCAGTAAATATTTTTTGGTTTTCAAGTTTGCCAGCGGAATGCGAATTTAATTTAAAAATAAAATTAAAATACTGGCATTTATCGATTAAATAAAGTATTTAATATAAAAACCAAGTCCAGCGCTCTTTTTAGCACACCCCTGGTATTGCTTATTTTTCTATTCTGATAAAAATACGATATTTTTTCTGCTATCAATGTTATCTCTCGCTTACATATTAAGCCAATATAAGATATTTTTATAGTGGATGAGCTTTTACTGGTATATAGATTACAAAAAATATTTGTAATACTGAGGCTCTTTCTATCATAAGTAAACGCATTATATTCTAATTTATTAACAATTTTTTTTAATACACAAGCAATCGAAATGATAAAACTGCGGTAATAATATTTGAATTATATTGAGTTATAATTATTGAGTCATCAACCAATGCATTTCATTTTTGTTTTC
Source organism: Meiosimyza decipiens (assembly GCA_963680825.1). Taxonomy (NCBI): domain Eukaryota; kingdom Metazoa; phylum Arthropoda; class Insecta; order Diptera; family Lauxaniidae; genus Meiosimyza; species Meiosimyza decipiens. Next base: position 59,604,160 of record OY804261.1, read on the forward strand.
TTCTTATCAGGCATAAAAATATATTAGCAGAAGGTAGTTATAAGCAAATATTGAATAAAAAAAAATTAATTCTCTTCATGTAATAAATATAAACAAAGAAAGAGTCCAGTATATATATATTGTACGAGTAGAACAGGAGTGGCCATAGCGTGGCACGTGCCATAAAATTCTCTATATAAATTCTCATACCAAATATAAAAAGACGGCAACATCTTCACTACATGATCTAACTAACAATTATCGAAAATATATATACCCAAAGCTAAAATGGCGGACTACTCTCGAAATCGAGTGAAATGCTCTCAAAACCTTTAGGTAGTTGTGTTGCAATGTTCTGGAAAACTGCGGCTCTAATAAAATAGTTAAGTTTAAGTTTTACACAAGACAATTTAAAAAATGTTTTCTTTTTTAAATTTTTTAAAAATTATTTTTTTTTAAATTTATCGAGTTCTTGTAACACACCTTCAATTTCGAATAATTTAGAAACTTTACGAACATTGGGTGATGCAGAAAAAAAAAAATGATATGGTCTAGATTGTGCCGGTAGGAGTGGCACCTCTAACGCATGTAAAAAGATTTAGCTTATTGTAAATATTTAATTTTTTTTTTTTTGAATCACTGCTCAAAAGTCGGTTTCATCCGTTAGCCTTCGTGGTATCGAAATAAGCCGTTATGGCTACTTCAAATATTTCTTTCTGAAATATCTCTATCAATGGAAGTGTAGCTGGCCACCTCTGTTATAGAGAAACAAAAACACTTAAATCAAATTATTTTATGGAAATTCAAAAAGTTTACGTCAAATTCTTAAGCAGTGATGTCATCAATGGTTAAAATTAGTATGTAAGTTGTTGGCATAAGAAATAAAACGACCAAATAAGTTAAAAATAAAAACTTATAATCCTAACAATTATTTACAAAAGTTTTCTCCCAAACAAATATAACATAGGTATTCATACTTTCTTATCACTGGTTCGTATATAAAACAGAGAAAACTGGAGCATGCAGCTGACTTCGATTTACTATGATAAGGTTTTTTGTTCTAATTTTTTCTTATATATTTGAGAGCTTTTCGTAATTTTTCACATTTTACACAATTTATTAAACACTTTTAAGTTAAAATTATATATATATATATATGTATATATATTTTAAATTTAATTTATTTTCACTTTATATATTCCTTATAAGTCGATATTTTTTATTTTTCTGTGAATTTTCCGTAACAGCCACGCCCGTTTAAGCTGGATTAAATATTGATTTCGATTTTGTAATTTTTTCTAAACTTCCGCTGGTTACTCGTTTTGTTCCACAATCTTTTCTCAACTATTTTGCGTTACTCACCTGTTATGGTTTGAGACTAAATTGTAGCAGTTAGCAAGTCCGTTATCTCTTTAGATTTCTTATCAGTACTGTTGAGCCTTTACGTATGTATAGCTGTGATAAGATAAGCTTTTTCAAGCGCCTATAAAAATTACCGGTTACTATTTTGCTCAGTGTTATTGCTTTCATTTAAGTGAAATGCATATTGTAATATATTGTAACGTAGTGATGCGTATTTTTTAAAGAAGATTCGGTTACTTAAGAGTTTTTAGTAAGCACCAAATTTTGATTTCAAAATGATGTAATACAACAATTTTGAAGAAGTTAGAAAATGTTGAATAAGTCAAGGAATGCTGCAAAAGTCGTATTGTGTTAGATTTAAACAAACAAATAATACTGGTTAGGTAAAGAAAAATAAGTTAAGTTGAAAATTTGAAAAAAGTTTGGACAAGATTGAAAATGCGGATATGGTGAATAAATTCGAAAGAACTTTCTAAGTTCGAAAAGCGTTGCAATATATTCAATTCGAAAAATATTAAAAAAAGTCAGATTTGTACGTTGAATAATGTTGAAAATTCGAAATGTATTAAGCAATTTGAAAAAGACAACATATGGTGAAAAAATCGAAAAACATTTTCAAAATGTTGAAAAAAACTCAAAAGATGTTGGAAAAATTGAAGACTGTTGAAAAAGTCGTAGAATACAGTTGAAAAGTTGTGATAATTCATAAAATTATTGTGAATTCGAAATCTGTATATTGAAAATTGCGTCATTGGTCGAAAAATGTCGATAAACATTGTAAATTTATGATAAGGTCGAAAACTGTCGAAAAATGTTAGAAAAGCGAAACATAATGCAGACGCTGAAATAAATGGTGAAAAAATTATGAAAAAGTCGAGACATAGGAATTTTTTTCTAGGCAGTTGAAAGGAAAATAGATAATTTGATATAAAGAAGGTCTTCAACAAATTTTCCGTAAGACCAATAACTCTCAAGTCCATTCAACTTTTCTATACATAGCTTTGATTATTTAAACAAAACGTTTTCCTATCCTCAATAACAAGAATTTCTCAGCAATATAAGTAAAGTCTTTTTTTAAGAATTACATCAGAACAATCAGATTAAAAATAAACCTTAAAAAAATAGCTAAACATAACATCAAAAAACTCTATTGAAAAAGCGAAAACAAACTTAATAGAAAAATACAGAATTTCAAATTTCTTGAAATAAATTAAAATTGCTTTAAGAAACACCACGATATCCTCTTGCAAAAAAAAAACGCAAAAAAATTTTATTGAAAAACTCTGAAAAAGAAAATCCTTAAAAGTGCGCGTTTTAAGGATTAAAATCAGTGAAAATCAATCCATTATCAAGAGACCAAAGGACAATAACAGCCAAGCAGGACTTATTTGCGCGCTTGCTTGCATTAACTTGTGATTTCAACTGTTGAAATTCACATCGCTTGGCTACGATAATGATGTACATAGGCGATGACGAGGATGACAAAAGATGACATGTATTAGCATTTGCAGAGAGCACACTTAATTATCCTTGTACGCTTCAGTGGTAAAGTCAATGGCTTCAGATAGGCGGCGACGATAGCGTTGTCATTAAAAGGCTGAACAACAACAGAGCAAGAGAAAACCGCGTTATGTTGCTACACAACAATCAGCGAATCAGCGTAATACGTCTCATTATCGATGGGCTTAACGCAGTTGACAAAAGGACGCAAAAACTGTTAACAACGATTGTTGCAAGAAAGATGTTGCCATAGCGTATCTTATGTAGTAGATAGTAGTTTTAAATTCATTTTGTATCCGTTGTTGATTTGAGAGCTTCTTGGTTTTAAGGTTTCGATGTGAACTCGAGATATCGATTTTTTTTTTAGTAGTATATCGATAATGGTTAGTTTTCCAAAAATTTCAAATTAAATAAATTTCATTAAGCTCAATTTCGATGTTTCTATATTTTTCTTTATTTTGTTACACTCCTGTTTAAATAACATCCTCCGTGTTATATTTCCCCCTTTTCTTACCACACCCAAGTATTCTTAGCGTAGACAAAACATGCGAGCTTAATGTGAACGAATTTTTAACCTTACGCGCTTTGACGTTTGATTTGTTGCTATATCCTTGCTCTGCTGCATTATATCCTCGTTCGCACGCTTGCTCCACAGTTCGTTTGTTTATTTGTTTATGTGTCATTTTCAATTCGTCTACGCTTCATTACAATAATTCCAAGATACGACACAACTGTCAACACTCCTAGCGACAGTCAGCAATAACAAAAACAACTACTTCTATATAAGCAAGTACGACGAGTATCCTTGTGGTGCAAGGACATTATTAAGCATTTTATAATGTGCTGTTGTAAATGTGGGTGGTGCTTTCTTCTTACGGTTTTGGTAGTTTTTAATGTTTATCAATGTGAACGTACAAAGTTAAATTTTTTTTTTGGGAAAAATAACAGCTTTTTTTAACAAAAAGTTTTAAAAATAAAAACACTGCTGTAAGAATAAAAGCCATCAGTTTGTTGTGAAGTGACGATTTCCGCCAGATGCGTGCACTTTTTTTTTAAATAGAATAGCTTTGGCATGCACACAGCCTTGACTCAAAGAGTACGTATTTAGGAAGAATGTTTGACTTAGAACTACTTTAAAAGGAATATTCATTGAAATTATTTCATCATCTTCATTAGCATTAACTGACATATTTAGGTATTTACTCAGATTAATAAAGCAAAACTGATCTTCACACAGATGCGCAGATCACAGATCTACACATGGACATATGATTATGACACAAATCCTAAATGAGATTCCTGTCACACTTTTTTTGTAAAGAAAAAAGCATAAAAAACTCCAAATAAACCATAATACGCAAAAGACTTAGCGATCATTTTCATATTGCAAATATTCCATATTCTAGCGTCGATCTCTATGCATCATCGCATTTGGCTACCTGCTGGTGTTAGTGAACTACATCGCGTTATTGTTGCGGTTCATTCAAGACATTGCTTAAATATAACTTTTAACAAAAGTTTCCGTTTCTGGATTTGCAAAAATCAACATTGTTTGCAAAGGATTCAAGTCAATATGTACTAATATTTTAGACGTGTTTCTGATGACCCGCGTAAAAAAATATTTCACGCCAAGATTGGTCGAAAAGTCTTGATCGCACTTTAAGTCAATGTTGAGAGACTTATTCGACATTAATCAATTTTGGCTTGGTTTCCAGTAAGGTAAAAGCTTCATGAAATTTTCCATTCTTTTTTCTGTGATAAAAAGAAAACAAAAACCGATTTGAGTGACGAAAGGCTTTCAGAGCTCAGCCTTCAATTACCCTAGCCCTCATTGCATTGCATTGCATTAGACTTTGAGGTAAAGTAATTACTGGCTACAATTGCGCTTTCTCAAACATGTAATGCGTTACATTGGAATTATGTTGATTCCAGTTTAAGTTCTTGATTTAAATATAGACCATCGTCATTAGTGATGCTGCTTTGTGTTTCAAGTTTTATCTACATATATGAAGCTAATAGCTGTTTATGCTATAACAAGGAAACTTTTTTAATAAACGATTGCTAAGTCTATACCGAACTATTGATTTGCTTCAATGATTCGAAGTCAAACTTTTGTTTCATTGAAATCAAGATTAATATAAGGAATTTTGACAACGATTTCCATAAGTTTTTGACTTTTAAAAGGTGTGGTGATTGTCATACTTTGCAAAAATAATGAAACGTCAAAAACTTCATCGAATCTGGTAACGTTGGAGTCTTTTATATTCTATAAGGTTTTATATTTCATTATGAAACGATTGACAATGCAACAAAGCATGCAAATTGTAGATATTTACACTGGAATAGTTTTTTGCCAATTTGTGTAATTACTGGCTTGTGTTGATAAAGCTTCAATAATTGACGCTTTGAAAGTCCACATTGCTTATGTTATTTCGCTAATAAGTGCTCAGTTGCTGGAAGAAGTGACCGAGAGTTTAATTTTCCGACTACGATGTATTTTTATGCTAAGTGGCATAGTATTATTTTCCAACTTATGTAGAAAATCAGTTCACTTAAAACTATTTCTAGTATTTTAGTTAATTCAATGCTACGAAATTCATAAGAAAAAAAAAACATCATTTAGTTTCCTTTTCGTGGCTTTAAACCGAAGACAGCTTGACGAGCTTTATGAGTTTTCGAAATAATACACCTCAAGTGAATCTGCTTAATCGCTGTATACTCGGACGACTTCGTTGTTTGCTGCCATTTGCTGTGGAAACTATGTCGAAATGTTTTGAGATGATTCCGGACGAATACAGCTATCTGCTCGGGGCGAAATACAAGTTACAGTTTTTTCGTTATGTAGAGGCATAACTTAATAAGGAATTATCAGCGTTGTGGCTGCCTGCAGGGCCGTATCTAGTGGGGGGATGCTAGGGGATAGAACCCGCTCCCCCTGAAATATTTTGACGGACACTATATAGAAACGATTTTGCAAAGAATGTACACTACGTAAAATTCAATTTATGAAGAATACACCATACAAACACGATTTTGTGCAAATAGCATACACTATATGATAACGATTTTGGGAACAAATGGTCTGAAAAGAATGTCATCAGATTTTGAAAATGATTTTTGATCATCTGTAAGGAATAGTTGATAGCACAGGCCCACAAAAAAATGTTCAAATATTTCGAGTATTTTTTGCACTTAAAGCTAAAGAAAGTTAATGCCTTGTGTCACGCTTTGAAAAAATATGTGCTAACATGGCCGTATTTAGGGGGCGATGGTAGGGGATACCCCCTCCCCTTCCCCAAAATATTTTGACCGACACTATATAGAAACAATTTTGCATAGGATAGACACTACGCAAAATTGATTTTGTGAGGAATAAAGCATACAAAAACGGTTTTCTGAAAAGAACAGACACTTTATGAAAATTATTTTGTGAAAACAACGAGGTAGGTCAGTCACTTTAAGGTCATCAGATATTGAAAATGATTTTTGATCAGCTGCAAAAAACAGTTAATAATCATCGATCTGTATTAGCTAATCTTCATGATTTAGTGACGTCAGTATGTGGGATAAGCAGATTAAACTTGAAAAATTAAAATTTTGCTTGTTTTAATAAGTTTTTTGAGCAGGATTCCCTAAAAACAGAGCAAATAAATGGCATGAACTCCCTGTGATAAATCCTTCAACTTGCGCAATTTGTTTTCAACATAAAATTTTTAACAAGCTGGTCACCTAGCTTGCCGTACTCTTTTTTCACACCACACCAGCTTAAAGTTTGTTGAAAATATAGAGCAAAACACAGTGTAAGATTCAACATCTATTTTTTAAAAAGCCACTGCCAAAAGAATTACATTTGTGTCTTTGGTACCAAAGCGACTGACCAAAGGTCGCATTTTTTTAGCTAAATATGAAAAAACCGATTTTTTCGACAACAGTGCGAATATTACTAAACATGATATTACTTTGTCTGACCCGTCTTGGGGTCGCCCAAGACCCTGTATATGTACATGGAGCAACGCTCTGTCCCACGCAAAACTTTTCAACAACAGCGATAGAAACGTTCAAAATTTTGCAAAAAGCTTATGGGGATTATTGTCAATTTTTAAAATGCAGACCATCGCTGAAGGACGAATCTAAAAAACAATCAAAAATCAAGACAACGTTCATTGTTTTCTTTAAAAGCAAGGGCATCAAACACCTCGAATTCGTCCCAAATGGTCAAACAATTACTTGCACATTTTATTTGGAACTATTGCACCGTTTGATAGCCTAAATTTGTCTAATTCGACCAATACCGCGATCTTGATTCTGTTTAGCACGAAATCAAGTCTGTGTGTTGAATCGTTCACCATATTCATCTGACTTAACACCATGTGATTTCGCACTATTCCCAAAAAAAAAAAAATTAATATGCTAGAATGCGATTTCGATGCATGTATATGTACATATATACATGCAAGTTTAAAAGTAAGTTACCTGGAGAAATATGTCTCTGATTTGAAAAACCAAAGAGATCGCAAAAATAAGCTTTCAAAAATCTCAAATCAAAACCCCCCCCCCCGAAATAAAATCCTGGATACGGTCTTGGCTGCCTGAACACTCATCAAAGAAAATCCTTTAACTGCATTATTGATAATTATTTGCCTTCGAAAAATGTATCATTTAACTAACTATAAAGCTGCAGATCGCATTATATGGATTCAGAACCCATATCAATCGAGGGCAGTAGCACACATACATGCATATGTTGTTTTCGATAAAAAAAAACGGGTCGTTTTCTGAGCTACAAAATGCCTAATTTCGACGATTCTTAAAATTAAAAAAGTTGGTTCATTGAATCTAGAGCCGCCACTGTTCTTGCATCCTAGTTCAATCACCATGTATGACAACAAAATAAATGCAATTGACAAATGCATTTCATTTGTTGTTTTTGCTTTTTTATTTATTTTCTTCAAAATAATGTTCACAGACGTTTAACTTAATGTTAAGAACATTTATTTTAAAAATTTCAGAGGATTGGTTTATAAAATGTAAGAAATGGGAATATGAATTTTTTTGTTAGGTTCTGTGGGCATGGGTAAAAGCATGTGTTTTTCAGCGTCAAAGAGATTTATTATCTTTGCATGGTTTTATTTTACACGTGAAAATTTATTGTTATAAAGATAGAATTATTGTTGTTTAAGGTTTCAGCTTAAATAAGGGTTTTTTAGAAGCAGTTGCTATTCACTTATTTCATACATAGATAAGTGTATACTTCCCCATGCTCCAGCAAATATTATGCTTATATCGTTTCTAGCTCACTTCGAAACCGGCAACTTCTTTTTAAATATTATCTCAATACTGCATAAACTAGAAAATACCAAAGCGGTAAGAGCTGAAACTTCCCTTAAGAAACAGCACTAATAAGGATTAGAAAATTTTGATTGTTATGGTAGAAATAAACTGAAAAAAATTTAATTAACAGAAGTAAGCCCTGAATAGTTGTCACCTTCCACGATAAAAAAAAAGTTATAATATCAAATGATTTCTAAAATGACATAACGGAAGCTAAGGCAAAAAAAAAAAAACATGAAACGTCCTGCAACAGGATAGCAGAAGGCAGATAATTTGCGGCAATACGCTCTTGATGAAGGTGTTGCTGCTGTTGTAACAAACAGCAAATGTCAAAAAATCAAATGTCGGGCAAAAACGGACAGACAAGCTTTAGAAGAAAGAAAGCAAAGTTAGCAAAGCCAAAAACTGAGGCAGCTGATAGAATTAAATGACTGCTCAGTAGCGGAAGTGACGCTTCAGTAGCACTAAAAAGCCAGATAAGAAAATGTTGCAATGATGATGATACTGATGATGTGATTCAATTAAAGTTACAATATTTTTTGGCAATAAGCAGCAACAAATAAAGAAAGTGAAATGCTGCAACGGCAGCAAAAAAAAATGTTGCCTACTTTATAGCGCGCTTTAGAGAATATTCGTCGTATATAAATCGTTACAGATGTCATAAAGATAAGCCATTTATGTTGCATATAAAAGAATAAGAAAATCAACTACGCTTGTCAGAAATCACAAATTCCCCAGCTTCGTAAATAAAGCAACCGCAGAAATAAAAGAAATTGGCGTAACGCCTTAAAGTAGACTATGTACAATAAATAGCACTTGCAAACGCGAACATAAATAGAAACGCTTTTATTATTATGCAAAAACAATTTACGCTTATCTCGCATGTGATTCGTCAAAAATGAAATTTAAATAATGTCCTTGTACGTTGGTGGTAAGAGTCCTTGCTGGTATGCCTTTTGGATAGCACTTTTTTTGTTCTTTCTATTTCAAATAACAATTTCAATTCTATGATTTGTTCTTATTTTCATTTTTTAATGCTTTATTTTTTGGATTCTTTTACTTATTGCTGATTTAAGGACATTTGTATCAGCGCACTCTGAGATACACACACATATGCATACGCCGGAAGTGTAACGTAGACATTTGCTTATCACTGCAGTCATTATGATGTTGATGTTCTTAAAGAATTGTACAATGGGATATTTTACAAAACGCAGAGATGGCTATGAATAATGGTGCAAGCAAAATTACCAAAAGACCAATCGGCAGGTCGTGCTAAGTTTTATTCTCAAAAAAATATAATTAAGTGCAAAGTTGCTCAAAAGTTGCACTCAAATTTTGATATTTCGTCCGAGTTCTGGAAGTGGATAAAATTTTATATTTTTATTTTATTTTATTATGTAAACAATTGATCCTTAAGAACTACTGTAAAAGAAAAGCACTAGCAACTAAGGACTTCGGCTTACTGATATTATTGATAGTTACATATAATCGTCTTATTTTATTGTTTTGAAATTAGACTAAGCGTTATAAACTTGACTCATAATTATATTGATTTTAATTATGTTTTCGGAAACCGTATTTTTGAGAAGATCTGAAGGAGTCTTATCTCGAAATATTTTCTGTCTTATTGAAGAGAAATGTCAGCATTCGTTCAAGAGGTGGTTGATGCATAAGTTTGAGCTGCAATAAGGACATGAAGGAGTTACATCTCCTTTTATTAGGTGTGAGTGGGTGACAGTAGAGTGGCCAATCCTTAAGCAAATGAAAGCTTTATGATCACTACAGCGACCGTTTGGAGGGTATATTGGTTTGCTGCCATCGCAGTTTATGGAGGTATAGTAATTTGAAATCATTTGATTATTGCCTTGTGTTCCTCTAAGATACTTTTTATGAAGCTGGCAGTGTATTTTTTTCTGTTAAAGGGTAGTAGTAAAGTGGTTGTCTTGCAGCTAGCTAAGCATTTTCATCGGCTTTTTCATATCCAGGAACTCCAGCATGGCCAGGTACCTACATTATTTTAATTTTATTTTTGCTTTTGTTAAGCAAATTGCGAATCGACACATAAAATAAAATGTTACATCATAGCGTAGGGGTCGCAAAACTATTATATCGGCTTGGTTTTGTTCCAGCCATGCTCAAATTTATAGCAACAAAAACTCTATCATTTGAAGGTCTTTCTTTACAAAATATTGTGAAGGACTATAGTCCATACTAGCTCCTACCACCATATACTGTCACTGGTGTGAAATTTCCATCAGTAGAATTCGCGTCACTTTTCATCACTTCTTATCAATGTGACCGGTGCAATGTAATTTTTGCACTCCCATATATAGAAAAAGTATAGTTTCATTCTACCAACAAATCAGGAGACCGTTTGCTGAGATAATTTTATCAGGAAAGCAGACGTCCGGGCATTTGATAAAACTTTCCATTAATTTTTTGGCATAAGTTTAATGGTAGTCCACGAAAGCGTCCATAAATTTTGTTTCTTAGTTCTCTTATCGTTTTGATATTATTGACATACATCTTTTGCCGGCCCAGTTCTCTTGAAGTTTTCGAGGTGAATTAGTCCCGCAACTAGTGATATCGGAGCATTAATATAAGTTAGTTCAAGTAAAATATTTATTCTAGTAAATTTTACATTTGCCAATGGCAACCACCAATGATTTTCTCAGGCCCTTTGACATCGTAACTATGGCCCAGGTTTATGGAATAGCCTTTGAGTCAATTTATTTCACAAATTACAACCAAATATGAGATATGCGATTTTTTCTGCATACTTGTGGAACAATAATTTCCACTTTCATACTTGTGCTACAACTCTTGCTACATTATTTTGTTTGTACCTACTTTATTATCTTGAAAATTTATGCACTGGGTACCTTGAGATTCATCATACATACCTGTGCACTTGCATTCTTATACCTTTTTTCTCATTACTAACTGCAATTCACAATAACTACTGTTTGCATAAATATTTACAACATTAACTGGAGCAGAAGTAGTTGCAGCAGCCGAAATACCCCATGTTACCCAAACTTGCATAACTCATTTCCTGTGAAAAAGTTGTTATTGCAGTCGCTTGCTATCGTTTGTCATTTTTCCCTGTACATTAATGTTACTTGGAATGTTTCTTTATGAAATGAAAAAAAAAACACAGAGTTTATTTGTGTTGTTCGTCCAGGTTCTCGAGAAATTTATTTATGTAATTACTTTGCTAGTGAAGTATTATTAAATAAAATTAACTAAAGTTCGCCCAGTGGTTGACATTCCACCATTACAGTGATAATACACAGCTTTACCTGTTTATATCTGATAATTAATATCTTAATGAATTTTTCAAAGTCAAAAAAATTACCAAACTTCATTCTTTCAATTTCGAAACTATCTCATAAACTTAAAGAAAAAACAAATATGTATACATACATATATTTATATATTGTGCTTAAATGTTACATACTTAAATGATAGTTAAAAAAAAACTATTTCGTCTTTGCCTATTCCTATTAAGCTTTTTTTTGTGAAAGTGGTATAAAGGTTAGTCGTCATTGAGAACAAAAAAATTAAGACAATAGAAACTTAACGAATATGAGCTTATACCACTTACAAAAACAGCGGTTCACATTTAGAAGACCCCTCGCAAAATCTTTACTTGGATACGTTGTAAACTGCATCACTACAATCAATATATCTTTTATTCTGTGATCGTAAGAAATACTTCTTTCTTCTTCTTATATTTTGCTCTGACGTTGTACTAACCGGATTGTGTAAAAGTCTTCACCATCTCGCAAACAAAATGTTCAAAGCTGTGTATGTCCCAACTCTGTACTTTCGTTTGTGTAAAAGATCAGATCAAACCAAGTTTCAAACGTTCTTCCCATTTGCTCCGCGTACAAAAAGAACATATAACTTTTAATACCCTTCCTTACAGTTTTATCCATATCCTTAATACAATTCAATAAAATCGGCCTCTTAGTTTAGCCATGGAAACGTATGCTCTGTTAAAGACGCACAACGATCTACTGTTGGAAAAAAATTATATTCTACATTGTCCCTTTTCACAACATTTACAACAAAAAAAAAAAAAAACCAAACGATTATGTTGTGCTATGGAGTACTTACCAACATTTTTATAAATCCTGCAGGTATGTGGAATAGAAAATTTTTTTAAAATAAATTTTAAAGTGAGCTTATCAGGCACTCCTCTCTTGTGCGCTACCTACTCGATGTCCGCTATCTACTTCGATATCCGCTGTGCCTAATTTTTTTTTTTCAAACACAATTAATTTCTTAGGGTTTTACCTTTTATGTTTCACTTTTATTAAAAATTCTGTAAAAAATTTCATCCCGGGGAATCCTCGACACTAGAATTCACTGGCAGCACACGACTGACTGTGTATTCCAAAACGTAGTGCTGATTCTGCCTACCGAATGCACATGACGAAAATCACCAGTGTCGTTTTGAAATATGCCGGCGTCTATTTGGTGAAAGCGCTTTTCTGGTATAGCTATATTTCATTCCAGAAAGATTTCTATTCTCTGCCGTTTCATAACTAAAGTAAAATTTTGCATCCTTGCTAAGAAGTAATGTTGGATCCACTAAGAGCTTCAATATTCACTTGACTTATTCTTGTGGATGAGGATAGTGTTGATACGGCAATTGGCAAATAACAACTTCCAATATAGCAAAGCTGAGGCCTAATTTCTTATTAGTTGTTTCTATGATAAATGGTCACTATTTTCTTGTTAGACATGATATTAATTTCTTTACTTTAACTACTGAAAGTCTTTCAGGGATGTAGAGGAATGTATTACACATTTTCTTCACACTTGCCAGCTGAAAGTATTTGGCTCGTTTTTCCAAATGAATTCAGGTATCCTAGGTCATATACTTAGTTCCATTATGGAACTCGTTCGTTAGAAGAATTATATGAATTTTCGCCCTGGATCTTTATCTGGTCTATGCACATTGGCCTTACGACACTTCTAATTTAACTGCCTTACTGGTGTTTTTGTAATATCTCATTCTATAAATGCAGAAAGTAGCACAGAATCACCCACAAGGAAATTTGCAGATTATCCATGAACAAACTATGCCTGCTTCTCTTGGAAAGAAGTGACAAAATTAGGAACTTTCTTGAGTAAATGCTTGAAATATTTTATTCTTGCTAATTGGAATTGCTCTTAAGCTTAAGGACTCACAAATATATAAAAAAAAAATTATAACAGATATAAATCATATCATTAATTAGGAAAGTAAAACACGTGCCTTCACATTCTCCACGCCAGCGCCGATTCTTAAAACACAAAGCTCATTCCTCCAAACAGTTAAGTAAAGCGGCGTTTTCTATAAGTACTAATCACATGCGACCATTAAAGTATCCTTTATTGTGGGGGTGTGCAGCATAAGAAAAGCGGCTTGTGTTTTCCTCAGCATTTTCTTGCGTGTTGCGCAGGCATTAAATCCAGGGTAAAAATACGACTATACTAGTATCATATTATGTATTATTATTAATTCCAGGCAGCACATAAATGTCGAGAGCGTTCACACACACATACACACACACACACAGAGACGCCCAAAGTGTCATCAAAAGATAATAATTCTTATTAGGGACAACGCTATGCCTTGTTCGAAGGACGTTTAAGATTTAACAGCGTAAAATTATGACATCGATGTTGTTAGAGTTTTTGTTGTTATTGCTATTTTGTACAGAGCGTATTACACTCGATATAGCAACAATGCTATGCTGTATATATGACAACAAAGGCTTAAGTCAACAGCCGCTGCGCCGCCACCCTTCTTTTATTGCCTCTTTATAGCGGAGGTCCTGAAGAAAGCAACAATTATGGATGGAACTAAATTGTAACAACTCAACCCATTTAGTGGGCACTAGGCGATTATTATTTATTTTCTTAATTATTCCTTGTCTAACATCTTAAACAGACATAGTATAGAAAGAAGTTTTCTTTTAAAGTCTTTCGGCAAATCCTTTTGCATAATATATTTATTTTCTTCGGAGATTCTTCCTTGTTTTTTTTTTTGTTGCTTTATTTTTTTGAAAATACTTTGGTGTTCTATCCTTACCCAATTTTTGTTTCTCGTGTGTTGGCACTTGTATGCCAGGGTGTTGCAGAAAAACTTAAATTGTAATTTGAATGAGTGGGGTAGTTGGGGGGGTAAGATCGGTAAAAAGATTTCTGTAAAGTGGATATCAGATGACATGACATGAAATGTTGGGCTTGGTCAGGTAAGACCCGGCCACTTGGCAACTCTGATTCTTGTTCTTGTATTGTATGACACTTGTCATACCAAATATTAATTTATGTATATAAATATGGACTGAGGTGGAGGGGGTACAACTTTTCTTGCCTTTAATTTAAACGATTGTAATTTTTTTCTGGATGCATAAAAAACATTTCATCTCAAGCGTTTTCAAAGGGATTTACTACGAAATTTCAGTGATTTTGAAATTCGAGGTCCAATTTTGAAAATCATATATTATTTTTGGTTTTATTTAAAGACCTTTTTTTAATTTTAAATGAAACGTGAGCTTTTTTCCTAAAAGATCACAAACTTTCAGAATGGAAAACTTCTTAGAGTTTGAGCAATTGACCAACGAATAACCAAATGCGTCAAAGTTCACCTTCTAACACTTTTTCCTCCTAAGCTGTCAATTTTCAGTAAAAATCACACTAAGTAAACAGTTTGCAGAATTGGTCAAAATATTCCTAAAATATTTTTTTTCCCAATGGCTTCGTGAATTTAAAAAAAATGCCAATATAATAAAAATCATATTTTTTTGGTGATTTTTTTATGAAAACTATGCAGACGAAAATGTATTTGTCATAAAAAAAAGTTATTACAAAAAAAAATATTTTTCTGAATATTTTGACCAGGTTTCAGATTTGGGTTATTTTTCTATATATTTTTAGGTTTTTATACAAATGATTTTTAACTTATTCAGTTCGATCGTAGGGTGCTAAGAGATTTTAGAAATATTTTGAAAAGTGTACCTCCTCAAAAGTGTATTATCATATCAAAGCATTATATTTTTCAATACACTCTAGCGCTTGCAGGACACACATGGTTCCGCTTTTTCTTAGGTGGCAGCATCAGCCTCTTTAAGCCGTTCAAACTTGATGCGCACGCTAACAAAGTTTTACTTTCACCTTATCCTACTGCTGCTGCTGCGATGTTGTTGTTGTTGTTGTATCTTGTATTGGGACCACATACCATAATTCTACCGCTTGCTACACTTGTTGTTGTTGCTGCTGCTGCTGCTGTGCCCTTAATGAAAATATTTAACAGCGCGAGTTCTTTAATTATTATTTATAGCACTTCACTTGTGTCCTGTCTTCTAACGATACTTAAGTCGGTTTCTCGCATTTCTATTCATTTTCCGTAAGGTCTATCAAGATTTTGGGTTGCCAATGCTGTTGCCAATAATTATAAGCGGATTTTTCTGCAACTTCATATTTTGTTAGGTTTAGAACTCACATCACATCATATGCGTAAATGCGATAAATTTTATTGCATTAATCCAAAGGGATCGTTATTTTCTTACACTTAATAATATATTTTTATAAGTTTCTTTTCAAGAATGTTAATATTTATTGATATGAACTGAGTTCGATATATTTTTCAATATCATATATATCATATTTAATATGTATAACAGGTGATATTTGTATTTTTTATTCATTTTATTTAATTATTTAATTAATACTAAGCTGATGACTTTTAGTATAGCAATTAATTGCATTTATAAAGTACAATAAATCAAAGCTTTCACAAGGTAGACTGATTCAATTGACTCAATAATTTTCAATATTTAAGCTAAGTGTAGAATTTTCTTAAGTATAATGACCCAATATATGTATTTTTACATGTCCTTATTTCTCTTTACTAAAAAGAGAATTATACTCATCCTGTGCAAAAGCCTAAGTGCCTTTATTTGTTGTAGAGATTTACGAATCTTATTACTTGCGTTATCTAAAATTTCAAATCCATTCAATGGTTATTTACAATAAAAAATTTCACTAAGTTGCTGTGAAAATAATCATTAGATTCAATTTGATTTAAACGCATTACAATTCATATTAATAAGACGTTAAGAAACCAAAAACTAAAGAAGCACACTTTCTAAAGAACACAAAGCTAAAAAAATAATTTACGATGATAATTATGTAATACAAAATTACCCCCAAGAGGTTTGCCTAAGACGCAAAGATGCTAATGCGAACTGCTTTGAACGTTAAAGACGTTTACCGCAAAGAGAAAAAAAATACCTCAGCGCAGCGAGAGTTGGTCTAATGTAAAAATGATAATCCAATTGTCAAAAGCGATAATTCATAAATGAGGCACATAGCAAAAGACCATTTTTTCGAAAGTGAAAAAGGGAAGTAGATGATAAAGTATGGTCTGCTTTATTAAGGCAATGATAAATTTTATGGACTTACCAAAAGAAAAATGCAGTGAAAACCCCACAAAAAAGCAATGAAAATCCAACAAGTTGTTAAGTTCATTGAAATCACCGCCAAAAACCTAAGAATTTTGAATATTTATGCAAAAACGCCAAAAAGTATGCAAGGAAATTTTTACTGGAACGTTAAAAGAAATGCAAAATAATGAATATGAATATTCCTCAAGTTTTATGAGCCGTCGACGACGAAGCAGCAGCTCAGCAAGGAGTTATCATTTAAAATGAATTATTGCAAGGACTTAATTCCGTATAACACATAGCCAGTGTTGCCAAACCACGCACGCATATACATGAAGACCAAAGCAAGGTGCGAATCAATGTAGTAGGGTTGAGTTTAAAATTCTTATGATTTTTTTTTTTTTTTTGATTTTGTAGCAATGTCTTTGAAAGTTTTTCAAGTGACGTTGTCTACTGATATGATAAAAATGAATCTGAGCCAACAGAGGAGATTTTCTCATTAGACACTGCTCTCCCCTTTGTCAGAAACTCACCAGCAAATAGACGTAAAAATCTTACACACCAAGGTGCGTTGCGCTGCTTCGCCGCAGGAATAAATTTTCGGAAAACTAATACGAATTGATTTATTACCCTTTTTTCGTTTTTTTCTATTTTTGCCCACAATGACTACCCCCATACATCTTCCCCCATTTAGCTCTGGCTCAAGGCTTTTTGCTTGTTGTCGCTTTATGGAATCTAAAGCGATGTCTTAATATTTTAAATCTATGCCGGCACAGGCAAGCTCAACTCGATTCATTTCAACCTGGTCTGGTTGTAGGAGATGTTTGAAAATATTTAAACATCCTTTGCTATCTTTGGTGTCGTTGTGTAACAAAGTTACACTATGGCATGTTAAAAACTCTTAAGACAATTTAACCCCAGCTCTTTTTACTCTATAACTGAAAGGGTGAGCCATTGAATCGGTAAGCACCCTACCCCTTCTATTGTAAGCACCACTGCTGTATAATCAAATAAATTCATAAAGCATTTAAGTTGGCAAAATCAAAATTTATTGCTATGTAAGGTATTTGGAAAAATTACGCGTTATTTTGTGGGTGGGGCTTTGAGATTTTATTGTTGTTTGTTTTGTTATTTTTAGATATTATACTGCTCCTAAGTATTACACTGATATCATACTCGAGAACATTTTACAAAATAAAGATTACGATCTTTTAAGTATTAATACCTTTACTGGCGCTTAAGCTAATTCATCGCTTTGTCATTATGTCATTTTTGAAACGTTTTTATTTCATAAAAAATATACCTTCTTCGACATTTTCCGTTGCCATCCGATGCTCCCATCGTCTTTTCGATACTTTCGGATATAATCTAGCAATTTTTGACTTTGACCGATTCAACATTACTTCTTATAGTACATGATTTCTTTCGACTTTTTCGGTACCTTAGAGACTGTCCAACACCCTAGAAATTCATTGACTTTTTTGGTACTATTTTCGGCTCTTTCTGATTTAATTTATCGTTACCTTCAACCTTTTCAATACTTCACTTCTCAACTTGTCTTTGTTGATACTTTTCTATATTATTCGGTACTCCCCAACTTTTTTCGATTTCATTTGAAACTTCTGAGCATTTTTGATTCAAGCGACAATTTTTAATGGTATTCAACTCTACTTATCATATTTATTTATTCCATTTTGTTTTGTTACATATTTTAATTAAGAAACAGGTCCAATATATATGATTATTTTTGATATGTTTACCTAAGAGCCTTTCATCTAATGGAGGTGTCACTCACACTCGTCAACCATTTTTAAAAAGGTTGTTTATATAGTGTAAAGGCGAAGATGGAATTTTCTACACCTACTTCAAAAATTTTCACCGCGAAATCATCAGCTTTCGCATTCCAAAAATCTAGCAAAATTAGATATTTTTGGCATTACAAAGCCTTAGGGGCTGCTTTACATTCTAATTTACTATTTGCATTTATTAAAAAAGAAAAACTGAGGAAAAAGCCTAAAGTTTGGAGAACCCAATCTTATGACAACCTTTAAAAATTGCCATAAAATTTTTTTTTTAATAAACTTGGCACAATTAAGGTATAGAACATCGATTGGAGCTGATGCCAAAATATATGATTTTTCGTTTAACGAAATTGAAAAAACTTTTGTTAAAATTTAATATTCTTTTTTTACCTGGGAAACGGCACCTAGTATTATATTTCTATGAGTATCACCCACTACAGCGATGTTATCAAATCTATAAAGACACTAACAGTTATACTGCAGACTTCCCGATTTGCCTGCTTAATCTCTGTACTTATGACTTTCGACTCATTCTGTTTGCAAATCCTCATACGCATTTAATACAGTTCTTGAAATAAAATCACAAATACATAAACAAACAACAACAAAAAATTACAAAATCTAAGTTGAACACTCCCTCAAACACCCCAAAATCTACACAAAAAATAAAAAAAAAACCCAAACCGCAATCGCACTTCAACTGTACAGTGTATACGCCCCACAAAAAAATTAAAAACAAAACAACTCCAATCTGAACGATGTACGAGTACTCGTATTTATTTACTACAGCTTCAGCCAACAATGAGTACAACTTTCATAGATCTACACCCACAAACAACAAACACTAAAATAAATTTTTGCAGCGCGAAAAAATCCAAATAAAACGTTTAAATTCTGTAAAGATTTTCCTCATTTTCATGACGCTACTACTTTGTGCTCCACTCGCTTCGCTTTCTTACATTCACTCCTGAACAAATAACGAGTATTTTTAAGAACTTTGTTTCTTTATTTTGCTATCTTTGGTTAAATGAAAGCTTTCAGTACGCATCCTATGAATGTAATGCAGGAGAGTATGTAATTCTTTTTCACCATAAATTCTCGAAATGTTTTTCATGTCTTGAATTTTCTTGAGCTCACAACAAAATTCTCAACAACTTCATCCATTAATTAAAATATTCTAACTACTTGTACTTTGCTCTTACTCAACTGTGATTTTTTTATTTTTTGCATTGCCTTATACTTTACATTCCTTACATTCCATGAAGTTTTCGAGTTTTGGTATTAAGTATCATAATTTTATTTGCATAAAATTTATTTTTCACCTTCTTAGAAGATACCAAGTAAAATATTTTCTCACGGAAAGTACGCATTTTTTTTACGGTTGTTGTGTTATTCTTTTGATATATGGTTTTCTGTAACTTTTTAATTTTCATTTACTTTGTTATATCTTAAACATTTCTCAAAAAGGAATTTATATTATTTTACTAAATTAAGTGCGAACGCAGTAAGCCGAAGAGAACATTTGGAAAAACACTTTTAAGTGGGCTTACATTTCGACCATTAATGAAAATGAGGTATTTTTTTTTTAGTTACATGAATATTTTTTATAACAAAAATTTACCCCTAAGGGAATTTTTCAAATTTTAATAATTAGTGGTCATCTAAGGGTGATGATACTTTTTTTTCTTATATATACTGCAAGCTTTTGAACTTTCAGTTTGGCTAAGGCGAAACAAAGATAGATTTTGTGCTTAAACAAGTTTTCAATATCCATATAGGAATTTGCAATAATTCATTTGAATCCTAACCAAAAGTGCTGGTAGTCCATAAGCTTCGCCACCACTTAGCTACTGCAAACAATTAGCAGATGTTATAAGACTGATAAGTATCACTTCTGCTAAATATATTTTTGATTTATTTTCAATGTCCATAAGAAAAACTTTTAGATAGGCTATCCCCACTCTTTAGACACTCAGAATCTTCATTTTAGTTAAACATTACATTACATTAACATTAAAATTATGTCTCAAAAATAACTCGATTTGATGCCCCATAAAGATCTATGTTTGGTTTATCATCAAATCGGATTTTTTCCTGAAATACTAATTTTTTAGATTGTGTTGATTTTCTTGCCAAATAAGCTCTAAATCAAAAAACAAGTTTTTGTCAAATTTATAGAAGAGGATAAAACATATCAATTTGCGTTTCAAAAGTTAATATATGATGAATACATTTGTTTATTATATGTGCTTTTATGAATTGAAGGGTAAGATTAGGAAACTGATAAACAATTGTCTTTTCAGCCTTTTTACGTGGTCACTAGTTGCAATCGCTAGCAAATAAAGATAAAGTCTAATCATTTCTAACATAAATATCATTATTTCTATTTTCTGTGTAGAGGATGTGAACTTTATATTTTTCTTTTCACAAAATAAAACAGAAAATATAAGAATCGACAATAATGTCCACAATATCCAAGATTCAGAGCCAAATATCAATTCACATGGAACAATGTACTTTAAGGCATCCGATCGATGTTTATTTCCTCCTGAAATACCTTGTTAATCAAATGTAATCGCACAGAAGATTTCCTTTACCGAGGTATGTACTGAGTAAATGAACAAAAACCTTCACCGCACTCACTGAAAACATCCACCAGACACACAGCAAGCCTCCTTAGACTTAGCTTTTAAAAGTTTTTTTTTTTTATTCATGGGACTTATTAGGATTCTGTATTTATTAATCAATTTTTTTTAAGAAAACATATGTGTTGAATGAAAAAATTAAAATATCTCTACTCACTTATGTAAAAAATCATTATTTATAAACTTCAAACAATTCAAGTAAGCAAAAACAAAAAGATGCAAAAAAGCTAATTCCTCAGTACAAATAGGATTTCCCAAAGCCGTAGAGTATCATTTGATCAAATCAATTGAAGTTTGACTAAGCTTCGATATTGAGTTATTTTGTTTTTTTTATTATTATTGTCTACTTAAGGTAACTCTCAGTCCTAACAGTTTCTTACGTGCGTCATCTATGTTCTTTCGTACATGATGTCACAAATCAAAGTGGAATTAATTTTACTTATGACCATTTAATTGGATATTTATTCATTTATATGTTTGTTCTCAATTTAGCAAATTACAGCAAACAAACAAATGGCAACACATACAAAATATAACAAGACAAATAAAAACATAATACTTGCACATACACATCCACGCAAGTAACCACAAGCGCCATTAAGTCCCACAGTTTTCCACCAAATATTGCTTGTGGCTTCTTGCATGCCTGAAGTCCTTTACCAGAACTCATGCTCATTAGTTTTATTGCTGCGGCATATCAGTCAAAGCCACAAAGCGACAAAATTACCACTGCTTGTGCTGCTTTTGCAGAATGCATTGAGACGTATCCCTTGCAGTAGTGATTTTTATATATTTTGTTATCTTTCATTTTCGCCTTTTGCTTTTAATTGCCGAAATTCCTTAACAATTTCTGTATGTGCTTATGAATTGGAAGGACAATTTAAAAGTTAGTCCTTTTAACTTCTGACCAAATGAAAGTTTTTTCCTTTGAAGACTTTGTTGGTGGTTGCATTTTCGCTGTCTTAAGTCGCTTCTAATTTCCTTTTAATAAATTGCCACATATCCTTTTAATTTATTTTGATATTACAGTGAACCAGAAAAAAATTTGGATCGAATTTGTTGGCACATTTGGGCGCAGCATTTAGATTTTTGTTTTCATGTCAAATCACACACACCAAAGAACCTTTGTATCTTTTTAAAAGACTATCATTTACTCGCTCTGATCGAAATAATTGCATTATTCCAATTAGACACAATACACTTTTATCAGAACGGCAGTTCTTTATCAACTTTGTGCGTCTTTGGAACTCGTTACCTTCTTTCTTAGTATATTTCTTCATAACTATCCTAATAAAATTTTATTTTTTGCTTAGTTAAATTTTTATGTATTTTTTTTTATTTTTCTTAATTTTTTGTTTTATTTCTTGTATTAGTTTGTTAAATATATTTTTTCTCCATTATGATAATTTTAAGTTAAGATGTTTCATGCTACTCTGATGTAATCATATTTATTGTGACCAGCATTTGAAATGAAAAGGCTTTATGCCTTTAATGTTGGGATGAAGAATTAATAAATAAATAAATAAATAAATCATGTTTTGAGATATCCTAAATAATGTGCAAATACACTATCTTAACTAACAAAAATAAAAAACAGATTTGATTAAAGTAATTTGCCACAAGGGTAAAAGGATCGAATATACCTCAGATAAAGGAAATGTATGGCAAATACGACAATGTATATCTAAGAAAATGTAAAAGATAGAAAAAAACAAATATATTTTTTTTTAAATAGCAGGTGTATTCACCCATTCAAAACTAACAAAATGGAAAATGGCGTTAACGTTTAAATAACTTTCAGGCGACGATATTCAAATGGATAAGAACATTAATTTTCAAATATTATTTTGGTAGGGATCTTCGATTTTGCCCCATAGGTTGATACAGCTGCATCGTAAATAATTATAGAGAATGCAATGTTTCGACTTCTGGAGCCTCCCGTGCACAAGCTGTAAAAAAGTTTTGTACTAAGAGAAAACCTTCAAATGATGTACAAGTAGATATTGTAAAAGTAAGACAGGATTTTTTTCACTATTTTGTGAAAATCACACGATTTCCAGGGAATCGAAAAGATCTCGTCGAGAAAGTCTTTGAATACAATCTATCGTCACCAGTTGGACTTTGTGTCCACGTGACGGACTTTTGAATATACCTATAAATCTTTTTTCTTTTCATATAGGCTAATATTGACTTTAATGTAAACTTATGACTGCAAATATTATCTACTCTTATCTAAAATTTGTTGAAAAATACAATTCTAACTATAGTAATAGTTATAGTAAAGAAATGTAATGAAAATTACTATAATAATATAAACAATAAATGCAATTAAATCGACTAATTGAAGTTTTTTAGGAGCATTTTAATAATTTATAATAAGGTTCGTAATAACTAAGAAAAAAATCAATTTACTTAAAAATTTTTAATATTCATCTTGATTGGCATTGATAGCTCTAAATAATATTTCATCACAAATATGTGTCAAGCTGTTGTCCAAATTTTTTTTTGATTGACTGTATGCTTATATGCTAGTCTGAGGACTCAGTGTATGACATTTCGTTTTCCGTCAATACTTCGGTTTGCTTTCTTCAGCTGCAATTTGTTTTGGTAACTTGTTGGCATTAGTTTGTAAGGGATTCATTTTATGTTTAATTGAAGAGATTTTTGTGCTTGAATAGTTTTAGTCTATTTGTTTTTCCAGAGAACTAGTGCCTTCTTAATAAAAACGCATAATTTTTCATTATCCTTAATGACGTTATCTGAGTGATTGAATTATTTACGGACTTACATACCAAGACTAGTTAAAGAGTGCTGCCACTAATAAAAAAAAAATGTTCTACTCTGTATTACTTAGAAGTACTTCGAATACATTTGTACCCCACTGATTTTAAGTCCGTCATTTATGTTAAAGTTTTTAAATTTTTGATTCTTATGTCTAATGTAAAAATGAAATAAAAAAAATCAAATCGATAAAAAGTAACTGAAAGGGTTAACGCACTGCAAAACTGTAAACTTTATATATTTGCTCATTTTATTTCATAAAAAAAAAAGACGTTAAAAAAATTTATTATCTTTTAAATTAAAATTAAGATCATATATATGGCAATTTCTAACAGCTTGCTGTGTAAGAAAGAATTTCAAATGAAAAAGTTAAGATAATAAATTGCGCCCACTGGCTAAGTAAAAGTTGCCTGTCTCATCTGCTGTTGATGCTGATTTACCACGATTTTATTTCAAAGAGCACGAGTATATTCTTTTAGAAGCAAAAGAAAATTGCTTCGCTGGCATATAATAACTTGCACTGATTCCATCCCACCACTGAGTCAAAAACTCACATGCTAATGCAGATAACTCATAAAGTTGTTTAAAAAAAAATCACTGTGGGTACTGAAATGAAATAAAAACTCATTTTGCATTTTACGAATATTTATTTCGTGTTTTGCTTATCAGTTCTAAGGAGAAAAAAATTTATGAAGAAAAGAAATTTGAAATAAAGAATAAAGTCTCGCGAAGAAGTCGCACATAAATAGCGAAACACATTAGCAGGACCAACGAAACACATGCACGGAAACCACCGTGTGAGGTAAATGTACTGCAGTATGTTGATTGTGTAGTAGAAAGGGGAACAAACACAATGCTGTGGGTTGTATTCATTTGTTTCCGTTTCCGCTTTCTTTTAGATGAACATTTATGTGAAAACATAATTCATTGGAATATGAATTTTAGAAAAATGCTACCCACCTGCCTTGCCTGAGAGAGATAAAAAAGTATGGAAGGAGAGGTGGTGGAGTTAATGGAAGGAGATAAGTGCATGTGCAAGAATGTTTACTTAAATTAGTTGTAAAATTAAGCGTTTCGAAATACCATACCAAAATATATTGCATATTCTTAGGCTTATCTGAAATTATGCATATGAGTGTACAGGGTGATCTGTAATTACAATGTTAAATTGAAATTCAGAACTTAATTGCAGAAATTAATTAATCGAAGAAAATATATCAATTAATTGAAGAAAATATATCAAATGGTAGAATAAATATATTCCGTAATTTTGTAGTATCTTAATCGCTTAAAGACAACGATTCGATAAGTTTCTAGCACTGAAATAGCTTTACACTTTCTATAAATTGACCTCAAATTGCCGATAGCATAGTTTTCTTCAAGAAAACCATTTTTTTTTAAAAAAAGTTCGATTTAAGGTTTTCCCATTATTAATATCTCAAAATAATTTCAGAAAATTACCCAAAATTTGACCATTAGATCTTCATGTGTTCATTTCGTAAACTTGTTCGCTCCACTTATTTAATATAGGTACATATTGCCGGTCAAACTAGTTTTTAGGATTAACTAGTTTTTCCTAAGCCAAACAAGTTCATCCGAAGTGCATATTAATGAACCAGTTTAGCCTAGGAAGAACTAGGGTTATTATTTACTTTAACGGCCTCACTCCCGATTTTCTTGAAATTCTAGTATGTTAGAGTAAGTGGGCGGCCTTAGGCTGCGACTCAGGACTTACATTCTCAAATATGGCCAATGAGGGCTCTGCGGCTCACTACACAGCGTTAGATATACTACAGTGAGCCGCAAAGCCGGCATTGGACATACTAAACCTAACATACTAAAATTTGTAAAAATTACAGACGCACCACAATTCTGAGCTTATTATCTAAAACACCAACTAAAACTATCTTTAATCGGATTTATGAATGAATCATGTCGTCATCCTCCGAATTTTCCTAGTGTAAATGCCAAACATGCGCTCATTTGAGCTTTGTTGATTTTACTACTGTTTCGACAGTATTTATAAAGAGCCAATTTTGAAAACGCTGGAAATAATTTATGTTTCTATTAAACTCATTAACATCATTACGGTGCACTACGAGAACTTTTAATGCCACATCTTTCAAAACCCCAACGTGCTAAGCCACACTCTACCAATGGGAATCATGCGATTAAATGGGTATGTAAACCAACTTAACACGACTCAGTGGCCACGCTGCTAATGTTGGACTACGTATTAACATTACGAAAATATCCTTGGCTGCGTTCTCACTACTAAAGACGGCACCACGGAAGACATAGCTCCTAGCATCAACAAAGTGAAAACTATTTTTTATAAAATATGAAAATCACCAAAATAACCAAAATGTGAACATATAAATCAAATCTTAATGCTTTCAAATCATATTTCCCCACAAGCACACTGCTGAGAGAAATACAAACTATTGTATATTTTTGCTTGAAATGAATGTTGGAGATTTGGTGCTCCTGCACGATCTTGAATTACGAACTTCCCTTGGCTAGTTACCTTTTTTTCTCCATCAACTGACATTATGGAAAGACGAACGGGAATAAGGAATATCGGTCAGCTTTGGTGGAATTTCAAAAATAAAACTTCAACTGTACAATATAACAAGCATATATTGAAGTAGTTACGTAAACTTTGTAGTGAAAAATGGAATTGGAGCAAAGTAATCAAAAAAGAGACAACTTTTAAAGGAATCATAACCACTAAATATGTATATGAGACGAATCAGAAAGCCCCTGAAGCTCCCGATAGCATTGCTTTCGCTTGACTCTAATTTGCGAGGCATTTTGCTTAAAAAATAATATTATGTTATTACCTCAAATCGTTGTAACATAAAAATTAGTATTTGATAAGTTAGATAACATTAATAACACATTTAGGTAAAATATTATTCGAACTAAAGAGAATGACAAATTATTTACCGCTTATCAAGCAGTACGAGATGTTCAAACTTTCGTTTTTAAATGGACTTGTTGTATGGTACTCATTTTAGCATAAGCTAGTAATATCATTTATTTTTACTGATTGAGGAAAATAAAATTAGAAGCACATATGCAGAAAAATTTGAAGATATTCATACTGATTGTGAGTAGCTAAGTCAGGAACCAATGTTAGAGTGATCAACAAAATATTGTCAGAACTGACAGATTGGCGAATATCTCACACAATAATTTTTATACGATAGAATATTGTCCGCAAACATTGCTTGTAAATTTCATCAAAATGAAACGAATGAAGTTACAGGCATTTTAAATATTATTTCGGCTACAGCGCCCTCTATGTGCAATTAGTGTTACTATTATTTAAAACAAAAAAATAGATTACCAAACGAAAAGAATGACATCTCATTTGCTAAAATCGATTCAGTAATAGCCAAGCAATAGCGTTGTTAAGTAAATTAAAAAACACCCATTACTTGCTGCAGGTTTATGGTCGCCTGGTGTTTTGCACACTTTTATATGATAGAAAAAGTCCCACAAAACATATCTTGTCGAATTTCATTAAAATTGGTTTACCGGTTATCAAATTACAGGCATTTAAAAAACTGTTTTGACTGCAGCGCCCTCTATGTGTAATAAGTGTTACTATTTTTTCATAAAAAAAAAACTAGATTACCTAACAAAAAGAATGACACCTCATTTGTTAAAATCGGTTAATTAATAGCCGAGCAATAGCGTTTTAAAGTAAAGTAAAAATCCCCGTTACTTGCTGTTTGTTTATGTTGGCCTGGTGTTTTGTAAATTTTTACATATTGAATTTTTTCGTGTGGCTGGCAAATTCGCGCGCTGTAATTATGTTGGCAAATAAGAAACCAGCTCCTAAACTACTCAACCGATTTTAACATGTGAGGTGTCATTATTTTTGTCTTACAGAGAAGAACAACACTGTTTCATTTAAATTTTGAAAAAATCATCATACGGTGCGCTGTGAGCAAAATAATTATAATGCTTACTTATTTGAATTTTTGTCCAAAGGAGGTGTTTTTGTCATGCATGCATGGTAAAACATCACACTTCTTTATTTAACAGCAGTTCCTGCTGATAATTGCATAAGAGTGCCGAAATCACCGTATCAAATCTTTTGAGAACCCAGCGGCAGCACTTTACGGGCGCATTAAAATGGTTGAACTTTTTTTTGGAAAAGATGTAAAAGTAGTTCACATTTTACTGTACAGATGATGATGTACTGCCAACAAGAAAACTTACCAAAACGTATCAACTTCGAAGCACTATAACTTGGTCAAATCTTATGCAAATTTGTTGAGCCGGAAATCGATATTATTTCTTCTCATTAACTTTAATTTTTTATCAAAGAATTAATTTCCAAGAAATTTTACAAGAACTGAACAAGTGTTAAATTATTTAAACAGGCACAAAAAAGTACAACGACATGGTAGAGGGGTCATCTATTCATTGTTCTTAAAGTTCTTTTGCCTACATAAAAGCTTTTAGTAAAAAGAGTAAAGCGCTTGTTTTCACGACGAATCCAAGAACGGGATTTGTAAAAGGTGGAAGAATATTTTGGTTCAAATGTGTAGTTCTTTATGTCGCTCACCTTAACTGTCAAAAAATAAAGAACTCTCAGGCATATGGATCGTTTTAAGTTGGGCCAATGGACACATTTTAAAATTTGATGTAGCGTGTACGTGAAGTAAAGGGTGGTTATTTTATTAAATTTAGTGATATGTAAGGCTGTGGTAGGTCAAAGATCAGGTAAAATAAAAACACATGTGCAGAAAAATTTCAACAAAATATTGTCAGAACTGACTGATTGATGAATATCTCATAGATTTTAACACTTTATAATACATTAAGACAGCGTTTACACGAGGAAACTCTTCAAAGAAATTTCCCTGTCTGTAGGCAAGAAGGGAAAAACGAAAGGGTGGCGTACAGAATTTGTCGTACACTATCCCTTTCGTTCTATTCTTTAGCTGATATTATGCTTTGAATTTACGTTTGTTGTGGCGGGTTGACGCAGTAATTGCTTTGAAATTTTCTTGCACAAACAAATTCTAGTTTCCGTGTGTAAACGCAAAAGAAATTCACAAAAGAGAATAGACAAGAATTTCTCAGACTGAATTTGCTCGTGTAAACGTTGACTAACATCGTGAATTTCTAAGAGCGAAACAACTTTTATATATACAAGCAAAGATTTCAATGTGCACGACAGGGCTACCAACTGGATTACACTTTTTTGGTCACAAAATTTAAAAAAAGTTTAGTAGAAGTAGCAAATAAACTGCCATTAACGCCTTTTTCCGACATTTTTTAACGTTTTGAGTAAGGCACTCCTCAATACATGAGTTAAATAATTACATTTGTTATTACTACAAACTCTATCATTTAACTCACAAAAGCATACCTTCATTTAAAAAAATCGGTTCAGTAATAGTTGAGCAATATCATTTTAAAGAATGGCAAACAATACGTGTTACTTTCTACTGGCTACTGATCGCTTACTATTTTACACATTTCTATATTATAGAATACATTCCACAGACATAGCTTGTTGAATTTCACTAAAATTGCTCTAGCCGTTATCAAGTTGCAGGCATTTTAAAAATTGTTTTGACTACAGCGACCTCTATGTGTAATTGATGTCATTATTTTTGTATTACCAAAAAACTAGATTATCTAACGAAAACAATGATACCCCATTTGTTAAAATCGGTTCAGTATTTGCCAAGCAATAGCGTTTTTAAATAAATTAAAAACACCCGTTACTTGCTGCAGGTTTATGGTCGCCTGGTGTTTTGCACACTTTTATTTGATAGAAAAAGTCCCACAAACATATCTTGTCGAATTTCATTAAAATTGGCTTATCTGTTATCAAATTACAGGAATTTAAAAAACTATTTTGACTACAGCGCCCTCTGTGTGCAACAAGTGTTACTATTTTTTTTTAAAAAAAAAAACTAGATTATCTAACGAAAAGAATGACACCTCATTTGTTAAAATCGGTTAATTAATAGCCGAGCAATAGCGTTTTAAAGTAAAGTAAAAATCCGCCGTTACTTGCTGTTTGTTTATGTTGGCCTGGTGTTTTGTAAATTTTTACATATTGAATTTTTTCGTGTGGCTGGCAAATCGCGCGCTGCAAACGCACGTGAATAATGTTGGCAAATAAGAAACCACAGCTCCTAAACTACTGAACCGATTTTAACAAATGAGGTGTCATTCTTTTTGTCTTACAGAGAAGAACAACACTGCTTTCTTAATATATTGAAAAAATTATCGTACGGTGCGCTATGAGCAAAATAATTATATTTCATACTTATTTGATTTTCTGCCGAAAGGAGACGTTTTTGTCATAAATGATCGGATTACATACTTCTCTATCTAGCAGCATTCATGCATAAGGGCGCCGTTATCACCGTAACAAAACCTTTAAGAACCCAACGGCAACGATTTACGGGCTCAATAAAATGGTTGAACTATTTTTAGGAAAAGTTGTAAAAGTTTGATTTAGTTCACATTTTATTGTACATATGATGTACAGCCAACAGGCCATATAAAAAAGAAAATTTGACTTAAACGTATCAACTTCGAAGCACTATAACTTTTTCAAATCTTATGCAAATTTGTTGAGCCAGAAATCGATATTTTTTTGTTCTGATCAAAGAATAATTTTCCAAGAAATTTTACAAGAACTGAACAAGTGTTAAATTATTTAAACAGGCACAAAAAAGTACAACGACATGGTACATGGTTCATTTATTCGGTGTTCTCGAAGCATTTTTTCGACCTAAAAGCTTTTATTAAAAAAAGTAAAGTGCTTTTTTACAAAACAAGTTCCAGAGATGAATTTGTAAAGGGTGAAAGAGGATCTTGATACAATTGTGTGGTTCTTCATGTAGCTCACATAACTGTCCAAAAACAAATAGTTTCCAGGCATATGCTCCATTTTAAAATTGAACATAATTTGAATTTGCAGTAAGGGGTGATCATTTTATCGCCATTTATCATCAGGTAAATTGATAAAAAAAGTTGATTTCATTGTTGTAGCCAGCATATTAACTCACCTAGAAATGGTACCAATGAGCCGCATAAAATGCGGATGCGCTAACAACTGGGCCAACAAATCAATCTTCGTAAGTAAAACCACCATAATTTGACATTTAAAAGTTTTTATTAATTTTATTGTTGATTTTTTTTTTATTTCAAAGAAATTTTTTAATTAAATTTTATAGGGTATTTCGTAGAAACCAACGAAATGTTAATTTAACATTATGGAATATTAATAATTTATTAATGGATACTTTTAATAAATTAAAAACAAACAAAAAATCCTAGATGCTATGTACTATTTTATTTATATCATATTAATACTTCAATTATTAATATTTTTACCTAATAATATATATATATATTGAATTTAATTTTTATATGTTTTAATTGAATAGAGCAAAAATTGCATTTACAGAATGTTATATATGTATAATATTATTATAATGTATAATATTATAGTCATATTTTGGTCGAAATAAAATTAATTAAGCTAAGTTTTTTTGGTATTTGATACCAAAACAAACACTTTTTTATGCAAATCAAAAACAAAATTTTATAAAGATATGTTGAATTTTTATCGAAACAATATTTGCATGGAAATGTGACTTAAAAATAAAATAAGGCAAATTGTCTGTTAAAATTTAAACTAAAGTGTAAATTTATTGGAATACTATTTACATGCATGCGTTTAATTTTTTTTTTTTGATAATATAATTCGTAGTCATTTTAAATTTTCAAAGTTGTATTGCTTTTCTATATATACTTTTAGTTAAATGTTCTTTTTTTTGCAATCTTTAAATAAAACTATTCAAATAATTTATTGTAAAATGTTTCATCAACTCGTATTTCTGAAAATTGCGTGGAATTGTCATCTTTGGCTTCCGTAGGTTTGTATCTAAACTATGCATAATAATTGATAATAAGTTTATGATATTATATAATACATTATATTTTATCATTAAGTCTATCAGATAGCTAATTTCATTAAAGTAAATTTTATTATATATATTAGCATGAATTTACTGGGATTTGAAACATGGGTTCGTAACTTATGATTACACATCAGTTTTTAAAGACAAAACTTGTCATTTTTAAAATGTTTTTACTAGCTGTTAACCGAAATGAACTAACTAATTTACATTGAATAAACCAAATAATTAAAAAAATTTGGCTGGATTTATTTATTTAGTTTTGTTTTATTAATTTATTGCCTAAATGATTTATACTATTTTGCGTTAATTCTAAGGCTTACAAAACTAATTTAACCGTTTCTTTTTTTTATTCTACTTATTTTAAGTGAATAAAATTTCTAAAGAATACAGCGCTTTTCAAACTTTGTGCTTCACCGCTTCAATCGCGCTCTTCGTATTTATGCACGAACGAATTGAGCGCTGACATTTGCGAACATTGCGTGGAATCGTAAAGTGACATTTTGAGGCGTTTGCATTTGGCGCGTCGATTCTTAAACCAAAATTGTACATTTTTGCTCTCGAGACGTGGAAACTTTTGTCTGTAATGAGAAAATGGAGAAATATTTTATTAGATTTGGTATTTTTAAATGAACTACACGAATAAATAGGTTGGCATTCATTTTCATTGAGTTAAATAAATATTTTTTATAAAGGATATACCTATCCAAGATAAAATTTTTTGTTTCTAGTGGTTTCCATTATGTTTTTGAGCGCCCGGAGTTATTTGCCGCCCCCTACCGAAAGAAAATTTTGTGGTTTTTGGCAAAAATTCTATTCACCTTACCAAAAAATAAAACGTCCTGATTTGTGACTTTCAAAAATTCTACCACGTCAAAGATCTTCACCTATTTACACTAGGGTGGGTCAAATAAATCAAATGTTTTTTTTTTTGAATCCGACACATGGAAACTAGTTCCTAGGTACCTGTAGGAAGTTCTTACCAAATCTGAGCTTTTAATATTAACGGGAAGATTATGCTCATCATAGTTTACCATTTTTAATTTTGTCTCATATAAAAATGGTCTTATGTTATCACCAATAGATTGTTAAACCAGTTGCATTGCCAATTTTTATAGGAAATTAAACGCTCTACAAAAATGATCTCAAAGACTTTTTTTATTAATCGTACCATTTGAAAGATATTCAAGGTCAAAGATTGAAGTATTTTAAGGAAAATTATTTTTTTGTTTTGAAATTTGTAACTTACTAAAAAAGAATTATTGTCAAATGAGCTTCAAATATTTCTATAGGAAATTGAACGAAAATGGTCCTTACTTTTAACTTTTAAAAACCCTTCTAAAGTGGATGTATATTTCGCAACCACTTTGCCTGCCCCTCGCCTCCTCCCACCCTCTAGGTACGCTACTGTTTTATTCATGTTTCCGATGCATGATTTCGTGATGCTGTCGATTTTCAGTGTATTTTAACAGATAAATCACGAATTAGCACCAATAAGGAGTAAACTGTTCAGGGCCGTGTTAAAGTTCTGGCAATCCAGGAGCCCGCATCACAAAGAGGGGCCCACACCCAAAATTGAAAACCTTGTTTTGTGGTCAGCAAACTAATTTGTAAAAATTTAAGTTTTGTGCTTAAAAAAAATTTCTTTCTTTTCCTCTTCCGATAGGGCCGCACCAAATGTTCAGCCCAGGAGCCCATTGATCGTAGACACGGCGCTGATACTGTCAGCTTTAAGTAGACATGACGCTGATACTGTCAGCTTTAAGTAAATTTTTTGATAGTTATCGGTTAATTTGCGTAATTTTTGCCAACGCTCTAAAACTTTCCAAAGAATTATGCGCTCCCTGACTAACTTGACTTTCAAATTATCAATACATTTTTCTTCATATTTACTCACCTATATGGCATTGTATTTAAATCCTCCGTATATTTCAATATTAAATTATGTGACGGATGCGTATTCATAGCAAACCACTGCTCTAATTTCGGCACCTCAGTAACAGGATCAATGAACGTACGATTACGCTTGCGACGTTCCTCACTCGACAAATTGGCGAGATTCAAGCCAGCCGAACCCATTAGCGGATTTTGCTGCATTCCAGCTGCAGCTGCAGCGGCGGCTGCCGCAGCGTGATGAGCATGCGGATGACCTGCAGCAGCTTGGCCAAAACCAGGCATATAATGACTCATATACATAAACGACTGTGAAAACATCGAGTTGGGTACCATAGGAAAATGCAAATCTTTGCGTGCCGCAACAGCAGCGGCCATATCGGATGGTGAAGGTGAACGATAGTCATCCATTTGGATAGTATCATTCTCATTATCCTCATCATCGTCATCCATATCAAGATCCTCATCATCTTCCTGTTTAGGAGAACTATGTTTAGAAGCATCATGTTGCTGTTGCTGTTGCTGTTGCTGTTGCTGTTCCCGTTGTTGTTGCTCTTGCTGATGTTGCAGATTTTGGGAATCTTGATTACTATTGTTATTGTTGCTGGAATTTTTGTTGTTTGCTTCAGTAGCGCCACCATTTTGTGAAGCTGAATTCAACTGATCATTTGAATTTTCGCTCTGAATATTGCGAACAGCGTCATCATCTTCATCTTCTTCGCCACGCGCACCTTTTTCTCCACTGTTACTACCGCCACCCACTACCGCACCACTCTCGTCTTCATTATAACAGCTACCAGCATGTGAACGTTCCGCACGACTTCTGGAACCATTAAGCAAATCGTGTGCATCACTTTCATCATCTTTCAAAGAGGAACCACGACGACTCTGACTACGCTCCTCTTCGTCATCGGCCGGCGATGTTCTGTTGCGTTCATGTGTAGTAAGGGAGAGCGGCAATTGCGGTGAGCATGGACGACTCTGATCGTCATCCATATCGTCAGAGTGTTGCGACATTGTGTCAATATCTTCGGACTTCAAGCTCAATGGACTTTTGAGATAATCATGAGGTATCATCATATTACCCGCGCCACCCCCCAACGAGGGGCCAACGCCCATAGCACTCACGCCACCAGCACCACTTTGACTTAGTTGTGCATGTTGACTCAAATAACCATTCATAGAAACATGACCCATCGCACCAACTGCACCCAAGCCACCACGCATTTCAGCGCGTTTTTGAGCTGCACGCGCATTCTTAAACCAATAGACAACATTGTTAACGTCCAGTGGCTTACGTCCACGCCGTGATTCAAGTGAATTTAATTGCACAACATAAGTCTGTATCTGTTGACGTGATGGATGTGGATTTTCTTGGAACCATTTCTGCAGTTTGGGCAATTCCATTTCAGGATCAAAACTAGTGCGCATACGTGTCTTTTGATTTGGATACTGTGAATGATGCCCGGGATGATGATGGTGATGATGCATTGATGCATGCATAGCAGGATGCACCATCATATTGGGATGAGGTGCAGTACTACCAGGCACTACACCACCATGATGGGAACTGCTGTCGTTAAGCAGCAGTGATTCACGACTTGCATTTATGCTGGCGGCCACTCCTAATCCAGGTATACTACCAGGTACTACTGTATTGCCTGCTGCAGTAGCTGCATGTAGTCCTGCTTGTGCCGCAGCAGCAGCAGCGGCAGCTGCAGCTACTGCTGCTGTACCAACTGGAAAGTCCATATCATTTGGTACTGCCTGTGGTGCTGTCATAAAGGGTAACATTTTTGGTGTCATGCTTGCTTGCGGCGATAATTGATTCGACCACCATTGATCGAATTTACGGCGTATATCTTCGGGTATTTCGCCACCGGGAAAAGCGTAAGTGTTCTGATAGGAACTACGGCAGATTTGTGAAAGTGTGACCTAAAAACAAAAGAGAATACGAAATGAGGTGTTATAAGCTTGAGCATTTAATTAAAATAATCTTAAAGTTTGCTCTTGTCAAGCTTTCACTTGGGAGTTTTAAAAAAAAAGGAAATTTTTAAGAATTTTTTCTGGGGAAAAAGTGTAAATTATGTTTGAAAATATTCCATTTGATGGATTTTTTGGAAACAAAAGCGGTCTGCTTTCTCGGAGCGGTGGGAGAATGCGAATGGATGACTTCATTATTTGATTCTTAAATGAGTGTGAATGGAGCAGATCTAGGAAATTTATTGCCTAGGAGTTATTAAGCTTTTGTAAAGTGAGGGGTATTCATGATATAATTGCTTATAATTTTGAGAGAAGATATCTTTGATATTTAATTTCTTAAAGCTATAAGGGAGTACAAATGGGTTGTATGGGATAACAAGTGATTATGTTTGTGATTTATTATCTTGGTGTTGTAAGAAAGTTCGCTAAGAGGTCTCCGTAATATATTTTTTTTTTTCGAGTTTTAAAGGCGTACGAGTAGAGGTCTTCGGTATTTACATTCTAGGAATAGTAAAAACTATTTCTTTCTTTCTTTTCTTCTTAAACAAAGAACATACAGGGATATAGTATATGGGTTAATCCATCTATAATGGGCTTATGATACTCTTGTATATTCTAAAAATTTGAGCCTATAAAAGCTTAAATCAGTGATGGAGTATTTGGGAAATTGATGTTTATTGAAAAAGTCAATTTTTTTATCTTTTACCACAGGCCTTCATTTATTCAGATTTGCAGTTGTTTTGTCATCTACTAATACACATCTACCTAAAAATAATATAAAAGCTAATTTGGGTTGTGTTGGTTTGTTTATATTCATCAATGAATTTTTTTGTTTTACTTGCGAGCTTTTTTGAACACAATTTAAAACTTTTTTTTTAAGCAATAATATTGGTCAAAAAAATTTTATCGAAT
Organism: Meiosimyza decipiens; assembly: GCA_963680825.1. Classification (NCBI taxonomy): domain Eukaryota; kingdom Metazoa; phylum Arthropoda; class Insecta; order Diptera; family Lauxaniidae; genus Meiosimyza; species Meiosimyza decipiens. The sequence continues at coordinate 59,640,762 of OY804261.1, forward strand.
TTTTTTATATCTTCTACATGACAGACCAATCACTGAAAAAAGTTTCAGCCTATTTAAAAAACATGAGGGTAATGATAGGCCCATTATAGTTGGATTGACCCATATGTAAATTGTTATGCTTTCCACCAGTTGTCATATACAAATATCTACTATAAAGTCAACAATTCTGAGCCATTTTATATGCTCTCGCTATCGTTTGGCAAATATGTCTCACATTTACTAATTTTGTGGATGATCATTTTTAAATTGAAATACGTCTCATGTAAAAAAAACAAAATTTTTTCGATGACTCCAGGCGAACTCTTTAAAACTGTAAACTTTCCTACGTTAAGTTGGTATTTTCCAATCAATCAATGCAGTAATTCACGTTGCAATCTACGTCAATTCACTTAATTGTTTTTTATTGCAAAAAAAAAAATCACACTCTTTCAATATTCAATAATTTGCTAATCATGTCATAAAGCTCTATTGTGTTTGTGGTACCCATTATAAATCATAGTCGTACAACACGTACCAACTAATGCATTAATGCTCAAAAATATGCCCTTCAATGCATTTCATATTTGTTGTATTTTATTTTACTATGCGATATTTTAGTAATCATCAATAATCATGTGATAAGAAAAGTTTCAATTCCACACAATTTTAATACTATAATCTTAAGTATTAAACGTAAGTACAGATATATATTCATTTACGTGTGCATAATACGAGTAACATGGTATCAACTGATATTTTTTTGTCACATGAAAAATGGCTTAAGTGATTTGTAATCGCCTGCCAACCACCACCACCTAGCTTTACCAATTAAACCAGGTGATTACGTTACCCATCATCATCATTATTATCACCATCGCTTTTGTCGTCAGTTTGATAACTAACTATTCATTATCTATCCAAGTATATCTATTTAGGTAAACACTTGTTATATTAACTAAACTAATCTTTGAGTTGCTACCGCATTACCATCATGATATTACACATACTTACTTACATATACATAAGTATTTAGACAAAGCAGGCAACTCAACCCAACCCATTCATTTAGCCCAAGTTTATATAAATAAAAATCATGACAAATTTTGATTTAACGTTTTGCAATCACGCTTGCATTTTATGGCTATGTGAATCCTATGCACTTGAATGTTGGGAACTGTGATTTTTATGGTCTGTTTGCTGTTGTTGTTGTTGTTGCTGTTCAGTAAATGAGCACTCATCATTACTTACTCAGTACTGTGGTGTGGTTTTGTATTTGAAATTACGTTTGGTAAAATATCGAGGAATTAAAAGATTTATCAAAAGGTTTTTAGTTAGTAGATATTGTTTTATAAGCTTCGACGGGGAATTATTGATGGATTTTGTTTGGCGACAAGTTTATGGTAGTTAAGAGTGTTGATTGGTTGGCGGCTGATATTAAAATAGGTCTAGACTAGTCTTGTAACAATCGATTACAATTATCGATATAGCAAATAATGCCTACCCATGTTTTAACTATTTCGTAATGATAAAAATGCATTTGTCTTATGTTGCGGATATTAAATCATAGTCATTCAAATATGTCAAGAAAACAAACACACTAGCATTATATTGAAGTATTAAGAACTATTCTGAAAAGGTGAGCTTACTAAAAATTTTCTTAAGAAAAAAATCATTCGGCCCGAAACAACACATCATGATAGTGTCAAACAAATCAACTCACCTAGCTCGATTTCAAATCTTTCTAAGCATAACTCCAGAAATGTTTCAATTGGGAAAGAATAGGCTAACTTGTAAAGCGTTTTATAAGACTGATGCGCACTTATGTTATATATATAGTAAAAATTCTCTTTGATGCTGCTTTGTAGATGATATCATAAAATGATGTAGAGTTGTTACAGCTTTGAGCTTGACGAACCCAAAATAACATTCATAGCAGGTGAAAACTATAAAAGCGACTTTCCTTTCTTCAATACCAAAATAATTCCATCTAATATTCCGACTACACGTTTAAGTAAGCGCTAGCAAGCAGAGACTACGTATTATCTCCGAAAATGCTGACGAAAGCTCTCCGTAGGCCGAGGAAGATTTGAAAACGATTTTTGGGCAGTTTAATTTTATTCTTTTTGAGCAAGTAGGGTTTTTAAATAGAAACTAAAATTCTGAATCAATTTTAGGTTAGGAATTTAGTTTCAGAGATATGAAGACCTGAAATCGCGAACATATCTTTTCACAAATTCATATGGGGTTTGGAAACCATAGTTAATTAAATAAGAAATAATATCAATATGAAATCTGTGCAATTTTTGTTAAGTTTTTGAGAAACTATGATTTTTCTAAATTTTTGAAAAATTATTAGTATTATTAACATATAAAAAAAAATCTCGATAACTATTCTTTCAATAATTATCATTGCCATTTATAAGTGGTCGTATGAATCATTCAGTTAATTTAGATTTATTTATATTATTTATCGATTTTAATATTATGCATTTTAAATATTTTATATTTTTATTTTCTTAACCCTTTCATACCGAAAAAAAAGAGTTCTAACGAAGGCAAAGTTTCCGCTTTAGCCGCGCTATTTTTTACTAAAAGTTTTAAGTTCTTTTCGATGTCGTTGTCGAGTAATTCAAATATATCAAGAAAATTTGTTGAGTTCGGTAATATGTTTTTATTGTTAATCTATTGAAAGATGTTAAGAGCTTTTTAAATTACGGTGACCATATTTTTAGAATCGAATCCGTTACAAAAAAAAAATTTTTTGAATTTGCGAAGTTCACAACATAATTTTATTTGTGGCAAGTAGTTGATGACTTTTTTGTTTTTTTTGGAACTTAGTATTAAAATAGATAACCTCTCCCCTGATTGAACAGTTGAAAAAACGCCCCGTATTTCTACAATAAAAAAACCAGGAAAGCATACTGAAATACAGTGCTGTCCCGGGAAATACGGATCACTGTATTCTTAAAATGATAATGAAATTATGATTACATATATGATTTATTGTAAGAAAAATTTTGAAATTTTTTAGTGAAGTTTCAAAGATTCAAAGTTCATAGATATATCGAGATAAAGATTTTATAAGTCACAATATGAAGCAAATTTAGTAATCTTTTTTTATTTTAGCTACCCAACCTTCGTAATCTTAATATTTCCTTCAACTAATGAGAGCTACATTTAATAAATAATCCCTTTATTTTTGGCACCGTGAAAACACTTCAGCGTTGCATTTAGTACATAAAACTCACCCCAAATTTTTCAAAACAAAACATTTCGAATGAAACATTTTTGAACTCTATAATTTTAAATCATGCTTCACGAATTTTAATCCGTAATGATTTTTGAATTTACTTGCTTATAATTACAACAACATTGAATCATTTTAACTAAAATCGTACTTTCAGACTTTATTGTCAGACAAAAATGTCACACATTGTTGATTTCTCACATACGCTCATGTAGGATTTATGCGGTTTTCATGGGTTTGAGGTAAGGAGTCACAGAAAAAGGAATTAAATGAAAACAAAAGCGTATTTAAAATTTGAATGAAGTTATATAGATGGGCTTGTTGCCGTGTAGTTGAAAAAAATAGTGCTGTGTTACTCTTTGGCTGGATTAAGTTTACGCCTAGCGACGACAATTAATTGGTAGATAAAAGTTGAAAGCAAAACCTTCAATTAAAATGGAGAAATGATGTAATCAGATCATACTTTCTTAAGTCATTCAAATAAGGTAGTTCTATCAAGTTACTTGTAATTTTAATAATTGAAACGTATAAAATATAAATATTTAATAATAAGTCAATCAGCAAATTCGCATAACATTTTTCAAGACATTTTTCTTTAATTATTTTTAGAAAATTGACTGTAATATTTTTTGCAATTTTTCTTTTCTATACATGCTCGAAATCTTAAGAAATATATTGACTTTGTTGCTATGGTAGCCAATAAAAGTACATTGACTAAAATTATGGTTCTTGAGATTTACCAACAAGAGACTGTCAATTAAGAACAAGTCATTGCAAGATTCATCAAATCTTCGACGGAAAGAAAAGTTTCAAATAAATAAGTGGCTATGATGGTGGGGATTTAATCTTTGCACCGAACTAAATCGAATGATGTTTTCTTTTTTTAATGGGAAGTCTTATCTTCTGACTCAACCTAATTTTTTAATTACTATAAAACACATAACAATGCTGATTTATATATAAACTCACCTCATCCAATGGACAGCCTGTAGAACGTAGTAGTGCATGCGATTGAAGCACTAACAATTTCAACAATTTATCCTTAATCTCACCAAAAGGTGAAGTCTTAGCGCGTAAAATAACAATGCGTAATGTCACCACAGAAGTTAATTCGCCAATTATATCACAAACGGGTACCAAAGGATTATCGGAAATTTGTTCCAGTGGTATGGGCTTCCAGTTTTTAATGATGAGGGAACCTGTTGAGTTGGGAAAATTTTAATTATGAATTAATTCTATATCAAATTATTGTTGATGTAAGAAAGGAGAGGGAATGAGTTAAATTATACCTCTTGCCGTGCTTGAAGTCTCCTGCGAGTAACCCAAGCGCTGTAATGCAGTTTGCACAATTTCTGACCATGGTGTTGCCGCTGCGACAATGACATAACTATCAGTTTCTATATTCGGTCGACGTTTCCAAGGATTTCGTGTATCAATTGTGAGTGAGGCCTGCAGTGAGTGCACGGATTCAACAACGCAGTGTAGAGGAAGCGATTTTGCTGCAAGGAAAAGAATAAAAAATATATTAACTTTTATATTAAAACGTGTTAGTTCTTTTTTCTCTCTCTTTTTAATTGCTGACCAAAGTAGGAAGAATTCATTTTGATTATTTGTTGTGTTTTCAGATTAGATTGAAATTTTTTCGATTTAATTTTTTGACAAGATTTGTCAAAGCTTATGTGATAGATTTTCAAAATCCAAATTAGTTTTAAAAAAAAAGATTTTTATTTAATTTTGATTAAAATTTTATTATGTTAAAAGCTAAAGTAGGTGATCATAAGTACAGTCGAGGAAGATTTCAACTATGGCAACGGAAAAGAATGGAATGGAATTTTAATGTGATTTGCTGTCGTATGAGTCTTTATAAAATTGGGCTTAACTCAAGAGTCCGGACAGACACAGATGTATATGTAGATTATGAGAAATTATGTGATAAGAAAAAGCGATAATTACTGGCGTTCAAGGCCATAAAAAGGTGTAACTAAGCCAGTGCTTAATACCAGCACGCTGGCACTGTATATTGATGCATTGATGCATTGCGATATTGATTTCACGGTTAGCTGGAAAAGGTCTTTGCCTTATTTTGCGGCCCTCTAAAATTTCATGGTGCTATATATTCGACTTTCCATGTACCGAGTCTTATATTTGGGACGTGTCAAGTACTACTTTTCCCCTTCAAAACCCCTTTTTTAATTATGTATATCGGTATTTATTTTTTTCTCAGTGATATCGAAAATTCAAAATTTTCTTTATCCTGTTGTACTGGAACTATTGTCGGAAGACCTATAAAAAATTTCAATTTACGATATTTCGTAAAAAAAAGATATTTATATAATTCAAAGAGGGGTTTTAAGGGGCATACGTCATAACAAATTTTGATGAGCTAAAAAATAATTCGCTGTGTAATATACTCCCGAATATTGGAAACAGTACGTGTTGGAAAAAAGCGCTAGGGGTTTTTTTTATTTTTTTTTTCTGCAGGAAAATGGTCTATGGTCGAAAACGTCCCAATATGAAATTTTGGATGGAAGCAACTTCAATGCTAAAACCTTTTCCAGCCAACCTTGATATATATATGTATATTTTGATGTTTAAAAATTGAGGTAGAAAATATTTCCACATGTTATCACTTAGCTTGTGTAGGCCTAGGATCTTAAGTATGTATGTCTTTTTCGGGATACCAACTGTAATCACATGCCTATAATCCTAAAAATATTGAATTTCCTATATTTTCTTATTTACTTATAAAACTAAGCATTTTCTAAGCAAAACTAAAGTAGCTTTTCGGTCAAAGATTTAATATCCGGTCAAAAGAAAATTCGCCGAATATTTACATAAAATTGAAATTCTCAAAATGGTCAAGTGCTGATAAGACGCTATGCGCCTTTTCATTAGCTTGATACCACAACCAACTAAAACTATGCTAATAATAATAAATAAATTTTTAATTTCTAACCCAAGAAAGTTTTCTTCATATTACTGTGTAAACAATTTAATTATTTGGACAAGCAGCCACTAGCACTTTATTACTACAACACTTCTACAGTTCCAATATCTTGACCACTACTAATTTCAACTTGCTTCCTTTTTTAATCCTTCTTGATACAAACTTAAAATCCTTTTGGCTTGTTTGTGTTTATTTTCATGTGAGTATTTTCATTAAGGATTATGTTAGGTTTTGAAGTTGTTCATTGCTCTGTTTTTGCTACAATTCGTAGATGTTGTTTCTTGTTATTGTCCTTATTAAGGATTTGCACAAAGCATGAAGGAATAAGTTGATTTGAGTAAAGTAAGTTCCACAATCATTTTGTATGTTAAGTGTATGGCTGCCAAGTGTGGTCAAATTTTTGAATGAGGGTTAGTTATTAAAATTTTCATAGATTTAATCTCAAGTCATTAAGATTTGATAATAAGTTTTTGTACAGAATTTGAAGAAGGACGAACACTGATCAATGCCGGTAGTTTGAAATATTAAGAAATGTTGTTACTTAATTTTAATAAGTTTTGCATAAATATTCCATGAAAAGGAAAGGTACAGATTACCTGGCACATGCTATATTGCCCAATTGAGAGATTTAGTAGAAAACATGAAGAGCTGGTAAATGTTTAATAAGAATATAAACTACACATAATTGTATATTGGTTTGAATTGAATTTAATGAATAAATATAAATTTAACAAATGATGCAAATATTTTATTAAATTTACAAAAGACTTAAGATAAATCAATAAAAATTTATAATCAATGATAAGCAAATGACACCGTAGCAGCAAAAATCGAATTGACAGCATTTACCCAAATCACCCTCACGTAAACTCTTATCCATTAAGCAACATACCCCTCAGTGCGTTATGAAAACATTTAAAATAACGCGCCACAAGCGCATAGATACTGTATTTATCCACAGCAGGCTTATCATCATTAAGCCAATTCAAAGAAAAAAAAAAAAATAAAAATGAAAATATCAAGCGTTCTTCACAAGAAAAAAAAAAAATACCGCACGCACAGTAAATGAAATTTAATTGAATTCATAAGATACTTGTAAACCGAATAAGAAATATCATCATAGCTAAAACCTACTCGTATTAATGGCGATTTATGAACTTCCAACTCAATGTGCACTGCAAATACAAATCTTCAAAGCACAAAAGAGCTTAAATGCGATAGCATTTTTTGAAATTTTTTTTTAATAAACGTATCCTGTGTATCCTTAAAGAGAAAGTTGTAGGTTTTTTTTTTATCGCAAGATTTATTATCTTACGGAAAGCACGATGATGTTGCTGCTGCACGTTGGATTTACTTAGCAATGAGAAATTGAAATAAAAAATCGTTGATAATAATGAGCTGCATGGAATTTGATTTGAATGAGTGTAGTCGGTATCATTGGAAACTTAAGTGAAAGTTTGATTCGAAAGTGGTATTTTGGTGGTGGGAGCACAATATTGTCATCAGATAAGCTAGCAATGGTAGACACTGTTATGACGAGCTCTTGTTTTTCTAACGAATATAGGTGATGTGAACTGCGTTAAGGCCCCTTATCTTGCCATAGATGCAAAATTTACAAGAGAATGTAAAATGTCAAAATTGCCGATTTTGCTGAGTTATGACACTGAGTATCCTGCGAAAGAGTATTCACTCGAATTGTAAGCTGTGGCTTTCCTCATTATAAATATTTACAAAAAAATTCAATGAGGTGAAAGATCCCGCAAAGTATTGAGCATTTTTGAATTATGAGCTTCCTTTTAAAATTAACGTAAAAATTAGGCAAAAATACATAAGAAAATCTAAAAATTAAGCCATAATAATAATGAAATTTTCTAACAAAATACGCTGAGAAAAGATTATGCTTCTTTCAAGTAAATTTATATGTTTGATAGATTTTTAAAATATTTATAAACTTTCAATAAAATTTTGATATGTAGATAAACATAATAAAGTTTGTTTTTTTTAGAGGTTTGTTTTTTGAATAGAGATAAAACTGGCATTTTATGGTCAAATCTGGCAACTCTAATGTCATTTATGTTCAGTTTGGTTTGCCATTTTATCATGAACAGGTTGACAAAAGAACAACGCTTGCAAATCGTGCAAGTTTATTTCGAAAATAATGGTTCAGTTCGCGAAGTTTACCGCAAGCTCCGTCCATTTTATGGTCGACATAATCGTCCATCAGAGCAATTAATTCGGTTAACCATGGATCGTTTTCGCACTACGTTTACTCTATGTGATAATACGCATCCGCAGAGGCGTCGAACAGTGCGCACCGAAGAAACAATTGCCGCTGTAGAGCAAAATGTTGAAGAGGACCCGAATGAATCGATTCGCCACCGTGCACAGCAATTGGAGCTTTGTCCATCAACTTTATGGAAGATTTTGCACAAAGATCTTGGCTTGCGACCTTACAAGATCCAGCTTGTGCAAGAATTAAAGCCGCGAGACCATGCAATGCGTCGTGATTTTGGTGTATGGGCCGAAAATGAGATTGATCTCGATGCTGATTTTCATCGCAAAATTTTGTTCAGTGATGAGGCTCATTTTTGGTTGAATGGCTACGTCAACAAGCAAAATTGCCGCATTTGGAGTGAAGAGAATCCACATGGGACCCTTGAGACGCCATTACATCCACAAAAACTGTCTGTTTGGTGTGCTCTATGGGCTGGTGGAGTCATTGGGCCATACTTCTTCCGAAATAATGCTGGAGAGTCAGTTACCGTTAATGGAGACCGGTATAGAGCCATGATAACCGACTATTTTGTTCCCGAATTGGATGAGTTGTGGTTCCAACAAGACGGCACTACATGCCACACAGCGCACGTCACAATCGATTTATTGAAGGAAACATTCGATGAGCGCATAATTTCGCGGAATGGACCTGTCAATTGGCCACCAAGATCGTGTGATTTGACACCATTGGATTATTTTCTTTGGGGATATGTGAAGTCGCTCGTCTACGCCAACAAACCAAAAACGTTAGGGGATTGGAAGCCAACATTCGTGGCGTTATTGCCGACATACGGCCCCATATGCTCGAAAAAGTGGTTCAAAATTGGACCTGTAGAATTGGCTTTATTCGAGCCAGCCGCGGCGGCCACATGCCCGAAATCATATTTAAACATTAATGGCATAAAATTATCCTTCCAATAAAGCCAAATTGATGGACATTAAAACGATTTTCTTGTGTTTTATTTCAATTCGAAGCTCTATACCTCTAAAAAAAACACCCCTTATTTGTAAAAAATCCTCATCTCTGCTTGGCTTTATTAAGAGGTGGGCAAAAGAATTTAATAGCCCTTTAGTAACGGTGACTTTATATAATACAATAGTCCGTCCTCACTTAGAGTACGCGAGCCAAGTATGGTCACCATTTTATAATATTGATATAAATAGAATTGAGAGAATTCAAAAAAACGTTATTCGTTTTGCTCTCAATGGCTTAAATTGGACTGACTCTTTGAACCTTCCTCCTTATTTGTATCAACTTTTAACAGGGTCTCTTGCTGCACCAGAGCTTCTTGATTACATACATTTTAATACTAATCGGAGAAGTAGTCGTAACTCTAATCAATTATTTTATCAACCGGTTAGTAGAATTAGTTATATGGCTACAGCTCCTTTTAATCGCATGACAACTCTTATTAACAGTTGCAATTTTTATAACATTAGCTTGTCAAAATGTCAACTCAAGCTTAGATTGAAAACTAACTGTAGCTAAATTCGTAGCTTAATGGTGGTCTGTATTTTTATGTTTGTGTTGTCCGAGCCCCACAGCATGCAGGGTAAATTTTTTTTCTAACATTTACGCCTTGGGCCATGTAAAATTACACATATAATTATTTTAATAACTATATCACATGGTCTGGGTGGGTATGTTGAGAAAGTGCGATAAAGCTAAGAAAAAATTATAAAAAAAATAATAAATTAATTGCATGTATAATTTTTTCCATCTCCATCATTTATTTAAAAGCTTTTTACTTGATTTCAAGATTCAAGCTAAATAGCTAAGAAGACTAATAGCTGTAGTAGCTAAACTCTATTATTATTATTAAAAAAAGTCAATTGAAAATATTTGACTGTGTTGAAAATATGTTTGATTACTCCATTTTTATTTCATTTCACTTCTCATTAATATGGAAACATATTAGAGTATAACACTAGTCAAATATTGTCTTCTCGGTACGCAATACAGGTAATTACGATAGTGTAAATATCAACATAATTAAATAAAAGGATGTGACATTATTGGAAATATCAATGAATGTATGAATAGATTTTAAAATAGCGTATTTTGCTCATCGAATTTGAATATAAGTCGATATTAATTAATGCGGTGGCGAAAACACAATACTTCTTCCCACAAATACACGATTTTGTTGTTATTAACAAATGAGTATTTGCGACAAAGAAATATTTGTTTCATTCATTATATTATTTGACAATAGTAACCAAATATTAGTAATATTAATCAATTAAGCAGGAACCTTCAATAAAATATGAAATTTTAATTATATTAAAAGAAATTAGCCACATATAATATTGAAAGCCAAATGTACCCCAAAATTGTAAGAACTACAAAGTACATTATGTAAGTTATTAAGACTCTGCTTAAGGCGAAAAAGATACAAATTATTCTCAAAGTTGTGAGACATGTAATTTTTAGTGCTTTACGTAAATAAATTTTGTACGAAAAACTTGAAATATATTTTTGTTATATGGCGTAGAATTGGACAAAAGCCCAAAAAATATCAAAGATCGCTAAGTTTAGACTTTGCCTTTACTATAAAGAGAATAACTTTATCGAAATTTATATTTTTCCAAATTGAGTTGCTAAAAAAATTTCTAATTAAATTTTCAAACGCAAGTGCTGTTCTTAAATTTTTGACTCTTAGAGTGAAATTTCCAAAGTACTTGAAGAACGCTATAAAATTTGGCGTAAGAACATAAGGTAGGCATTACGTGTGTATTCAAATGCTGCATGCTGCTATTGTTACGCACAATGCCACGCATTACAAATGCGTAAAGCGTATTCTTTTGCGTTCTGCTATAAAAACCGGGGTTTTGCTGCACAGAAAATATGAAAATGCGCTTAATGCAGTGGTAAAATTATTATTAATTATTCCAATTATTAAATTCATTGGTATTAAAAAAATCAAAAGAGGCTTTATAGGCTTTATAAACACCAATACAAACGCATGGAAACACACACACACATACACACTGTTGCCAAAGCCACATTTTCAAATGATTAAATAAAAATTGAACAAACACAACTCACAATATTTTTACTGATGAGGATTTTGAAGCATTTAATAAATATAATTTAAATGAATATGTGAATTTAATTGCATAAGTATTGTTTCATATCCTTACATACATATGTATATATTTGTATGCGTGCAAATGTGTATTTATTTTTTGTTAGTGTGGTAAATTAAATTGTCATCGTTGCTGATTATCAGCCAATTTACAAATTACTTTTGCGCTTTAGCGGTTTTTTTGCACGCAAAACAGAAAATATTCAGTGTTACAAAATTATGCATTAGGCACCAATAATACCAATTGCTACTACCGCACTGAGTGTAACAACCACTGTGACTACTCATATTTTTTGTAAACATATGAAACTACAACAGAGCTGACCAAGACTCTTCGCTGCACAGCTATACTAGAACTATAATGGCGACCACAAAATCCGTATTTAAAATTTTGAAAACCCCAATAATACACAGGCACATGCGCACGCACTAACTAATACATAAATAAGTGCATATGCACTTAGCTTTGCATGCAGTACCAGCGGTAGTATTATCAATACAATTTTTAAGACTTTAGGCGCTTTTCGCAAAGCACATCAAATGAAGTACCTTTTTTTTACGCAGTTCCACCACTGCATACTTTCAGGCGAAACGCATTATTTTTTGGTTTAAATTCTCTGGTTAGACAAACACCAATGCATCAACAGCGGCAAAAACACAATCACTTTAGGGAAAACAACAAAAATGAGCGCTAAATAATAATAAGGGTGGCGTGATAATTATGCTGGCACTTAAATAGCAATTAAATAGAATTGAATTGTGTGCATAAAAAAATTTTCGAATATCTAGGAAATTAATATTTCATCCAGTTTTTGTAGTGACGAAATTCGTTTCATAAATTTAAAAATTTACATTTTCTTTGAATAATCTTTTGACTTGAAAGATTTATGCTTTTCGCTTTAGTGGGCGATGCTGCAACCACTTGTTCTATGTAGCCCAGCAGAATATCTTTCATAAAATGCTTTTGTCGTCACGTGCTTTTATCTCAAATTCATTCAACGCAAAGCTTCTGAAATATATCACTCTTGTCTCATTTTTATTTTTCACCCAGGCTCGCCTTTCGTCATTGTCATAAAGTGAGCTTAAACTTTTATGCTAACATTGTTTAAAAAGTTTGCTTCTTTGTCACGCCCACTTGCATAAGCCCACCCGTTGTTCGAGCAAAAAATATGTTAGTAGAATAGAGCTTTATTTTGGAGCTTCGTTATATTCTCTTCATAAACTTTTGTTTCTATGACAGGTACTAAGTCTACATGCCCAAGTCTATCCGTTTGAAGTTCGAAAAACTTCTCTGTCACATTGTAGTTTTATCCCTGGAGTTGTGGTATTTCCCTGGATAAAATTTGTGAAATAATAATAAAAAAGATTTGCTTAAGAGCTACGTCACAAGGTGCCCTTATCTTAGTGGCATTCCAATGAATAAACTTCGTGACATGGCCAAGTCCAAGCAATTTTGGACGAGATAATACTTTTGTCACTTTGTATCCATTTGCAAAAGTTTCTTATATACATTCCGTTGAAAGCTTCTCTGGCTATGATATCTCTAAATTATATATTTTATGAGTAGTGCCACGCCTATTTGTCAAACCCACTCACTTTTGTTCATCACACGCATATACCATTTAGCGAGCCAGCAGCTCGAAATTTGTCGATAAGCACGATTTTGAAAGTTATTTTTTTGACAAATACCCAAAGGCAAAATGGTCATCACAACGCAGAATCATTAAAGCAGCATTAATTTTAAGCTATTAAGCTCATTTTTCATTATCAATCTTCAGAGGAAAATTTTTAAAATATGTACTCAACTATTTTTATAACCATCCTCAACATCATTTATTAATTTATCAACTCATCGGTTTGTACTTTTGGTTTTTAACATCATCAACGAACTGAGTAGCAGTAACGCCTTAATATTCAATCTATAGTATGAGCAAAATTCACAATAGACCCATTAGCACGTATCTTTGTACCTTTCAATTTAAGTTATTAGTATGACCCCTAATTTGAGTATTTAGCGGCTTCACAACAAAAGCTTGCATTTTGCCTATGTATTTGGCGTTATTTTTGCCATTGTTTGAATTTACATTTTTCAGCTTAATCCGACCCACTCATTATTCTCTAGTCTGGCTGTCTGTCTCGTTGCGTAGTTGGCATCAATATGCATTATTTTACACTCATACAAGCAACAATTTTATGCCCCAAACATGCACTGATTCACATACATACGTACGTGCTATACTAATAAACGTATTAAATCTATTATCCCTGCCAATGATTTGAGGTTAAAACAAAAGCGGATTTATTGGTCAAATTAAAAAAAAAAATATGTTCATCATCTCAGCATTCAGCAAAAATATAGCTGATATTTTTTGTGACTTTTGAAATATTTTATAATAAATGTTGATCGATTTATTTTTAATTTTAGTATATTGAATATATCTGAGGATTTTCATAATTTAGTTACATCATTTGATGTTTTAATAGAGCGAGATTTAACGAAAGCTCAGTAATTTACATAACAATTTGCACCAAAAGTTTTATAAATAAACCAATTTCAAACATATTATTGACATCATGATGACAATTATTTTAACGTCGCATTAAATTCTTGTATTTTTTCTAGTACTCAACGGCGAACTTAGCAGAGGCCCATCCGGCCATCCGGTGGTCTTGAATTTTTGACAAATGAATTTTTTTATTTTATTTCGAAATTAAAGTATTTCAAGAATACACTGTTAAGATTTTGTAATGACATTGACGGTATTTTAAGTTCTGCAGCCTTTATAGCAGGTAGCGAACGGTTGGCCAGTCTCATGAATGAAAAAAACTATTCATCCGAATCATCCCAAATTCAAATGTGCTATACAGTACACTGAATATGGGCTATAGCAGGGGCTACCAAAAACTTTTTATTTCAATAACTTCTTAAGAAACTAATGAAAAATAGTTTTTTTTTTATAAACAAATTTGAAGAACGCGCTATTTCGTCAAAATCTTTTTTTTTTTCTTTCTTTTTTGCTGGTTCCGGCTATGGCTGCACTTATATAGATTAATAATTTTCTAACTTTTATGTTTTTCAGATAAGTGACAGGCTTAGACCTCACCCGTCGCCAAGGTACTTTTTTGTGAGGTGGTCATCTTTAGCGACATTTTTTATAACTAAAATTTTTTTTTTGATACATAATTATAAAATTTTTTTGTAACTTTGACTATTGACTATTGTTGGTCGTTATTTTCAACTCCAAACAAAATTTTAAAAATGTCTTAAGTTCACGGGTGCCCTTAACCTCCTTCAATGAACAGTAAATTTCATACAATTCATATCCGATCTTCTTGACTGAGTCCTATATCTGCGACGGCTTTTACTACGATTTTAACTTTGAAAATAATAAAAGTTTGTTGAAATACGTAAAATGATGTCTATTTTACACGATGCTATATTTCTAAAACAAGTCCATGACATATTTGACAAGCTATTAATGCATAGCTTGCTCAATGGTTAAGTACTTTCTAAGACTTCAATCTTTTCTCTGAACTCATTGAAATTATTTGTACGTTAAAGGTGCCATACATCAAAGCAGCTGGGGCAGAATACAAAAAAAACTTCCATTCATTTAGTCATTGTTAACAAATTATAATATTGAAAAGGCATAATAAATATTAGGTATTATTAAATTTTCTGCAAAATTGAGAAATGTTTTGGATCAATCATACATTTGGTAATATTAAGATGTCATATTTTGATTAAAACAATATTATTTTGTCACTTGTTGATAAATTCCAAATCACGAAATTAACAGACAATATATTTATTTGGAAAAGTAATTGTTTAATATGTCGATGATAGGTTCACACCACAAATATTTGTGTCTCTGAGACTCGTGTTTGCAACATACAATTTTCAATTAAATAACAATAAATTTAATTCAATTTACAAATTAACTAACCATAGTCGCTAGAGCAATGCGACGTAAGTACGCACAATATGCTAGAAGGCACACAAATCTCACACACACATTTGTACGCTAACTAATGACACTAATACTAATTAATACAACTTTAAATCGCGCTAATTATATGCATGAGTACATTAACAGCGATTAGCGGTATTTACACGCCAAATATCTAATAATACATAATTTAAGCTCACAACATATAATTATAGCATCCCAGTAGGCAAGGGCAAGAGCTTGCAGGCCTTCTAGCAGGCCTTACCTAGTAAGATTAAGGCCTTGCCACCTCCTTTCAAACTTACTTTCTTTTTATATGAAACGTCCCGATAAAACAGGCCTTCTTTAGCAGGCCTGCTAGAAATACTCTTCAAGAAGGTCTTCCTACATCGCTTGCGTCAAGAGCCCTCCTAAGAGCGCTAACCGTAGAAGGGGTCACAGAAGTACTTTGAAAAAATTAAATCTTAATACGTCGTGAGAGACTCTTAGTTAAATGTTTTTTTTATCTGCGTCAAACCTCCCTTGCGTTGATATTTTCATGTTTATTTTTTTGTGACGTTTTCTTAATTTGTAATTTGACATTGAATACACAACACTCTACCCACTTTAACATAACATGAAACAGAAGATCAGCCTAGCAACATGGACACCGTTCCTTACTTCTAACCATTTATCTACTTTTAATGTCGTATAAGTACAATGCAAAGACAAAAAAGTATTGCCGAATCATAAAACATTGCAGTACATGAAATAAAAAAATACATGAAGTCCTTCTTCTTTGCCTTCTAATATCAGGCCTTATAGCAGTGCTGCTGTGGGAAGGCCTTATAGCACTGCTGCTGTGAGAAAGCCATATAGCACTACTGCTGTGGGAAGGCATAATAGCACGCCTGCTGTGGTAAGGCATAATAGCACGCCTGCTGTGGTAAGGCATAATAGCATTTCATGAGTATACACTCAATGAAGCGCAACTATTCTGCTAATTAAAATTTCACTACTTATAAAATTTACTTATTGTTAATATTAACAAATCATAATAAAAAAACAAATAATAAATGAGTTTTGAGAAGGCCTCTTACAATC
The DNA here is from genome assembly GCA_963680825.1 of Meiosimyza decipiens. NCBI lineage: Eukaryota > Metazoa > Arthropoda > Insecta > Diptera > Lauxaniidae > Meiosimyza > Meiosimyza decipiens. Next base: position 59,657,331 of record OY804261.1, read on the forward strand.
GCAGTAGTGCAAGCATGCCTTCTCCGGGGAAGGCCTTGCTCAATTGCCTGCTGGGATGTATTATTAATTTTGGTGTTGTTTTGTGTTTGCGTTTAGTAACGAAGTGTTTGTCCGAGTTATAGTACGAAAACACAAAATATTTCTAACCCAAGGATAAGAAAAATAATACACTGCTTATCACATGATCATATTATGTGGCACATGAGCATTATTATGTCATCCAGATAGAGAAAAAAAGTCTTAAAAAATAAATATAAAAAACTTATTCGGCACCTTAAATTGCAAATATATAGCTATGAATAATAAGACGACGAATATCACTTTAGACTATGACTAAACAATGAAAGAAAATAGTACTACCACAATGCTCAAAGCTTATCATATCGCCTGGTGGAATAAAATATTTGTAGACTAAAGCCACCAAGTACAGTTTCCTTTCAGTTGAACTCGCTAGCTTAAAATTAAAAAATTTCTGGAACTAAAAAACTTTAAAAACATTTTACCTAAAGTAAAATACTCATGCTAGAAAAAACATTACAGCAACCAGAATTAAACAATAATTTGACACTTTAACACTTAATCCTTACCACAATTAAGCTGCATAAATTTAACTACTAATAAACTTAAATACTTTTAAAAACATTACGTTTTTTTTTCGTAATTCTTCAAAAACAACGCTTAAACTTGATAAATCTTTGTTTTCCTTTTTGACACCCCACAACTCATCATTGCACTCTTTACTCTTTCACTTGTCTATTGCTACTTTTCATTTTGTAAACCCTTCATCGTAAAAACTTTGTACATCTTTGGAAAACAGAAAAGAAAAAGTCTTGCAGTTTTTAATGCATGAATTTAAATTTATAAGCTGCCGCTGTAGTTACTACAAAGTCCCTTCTACTCGTACACCCCATTTTCACAACATTTCTGTTAAACGTTGCATACTTGCAGGCGTTAACTATATAGCACTGACAAGCATCTTTTAATCACTTCAACTAACTTATACTACAGTTAACTGGTTTTTTCATTCTTCATGCTTGATGCCTTATAGCAGCTATTTAATGAAGAATCCTTGGTGTTAAACTTAGTCCTGCATCATTGTTAGAGCAGTTTTTATGTTGCACTTGTCAACTTTTTTTTTCTCTTTTCATGTTCTGGGAAAAACTTTATGTTTATTATTTACCTTAAAATATTTGACATAAAACATATGTGACGTGTCTGATAACTTAAGTTATGCTCAGTGGATAGTAGATATAAGAAAATGTTGTTTAACATACGTTTAGGAAATTAAAACTTCTATTTTTCTATCAAGAAATATACTGGTGGTACTATTATTTGATACTTGTTTTCTGACCTGTTTCCGAACATCCAGAAAAAATTCATGGTTAATAACTTATTTTAACAATTTACTTTCAATTATCAATTCAATAACAGTTTTTTGAAAATTACTTTGGCAGACCATTCCCAATATAGTGTTGACATATAGCACGAAATTGATTTTATGATATATATATAAATTTTTGAATTTTGCTTTTAAAACGTCGCTTGAATTAAAAAGTATTTTGAAAGAATATATTTCTTACAAAAATGCAAAAAATTGCCTTACTTTTTTGGTTACTTTTTAAACCACCTTTTTTAATATAGAATTAACCTTCTTAAAACCTTAATAGATCTAAGGAAAGCATTTTGAAAATATCCGTATCTTCAGACTGTACAAAATGAGTTAAGTCTTATATCTCTGCAATACATATTTTTCTGGCCTTGGCCGAGATAAAACAAACATGAACGATTTAAGGTTGTTAACCTTGCGAGATAGCTTAAAGAGCGTTCAGCACTGGTGACTGAGCTTAGCGATATGCAGAATATGCGTAGAACGCCGTAAGTCTACGATTGATTCCTAAAATAACTGAATCAATTATCACAAAGAAAAAATCTCTCTTGAGTACGATTTCTACTTCTGAACTATCTCTGGATATTAAATATTTGAAAACTATTTATTGAATTTCATTTTTGAAGTTGCATTCATTATAATTTATAAATTTTACTTTTCAGGTTGAAAAATCGAGCGCTTAAATATTTTCAACGTACGTTATTTCTACAAAAATAAGTTTTAAAATAATCAAACTACTTCTGAAAATGTAGCCACCCCTTCGAATAATTATGGGCCCAGAAAAAATCGTTCCTTAACCATCATGGTTTATTTCCAGAACATTTTTTCGGATAATACATCCTATGTAATTTTTTCTTTGGAAAAAAATACTTAAAATCCATAACTAAGGTTTAATCGTATAAAGTTTTGGAGCATTTTTTATTTTAAATATACTGGCCAAAATTTTACATATTTAATTTTTTCGATTTCTTAAGTTAACTTAAGCTGTTTTGGCACCGACATTTAAATGACAGAAATCACCTTTAGTTTCTGAAAAACATCATCATAAGACATATGGCAATTAATTGAAAGATGATTTACTTATGGCAATTAAAACAATCTTAAAGTTATTGCAATCATAATGTATTGACTTAATTTTTCAAATTTCTTAAAAACATTATCCTTTTACCTTTCATCTAAGCTGTTCTGATACATTCTTCATCTATGTAGCTGATATTTTGCTTTTTGTTGCTTTCTTTCCACAACAAAATATCTTCCTTTAGATAATGATATTTCAAAAAATACCCTTTAGCAAAACTAGTTGCTCCTTAAGGAGAAAAAAAGGACATTCTTTACTGCTTAAACTCATGGTATTAAGAAAAGAATTTAAATTGTCTCAACTTATTTGCGTAATAAATATTACTACTATGCATGAAATTTGGCTCAAATCCCCATTTCAAAAATTTTCAACAACAACAATAACAACAAAAACAATAATGCTAAATGTTGAGTTGGGACTATCATCAGGTGAACTTATGACTCACATGAGTAATGGAGAAAAACAAAAAAGCGCCTGAGAAGATGACAGCAAGAGAAAATAACTATGCCAGTCAGCAGCAAAAGTATAGAAAAATTAATGGTAAAGCTTGTGAAAATGCAAGAAAACTCTTAACTTAATTCCACAATAGCAGTAGAGATTTTCTTAGCTTGTTTTAAGCTTACTTATGTATGTCCAGCATAACCAAGGAATTGTTGATACACACCGACGAACGTACTAATGCAGGCCTTAGGGTGCATTCATTTATGTAAATATTGCAAAGGTTATGAAATTTGTCATTAACTTGTTCCGTTGTATTAACTCAAATCTAATTTATTGCAACTGTAGTAAAACTTTGCTTAAAAATTTCCTTTCAAATTGGATCCACCCTTATCTACTTGAACATTGCTAATAGCACTAAAGACATACATACATAGCAGAAAACACAACAATAGAAACAAAAATAACAAACAATCTTAAATCGTAGTGGTATTAGTTGTGGCGCACATGGTAGCCTAAGAAGTTGTTGTTGAGAGATACAGGATTTGTGTTTTTTTTTATGATTCGAAAAAAGAAAATGTAAAGCACTCAAAGGATTGTTACTGCTCATCTATTGTTGGTCAGCAAAATTATCAGCAAGAACAACAAGTTGAAGAGACAAAGGAGCAATAATTGACTTTTTGTTGAACAGGTTAAAAACTTGGACCTTACGCTTCAATGATCTAAAATTCATTTTTGGATTGGGTCAAGCAAATATTTTTCCAAAGTTCGTCGTTTTAAGTCAAAGAAGCTTACAATTTTTTAAGCGCAGTTTGTTCCACGTTTTTAAGTTTTTTATTTTTTTGTTAATTTCATTTTAGCAATACACGGTGGGTTGTCAAGCATTTAAGTAACACGTAGAGTTGTATTCTGGAAGGTGTTCTGAAACAAAGTTTAAAAGACGCAAAATTTATGCTGCACTTGAATTAAACGCGGAAAATTTCACATGCGCAATAGTTTAATTTAATAAATTCAAAAACAACCACTTCCCAAATTTTCTGCTTACAAGATTTTGTTTCGGAATACAATCTTTATATTTCGTGTATAAATAGCTACGGCGCATTAGTTAAGTAATTTATTTTATGGAATATAAAAGATCCACATCAAAAACATCGTAAAATTCTTTAAAAAAATCAAGAATCATAAATTTCAATAACATTTTATGTTTTATAAATCACGAACCTCGAGTTTCATGAGTATTAATGTTAGAAATTATAGTTGAAGTATATTGCTAGAAATATATGTATACGATCTTTCCAAGGTCACAGTATAGATCCTTCAAAGGAATCAACAAAATGGCATTTGAAAGATTCTATAGAAAATTATGAAAGTTATAGCATTGCTAGCCTTCCGTCTCTTAAAAAGAATAACTTTTAGCCCAATTTGTTTTCCACATAAAAGTATTTGGGAAATTTAGTGATTTTGTTTTAACAGCTGGATCATTGCAAAAAATAATTTCATCTCAATTTTGTATATCAGTTCCCAAGCAGCTGTGATAGGAGCCGATGAAAACTGTATAGGATTTTGAAAAATTAAGAAATGATTTTTGAAATCTTTTTTGTCAGTTTTAAAATTCACAAGAATTTATAATATCCATTGACTTTTTCGGTAAATTGAAGCAAATAAACTGTATATGGGTATATCGTGCCTATGTTGCTCTTGCCTTTCTGATTTTTTTTATTTTTTTAAATTGATTTTTGCTTTTAGTACTGGATGAGGCTAGCCTACAAGGTTTTATCCTAGTTTTTTTTTTTGTCAAGCTATTCAAATGATTTAAGTTTTGGGAAAACCAGCTCAATTTTTTTTTAAATGATTCGCGAATAATCGGCAAAATTACCTTTTTTTTTGTTACAAAACTTTCGATTTTAAACATGCTTTTCATAAAAAATATTGAAGAAAAATTTTTGAAAACTATATTACTATGAGTTTTATAAGATTCGAAAAAACCGTTTTGTGCATAAAATAAACTCCTCAAAATATTCTCCTTTGAAAGTTTCCTAGGAGTAAGCTGCTTTTTTACATATGCGGAGGTTAATAACAAAGGCGGTCGGTCATATGCAATTACGCTCGTTTTGAATAAAAGATGATTATCTGGTGAGGTCTGCCTTTGTTGTCACTCTTCTTATATATATTATAAAATCATCATGTAAATTTGAAAAAATGTGCAAACTTTAATAGAAAGTTTGATTGTTATTTTGGGTATTGGAATTAAAGTTTTTTGTAAAATCTAAAACTTAAAAGAAAACTAATTGCATCACTCAAACATCTATGAAATATACTTTTTCTAACAATATGCTATATTCTAAGCAAAACTGTGTTTTTATTCATTTTGTATCATAAGTGAGAGCGCTTAGTTGACAAGCTGCAATACAATACTTCCTGGGAAATGTAACTTACTATTACTAATGAGTTATCTGTTTCATGTACATACATAAATAGTTTAATTATAACTTTTTTTACAAAGTGACAACGCTTTAACCAAGGTAACTAACCCTGCGTCAGCAATACAAATAAGCTGCTTTAAACTATTTGCTATTAATTAGGTTCATTTTGAAACTCATGATATGTATGTATACATACATAGGTATGTATGCACATATGTATTTATTTTGCAGGCTTATATCTATCATTATAGCTACAATTTTTTACACTTTGTTTTCTATAGATTAAAATATTTACCCTCATTTATTTTTTTAAAATTTTTAAAGCTTATTATTAATAGTTCTTAAGAATTCGTCACCTATAGTACTATATATGGTAGTGTTTGACAATACTACGAATAATCCCAGTAGACAAGAGCTGTTGTAAAAACGATATGAGAAGACCTTTCTTGAGAAATGCTGCAGTAAAAGAAAAATAGTTTTGTTTTTAGTGGTTGCAACATTGCTTCAAATATTTGTACTTGTGTGTGGGACCTCATTTCAGTTCCAAATTCGCTTAAGCTATAAATTATTATAAAAATTAGAAAAAGGTCCTGTAACATTTAGTTTATGTCCTTCTTGTCATGATGATTCTATAGCAGGTGTAAAATTTTTGAAATAAGGCGGCGGCGTCTATGCAAGCGGACTAGCTCAGTTGCCCACTGGGAAAGTTAATGATAATTATATGTGTAGTTATGTATGCATGCAGTCATGATGTAAGTTAAATATTTACAATTAATTGTAGTTAGGAGTAGTCAGCTACCCTTAAAAATTATGATTTAGTTAAAAGAAATATTGGATATTTAGCAAAACTGAGTCATATGATTTTGAGCACGTCGGTCAAACGAAGGACGTAAATGACATGGTCAAATATTTTGGTATAAAATTTTCATCTAACGACAATTTTCTAAAACTGAGATCAAAAATTTTTTTTGAAACCATCCAAGAACTTTTTCCGTAGTTAATAAAAGTTACTTAAATTTGAAAACTGTACAACTAAGTCAAGGTATAATATGATAATGGTATTTACAGTAAAAAAGTTGTCGGAGCTTATTGACATTGAGTCTTAATAATCTGATAGAGCTTTCAAAGGATACTGATGATTTCCAAACCACACAGAATGATAAATGATAGTGATCTTTTTTCAATGTAAGCTACCTGAAGCCCTTACTTTTCTTATTGAATTTTTCTGCGTTAACCTATCAGGGATCATAGCTTAGTAAGAGAAATAATTCCGAAGCACTTGAATTGATTAAAAAGCGAAAGTATTTGCCAGCTTTAGAAGCCACATCATAACAGAGAAGGAATGTTGTTGTCTTTTTTACCTCAATTATGAGTTATCTCTTAGATCTGTTGAAGTAATTGGACCCACAATGTGCACATCAGTCGAACTATTGCTGTTACTAGTGAGCAGAGAAATTTAAATATAAATTTCAATAATTTTAAATTGATTTGAGAGACAAATAAGACTCTAATAATTTTAACATATGGGTGTGCAATTAATAATTGCAAATTAGTATATCTTTCAGAAACTTGATGCTTTCATTATAATTCATTTAAAGAAACATACACCTATTTTCAATATGTACTAGACACTTGTATTGTAAAAATCTTTTGCTATTCATAGTCTTTAATACCATAAGACTTTGTTTTAAATCAACTAACGAATCCCACACCTGCTTTAACCCCTTCCACCCACCAGTCATTCAGTCAGTCAGTTAGTACGAAGACAACAATTCTTCATTATTAGCTTAAGGGTATTAACACAAACTAACCATACAGCCAGCCACCCACTTTGACAAACAGACACAAATAAAATCCAACAGACAAATGGACACACAAGCCAAGAGACTAAAGACATTTGTGTTCCTAATCACAGAAAAAATGTTACAAAAGAAACAGAAATCATAACGAGATATACGAACGAATATGACTACTACCTGGCCCATACTGCAACTACTTATGATAAAACCTACAGCGGAATTTAACATTTAAACCAATCATTTGTGTAGTAAGCGACTTAAATTGCAATGACAACAACAATAAGTAGCAGAGTTTTTCAAAATCAGGTAGAAAAATATGCATTCGATTTGCGACATACCACATACACTGGGTATTTAAGTTTGTTAGTTGACTGGTTGGCTGGTATAGGCTGCAAAATATATAATCCAATAAGAATACTATTAATAATGGGTATAAAGAACTCAATGTGAGAGAGAAGGGATTTAAACGGTAAAGGCAATTTTTTCTTATAAGAGTTTTCATTTGTTGTATAAGTTTTCTTTTGTAGAGTACATTTTTCAAATCCCAATTTAATGCAGTTTTGTTGCCAAAATAAATATGCCATAAATGTTAAAGCAAACAAGTCTACAAAAACAAAAGCCAATCAGCTTCAGTTACTATGCCACAAAATTACATGTTGATGTACTAAACTAATCCTTATAACAAGGATATATGTGAGAAGAGACAAACATGTTGTTGCAGCCAAATGAGGAGCAACAATTATTACGATCATTGGCAAGTGCTTTCGAATAGAAAACTCGAAGGACATCATGTTGAAAGTATGCTATAGAGCAATGAGAATGCTGGAGGAACACATGTGACAAAGCAAACCAAATTACCAAATAAATGTAACCAAAATCATAGTGTACGTAGTCCATGAAGCGTAGAATTAGAGATGTGAACTGTTGGTTGAAGTAGTAGCTGTAAAACTAAAAGACTATGAGTAGTAGTTTCTTGGAATGCCTAGTTGATAAAATAGCTCATAAGCATGAGTATGTACCACCGTTTGCAATATATATGTATGTATATGTAAGCATAGCATGGATGCATACGTAACAAAGACAAGATTGAGTAAGAAATCCAAAGCCAAAAACCTAAATCTGCGTAAAGTTCATGGTAAAATGATTTCGTAAAAAGGGGTGGCAATGTTTTCTGCTATGAAGCAAAGAGAGATTAAAATTGTGTTGCCACAAAAGAGGTTGATATACTATATACATATGTATTATTTTGATAGGGTGTGGAAAACGACGCAAATGGACAAAATTTTTAGTTCTTTTAACTGCCATAATGCAATTTGCCAAACGATATTTAATTCTAATAATTGGCGGTGCCACGCCTTTAAGAGGAAAATACGTTTCCATTTGGTAATAAGATAAATTGAAACCTAAAAATCGTTTTGAGGTTTATATTTTTTTAGAGGGCGTGGCACCGCCCCTAGAAGGAAAAAAACACTGTCATTGATCGGCCACTAGCCCGATTGTGATGAAACTTACTAAGCTTTAATTCCTCATTAAAAATATTTATTTTTGATGGGCAGTACCAGGTGCCTTGCTAAACAAATAAACCGATTTTGAAGAAATTCAGTACGTAGCTGCATTGAACTAAATATATTGATTTTAATGGGCAGTGCCACGCCCCAAATCAGAAAATATTTTTTCGTAGCCACATTAATGGAACAATTTTGACGAAATTCGGTATAGAGATAGATTGCACGCTAAGGAAGCGATAGTGAATAGAGCAATATTATTAGGTGCGCAACTAAGTTCTCGCTGTTTGTCAATAGATGGCGCTAGCGGTAAGAGCTGGTCGATTTGGTTCTTATCGAAACCTTATGAATCTAGCCTAAGCATATGGTAAAGAAACCGATTTGACTCTTTTTAGATTTTGTGTTTTCATAGTCTGTTTGTGGTTGCTCGAAAATTTTATGCCAAATAATCGTCATTTGCGGAAGGTGTTGATTTTCTTCTTTCAATTGAAGAAAACGGCGGTTGACGCGTATCGAGAGCTCTAAAAAGTTTACGGAGATAGTGTTCTGAGCAAAACAATGTGCCGAGATTGATTTCGTCGCTTTAAAGACCATGATTCCGACATCGACGACCGACCACGTGAAGGAAGGCCAAAAACCTTCAATGATACGGAATTGAAGACATTGCTCGATGAGGATTCCGCACAAACGCAAGAAGAGCTTGCTTCAGTATTGGGAATTACCCGACAAGCCATTTCCAAGCGTTTGCTTGCGTTGGGGATGATTCAAAAGCAGGGAACTTTTGTTCCTTACAATTTGAAACCACGAGATGTAGAGGCCTCACGTTGCTAAGCCAGTGAAAACATACTTGGAAACTCTCAAATGGGAAGTTCTACCCCACCCGCCGTATTCCCCAGATATTGCCCCGTCAGACTACTACTTGTTCCGTTCAATGGCACATGGTCTGGCTGATCAGCAGCTCAACTCCTATGAAGACCTCAAAAAATTGCTTGATTCGTGGATAGCCTTAAGAGGCGAACACTTCTACCGTGATAGCATTCGTGCTCTACCTGAAAGATGGGGAAAAGTGCCAATGGGCAATACTTTGATTGATCCATCTGTAACTACTTTTTGACATTAAAGTTGCATTTTCGAACAAAAAACAGCGAGAACTTAGTTGCGCACCTGATATAATATGATTTTTATTTTTGAGAGCGATAACATTTAAACAGGTAAAACGATGCTAAGCTCTCTTGTATTGTCGCTATAATGGTTGAGTTTCAGCCAGACTAACGTAGAGGCGAACTCTAGGTTAAACCAAAACGCCTATAACGTAAAAAATACGATAAAATTAGCAAAAATATAACTTCGAAAATCCTAAAACATAAAACCTCAACAATATTTTTTCAATAAATTAGTGTAGTGAGGTGAAATGAGATGAAGTCCGGCCTTCTAACTTCCAGCGTAATTTTTTTCTAATAAAGTGAATGAAAGTTATCTAATCTAGTGAAGAATATGACTTCTAGAGATGATAATTTCTTAAATAGCTCTTTCCTAACTAACACCTTCTTTAATGTAAATATTTGTCTGATAGTGTTATTTTGTAAGACAGGATTTCAGCAATGAATTGACAAGCATGCAAATACGTGAATATATCTTCAAATAGCTGAAAGCTGCCTAAAAAACGAGAATGGGATGAAAGAAAAACAGCAGTAGCAGCAAAAGGATTAAAATAATATATTAAGGATTAAAAAAGCATTGTTTGTACCAAAACCTACACACATACACAAATTCAAACAGTTGTGTGTGAATGCTTGGGGTTGATTTTACTTTAGCTTGGAAAGCATTAAGAAAACGACTTTAAGAAATGCCAGCGCACAAAAAGGATTAAATTATGAAAGGCAACCAGAACAGTCAACCATTCTGTACAAATTATGAACATAAAATGATATGAATTACCGATGCTTAAAATGTTTTATTTAAATGCAGTCAATGACTGCAATAGCGGCACAAAAAGTTCAAGCATCCTTTAAACCACTCAAAGGCAAATCAATAATCAACAAAAATGTATGAAAACAACCCAACTAAATCTTATATAAAAATCACTTCAAAATGCATATTTGACATTGAATTTACATATCTACATTGTGCACGTACGAGTTTGTGAAAAGAACAATGTAGCCCTTGAAATGATTTTACACAGGATTAAAGCTGCAGGATTTTACGCTTTTGTGTACACTCTGTATATGAAGGTAATAGGGGTACTATTTTCCTTCTTATTTTTGCTAAGTTAGAACAAATAATGATTTGCTTTCTTTCTTTGTTGTGGCGGTATGCATACTGTACTTATTCCATATAAGCGATTTGTAAGCGAAAGTGTAAATTTTAATAGGAAAAAAAAAATATTACTTTAAACAAAACTGAAAATTTTTTCGATTTGCGAAGCTGATTAGTTTAATTTATTAAGAAAAATTACCTTGAGCTGAAACTTATCTTCCCAAAGGAAGGCGCTGCGGCAAGCGCTCACGCCGTTGAACGCATGGCGGCACTGATATCTTCTTTCCCCAAATGCACCGGAGTTCGACAACCATATTTAATACAATAGACAGGTAAGCTGATAGAAGCTTTTTTCATAAGCCCAAATCACATTTTACCATAAGCGGAAACCCAAGCTTCATATTAACTCGACCAAGAGCTGGTATACTTTTGTGAAGAGATTCTTGAAAAAAGAAAAAAGTTTTCTTCTACTACATCTGCTTACTGATTTAAAACCTGAAATCCAGTTCGAGGTTAGTTCGCAAGATATGAACGTTAAAGAGGTCGAACAAATTTAAAATAGTTAAATTATGCCTAATTTTAAAATTTTCAATAATAACATCATAATGCAAACTGATATATAGAGTGTCTTGAATGTAACTTTTATTGAAACTTTTAATTAACGAAGCTAGGCCAAATCCAGAAGCTGAATATATCAATTTACTCGAAGAAATATTTTTGTGCGAAAAATTCCCTTTATATTAGCAGTTTAAGATGGGTCATATGACTCATATCTATCCTTCGGAAATCTATCAAGAAAGAAATAGATGTGTTTTCATCTCCTCTAGTACTTAAAACTCAACAATTTTTTCTTTTATTTTAGGCAAAAGATTTGAGCAAAATCTTTTTTAAAATAGTGGCCAAGTAGGATAAAAATGCCGTATAGTAAAGAATAAGAATCCTTATCAAAAAGGCTTTCGTATAACGCCCATAGTAACAAAAATTGCAAGGTGAACCCATTATATAATTCAAGTGAGCAGCATGCTGAAACCGAAATCGGTTTTTCCAACCTGTGCCTTTAAAAATAGCTCGTTTTGCTAAGGTCTCGTCGGTATATACATTAATTCAATTCCTGGAAGTATTTTTTAGCTGACTCGCTTTTATAATTCGATTGTCACGTGAACCTGGAAGTATTTTTTAGCTGACTCGCTTTTATAATTCGATTGTCACGTGAACCTAATTACCTTACAAATAAAGCCCAATTCGATATCGGCTTACTATGGCCATTATTTGTTCTGTGGAAAGCAGAATTTGACAATTAATAGGTATGTAAAAAATATTTCACCATCAGATATGTCTTTAATTAACACTTATACATGTAACTAAGGACTGTCCCAGAAAAAACTTGCGCTTTTTATATTTTGTATTATACTCTAACTGGTAATCTTATAGGTCTAAAAAGACACAATATTTGTCATATATAAAGTGACGTTTAATATGATGTATAACACTTGAAGATAGCACTTTTAACGACAAAGATATCTAACAAGCAACAAAAAGTCCGCAAACTGATTTTGTCCACATACCTGCAAAATCCAGAGTTAAAATATTCAGCTATAGCAAAAATAGTTGGTGCATCAGAAAGAAGTGTCTTTACGGATATTTTTAAATATACGAAGAGTCTACCTGTTTCCTGGAAAAAAGGTCAGGCAAAAAACCAAAATTTTCTAATACAAAGGTAGCGGCGAAGGTGAAGGGCCTTTTTAAGTAGAATCCCAACACCTCAGTGCGAGATATGGCGGCTAGAGCAGATACATCAAAATCTACTGTACAAAGAATAACGGAGAAAAATAAGCAAAAGACATATAGACTTCAAAAAGTACCGTACAGACTGTTCTGATGAAAAGCAGTTGATGGCTCAGATGCGAGCCCGAAAAGAATGTGAAAGGTACCTGACTACATTTGATTGCTGTGTTATGGACGATGAAACTTACGTTAAAGCAGGTTTTAAAGCAGATACCTGGGCACGAATATTATGCATCATCAAAAAAGGGGCATGTGTCTAGTATATTTAAAGATAAAAAAAAATTCGAAATTTCCGAAGCAATATATGGTTTTGCAGGCCATATGCACCCGTGGTCTCAGAAGCAGATTTTTTGTTACGCAAGGCACAATCAATTCCAAAGTTTATATAGACGAGTACCTCGAAAAACGTCTTCTACCATTTATTGGTGCACATGAGGGTACCGTGATGTTCTGGCAAGATTTAGCAACCTCTTATTACTCTTAAGCTACGATGGAATGGTATGCAAGTAAAAAGATCAATATAGCAATCCGCCCAACTGCCCAGAGCTTCGCCCAACTGAAAGATATTGGGCTCTAATGAAATGAGATTTTCGAAGGAGTGGTAAGACTGCAAAAAATCCACAAGACTTCAGACTTAAGTGGAAAAAATCGTACCATACTGTCAATGAAACGACTGGACAAAATTTAATGAAGAGCCTTACGAAAAAAGTAAAAAATTTTTATAAGAACAAAAAATTGTTACTTAGTTTTTAGCTATTTATATTGTGAACTCTAGCCATTATTAATAAAAAACGAAAAAAGAACAAAAAAATTACTGGGTAATTTTTCATAACTAAAAAATAAAGCGCAAGTTTTTTCTGGGACAGTCCTTATATTAATATATCTATATGGAGTATGTGGTTTGTTGAAAAAGTACGATAAGCTAAAAAAGTAAGTATGCAACCAAATACCTTAAAATATAAGACACTTACTATGTCCTTTAATAATTACCTTCTAAATTGTTAATGGTCCCAAACAAAGAATAACTCTTTAAAGATCAATGGAGTTGAGAGCTTAAACCATAGGTTAATTACTCGATGAATTACTCGATAGTTTACACAACTTACTGTGTCTTTGCCATATTCATTGTCGACTAATTTTTTCTTAAAAAGCTTGCAATACTTGCAATTTTTATTGTAATTGAATTCAGAATGCTAGTTAAAAGTTACATAGTATTTCAGTTTTTATTTCCTTTGCTAATTTTTATATTTCACAAATTCAAGCTGCAAAAAACACAAACACTTTAAATTTAGAGAAATCTTAATAAATTTTAAGCAAATGCTCTCGAGTTCATTGCATTTTCTGTCGTTGAATTGTAATATAATCCCTTTCGTGTTCACGAAAACTTGAATGTGCTTAACTTTAAAAATCTACACAGACAATGCGTTGACGCAAAATGTGAAATCTTAAAATCTCTTAAAAAATTCGCTTAATCCCTGTGCAAAAATATAATTCCTCTTGAGAAAATCCCTCTTTAAATTAATCTTCTTGATAACACCCGTTCCATTTACGTTCTGCCCTTTCAATCGAACAACTCATTCATATTGTTCTGACTCCTTCAATTCATTTGTTTGCGCTAAGGTTCATTCCTCTGCTGAAAAGGTTGTATTGCAGCATAAATACACTCTTGCGTTCGTCTTGAGGATCAAATTTCATCCCCAATACACGTAGAAACAGCAGAGCGCTTTGGCTGGCTGAATGGATGGATTGTATAGCAGCTATTTATGTTAAATCCAAAACCGAACTTGACTTCAGAACAACGACGACGACGACGACAATTCGTTGATTCGTTAGCGACCGAATGTACAATCGAATACCGTAGACCGCATATCAAATGCGTACAAGTAACCAGAGTTCCCTCACAAGCGTGCACAGATTATATTTTAACCCATTTTGACTTATTACATTATATTGAAATCATATTAAATTGTCGTGAATGGTTACAGAATGAAGAAAATTTTCATTTGACCATAGCTTACAACGGAGTGTGCGAGGTTCCAAAATAGGTAGCTGCTAAATAAACTGTCATTTTGCGTACTTCTAGTGTCAAAGTTATTCAGCATAGTCAGGCAAATCATCATGGAACTTTTAACAGCAGAGCAATGCTTGAAAATTGTCAAAATTTTTTAAATTCACTAAAATATCAACTTTAAATTCAGACAAAATTTGTTTCCGAGTCCAGACTATCTCTCAACTTATTGGGACATTTATGACCTATTATTCTTCGGAAACTTTGGACATTTTGCCAACGAGTTTGAATAAAAAATGTTTCATTAAAATGTTCATTAAATAAATAAACATTACACAAGAACCTAAGCTACTAATTGAAAGAATAATGCAAACATTGGGTATAAAACGGGTTAAAGAACAATTGACAACACAATACAAAAAGAAAATTTGCAGTTCATTGGTGGCGGATTAAGCGACATTGAAAGCCGCTGCGACGGATCGATTTAAAATATAAAGATGAACACGCTGAAGAAGAAGCTGAATGCAAGAAATCAAGCAAAAGAATAAGAGAAGCACATAAGCACAACGTAAACGGGCTAAAAAAAATAAAGGGAAGTTGTGTAGCAGTGGTATGGTGAGGGTTGGTTAGGCAAAATATTCATAAGTATTATTAACTTATACTTAAGTTGTGTGCTGCGCTCTTGTAGTTACTGATGACAACAACAACAACAACAACAACAAATACAACGACAATTCAAATGAATATTCAAATGATTATGAACCAAACTGAAATCTCAACTTAGCTCACAACTGAATTGGTGGAACGTCTTCAAGCGGATTATATTAATCAATGTTGGTGCTTACGGAAAGCAACAGTGGCAGCAACAGCAGTAACAACTGCGATTTATACCGACATGCCATTTCCTTAAGATTTCCTTTTAATTCTCTTTCCAAGTTTTAGTCGTCTACATTGCTATTGCCACAACAGCCGATTGCTTACTTTTACTTTTAGGAAGCGAACAGAGTTTATATACCAACAATAAATGCAAAAGTCAATACAGTGTGGTCCGTGAGAAATGTTACTTTTACAGAAACACACTGTAATCTTATTGCAATATAGCTCCACATTTAAGGCGTTTTTATGGATATGGATCAAAAATTAGCAACGAAAAATTTCACAACAAATTCTTCTGCCAAAAATTTTGAATCGATTTACATAACATTTTTTTGTACAATATTACCATTTTGCTTTTTGGGTAATTTTTCCTATAGTCTTAGACTTAAATTTATTTACAATTCTAGGTGATTCTCAATGAACATATTATATTTCAGTTCTAATTTTCAAATATTTTATTTTTTTGTGTTGCAAACAATTTATCTTGTACTCCCTTTAAAAGATAAACATTTCGTATTGCCGATTTTTACATTTCTTGTGTAATTTGCGTTTCTTTTTTGACTGATTTATCATTCTTTGAACGATTTCGCTTAAAGAATTTATTCGTATACCTTTGAGTCCATTCCTAAAACTGTTTGATAACTATTTAAACCTTTTTTCGTTCTTTTATCACTATACTTTCAAGGCTATCTAACCAAAAACAAATGTTTCACAAATTTAAACATCGAATTACAAAAATTTTTTTTTTCGGAATATTTAAGTTATACTCATATCATGTGAAATTTATGTCACTCTGTTCGCAGCCTTACACGGCATAACCTGTCAATGCTATTTGCTTGACACGCTACACCTTCTCGATTACTCGCTTGTTAACTTAACAGCAGCAGCACCATGTCGTTGACGTCTCGTCATCGTATGCTTAACCACCCAAGCGGGATTTATTTGTTGCTTTAAAGTTGAGAACTCGAAAAATGCTAGTTGACAGTCAACAAGCCAGCCACAGAGCGCTACTTCAAAAGCATTATGATCTTTGTTTATATTAACTAGAAAAGTTTTGGCAAAATAAATTAAGTGTTAATATTATACAGACAAAAACTAATTTCTAAATAAATGAAAAAACGACCAAAATTTTTAGAAAAAATCTACTTTTGATTTGGCTGAATTTTCTTTGAAAAGTAGCGCACAACTTTAAGTTAATTATCATGAAATTTTTGGTCTACTTTTGGAAAACCAAGCTCAAGTTTCATTGATTTTCTTGTAACCAATTTTCTTATTTCCAGGAGATAGTAATCCAATTGAAATGAGAAACTATTCAAGAAAATTATTGGGGAACACCCTAATATCTAAAAAACATATATTACATTTAAAGAGAACAACCAAATAAGAAGAATTAGTTATATTAAGCACAAAAAGTCTGCAGCAAGATTGTAGCTTCCATACTTTAATATTGTTGTTAACAGACCTCTATCTACGGAAAAGTTCCTCTGAATAGATTGTGCCCTTAACCCTCCTGTGCGCAATGACGAGTTAACTCGTCATAACGTAACTGGTCGAAAATGCGCCATAACGAGTTAACTCGTCATGACATTTTCTTTAATAACTTTTGATATAATAATTTCAATGACATCCTACACCGCGCAAATTAAAGCTTAAGAATACAGCTTTTCACTACAACAGTTTCCAAGTTTTAATATCTCATATTTCCTTTATAATTTTTAGTTGGAAAAAGAGGAAAATTCTTGAAAATTTCATAGCATTGATTGTATTGAAAAACTTTTTAAAAAGTAATTAAAAAATGCTCAAATCAGTTTGAAAACTCTTACTCGGGGGTTTTTGGGGTCGCTGATTACGAATCTATCTTCAGAATTTAAAATTTCTTCAGAGTTTTCAAACTGGTTTGAGCCTTTTTTTGAAAAGTCACGTGTACACGGCCGCCATTTTGAATCCGCCATATTGAATTTTGAAATTCTGATAACATATTCGTAATCAGCGACCCCGAAAACATTACAATGTACTATGACTAGAATGAAATAACGTTATAAAAAATAAGTGCATTTTTAAGTAGCTAAGGTCGCCAAGTCCCGTACACAGGCGGGTTAACCACATGCAAGAATGGTCCATTATTAATGAAGTAATTTAAGCTTAAATACCATGTATCGTGGATAAAAAATGATGTTTTACGATATATTGCTATACTAAATATCTGCTAAATGAAGTCTTAAGATTATCTACAATCACTGTGGTTGAATATAGCTCCCCAGCAATTGTAGGGTATAAAACTACCTCCAAAGAAATGTGCGCAAATACTGTGAAATCGATGAATGCGAGTGAGAATTATAATTCGCCTGCTAAGCAGGAAGGTTTTAACGGAATTTGAGCTCAAAAATGTAGGTTGAAAAGCCATAGCAAAAAAAAAATTTAAGAAAAAGCAACACAGAAAGTATTAATATTAATAAAGTGCAGGATTAAGGTTACACTTAATGACATCAAAGTAAAAAGCTTTGTTTACTGGCTACTGAGAGGTTTTTGCACTTGGTTATTAAAGTAAAAGTTAGAAATTAAAGATATGAAATACATCACAATGGAAATACTAAGCAATTTTTTCAGATAGACAATGAACATTGTAATCGAGTTTTCTAGTTTCCCAAAGAAATGATCAAATGTAAAGGTGGAAAGTTACATTGCACGAATTGCGAGTGACGCAACATTTTTTTGATTTAAACTATTCTATCAGCACTTAATAAAATTAAGACACCGCATAATCCACCACATTCAGCAGTTAAAAATAAAATCCAAACCACACACGACATAAGTCCCAATAAAGTCTATTTGTCCCCTCGCTGCCACCACCACCCACAATATATCCAACCTAACCTAATCCATTTTAATTCTTCCTTGCAGCAGTGCTGCCAATCATTACTTAAAAATCAAAAAAAAAACAAATCACTGAAATAAAACTAAGAAAATGTAGCATAAAAAGAATCCAATAAATAAAAATAAAAGCAGTCCGCAAATGCTACACAATCCGCAACTCAACTTAAAATCTTAACATTTAACCATGCGTATTATGTGGCAACACTGGCTAATTGCCGTCTTGCATTAATTTGTGCCATTCTTGCGCTGCTGCTTTAGCTTAAATGGGTAACTTTTTTTTTTTCTCTCTACAATTCTTGGCCGTTTCGCGTTAGTGATGTTGCAAATTATGCTGCGATTATTCGTTATGCGAATACTTGCGAAAAGTATCGTTTTTATAATACATTTCTGTTACTTGGATATTGTCGATCTTGTAGTAATGGCTGACTATAAAAGAGGAAATTCCATTTTTGCCAATTCTGTTGTGTACCTTAGAGAAAATTTTTGTTGTGAAATGCAAGTATTCGAAGAAATATTAAATTTTTAAGTAACTTATGTTCCCCGCCGTACTTTGAATTCACAAGAACCCTTGATTGAACTATGCCACATAAAAATTTGTATTCAAGGATTTTTTTGGATAAAACACTTATAAATTCAAAATGTTGGTTTCAAAATCGCTGCCTATGATTAATGAAAAGAAATTGCAAAATTTGAAGATTTTTTTTATACATAAAAAATAATTGCGAAACCATAGTTGATATTACGTGTTTTTTTCATTTTTGGTGCATGATCTCAAAATTCGTACCATAATTAGAGCATACAGAGTCGGTGAAAAGGCACAATTTAATCTTTATTGATGTGATCCAATATCTTAATGGTTTAAGTAATTCAATAAAATTTATATTGCAAAACGTTTAAATCGTACAATTTTGCTTCAATAAAGATTTTATAATTTTTATATGGGTCATTCCATCTATAATGGGCCTATCATTACCCTCATGTTTTCTAAATAGACTGAAACTTTTTTCAGTGATTGGTCTATCATGTAGAAGATATAAAAAAATTCGATAAAATTTTTTCGACCAATATTATTGCTTAAAAAGAAGTTTTAAATTGTGTTAAAAAAAAATAGTAAGTAAAACAAGAAAATTCATTGATGAATATAAACAAACCAACATAATCCAGATTGGCTTTTATATTATTTGTAGGTAGTTGTGTACTAGTAGATGACAAAAAAACTGCAAATCTGAATAAATGAAGGCCTGAACGGTTTCTATGTGGTAAAAACTAAAAAAAAAGACTTTCCAAGTAAACATCAATTTCCCAAATACTCCATCATCGATTTCAGATTTTTAAGGCTAAAAATTTTCAGAACATACTGAAGTACCATCCCTGAAAAGTTTATCTATGTTTTTTTACCCTATTTGGTTTTACAACCATTTAAAGCGAAGATTTATGATTTGCAATGTAAATTGAAACATTGAGAATGAGAGCGAGAGAATAAAATTTGAATTGATTTCCACCTTTTTAGGCTCAAAATTTTCAGAACATTCAGGAGTACCATCTCTGAAAATTTCATTTATTTTTATTTAACTTATTTCATTTTACAGGCATTGTAGCTTAAAAAAGCTGAAATCAATTCAAATTTTATTCACTCGCTTTCATTCTCAATGTTTCAATTTACATTGCCAATCATAAATCTTAACTTTAAATGCTTGTAAAATGAAATAGGGTGAAAAAACATGGATAATATTTTCAGGGATGATACTCCTGTATATTCTAAAAATTTTGAGCCTATAAAAGCTGAAATCGGTGATGGAGTATTTGGAAAATTGATGTTTTTTGAAAAAGTCAATTTTTTTATCTTTTACCACATAGAAACCGTTCAGGCCTTCGTTTATTCAGATTTGCATTTTTTTTTGTCATCTACTAGTACACAACTACCTAAAAATAATATAAAAGCTAATTTGGATTGTTTTGGTTTGTTTATATTCATCAATGAATTTTTTTGTTTTACTTGCGAGTTTTTTTTAACACAATTTGAAATTTTCTTTTTAAGCAATAATATTGGTCGAAAATATTTTATCGAATTTTTTTATATCTTCTACATGATAGACCAATCACTGAAAAAAGTTTCAGTCTATTTAGAAAACATGAGGGTAATGATTGGCCCATTATAGATGGAATGACCCATATGAAACAAATCAAATCAAATAACTGATTTTTATTTTTTTTTAAATTTTATTTTTGTTTTTTGGTAAAATTTTCATGAAAAACATAAGTGGTATTCACATCGGCTTCGTTCATTTGTTAGTCGTCATTCGTTGCTTTTTCATGTGAATTTTGTTTTTGTAAAATTATCGAGCTATTGGACTTACGAGTAAGGAAGTAACTAGGTGGCATGCCTGATAGTTTTCTGTTAGTTTGTTGTTAAAAAAAAAAAAGTTATGCAAAATAAAAAAGGAAATTTTTCAATAATTTCATTAGATTTTACCCATGTGCGTGGCATTTTTGTGTTTAAATTTAAAAATTCGTTTTATTTTTCAGGTTAAAACACAAAAGCAATTGTTACTGTCAGGTTAACGCAACAAAACAAAAATTATGCTTTCACAGTCAAAAAATTTACCAAATTTCAAACTGAAAATTTAACAAACTAACGAGGCCGGTGTGAATATCACAATCACTTCTGAAATCAAAAAAAAAAGGCGAAAATTCAATGCTATGCGATAATAAAAATTGTGTTTTTTTTTGTAACTATTCTGTTGATGATTTTGACTTAGCACTTATCTGTTTAAATTGACTAAATTAACATGCACGAATATTCCCTAGTACCTAATATTTGTATTTGGTTGCAACAAATTCTTGAAACCGCTCATTGCAATAACACCACTAATCCAAATACTTCAAGTGCTCTGTTGGTGTAAAATTTTCTGCTTTGTTTTTATGTCTTTTTTTGTATTTAATTCATGAAGTTTATTTTGTTTTTGATTTTATTTTATTTTTTTTTTTTCAACATGTGTGGGATTCAGTTAAAAAGGATTAGCTGCTAATTTTTTGTGATTTCATTTTGGAACGTGAATTGTGTGCGAACTATTTACGCTAATACTGATACGATATTTGTTTCTTTTACAGTTTATGTTAGCGGAAAGTAATTTGTGATTCTTAAAAGAAATTTATAAAATTGCAGTTTTGCTCAAAGTAATTTCATATAATATTTTCGAGCACGAATCCATTTATAAGAAAAAAGATTAAGCTCGTACTCAGGTTTATCCTAAAAAACGGTGTTCAAAACGAGGAAGAAACAAAAACATATTTGTTTTCGAAAATGGTTATATTAACGTCCTGATCGAGGACAAGTAAAACTTAAAATCTAATCACTGGCATTAAGCATAATATATAACTTTATTTTTAGTTACACGAACTAACTTTTAAAATATGATTTTTTTTTAAATTTTTTTGTCATTTCATGTGTAATTCGATCTACGAAAGGTCTTAATATGCAATAGCGCATACATACAGCTAAATAGTTGAGCAACTATTGACCTTAATAACATAATTTTTCGGCCAGTAATAGCAAGATAGCAATAAATCTAAAAAGTCGGTGACTAATTAAAACGTTGAATGTCGACAGTTCTCATTTAATGTTATTTTATAACTAAAATTTATTTTTACCCATATCGGTAGAAACAAAAGGATTTCTGTGCATACTTAGTTGTATGTTAGCGCTAGTTAATATTGCTCATAAGTTATGAGTCATAACCGATTCGAGATCCTAAATGCATCGAAACCTTTCTTACTCCTCAGTAGCTGCATTGTTTTTCAATTATTTTTATTGTTGCTTGCATTTCTTCGTGGTGTTAGTTGCTTGCATTTTTCTTTCAGATTTTATGATTTTTTAAGTCTTTTTAATTTTGTGATGATTTTTTTTTTACTACTCGTACTGCTGCCGCCTGTATTTCTCGTGCCAGCTTTACGCTTGTCTTGTTAGTGTGAGCTCAGCTAGTGCTACAATAATACTGACAGCAACAACAATAGTCTCGTTATATAGCAGATAAAACAACAACAGTTAGGAAAGAACAGGAAAAAAAAAACCTCATAGGGATTAGCCTGCACGAAAGCATCAGATTTAAAAGCTTTTCTTTGCTTTTTAAGTTCATTTCAGCTGTTGTTGATGATAATGTTGTTGCTGTTGTTGTTATTGTTGTGTACTGACAAATACTACTTGACTGTAGTGTAAAAATCATGGCTCAACTACGCTGGCAAGGGTTACAGCAAAGAAAAGTCAGCTTAATTTTTGTTACAAGCACGAGAGCGCTATAATATTTGACGGACGAAAGGCAAAAAAGGATAATAAAATTAACTAAAATCGTGCAATTCCTCAAATTTCTTAACTTAAACAGTTTAATATTATTAGGGAAAAGTTTTTCATAGCATATACGTCAATATGCTGAGATGTTCAAACTTATTTAAAGAAGAATTTAGAGTTTGCCGATGCACCTTCCACATTTTGATTGATATTTGTGCTTTAAAAAGCAAACAAAAATTGACCTCATCACTTTTTGAGCAATGACGAGCTATGGATGATAACGTCTTAATGTCTTTAGCAAAATTGTAGCTAAGCCACTTTCCATACAGCAAAAGTTATAAATCGTTGTATTGAGAAAATTATTTAAAGTAGTGCCACCGAATTTCACATAATACTGGCAAGCTCTAAAAAGCGGCCAGATACTCTATGATTATGCTCAGAG
Source organism: Meiosimyza decipiens (assembly GCA_963680825.1). NCBI lineage: Eukaryota > Metazoa > Arthropoda > Insecta > Diptera > Lauxaniidae > Meiosimyza > Meiosimyza decipiens. Next base: position 59,680,487 of record OY804261.1, read on the forward strand.
TGAAAACTATTGGTTCTTAAGTACGCATATTGCAATCAATTAATTATTTTTCAAAAATTATATTTATCAAAATTTTTCCACTTATGGTTACGTAAAAATAATCAGCAAAATTGGAAATCGGTCTACTTTCGTTGAATGGCTTACAGCGGATATTTGGCAACCAGGGCGAAGAGGCATTTGACACAGACTTTTCGAACTGCAGAAGGGGAGCCCCAACCAGCGTTCATTTAATGTATTGAGGTAGGGTTAGACTCAGTACTTTATCAGACCTCGAGTAGCGCTAATATGGTAAAAGAAGGTTTTTTTTTTTTTGGCTCCATCATTTGTAACCATTTTTATTATTGCGAACATTTTTTATTTTATTCATAAAATTTTAGAAGGAGGTTCTTCTTTTCAGCTTTTGGTCCCAGGCCCCGCAAAGTCTAAACACGGCCCTACTGGCATACGAGGGCGGATTGATAATGATGCGGTTTTCAACAGATGGCAACACTGGGCATCATATGGTAATTTTTTTCCCCACGTGTAATCTGTCTATAGGCTTCATGTAAATTTTTGGCGCGATATGTCATTTAGTTTTTGCTTGGCAGCCATATAAGTCGGATAACTTTTAACTTTCTTGTAAAATGGATAAAACCGATTTTCGCTCATTGATTAAACATTATTGGAAAAACCGCGAAGGAAATAAAGGAAAAGCTTGATAAATATTATGGCTCATCTGCTCCAGCGAATTCAACCGTAATTTATTGGTTTGCTGAATTTAAACGTGGTCGTAGAGCACTGGAACAATGCCATCATCAGGAAGGCCAAATGAGGTGACTACTGAGGAAATGATCAACAAAATCCATGATATTGTTTTGAATGACCGTCGAGTGAAATTGAGAGAGATTGTCGACATTGTAAACATTTCATACATGAACATTTTCATATGAAGAAGCTATCAGCCAGATGGGTGCCGCGATTACTCACAAATGATCAAAAACGAAATCGTGTGACTACCTCAAAGCAATGTTTAGGTATGATGAGGCATAACCCATATGACTTTTTGCGTCGAATAATAACGGTTGATGAAACAGGGATTCATCACTACACACCGGAAACCAAAAATCAATCAAAACAGTGGGTAGAACCTGGTGGAAGTGCACCGAAGAAGGCAAGGACTGTGAAATCAGCTGATAAAGTTATGGAGACTGTATTTTGGGATTCCCATGGTGTAATCTAAAAAATAACGTGTGTTTTCATTGTTAAACCGGATCATTATCAATCCGCCTTCGTACTTCAATACCAGAAGTGCTAGCGGAATTCTAAAATTGACTTCCGAAAATCCGCATAGGATTACTAATAGATTTTAGTTATTTTGTAATAACCACAGCAGATCTAACGCTAAATTATGTTTTTGAGGATTCTAGATGTTTCTTTTTTTGCATATGAAGTGGCTATTCAAGTTAAACACAGATATTCGACTGGGCTCATATTCTGACTTCACCAAGTAAATGACATTAACTTAAGAGCTTTTAGGCCATCGTCAGACCTAATGATCGCGATGTCATGCTAACTTTGCGCAATTTCCGTCGGCACTCAGATCTGCTTTGTAAATGAACCGTTGGAGAAATCCAGATGCGTTGCTACAAGATACGGTTGCTTGAAAGTGAGAGAAAAATGAGATCCAAGGACTTCGTGTATATTTACTGGAAGATTATTAGGGTTTTATCTTAGTTGCTCTTCATTTGTTTGATGTGATCTTTTCTTTTTGAAATTTGAGTTGATGTAATGCCACTATGTTATCGTTTTATGGACGAAACTAATTTTTTATTGACAATTTTTGAAATAAATTAGATAGAAATGGGATAAGGTTAACGGGCTTACATGATTATATCAATGTTTGGTCATTGTCTGATATGAGATAATCTTTACAATCTTTTATAACTACGGTCAAAAAAATATGTACTGCGTTTAAATTTTAAGTGATCACAATCACTGCTGTATCATGAAACTGAAATATTGTATTTGTGATTAAATCAAAATATGGCTATTACTTAATACTCAAATTATTCGTTATCATAATGCGTATGAATATCGCTAGCGTAACTGAAGAAAGGAGAATGCCTTATCCAAATTTAAAAATTTTCATTTGTATTAATTTTTCGGAAATGGGCTCAGTCTAAACACAGTTAAAAAAGTATTATCCGTTTCTATGTCAGACAGATTCTCTCAATTGTCTTAAATGAGATGTTTTAGAGAGGTTCAAATTGTGAAATTTTGATTTTGTGATCGTTTAGATAATAGAGGTAGATTTTATAGGGATTGAATCGAAAGGAAAATATGTTAAATTGATCATCACACAAAACAGACGTTAAAATATGTCACTAAGAATATGCATTTCGACACTATGACACTATAACACAGACATTAAAATTATGTTACTCAACGGATTATTTCATACAATATTGATTAAAGCAGTCATGGAAAGAGTTTATTTTTATTATAAAATACATTCTTTTTACCAATCCGATAATGTATTACCGGTAATTATTAGCACATTGTTGAGTCATTTCAATATGTAACATTTGAAATTCGCAGTAAGATAAAAACATACACTCCTTGAATTTTAAAGCTAATAGAAAGTTTGATTACATTTTTGCTGATTAGGCCTTATAATGATTGAACTATCTTTATCCAAGAATTTTGTAAACTAAACGCTCGGATCAGTAAAACACAAAATAGCACTCAAAATATTGAGTTACACCACTCATAAGCAACTCTTGAATCAAACAGAATCCAAGTAGCACACAAAAAATTTAACGAATAGCTTAACAAGTTTAATTATTTAACAATTTTATAATTAATTTATTCGTTTATCACTTTTAAATTCAAATAATCACGCATGCAAAATTAAAGCAAAAAATTCGTTCAACCGCTCACCAACTAACCTTCGTCCAACATGTTTCACACGCAACTGAATAGATCCATTCCTTGTATCGTTAAATGAAGAACCAGAATTCTGCAGTCACAAAACAAAAAAAAAACGTAAAAAGCACCAACAACAGAAAAAGGGAGGAAGCAACATGTGTTTGTTGTCACACAGCAGTGTTGCCATTGCATTCATCGCAGCGTTGGCGGCTTTGGCGCTCTCTTATAATTTTTAACGTGAGTGGAGCATTTTTTTTTATAACGACACTCACACACTGTTATTATAATTTACTCATTGTAACACTATGCTGCTCTTGCGTCAAGTGTATGCGATTCTCTCCCCAAAATTGAAATGTGATTGCGTTTTAGTACTCTCTTGTTGTGCGTGCTTTATCCTACTCCTCCCGTGAGGTCACCCCCCGCTCAGCCAAAAATAAACCACCAACCGTCGTCAGCCGTCTTCGCTTCCCCATAAGCCGCTACGTACGTACGCGTTGGCACTGCTGAGGATTATGCGAAATGAATGGAATTAAGGATTAATTTCGAAGGGATGTCATTTAGACGGGATAATTCTGTTTTGTATTTTATGCTCGAGTGAATCACGGCATTCGTCTCTGTGTGCTGTGTATGCGTGTGTTGGTGTAGCGTGCGTGTGCTTCGCTGTCACTGCTGGTGTACGTGTGTGTATATGAAAAATTAAAAACATTCGTAATGGAAAGATGATGCAGTGACGGTAGTAAAAATTATGGTTTATTGAAATATCTGGTGTATCGGAACTTTTTCAGGTGTTGAATTTATAGCATTTTTTTATGAAGCTAGGTCTATTTTGAATTTTTGCATATCCGTTGTTATTTGTATTATATTATATAACGAGGTAAACTTTGTTGTTTTGTATGTAATAGGTAATCTCTGGAACTGCTGCTCCGACTCTGAACAATATTCTGCTAATACAAAGCTATTCTATCCTTGAGTAACATAGGCTATATTTTATTTTGATAAAGATAAGGAGCGTGGCACATTTCATGCAATCAAAATACTTAAAACCCTATATCTTCGTATCTATGATAGCTAGAGTCTTAAAATTTTGTGATAGGGCGCAAATGGTTAAGGCCAAACTCCTCGCAAAATATGGACGGAATTAGATGAGATTAAATGCTAAGTCTTGGCTGAAATGACAGCAATAGTTTGAAATTTGGTGTTAGGATGCTTATGGGCTATGCTAAGCACCTCATAAAATATGGACGGGAGTAGAGAACAGGGCGTGACACTTTTCATACGATATAAGCACTTAAAACGCTATATCTTCGCTCTTGATAGCAACGGTCTTAAAATCTTGTGTTAGGATGCATATGGTATAGGCTAAGCACCTCGCAATGGAATTAGACGATGGAGCGTGGCACCTTCCTTGCGATAAAAACAATTAAAACGCTATATCTGGTAGCTTCTACCATAAGAGCTAGGGTGTATATTGTATATTTTAAGAACCTCATGTAATGTGGACGCGAAAGGCTAACGGGGCGTGGAGCCTTCCTTACAACAAAAACACTTTAAATGCTATATATTGGCATCTATAACAGCTACATTTGTGAAACTTAATACATGAATGTACATTGATTGTGTCAAGCTACTCGGAAAAAGTGAAAGGCATTGTGTATTGCTGCGCGGCACCTCCCATACAAGAAAAACACTTAAATTGGCATTCTTCTTACTTAAAATCAAGTTGTGAAATTTGGTGCATGCACCCAATTGTCTGCAGTAAGTACTGCGTAAAATGTAAGCGAGATTGTACAACGGGTGGTGAGCGGGTAAAGCCGCGAGAACAGCCAGTACATATATATTGTTATAAGCTAATTCCAATCATCAAGCAAGAACAACGTGAGTGTGGAAATAAAAGTACACTGATCAATGGAAACTAGAGAAGCTGTCCTCAAAATGACGTGTTTGTTGTAAAGAGCTAAAACTTGTTATTTGCCCATCGCTGAGCATAAGAGTCCATTCAAATTTTTTAGTTAGCCCTGTTATAAAATATCAAACAAATGGCAAATTTTCAATCTGGACGAAATCGTTTGAGTCAAATAGCTTAAAAGTAAGCCGCATGGAAACATGAGCTTAGATTTCGTAGGTAAAGTTTCGATTATAGTTGAAAATATGAGTTTCACTCTACAGCCTGTAATGTTCTATAAGTCATAGTGCTAAACCATTGTCATTGTTTGTCTAAAGAAACAAAAAATGTTAAAATCACAAAAAAATTTCATCAACACCAAACGGGTCTTAGAAAGCTGTTATGGAAACCTATATCTCTCTCATTAAAAAACAGCATCTCTCATAGGCCCAGTTGCTCCAAAACCATATACCGGCGAGACACAGTGATCTAGAGAAACAACACACAACAGATGGGCGAACTTATAGATTCTTTTTCCATAAGCCTAAATGTCTTAAAGTCACATACCCTGCAAACAGTGAGTTTAACGTGGCCAATATAACAAACTGACAAGCAGATTTCTCATAAGCACAATCGCCAAAACCCTACATCCCCGGGAACAAATATCAAACAATACAAGGAAATAACAAGGATGCAACATAGCTTCCCAACCAAGTCCTTTAAATTTTTATTAATTTGGAGGAGGCAGTAAGAATTTCCAGAAAATACGGAATACAATACTTTTTTAACTGAATTTATATTTTTCAAAAAGCCAGCGTAGCATTGCGGATCGCTCCCTAACTATGAAATACATTTCTGTCCCATGTCGCTTCGTCACATTTGTTGTTAAATATGATAAGTATCACTAAAAGATGTACCATTTTAAGATCAGTTGGACGAGGAAAAGAAAAGGACTCAATTTTCTTAGGTAAAAAATAGATCATATGTGAGACCCTAATCTCCAAATAAATGTTTCAACGCTACTGATAAGCTAGGATGAAGTTATGCAGGCAATCGCAGTCACAACATTGTTACAATTGTTGTGTAAAGCTTTATCTATCACTTTCTTTCTTGCTATTGAAGGCAAAAATAGGCACTATAAACATTATAACAAAATTCTTAAAATTTATACCAAATACAATTCTTTTTTGTGCCACCACTGGTTGTAATTCTATTCGATCCATAAAACGAAGAGTTAAATCCATAATAATAATCCCGCACGAAATTAAATCCCAACTCGCCCACACAAACCCCAGCGATATGGTACTGTCGGGCTGTCAGACATGCAGACGAACGAAGAAACAGACAGACATATAAATGAGTTCCACCATACACCTCCACTGCTGTCTGCTGCTGCGCTATCAGCAATACACTTTGCCTTCATCTTCAACAAGCTGACAACAGCAGCTGCTGCTGCTGCTGCTGCTGCTACTGCTGCCGCTGTTGCTTTGCGCCGGTTTAAGGATTAACAAACACAAATGCATACAAACGGCCAGCGAACAAAATCATTGGGATTAATATAGGATCTGGCTTAGTATGATGAAAAATATGTTTCAGTGCTGCTGCTGTTGAATTTTTTTTGGGGGGGGGGGGGTAAGCAGTGCACATACAGCTGCCCCACTTCTCTCCAACAATTTGGCTTGCTTGGGATTATATCGCTGCTGCTGCTGTTTTGACTTCAATGCTGTTGGGTTGGTTGGCAAATGCCAAATGATGCCAAACAGATGAATCACGTTGGTACCCTACTCTTGAACATGCCACCGGGTTGTATACGAGATGAGCGCTGGATACAAATGTATGCTCATAAGGACGCTGCGTTGGAGCGACGGCAGGCGTGTCAGTTAAATCCACACAAAGGGAAAAACTTGTCATGAACGATTTCAATTTATAACCCAAAGTGAAGAATGGGGTGTGGGGAAAGATTGTTTGAATATCACTAGAGTAAGTTCCGACGTGGCCGAATCAAGTCATTTAGCTGCCCGTTCGTGTAGATGGATTATTATGGTTGAATTTGGTCATCGCTGTTGTGAATTTCTACATTACGTTCAGTTGATATGAAAATATTTTTTAATTTTGCCTACAATTTCGCATGCCATAAATGTGTGAGTATGTTGCTGCGCTACATGGCGAGTATAATGTAATGTAAAGGATTATGCTTCAATCAATAATGTGCAGGATATGTGTATGTGCGGTTTTCCGTTTGGAGTTAATTGTAGGGGGTAGTGGATTCATCGAAATTGAGCAAACGGTAACTGAATTTCATAAATATATTCTTAAAGTTTTACTAGCTAAGAAAATAAAAACCTTTTGTTGTCCACAATTTTTTACGAATTTTGTATATCGGTTGTAACCTTAACCCTTTGACGACAAAACTTTTGTAATTTTAATTTTTCTGTATTGATTAGACTCTAAGAGTCGTCTAAGGGGCTTGCTTAAAAATGACCACCGAAAACAGTCAGCATTGTGGAAGAAGAACTCTTATTTTTGATCCGATTTCACTCCTCAGTTTTGGTTGGGAAGGTGATTCAATTTAAAAACTGTTGCAATTTTAATTAGATTAGAAAATTAAATATTAATTAATAAAAAGTGTTTTTTCTTTCACCACTTGGGTTTTCATTATTCAATGGCTTTCCGACACCATCTACATTCTAGAGTTATCCGATCGACTCAAAACTTTGGTTCAAACGTTATTAGGTGTACAACCATCAAAGCTTTCCGAAAAAACCAGCAAAACTTGAAAAAATTATAAATAAATTATAAATAAAGTTTTCTTAAAAGTATTCATATTATGTTTCTGCCAAATTTTTTATTGTTTTGCTTATTGGAAAATGCTAAACATAGTGTTCTTTATCAACCGAACACACTATAAATAAATATGTTTAATTTCAGCAATAAAACCCATCAAGGGGTTAACCCAGCTTACTTTAGCTCTCACAGTCTCCAGTAAAATTGAATTGTGCTCGCTCTCTTATTGTATCTCTCTCGCTTAAAATTTACTCTTTTCACAGACTCTCCTTTTATAAACAGTATTAGCCACTTACTTAAGGACACAAAAATAAACAAACAAACAAATAAACAGAGAAACAAATGCAGTGCTCAATAAAATAAACCAGTAAAAAGCAACAGAAAAAACAGGATCTGATCCATCCACAAACAAACAAATAAAGTTTAACCCCGAACTCGAATACAACATAAGGATTTTGAACACACACAAACATACCAAACAAAATCCTTAGACACACTTTAAATGCACAGAGACATCTATAGTATATTCAAGGACGAAAGTATCAACAACGACGACGACGACAAGCGTATCCTTCGAGTAAAAGAAAAAAGCATGCGAAATCCAGAAAAAAAAAAAACCAACAAAAAATATTTTCCCGACCTACAAATAAAGAGGGTAAATTTTATATCCTGCTATAATATCGCACGTTTGTATGTATGTGTGTTTGAGTTTGTATATCCTTGATACATTTTACTGCTAAAGCGTATAAAAGAAGCACCAACAACAACAGCAACAATAGCAAGCAAAAAGCATTACGCTGAATCCTTTATCCCTTTATCTGGATTTAACTCTAATCCCATCAGCTAAAATGAAGAGAATTCCAAGCAGCAGTAGAATGAGTGAGTGGAGCGCACCATACATAAGTGTGGCGAGGATGAATATGAGGTATGACATCCCCTGTGAGCTTCTGCAAAATAAGCAAATGTTCGAAGTTGAATGTGAAAGTGGTGGTGGCGTTAGTCAAACTGCACTGTGACATCAAAGTGGGGGGTAACGCCATGCTGTATGCCAACAGTTGAGTCAGAGCTTGTGCCAGGAAGTTTTCTTTCTTTGACTACGATTGTTTGAAGGCTCTGCAACTGTTATGGTAGTTGAGGATAAACACGGGCATGGGAACAAAAACCGGAGCTGCTGATGGTGGTTTAGTGAGATAAAAGATTTAGCGCGCTGCTAAAATTTCAAAGAAAATTTGCCAGCGCTACGAGTGTGGGTTGATAGCGATTAAGCTGAAAATGAATATAAAGGATAATATAAAGCGATACAAATATAGCTTTAACGAAACCCATACACAATACTTAAATAATTTAGTTACAATATTCTTTATTTCAGGCTTTATTCGCTGATGTTTATTAGCATTTTTTTTTCACAATCAGGTTTCAAGTTGGCAATAAATTTCAAAAATATATATTTTATAATTGGTTCAATTTAATTCTTTACACCTGTCTTAAAAAATTTCTAAACACTTAAAACATTCAAAAACGGGAGCTCAAATGTAGGTAGGTTCACCCAATAAAATAACAAAATTATACAAAATTCAAAGCCAAAACGAACACCATACCATATGAACCAACCCTACGAGCATTTTTGGTTTTTTTGCTTTTAAATGAGGATGTGCTCGAATGTGAATAAATTTTCGAATTTCGAGTGTTCTAGACGAATTCTAGAACATGAAATTTTTTGAACATGTCTAATGTATTGTAAGCTAAAATCAAATTATAATTCATAATATAATATAATCTCAAAAAGTCAAAAACATCGAATGTTAGGTATCGAAAAAACTGAACGGTATTGAATACAATCGAAAACATTCGGAAAGTACTTATAAGAAAAAATTGCAGGTATCGAACATTGAAAATACATAGAAAAATTCGAAAAATATTTGAAAAGCACCCAATCAATACAGGACGAAAAAGTTCGAAAGCTGTAAACCCTTTAAAACTTCTTCTTCTGTTCTTTTCTCTCATGCAGTAGTAGGACACTACTTTACGATACTCTTTGAAGCCCTTGCAGCCTTTCGATAGTTTCAAATATTTTTGATACAATTCGTTATCTTATTGACTTTCAAAAGCTTAAAGCTCTTCAAATTTTTGAAAATTTTCGATAACTTTCAACACTTTATGACATTTATGGGCTATGTATTTTGATATTTACTTTCAATTCATTATGTAGAGTATTTTTGATACTCTTCCACTTTACGATAGAACTCAATTCTTCTCAAAACTTTATAAAATTTTCAGAAGTTTTTGCTCGATTGGTACTTTTCCATATCTTTGGACGATTCCTAATATGATTCGATGGTTTTCGATGTTGTTTGATCCTTTTCGGTGGTATTTGACACAATTTTATAATCAAAATCTTACTCTTCAACTTAAAGGGTGTTTTTTTTAGAGGTATAGAGCTTCGAATTGAAATAAAACACAAGAAAATCGTTTTAATTTCCATCAATTTGGCTTTATTGGAAGGATAATTTTATGCCATTAATGTTTAAATATGATTTCGGGCATGTGGCCGCTGCGGCTGGCTCGAATAAAGCCAATTCTACAGGTCCAATTTTGAACCACTTTTTCGAGCATATGGGGCCGTATGTCGGCAATAACGCCACGAATGTTGGCTTCCAAGTCCCCTAACGTTTCTGGTTTGTTGGCGTAGACGAGCGACTTCACATATCCCCAAAGAAAATAATCCAATGGTGTCAAATCACACGATCTTGGTGGCCAATTGACAGGTCCATTCCGCGAAATTATGCGCTCATCGAATGTTTCCTTCAATAAATCGATTGTGACGTGCGCTGTATGGCATGTAGCGCCGTCTTGTTGGAACCACAACTCATCCACATTCATGCCATCCAATTCGGGAACAAAATAGTCGGTTATCATGGCTCTATACCGGTCTCCATTAACGGTAACTGACTCTCCAGCATTATTTCGGAAGAAGTATGGCCCAATGACTCCACCAGCCCATAGAGCACACCAAACAGTCAGTTTTTGTGGATGTAATGGCGTCTCAAGGGTCTCATGTGGATTCTCTTCACTCCAAATGCGGCAATTTTGCTTGTTGACGTAGCCATTCAACCAAAAATGAGCCTCATCACTGAACAAAATTTTGCGATGAAAATCAGCATCGAGATCAATCTCATTTTCGGCCCATACACCAAAATCACGACGCATTGCATGGTCTCGCGGCTTTAATTCTTGCACAAGCTGGATCTTGTAAGGTCGCAACCCAAGATCTTTGCGCAAAATCTTCCATAAAGTTGATGGACAAAGCTCCAATTGCTGTGCACGGTGGCGAATCGATTCATTCGGGTCCTCTTCAACATTTTGATCTACAGCGGCAATTGTTTCTTCGGTGCGCACTGTTCGACGTCTCTGCGGATGCGTATTATCACATAGAGTAAACGTAGTGCGAAAACGATCCATGGTTAACCGAATTAATTGCTCTGATGGACGATTATGTCGACCATAAAATGGACGGAGCTTGCGGTAAACTTCGCGAACTGAACCATTATTTTCGAAATAAATTTGCACGATTTGCAAGCGTTGTTCTTTTGTCAACCTGTTCATGATGAAATGGCAAACCAAACTGAACATAAATGACATTAGAGTTGCCAGATTTGACCATAAAATGCCAGTTTTATCTCTATTTGAAAAACAAACCTCTAAAAAAAACACCCTTTATAACTGTTATTGATCGAAATTTGTGATACTCTTAGCCACAAGTCTTATTTTTAAACACAACAAAAATTTCTGTTATAAAATTTTAATATTTTAAAAAATTCTTTTAAATTTTTCCACAATTTTTCTGTTACACTTAAAGTTTAATATTTATTTACTGTTGAAAAAAACATTACTAGCGCTTGAGCTTACGTGCAGCTTATCCCGCAGTCGACCTAGACCTCAACGACGTCGACAACAGTATTCAAGTTATGCCACAATAAACTTTGCAGCGCTGTCGCATTCAACTGGAGGCAGAGTCAATGCCAGAGCTCCAGACGGCAACCTACTATGTCAGAATTTTAAATCCGCAAAAGCTTATCTTGCTGCTGCTGTTGTCGAAGCGGAAGCAACGATGGATTTATTTGCGCACATTTGTTAATGTGTACATGTATATGTATGTGTGTGTGTATGGAGCATATATCCTTATGCATATATAAATTAAATAGCAGCAACAACAACAGCGAAACACTTTTATGTATTTAATTATGCAGCTTAATATCGCTGCCGCTTTTCATTACTTGTAAATATTCTTTAGGCCATAACTGAATCTGGTCATTTTGAAAACACATTAACTACAAATGTTTAGATTTTACAGGAAATTCCAGAAAAAATCATCACCCTCCTGTTAGTTACAGAAATTTTTGTATCAATAGCTATTTGGTACTTAGCAGGGACCAGAGAAATATTTTTATGTTCGATAGATGGCCTCTTTTCATAATAAGCACAGGAATTTCATTTTGCACTGACACATTTTGTTTGGATTTATATAACTTTTTTATGAAAAACCAACTTGGAAGACCAAAAAAGTACCCAGTTTTACGTATGATGTTCGTCGCGACTGATACTGACCAAATGTCCTTTCATGAAAAACTTGGAGTTGGTTGATCTCTTTTTAAAATGACCGATTCAATTGCTGTTATTATTTTAAAAATTACATGTGATTGTTTTAAATACACTAAGAGAAAGCTTTGTGCATTAATACAAAAACTTTATCTTAATTCATACGGTTAAAAAATAAATAAAACAAAAAGTGTCCAAAAAAATTGTGCATGAAAAATTTATTCAAAACTTCTAATCCTTTTGCAAAAGCGTCGACCAAATGCAAAATGGATAAATAAACAAGCCCATTTTTCATATGAAATTAGGACCATCATAGCATGCATTTTTTCAATTTCCTCTGTGCCCCAATAATATTGAAGGATTTTTCTATTCTAATTTTTTGAAAGTTCTTAAAAGATTTTGTCTTCATCTACTAAAGAGTAATTTTTTTTTAACGTAACTAATCAAAATAAATTGAGCAATGGGTTTAACTTTCTGAGGAAATATCAGCCAAAATCTATATTCCTTTCGCGAATAAAACCGCTTGGATACCAAAATTAATAAGGACTTAAGGAGATCTACTAATCGTATGAAATATAGCACAAAATTGTTTTTAAATTCGTTTTGCTTAGATGCTATTGCTATTGGGGATTTTTTCTTTCAAATTTCTTTTTTTTTTTTAATTATCCTTAAAATTTTGCCTACACCCAATTAAGAATAAATTGTTTTTTTTTTTATCACAAAAACATTTTTCTGAGTGTCTTTTAATTGCATGCATATTTCTTATATTGCTGTTGCTTCTGGAAAATACATTTAATTCATATCGATTTTTGGATTAAAATTTGAACTTTGTTTTATCCTCATACTGCCGCAGCAGCAAAATATATAGTGCAACAACAACAGCAGCACAAAGCAGCAATAACACAATACTTTTCACTAGAAAAAGCCCAGTAGGTAATTGGGCAAGGTTTCCCTTACGGAATGACTGCTAAAATCTGCAATGTACATAACAGTTCTTCTTCATGCGTAAGCCTTCACAAAACCCATGCAAAAGTTTTCTTTGAACTTCAGAGAAGCATATGTTAAGTCTTGTCAAATCAGCCGGTATTAGCGAGCTCGAAAACAAGAAATGAAGGAAAGCTATAACAACAATAGGCTCAGCTTCAACATTTACAAGACGGAAATAAAAAAGGAAACATGTGCTCAATTTCATAAGGACCTGGAGAATACCAGTGAAGTTGCAACTCCAAGTCCTATACTCCAAGGTATACGTTATGGCCACGTCGATGACAGAGCGTTTGAAGATTTGAGCATGGTAGCAAATCCGCTATTTAACGAACTTGCCAGATTCACTTGTAGCTCTGAATGATTTCGATTATCTCTTAAAAAATATGACATGGAAGTTGAACACACTTTCGGGCACTATAATGAGCCTTTAAGACATCGGAGACATTTTGTCGTTTGATCAACAAGATGTTTTCTTAACCTAACCGAGAGCCAAAGATCGATGAAATTGTAAAATTACAAATCTTTTTACATTATGATGTTAGGGTACAACTCAATTACGGTATGGATTAACACATTTGTTCTTATGATAGCTATGTGGTTGGTGATAAAATATTTCTTATAATTACCAGGTTTTTAAATTTACAAGAAAATCGATTCGTTGCTTAGAACTGCAGTCACAGTTAAATATTAATTTCAATTGTCACAAGCTAAATTGATAAAGAAAAATTTCCACAAAGTTTTAAATGACAGGTATAAAATATATACTAACTTCTAAAAGGTGTTTTTAAGCTGATCAACTTTCCTAAGCAATATTCGTATCCAAATGCACTCTAAGTTTCGAACACAATTGATCTACTCTGTAATCAGTAGATAATATACAAAAAAATAAATAATTATTTTACAACAAAAAAAAAGCATAAGCTGCCAGGCTTCTCTGCTCGAAAACTGGCATTTATTTATCTTACATGCGTCAGTCGTAGATTTCTCTGTTTCACTTAAAAACGAGCGGTGAAGGTCTGTGAAGCCTAATCATTCCCATTAAAAAAAGTTACTTTGCAGTGGGTTGGGAAGCTCCATTTCCACCCAATGCTTTTGGCTACTGGGATGATATGCACGCACACTGACACGCATACAAACACATTTACGCTCATTCATTTAGCATTAAGGAAATGCGTTCATTCAGTATTCGCGCGCGTTTATTATACGCGATTATTTTAATGATAATAATGAATATCTGTGGGATACGCAATGTAGCGCGCACGCTGCTACAGCGTATCTGCGTTGAATCTTTATATGGCAATCGCTGCTGTTGTTGTTGTGAATTTAAAAGCTTTGCCGCTGAGCAGCGAAAAAATAAAACAAAGCAGAAATTATGGAGCTATGGATGGACGACGGATTGTTGCTATGGATTTCTATAATGAGTTGTATTATGCTGTTGTTATTGTTGTTGTCATTGGTGTTATTGTTCTTGTCCTTTCCTATTAATGCTCCCGATTTAATCCGTTATTATTTTATAGAGCACTACGTTATCCTCTATCCTTTTTGCCATTTGCTTAATGTGACCGTCAAACTCTTTCCATAACCCGGCAGCATCATTCACGTAGTCTTAAGTATTTCACGTTGTTTTGGTTTTACGCTTTAAAAATTTTTAAGGATTTTCTCAAAATATTCAAACATTGTCATCCAGTAGCCAGAGAGGTAATCACTTTTCTTAAAGAAAAACAAAATTACTATGCGAAAAAAAGTTTGAGACGAAATTGCAAATTGGATTAGAATGAATAAGAAAAAATTTTAAAGGCGAAAAAAACATTAAAATATGAAATCATTATTGAGTTTCAGAAGTGAAGACAAGAGGCAATCATTTTCGAAATCGGTTAAAATTTTATTGGATATAAAAATGCCACAGATGTTGAAAAGAGCACTCGCAGAATATAATTTCAAAGGTTAGTTCTGACTTCACGCGTTGCAAGATTTATTTCATTTTCTAGCTCTATCGAGAGCATATCATAATGTACCGCTTTCTATTAAGATTGGCAACGTGCTAGACATTAGATACCAAGTTAAACTTTCACTTTTCGTTTTGCACAACGCAGCTCTTACGGCTTTTCCATAACGCGAGCCTTTAATATTTCTGCATTCCATTTTTCTCTCCATGTAGTCAATCAGCCACACACATTGGCTCTCCAAAAATCGGCGAAGAGTCTTATAACCTTTTCATTGACTTAATTAGTCATATTAAACGCATAATTTTTATTTTATTTTTTCTTTGTCCGTTCGTCAACTCAATCCGCAAAAAGGTTCAACTTTAGCTTTAGCTTATGATTTGATTAATTATAATAAAATTATCCTTTTTCACAAAGCCAGCTGGCCATAAAAGCTTTTAAAACTTATGCCTCCGAAAATAAAAGAAAAAATATCTGCTAATCTTAATATCGTGCTTTTGTTTTGATATTGAAATTTAAAATTTTTATTTGGCTTTAGCCCTATTTCTCTCAACAAATTTTAGTTCCAACCTCAATAATGTACAAAATAATCAAATGAAAAATTAAGAACTTAACCCCAAAGCATGGCCGGCAAATAAATGTTGTTCGATCGAATAATATTAAAACAACCGAGCAGTCAGTCAGTAGCAACAGCAGCAGCAAAAACAATAGATAACGCATTATATGTACATAGGTGTAGGTGCAGCATGCAAAATCGTGCATTTGTACAAAATCCTTACGTACACATAATCGCAAAACATGTCCTGGCTGAAAAAGACTTAAAATTTTTGTTATATGCCCATGGATTGAAAATGGAAGGTGCGAAAATAAAAACGTTTTTGCTATCATTGATAAGACCATAGGGTGTGAGAGAGAGAGAGAGAGAGGGAGAGAAAGAATTAATTGTTGATGAAAAGAAAGCATAGAGTAGGAATATTGATTTTTGTTGCGCATATGAGGTATTAAACGCATTAATTACGCAATAATTAACTACAAACATTTACTGAGTAGATACGAACTGCGGCATAGCAACAGCTTTTGAGGCGATCACAACAACAACAACAACAACAAAAACACTTCAATAATTTATAAATTTTTATCATAATTTTTGAATTTTTCTTAATAAATGCAAATTAAATTTTGTCTTCATATTTGCAATGGAAATAAATAGGGGAAGGTGGGGCAAAGCAGTACAATGAATATATTTATCCTTACGTTAAAACGCCATCTAAAGTAATTATAAGGAATTTTTGTTTGAGTAGTGCTTAGTGCCAGTTTATAGCGACATTTCGACCTTCCGTTGCCGAGAATCACGAGGATCATCAAAATGAGTGCGGTCGTTGTAAGATTCGAGTATTTTCGACTCAAGTAAATTAATTCATTTCTTACGAATCATTTAAAAAAAAAAAGGGAAAGTATTACGTCCTAGTATATATTAGTGACATTAATTTCTGCTGACAATGATTTGTTTATGTTGATAAGTTTTTATTTTATGGGTTTGTATGCTTACATAGGTCATGGGGAGAGTGGTGTTGTTCATCACTTGATTCCGTCAATTTACCCAGTATCCAGTAGTTTTGAAAAACAGAAATGTTCTGCTAATTTTCGACGGCCACTCATCACACACAATGGACATGATATTTATTCTTAGAATATCATTTTTTATGCATTGCACTTTGTATACGACTTTGTCCCACCTGAGGGGCAAAGCGGTAGAAACGTACTATTTTTTTGCATAGCAGTAATAAACACATTCTCTGGAGAAAATAATGAGCCCAATAACCTTAATAGTGTTTTTGTATAGATCGAACTAATCACATACATGATTACTTGTGCGAAAACTTGGTTAACCCGTTAGATATACCACTTTGCCCGCCTTCCCCTGTGTTGTTCTTTTCTCCATCGAACCAAAAGTTATGACTAAACAACTAATGTCTTAAACAAAATTGCGCCGCACAAAAGGAAAATCCGTCATAAATAAATATCAAAGTTTCATAACCAGTGCACAGTAGCGTGCCTAGCGGGGCCGAGGGTGCATGAAAATTAAAGTTTCACCCTCTTTCTGGGAGTAGTAAAGAGACGCTAGGAGGTGATGAAAGAGTCTAGCTTATTTTTCGATATCATTTTCGGCTTATGTATGTCGAGAAACGTAAGAGTCCACATCAATTTCAATTTTGTATGCCAATTTGAATTTCGTACCCCAGGGTGTGGTAAGGGAGTGGTATCATGGTGGATATTTTGTTTCAATGATCTCGAAGAGGGTAGGAATAGTGGGGTCTACCTTCTGGGTCACGACATTTTTTCCTGTGCTTGTGTTATCAATCTAATTCCCAGAAAACAGACTCAAGTGGTCACGCTGCAGAAGAATCTTTATACCTTCTGTTCTTCTCAAGCCCATTTCTATGCGTTACAAACAGAATGACAAAGTGAACATAACATGAGTGTAGGGAATAATTTATCAATGAAATTTGAACGATTATGTATTTGAAATTGTGTGTGCTTTCACTATATATAATCAAATAAAATAGAGACAATTTGTAAGGCCCAAAAATCTGAAGCAAATGGTAAACTTTTAATACTAGAAAATGATTTTGAGCCATTAACATGAACTGAGGGTGAATTTTTTAGTGGTAAATGTGCTATAGCGAGTTGTTCAAATTTACTCAAGCTATAACTTTTATAAAAACGGTAACCACAAAGACTTAACATCGACTGTGTAATAGTCGAAAAATTGCAAAAACTCAAAAATTTTCTCCATAACAATAAATTAAAATTCATGGATTGGTTATTTATTAATTTGGCCACTTGTTACAATTTTGCTTAAGGAAATACGACGATATCATCAGTAATGAACGCGATATTGACAAAAACCTGTTGAAGTAATCCCTGCAAGCGCTTGGCTCAGTTTTCATTCTATCGTAGTCAGAGTCTTAAATTTAAAATATTTATAATTTTACTGAACAGAACTTCAAATATTTTTTCACTACTAACATTTATTTTTTAGTCACTTCAAACCAATATCTCGAAGGACGACAACGGACAAAATACATTTTATTTCTTACAGTTGAAATTTTTACAATTTTAGAGATTTTCTTACAACTTTTAGAAGAACAATGGAATAAAGAAAATAATGCTTTAATTTTTTCATGAGCACATAACAGCTTAAAGCAACAATCTTAAAATAAGATATGAGATATGAATAGCGCGTAAAACGGGAAAATTTAAACTAAAGTATTTCCCCGACTATATAGATTTATCACCAAAGGCATGCACGCCAGAGCGCGCTTATCAACGAAATGAAATCTAAATCCTTATTGAAATCCGTACGCATATCCTGTCGCACAGCATACATACGCATACATTTATACTGCTTACTTTATATCACATCACGTGTTATCTTTATTGAGTGTTGTTGTTGCTATAAATGTCGATTTAATTTTATATCCTTTTGTATCACGCAAGGGATTTAGTTTTTTTTTCTAGAGTTTAGCACTCGACTGCGTAAATCTTTTATACGTTGTTTTCTTATTTTATCCATCCATTCATTCATTCATTCATCTGCATGTATGTTTGTATGTGTCTATGTTTGTTTGTTATTCATTCTGTATCCTTTTTATTATCCTGTTTTATATAATTTATACATAGTATTTTTGTATTTGCTTTTGTGTGTATTACTGGGTGTCCTTGAGCATTAGTGCTCATCGATGTGGTTTTGCTATTAATCCCGTTGCCATATGTGTGCGTGCTAGGATATACGTGGATAAAATACTTGAAAGGATTATAGAAGGAATAACTATAGAAAGAGAGAGAGAGAGGATAAAAAGAAAGAGGAGCTACATAAAGCGTGCGTTTTTTATCGTTTGTAGCTTTGCTACTATTTTTGTGCTCAACCTATGTAGCGCAAATTTTTTTTTCTAATCCTTTAATTTCTTAGTTATGCAAATGATTTCAATTCATCATGAAAGTCATTCAAAATGCGACATTTTGTAGTGAACAGAAATTGGGGAAAAATTATAAGGCTTTTCTTTCTTCAAAACTTTGCTTATGCATACTTTCTGATTGTTCGTATATAGTTTCCTTAAATTATTTGATTGAGATCTTGTTTATGTTTGTAATTCACGTACACGAACTTTATTTTGTGCGAACTTTTTACCCACCTGTAGCCTTAATCTATGCGTACACATTCTTTTGTGTGATTAAAGCGTTTTAAATATGCGTACTACTTACATACATATAAACGCGCTTTTCGCTTGTCACATTATCCATAAGGACTTGCTGTAAAAATATTAAACTTGTTTGCTTTTGCGTATATTTCGCATTTTGTGTGCTCTTTGAAAATAATTACTTTTTGCTAGTGCGTACTCTTTGCGCAATTAATCTTTTTTAAAGCGCAAATGCTTCAAAAGAATTAAAATCCATTGAATGCACTCTTTGCATTTGCATACTTTTTTGCTTTTGTCCTAACTCATAGGTTCGATGAACATTTTAAGCTGCGCGTACTCTTTGAAAGTGTGTAGTGCAACTTGATTATTCAATATATTAATTTTAAATGTGCAACCCACTCTGCGTGTAATGCTAAGTAAACCTTTCAGACATTTTTCACATGAAATGTTACAAAGTTTCAGTTATGTTTCATTTTCATCTCAGTAACCTTTCTAAGTGCGACAATGCTCACCTTTTGATTTGACTTAAAACGTTTCTGAAACGTTATAGAAAACTTGTAAGATTAAGGAGAAATTGTAAGAAAAAAAAATTTAACGTCTCTGAATTTTTGAAATTATTTAACCATTTAACCATCAACTTTTTCTACTAAAATCAATTTGGTAACTAAAAAAAAAAAAGATCATCAAGTTCCCTATATCAGCTATTTTAACATTAACATATTTTATTATATATCTATACACATTTGATGTCTTATATATGCAGTGCAGATAGCAAGAAATAATATCGAATCCTACATTAAATATTATTTTGATATCATTGAAAGATTATTCGTTAACATTGGATCTAGAGCCTTTCAGAATGACTACATGTGAAAGATTTCGTTTATAATGTGCCAAAAAGAATTCATTTGAAATGTTCAGGAAACGTTGAGTCTGGAACCTTTTCAAAAACAGTTTTGAGTGTTTGCATGTGAAACACTTCATTTGAAATATATAAGAAAGATTTATGTAACGTTCCGTTTGTAATTTTTCAAATGAAACCTTTCTGATACGTTACGTCATGTTTCTGAAATATTTTTGAAAGGTTACATGCCGAGTGGGATATTTCATTGACAGAATACTATCACAGCAATTCTCGTTTTATTTTCAAAGCTTTTTTGAGCTATCGCCAATTATTATTACTACTTTACGCAAATGCGTACTCTTTAAACATGTGTTATTTTTCTATCACGCACACTTTTATTAAAGTCAAAATTCAATAAAATTATGAAATCTCTGCGTATTTCTTAAAGTGCGTACTCTTCAAAATACATACTTTTTGATTATTTAACGTTCCCGCGTATTACAATTTATATATGAGCTGAACAAAAGTCTGTTATTTCTACGTAATCTGGAAAATGCGTATTCTTTGAAATACTTTTTTTTTGTAACATTAAATTTTTAGCCACGCATAGTATAGTTGTATTAGAATTTTAACATAATTCTATGACTAGAGTGTACTGTTTACTTTTAGTATTCTTTGCCTATAGTTTCACTCATCAGTGAAACTGCAATTGAACTAAGTTACCCAACACTTAAAATATAAAAAAATTGCAGCATTAAATTCTCAATACATCGCCAATGCCGAAGGATATTGTTGCTTCTGCGCCATGCTACCAGTGCTATTGCATCAAACCCAACACTTAACTTTCGGTTAGTTATATGTATTATTATAAGTAAAATACAATATTTTATCACATGAGTGCGCATTTGTATCCTTGCAAGCTTACTTGCTCCCTAAGAGCATGGGCGCAGCAGACGAAACTGCTTAGAAATAGTTTGTTACCCAAAACTGTTGCGTATTAAAGTAAGCGATTTTAATACGAGTTTGTTGCTTCTACCACAACTTAGAAAACGCATTGCCTACATACTCATCATACCTTATGTCTGCTTGTCTCTCCGTTTGTTTGGCTGCCGGTGGAGCAGTAAGGAATCGTTATAACCCCAATACTATTAGAAATTTTAATCCGTTTATAATACGCACATTTAAGTGTATGCAAAACACAAAAGGTGATACCTTGGCCCGATCGACAAAAGCCTGGCATCGACTGGATGAATACTTGGATGATTTTACTGCAACTGAATCGTACTACGTAATATGTTTGTATGAAGAGATACCAGGCAGAGGGATTATAGATTTGTGCTACCAAAATAGTCGCAATATTAGATGCATGTGTAAGTTTTTGCGAATGTGTGAATCTTTGTGATGCAAACATTTGAATTCTCAAAATTTGTCCCAATTCAATATGTTTAAGCAATTTTAGATTTATCTACATACAAACTGCTTATACACTTAGAAAAGAAGATAGAACTTTAAGCGAAAAACAAAGAGTAGCAAAGAGTTAACAAATGCTTGTACACTGCAAGACAAATTTTTGAATAAAAGTACATGCATATTTTACTTGAATCGGGGAATTATATGAGCTCATTCATGTCTCGAAACATTAACGAATCGTATGAAAACTTAAATATATGGAGGCTCAAAAAATATTATTAGAAACTAACTCTAATATGCACTATAATATAAAAGAGCAACTCATAAAAGCTATATTTTTGAAATGAACCAAACTATTTTTCAAAAAAATTCTTCAAAAATGCAAGAGTGTCAAAGCGATTCATATACATTCATTCAATGAAAATGATTCGCTTCAAGTGGTTTGCGCTTGAGCTCCAATACTTTTGCACAAAAATGCGATGAATCGGCACAAAAGGATTTAATCAAACACTAATCTCTCATGCAATCTACAGTTGGACGACTTTATATACATACATACATATGTACATATGTTAGGTCCTGTGATTCACTTTAGACTCTAATAAGAGAGGCGTTTAGAATGTCCGAAAACTCATTACATAAGAAGGGGAAAAGTTTTGTAAGTTTATTTTAAATAACCAACAATATCGAAAATGCACTGACTTCAGCAAAGCGTTCTCCAAAATTACCACATTAATTGATTTTTTTTTTTCTATTAAATCATTTATTTTAATTTTTTTCTGCATATAATGAAATCTTGCGTGGTGATTCACTTAAGATTAAAAATCTCACAGGACTAAAAAGTTGGCTTGTGATAAAAACATGAACATTTAAGAATAAGAAAGCGATTTAGACCAAAAAGATACATGAAACTAAAAAATCACTTAAAACTGGAAGGTCGCGTAAAACCATAAAATTGGGAAAGAATAAAGAATTGCATCGCATAAGACTAAAAAAATCACATAAGACTAAAACATTACTTGATTACAAGAATGACGAAGATTATCTATTTTTTTTGGTAATATCTTCCGAACGTTATTTGGTGAGTTTGCCCAAGCTTAGATTTTTTAAGCTCTCAAGTAACAAAATAAATTTGCTCATTCTATAAAACAAAGAGTTCGTTTGCTGGTTGCAATCGCAACAAAATAATGAAAATACATAAGAGTTCAGTGCCTTTTTACCTGAACATATATCACCGCATCAAAAAATAATCATCATGATATCATGTTGTCTATCATGTTTTTCCATCTATCTTCATATCAAATTTCATCAAAATCGGTCCATTACTTTAGGGTCGAAACCATATTTTAGAAACTTAAAAACAAATATCTTTCTACAGGGCCCATTCTATCCCCATACCAAATTTCATCAAAATTGGCTTATTAACACAGCTGCTAAGCATATTAACTGGTAAGGGTCGTGGCATCACCCTCAAAAAACAAATATCTTTCCTTAAGGCCAACCTATCGCCATACTAACGTCCATCAAAATCTTTGTAACGGCTCAGCAGTGTCAGCATTTTTTCCTATTGGGATTAAAGCCACGCTCATTAAAATAATTAAGAAGTTTCAATACCCTTCCTAAATGGTTAATCTATTTTCAAACCAAATTTCATCAAAATTGCTCCAATATTTTCGCCATGGAAACGTATTTTAATATTAGAGGCATGGTACCGCTTACTATTTACAGTCTTTGCGGAAGGACAGAACCATTTTGACCTCGCCTATTTATAGATAGATAAAGGAAAAATATTTTTTTCAGTGATTGTTTGGTTGTCTAGTTGTATTTGTTTATTTGGTTCATATATGCTCCAACGTGTTTGTTTCTGTTCAGTGTCATATGTCTATGTGTGAGTAAAAAGCTTTTTGTCACTGTAAATCCTTTTTTGCTACACAATACGTTCGTACCGATTTCTTCCTGTTGCTTCTGCTAAACTATAATACACACACACACATTCTCTCTAACTAATACTCACACCCACCTATAAAAATACACACACACACGCTTAGAGCATAGCTTTGTCAACATTGCTGTAGGTCACATAACTAAGAAGTAGGAGCAGAAAGGTGCACAATCCCGACAACAACAGCAGCAGCAGGTTGCTCTCACAGCTCTACACACACACACACAGATATGTATGTATGTATGTGTGTTTGTACGTTCTAGTAAATCCCTCGAGTACGACTTAAAATTTTGTGCAAATCTCGTCGCATATGGGTTTGTATAACGCTTAACACTTAAGTCCTAAGCTCTACAGCTGCAACTTGTCCCCTTTCAACTTTTCTATATACCCCCGCCATTGATGTGCTCATCGACAAGTTATCAGCTCGTCAAACGTTTTTGGTTCATTCGTTGTCAGCGTTCTTTTATCGAAATTTGCTCGTTCGCAATTCCTTTTCGTCATTCATCTATCAGTTAGATCTGCTACAATATTTTATACTTTGCATGCGTTTGGTTGCCCTATTTATAACTGTGCTACCAGGCGTCGTCGTGGCTGTCGTCATCGTGGGTGTTTGATATGTTGGTATTAGGTGCCATTGAGAACATTTAGGTGATTTTGTAAATGAAAACTATTCCATTTCGATATGATATTATATCGAATAGAACAGTGGTGGGTATTTTGTTCTGTCAGGTATTTTAAGATCTTATGAGTTTCAGCAAGAAATAATTACAACTGAACTTGGAAACAAAGTTGGCTGGTTCATTTTCTAACAAGAAAGCTATTTCAGACATTCCACTCTTGTGTTCGCAAAACGAAAAGATCAGTTGCTGTTGAAACTTCGTGCATGAAAGACAACGTCGCTCTTTTTACTTAATACAGCCAGCGTTGCTCAGCACCGGATTAAGACATTGCGGGGACCGTGCCAAATTTTCACAACGGATTCCATTTTCCGTGTCTTCATTTTCGGTTTGAGAGGGCACCTTGAAATCGTGGACCGGATCTATAGTCCACCAAACTCTACCTTAGTCGGACGCTGTACTACATTGCATGGTGGTACTTTTTTTTAGCTAGTAAGATCTGTGAGTATGTCTACTTATATTATTATTTTTGATCTAAGTCTGAGCTATCTATCATAAGGCTCCGAAAACTCTGGTTTTGTAGCGCTTAATGATGGTGAACGGATTGTTTAAATAATAAAAAATTTGATACATTTAGCTTATTTTTCGGATTTTATTTTCCGTTTGACTGTCTCGCTTATTACTTATCCAAAAAAACACTGTGCATCCTTAAGCTTTTAATATTTATTATCTCAAATCAGAAAATCCTCGAACCAACACTGTATTAAACTAGCAGCCAAGCTACACTAACAAATATTAAACCAAATAAATGCAATTTTGATCCTCAAACTCGTCTATCGAGCAATCCGTTCGTTCATTCAGCCAGATGTCTGTCTGCACGTTTGTCTGTCTGACTATAGTACTTTTATTGAACAGTGAGGATTGAAACAACAACAACAACAGCAGCAACAAAATATTCAATACCAAACAAAAGCTCAACATTGAGTTGATCCACAAACGTGTCGTCTGGTAGAGCGCAGTACTTTCTGTATGAATCCTGCTTATGTTGTTGGCATCAATCCACCCCCATCTTTAACTCAACCTCTGCCCAAAACGCTGTTGACTGTTTTTAACCCAGAGCATGGAATTTCGAATCGAATGTGTTACGAGATAAACATTGTTGCGTAGCACCTCATTCAGAGGCTTATTCCAATGTTATAAGCACTGGTAGACACACATTCATACATATATGTATTGAAATTTTTACATACAAACAGCAATACACCGAAAAAAAATTAGTTTCTTGAAACTTTTAGAGAAAAAAATTTACGAAACTTAAGCACTTAGCTCAGCAAAAATTTACATTATCCAAGGAGATAATACAGCGAATAATTGCTCAGATTGAAAAAAGTTTCATACTTACTCATAGTAAAAAGAATTCGAATGAGCATCACGAAATTGGCCGAAAATCAATATGAATTAAAAGTCATTGAAAATCTTCTCTAAAAGCAATTTCACTTCGTTTTGCAGGAGTTTCGGACCATCTTCCCATATTTAAATGTGCAATTTTTTTCAATATGTAACCTGCATCGAAAATTTGCAAAATTTAGACGATATAACTCTTAAGTGAATTTCCTTAGGCAGTGAACAATCTTTTCCAAGGATTTGCTAGGTGAAATTTTAAGGGTAATTAGAGCCAAAGTATGGAAATCGAAATGGTGGCAGAAATACCTTTCGAAAATTTTTGAAGCGGCTGGAGATTTTTTTAAATCAAAGACAGCTAACATCACTCCTAAAAATGATTCTTTATATCCATCAATATATAATGGACCCTGCGACACTACTTGTACTTCGTTTGAATAACTTAGAAATAGTAACTGGCTCGTTTCTCAAATTGTCTAACAAAAGAACGTATTGCTTTGTTATTTTCATAATCATTGTGTTATCTAAAGCAACCGCTTTTTTGGTTGGATATAACGCTAGATAGTTTGTATCCAGTTAATAAAGAAATCTAGAAATAAATGTTAGCTTACACTTTCAAGTCTGAGGAAAAAACTTTTTATCTAGCAAGAAGATTACCAATCCAGCTATCCCAATATACATTGTAAATTCGTATTCAAAATTTTGTGCTAAAAAAAACTAGAAATGATTTTCGCTTTATTTAAAGTATGAGGTCGGCCCTAACCAAAAATATTCCATCTTGCAAATAGCAAATAAGAAAAACATGCTTAGGGCTCATCCAGCATTTGTACAAAAAAAGTTTCTCACAGTGTATTTTAACTGGTATGCATATATAAATGACAACAACAAATGAAACAAAATGAAACCAAACGAAACGGATGATGACGTTGTTTTTGCTACGGAAATCCTTAGCATATGTTGAGTAGTTGGGTTGGGTTAAATGTGGGGAGGTAGCATGGTGGCGGGTAGCTTTTTGTGTTAATTTTTGTGAAAGTCCTCTATTTGATCAGCATCATCAATAGTGTATGTCATGCATTAGTATTTGTGTGAATAGGTATTCGAATGCACACAATTGTGTGTATGGGAGAAGTGAATTTTTGAAGGCTGCTTTTTGGGATAGAAATTTATACGAGAAGAGGATTAAAGATTTTGAAGCTTTCTCTAAACATTTATAACAAATACTACAACAAGAGCAGCGCCAATAACAGTGTAGTCATTGTACAATATTCCTAAACTAAACAAATATACAAATAAACAAGCACACGCATACATACATATGTATGTATCAAAATTCACATGCATAAATACGATACAATGCTGCTGTTGTGATAATAATAATAACAACAACAACATCAATAGCAATGGCAACAACATGTTGATGACAACATTTTTAAAAATCTCTGCAATGTTTCAATTTAAATACGAAAACATAACAGACATAAAATAGAAGCAGAAAACAAAATTTTTCATATTTGTCGAGCTGAAAAAGAGAAATTTTAGGATTAGTAACACACACGCCCAGCCCAGATGTTTTGCGGGGGGGATTTCTTGTTTTCAAGAATATGGCAAGCAAATCCGCTACAGAATTTTCATAGCATGTAAAGCGTTACAGCTGCAATTTTTGTTTAAATTTCAAAACCTTTTTTGAAATTTTTCTGCAATAAAAGACATTTTTTTATACCATGACATTTATAGAAGGAAATAAGCGCTGTTTTTAAAGTTTCAAACATTCAAGAATAAAACAACTTAATAAATATTCAAAACTGAAATGAAAAGAAAAGTCTTTTTAAAACTCCGAAGTGAAAATTTTTTATTGGAGCGTACATTAGCTTATATTTTAAAATTTTGCAAAACAAAGCGCTTTTTGATAAAATATTTAGTTTTATATTAAATCTAATTTTATTTCGAAATTGCTTCTTACTGTTTAAGTCCGTAAGCCTATTGGTTGAGTTTTTTAGAAAAAATTTCCGTTTTATACCAATGTCCTTTGCTAATGTTAAGTCCCTTTACTTTTTTTTTTTTAAGAGCAAACGTTCTGTTACCAAATGGGTACAAAAAATTTATTTTTTGCAATGGTAATCCATAGCATTCATAATTAAATAAAAATGCAAAATTTTTTCAAGCGCTAACGCAGGGATTAAAAAGGACATATGCACATATGTATGTGTGTTGGTGTATTGTGAAGATACGACATAT
The DNA here is from genome assembly GCA_963680825.1 of Meiosimyza decipiens. NCBI lineage: Eukaryota > Metazoa > Arthropoda > Insecta > Diptera > Lauxaniidae > Meiosimyza > Meiosimyza decipiens. The sequence goes on from OY804261.1 coordinate 59,708,237, forward strand.
ATTTGATTGTCACTACATGCTCTTTATGCTATTCGCACGAGCAACCTGTTGCATATTTTAAAACAACAAAAATATAGATTTTCAATAATTCTTTTGTACGGTAAAGTAGAAAAACAATATTTTTACACATAAGCCCTTAGCGGCCCAATGGGATCGTAAACGAGCCCACGAGACTTTTAAAGATGTTTTTTAAACTAATTAATTACGAAAATGATGCAGATGTTGAATTCAAAAAATCGTCTATTAGCTTAACTATCCCTCCACAAGTTCTGTGCTATTCAATGCGCAACTGACAGTCGTTGCAAGTTTCTTGGGATCGTCAGAGACTCCACTTGTGCCGAAACGTCGATTTATATATTTTTTTAAAATATTCAAAATCCGTGTTTTTTAACAATAAGAAATGGGAAAAGATATGTGTACGAATTGTGAAATGTGGAGATTTTATTTTGTTAATGCGTTAGCAACTCTAATTCTCCTAGCGTGGTCATATGACCACATCTACTTATTTGATTCAAATGTAAATAAAATGCAAACTATGCTACCGGCTACCGGCATATGTGAGGATCATCGTATTTTACTGTGCCTTGAATGCAGTAGACATTAATTTTTTATGTTTTTATTTTAATTCTGTAATTCTATATATATACAGAAAATAAGCAAATTTGTATTAAATTTATATTAGCATTGTTCATTTCCTCGTAAAGAATGTAAAATTTAAAAAAAAAAACAAAATGCCAAATTTCCAAGACATATTTTTGTCAGAATAAATATAGTTTTTGAAACAAATCTACATGCGTTAATTTTTTCATGAAAACATATTAAGTATATTGTAAGTGTAATTCCAAATTTTTAGCTAAAAATATTGACTTTTACAAAAGTTTCGAATTTTTTTCTAAATAATGCGATTTTTCGGGTATAGCCACTATTGGCCTCAAGTAACACAAAAAGATTTTAAAAATAAGCCTTAAAGTCATTAAATTTGATACAGTAGAGTCATTTTAACAATTTTTCATAGTTATGAAATTTAAAATTCCAATTTTTATGACTTTTTTCAATGTGGGGTCGTGAAAGGCCCCAATGTGCCAGATTATTATTAAATGGAAGTGGTGCCGCTTAGGGTTAATATCGTTACGACTTTTGAGTTCTGTTAATTTGTTATTATTGTTATTCCTACAAAAAATGCACTATTTTTTGAAATTTTAAACATTTTTTAGAACGAAACATCTCGAAAACTTTAAACATTAAATAAATTTTTAAAATACTAATTTTTATTTATTTATGAAAATGTATCTCCAAATATCTTCGGCATAACAGCTTTTTATTCTTATTTTTTTATATGTAAATCTAAAATTTATTCTTAGAAGGTGTCTGCTTCCAAGTCGAAATCCCGACATAACTTTGGAAGGTCTGAATTATTTATTGAAGGAGCATCAGTCTATTTTTATGATTTCTACAATTACGTGTTTTAACCATAATTCGACCGAAGATTTTTATAACTCATTTCGGCCGAAGTAGTCACCCGGGTGACTATGTTTGGAATAATAATACATTTTAGACATAGAAGAAATTTTTTAGGAAAATTGGGGATAGTTCAAAAGCTCTGAACCTTTCTTTTAAAACATTGGACCAATTCAAAAGATATATCTGGCAACACTAACAGCTGATTATTTTGATGATAGTTAGTAAATATGAGTCGTTCCAACCGTCCAAAGAGTCTTAATGTTGAAAATAGTTCTGATAAAGATAGCACTGGTACAGTAGCGTAGATAATGGGGGAAAAGAAGGCTGTCGACCGAGCGCTGGGACTTGGAGGCGCCAAAAGGGTCCTCAGGATTCGTTGAAATGTGGAAATAATTCATTGTTTTCTGAAAACTAAAAATTGCTTTTGTAAGGCATGTGCACTAGAGCGTTCACCCCACATCACTGCACTAGTAATAGCTGCAATTTAAATTTGATGGCAGCCGTAGCTGATCCAATTAATTTGGAAGCCATGCTCAGGCGACTCTTTTTGAGACAGGTTACCCTTTATGCAAACGCAGTATATGTGTAATCAAAAAACATATACCATGTATATAATACGATGAATACGCGGAATAAGGCACTCGATGATGATGACGATGTTGAATTTGTCAATGCTTACTATGGTGAAGAGGATGAATAGCAATAAGTTGGTGAAGTTGCATCGGATGCCGATATAGATGTTGTGTTGGACCAAATGTGCCATATTTGACTGAGTGAGGAAAGAAAACAGCGGAGCTCTAGCAAGACCAGTGAGCCAGGAGCACATTCAATCAATTTTAAAATGCATTGATTGTTATGAGTAAGATTTTGAAGAAATAAACATAAAAATCATTCCAAAAAATATAATTTCATATATGCAATATATTATTGTAAGGACTTGGCCACAGCAAAAATCAGCGCTAGATTAAGGTAAGGATCGAGAGGACTATCGCCCCAAACCTCCATCATGTTTTGTACGAAACGAAATATAATTATCATTTTTTGCTTACACCGTCAATATACATCACCAAATTCTACTGAGGGTGCCTCGTTGACACCGCTTTCTCAATAATTTATGTGATTTGCATTGTAAAATATCGAAATACTTATTTTTTGATTTACTTTTTTTGTTTGTTTTAATCAGAAATTAACTTTTTAAAAATTTTCACATGAAAAGTAATCAGTTTTTAGCAATTGGCCCCATGAAGCTTAAATGCGGCGCTAGTATATTTAAAGACTTTGCTTTGTTTTCATTTAAATAACAAATTTTATCGGGATATGTTTCCCATGCATCATCACTGTAATACTGCAATAGTCTTAAAATACAATGATTTCAGTTTTGAATTTGGCTTATTTTAGAAATTTCCTGTCTAGCTTAGATCTGAAGATTTAGATTTTTGAAATAGAAAAAGTCGGCAAGGAATGAACTATAGTTTTTGAATAACAACAACGATCATTTCACTCACCATTAACTTTCGCAACATCAAAATCGCGTCGCGATTCCATTGACGATGGTAGCACACGTTCATTTTGTGTCTGCTGGTGATGCTGTCCAGCAGCTGCAATGCTTGCGGCAGCATTTAACGCCGAAGGCGGTAGACAGCTTATGCTACCAACATTTGGTCCAATGCCAATTGACTGTGAAACCCCCAATCCACTGCCGGTGTCACGTTCGCTCAATTTTGGAGTTGCTGCCAATGAAGGATTCTGACTAGATGCTGTCGATGACAAATTGCGTTCCTCTGTGGGTACTGGTGATGTTTCCGATGAATGTCGGCCACTACCGCTACCACCACCGCCTGTAACTGAATAGCGTGGACTACGCGCTTCATCCTGTGTTACAGCCTGCTGCTGTTGTAGCAGTTGTTGTTGTTGTTGCTGCTGTTGCTGCAGTTGTAATTGCGATTGCTGCTGACTTAGACTGAGTGCAAGATTATGACTATGACTGTGTTGCTGTTGGTGCTGCTGCTGTTGTTGTTGCTGTTGTTGTTGCTGATGATGTTCACGCTGCAGTTGTGCGAATTTTTCATGTGTGACGCCCTGCAGGGAGGAGCGTCGATGTAATGACAATGACGTTGATGTGTTGGTGTTACAATCATCGGGGGTGGCAGTAGTAGCAGCAGTAGCAGCAGCAACGACGGCTGCCACTATATTGGAGGAACTCTGGTTGCTTTGTGTATTTGCATTGGGATTGTGCGACGGCGATAGGGAATGTTCTTTCTTAACGGCGATATCAGCAAGTGCAGCTGCAGCTGTTGGTGATTTGATGGCAGCCGCTAGGACAGCACCGGGGCCACCACGTGTGAGTGCTAACGCTTGTGTCTGTAAATAAAACAAAAAAAATATTAAAATTATTTAAGAAATCGAACTGGTCTGAAAAATTCTAAATTTGTTTTTATAAAATCTTTTTTAATTCTATAGGAATAGTTATAATGGCACTAAATTATATGGAGATACATATGTCAGAATTCTGAAAGTATAGAAGTTCAATTCGGTCTCTTAAAAAGGCAATTTCTTGAAGATACTTAATAAAAATAAACCTGCATATCTTACGACCGAAAGATATAAGGATCAAATGATTCAAAAATTAGTCACTCTTAAGAACAGTGCATGTCTAATTTTTAATATAATAATAACAAGGAAAAATTTAACATCGATAACACAGGCCGACAAAATTTGAATAAATCTCTGCCACAGAAACGAAAATATACTTTTCCGAACCTTTTTGAACCGCTGAATTCGAATTCGACATCAGATGGCCCCGATTTTCGAGATATTCTAACCTAAAACTTTGGAAATCACAATTTTTTGAGATATTTATGGCTATTTTACATCAAAAGATAATTTATTTTTATAAAACTATTCATGGTGTCTTAAAGCACCACTCATCCTTCTTCTTCAAAACGCAATTGAATGTGGCCGGATATCTTTTTTCATCTTTGAGAAATTATGTGTTTAAATGACACAGCTACCCATGAAAAAAATTCGGGCATTTTCAGCCATCGGTACGTGCTTTGGGAATGCAATACTGGTTAGTTAGTTTCACCCAAAACCTGTAATCTTATACCCTCGACTTTTCTTCACAGTGCTCTTGGACTATAGTAGTGGTTATGCTTATCAACACAACATAAGAAATCTTAAGAGTAGGTGGCGAAAACTGTATTAGCTAACAGAACTCGTGTGGCATGATTAGTGTTGACCAGTGTAATTTTGGGAGCAAAAATTAAATAAATTTTTTTGTTTTTTCATTCATTTTTAAAGCGATAATGTGTCACTGACAATTTCAAACAAAAATGTATGAAGGCAAATAAAGCGAGAAGAAAGAAACGTCAGTGAGGGATCTTGCACGAAAATTCGATGACGAAGTTTTCTTAAACACAGGATATATATCTGAGTTCGTGTTGGAGAATTGATCAGTTATATATTTTTTTATATATTTATCGTTTTAAAAAATTAAAATCAAATGTTGACCGCCATTTTTGGCGCCATGCTAAATCACATAAATAAATTAACAAATAACTAAATTATCTATCTCTAGTGACAAAAATTTCCACCACTTGGTGCTCCTCAACACGCTTAAGCAACAAACAAACAAAAATTTCATACAAAATATTTAAACAACTAAACGAACTATTTAACAAGATAAATAAATAATTGAAAGAGTTTAAAAAATACTCATAATAAAATGAACAAAATTTCACCATGACTGAGAAAATAAGCTGATTGAAAGAATATAACATATACAAGCACACTACATCGTAGACATGTACATGCATACATACATACAATCATATTGTAGATATTGTCATAAAAATCACGATCAATAGCAATCTGCTTAATAGCTTTACAACACAAAAACCATAAAAGATCAAAATTTTAACTGTCATTGTGCTACCGAATTAAAAGCCTAAATATAAAATAACCCAAATTTTTCTCTGCTTTTTTGCTTTATTAATTTTATTATGTTTTCTTCTATTAGTTTTATTGTTATTGTCATTATTGATAAAGAAAAAAAATTGGTTGTTGCTGATGACTTTAATACCACGCATTGATTTGAGTTTTTCATCATTTGATTCACATTGATTTCTTTTGTGAGGGCTTTATGTCTCAACTCCGATCATGCTGCAGATCGTTGAGGATCATTTTTTGCTATCTTTTAGTTTTTTTTTTTGTCTTCGAAGCCGTTGCTTTTGTTTGTCACTTGATTTTATTGAAAATCAAAGTCTTTAATTTGTTCTTCAGACTAATACGAATTCAGAAATCAAAGTCGCACATTTTGTTGATCGCGTTTATGTGATCTTGTTTTTGTGTGTCGCTCTTTAGTCAATTTGTCAATTGATCAGTATGAATGCGTTAAATTCTTCTAATAATAATTTATATTAAATATATAAATTAAATTTCTACGCTTTCGCAAAAAAAAAGCTGCTTTACTTAACTACTCTGTCTTAGGCTGCTTTTGCTTTTGATTCATTTTATTCAATTTATGTCGTTTTGAATTGTCCTCGCTTTAACGCATTTGCCCGGCCGTAAGATCTTTGAGGTCATTTGGCTGCTCTTCATTATTTTGTGGAATTTGTTGGCGCGTCTATTTGTTATATTCTTGTTTCGATTGTTTAACACAAAAAATTTTGGAAAAAATAGTTTTTTATTTTCTACGCAAAAGTTTTTCTTATTTTAATATTTAATCGAAAATTTAATTGAAGGCTTATTTTTTTTTTCTTCTAATTAACTCAGTTTGTTTTAAGCATTTTAATACTAGAAGCAAGATTCTACACCATGTGACTTTTTCCCCTAATTGGGGGAAATTTGCTCTTACTTGGTATTGTACTGAGTTCGTTAGCATTAAAGCTTCTCAGTAGTAGCAATAAAGGATCAAAATACTTATAATTGTTTAAGAAGCTAAAATTATATGTATTTAAAAATATATATATGGCCAAACTTATTTCGAAAGAGGCTGCAGCGATTTTGGTGAAACTTGGAGATTTGGTGCATACATAAACAAAATGTAGATTGGGCTGGGTTATAAGTTTTTAAAAACTCTAACAGGGGTGTGGCACAGGTATAAGCTTTAATTTTTATAACGTCATGGTCACAAGCCATACAAGTTCTTATAATGAAATTATTTAAGCAGATGCATATCATATATATCTTAAATTGCACCAAAAGAAAGCGGAGTTGTAAAAGTGGGCGCGACCCTTTACAACAATTGAAAATTTTGATTCAATATTTCTCGAAAACGGCGTCTACTTATTTCATAAGATGTTAAAGATGATACCACTCAAAATAATTTTCATTTCGAGCCACTATCATGGCAAGTCTCGTTTGGGAGCGTCCCACAGCCGACAACATTTATAAACGTTTTAATAAGAGACAAAACAACGCAATCTTGCAATAACTATGGGCGTGGCACCTCCCAAAAAACGTTAAATTAAGTGTCCTATTACAAAAATCTTTGTAAAATTTAAGGTGGAGGTGTCATTTACAATGAGTTTTGAAATTTAATGGAGTTCATCGTTTTGCACGACTTTCTCAACCCGTTACAATTTTTTTTGGAGATTTTCATCCGCTTTCAACGTTCTTCAAGTTTTTCAACCTCTTCAAACTTTTTTCGTCATTTTCTATATTTTATCGTCATTTTCTATATCTTATTTTACTTTTTCGAACCTCTTAATTTTTTACGACTTTTCAACCTTATTCAATTTGTTTCGTCATTTTCCATATTTTATCGATTTTTTTGTGTCTTCTTCAACCGTTTCAACATTTTGCAACTTGTTTCAACATTTTTCATTTTTTTCGATATATTCGACCATATTCAACTATTTTCGGATTTTCAACCTCTTTCAATACTTTTTGAAAATTTCCCAATTTTTCAATAATTTCCAAAATTTTTTTCAACCTTTCAACCTTTTTAACTTTTTTCAATATTCTCATAATTTTCGATATCGATACCATACTTTTTTCGCGACTTTAAACTATTGCAACCTTATTCAACTTTTTCATATTTTCGACTTTATCAGCATTTTGAATTGTTTAGATCCTTTTCATCTTTCAATTTATTTCGACTTTTTCAACCGCATTCAACTTTTTTCGAGTTTTTTTCAACCTCTTTAAATTTTTTTCGCCATTTGTTTTTTCGACTTTGCTGCCTTTTTCACCTAAGTATTTCACCCATTTCAACACTTTTTCAACCTCATTAAATTTTTTTCAACCTTTTCAATTTTTTCCGAGTTTTCCCACATTTTTCAACACTTTTCAACATAATTTTCCATACTTTTCTGACGTTTTAACCGCTTTCGACGTTTTTCAAAACTTTAGATATTTTTTTTTTCAACCGATTTCAAACTTTCCAACAGTTTTCAAACTTCTTCGATACTTTCAACTTTAAATATTTTCCATACATTTCTGACTTTTTTAATCCCATTCAACCGTTAGAATAAAATATATTTTAGCTCGAATCTGGCAATACCATCATTGAAAAACTGAAGATTAGGGGAGGTTTATGGCAATACTTTGTACGGCTTTGTTTTGACCTTATTTTAATTTAAAAGCTAAATATATTTCTAACTACCACTTATCTTCGTTTTTGAAGGAAAACAATTTGTGGTGATTAAAAATGGAACAAATAAGATGCTAAATAAAGCAGTCATCAACACTCAAGTATCACAGGTATGAAAAATTGTTAAAATGTGTTAAATGTTGCACATTTTTGCATTCATCTCCAACTAGGTATAATGAAATGGAATCCCATCAATGCACAAAAGAGTTTCATATTTAATTAATAAATGCCAACAACAACAACAGTAGCAGCAACAATAAAACATTCATGCTACAACACCTTTTGAAAATTTTTATTATTAATTTTTTTTCTCTTTTGTTTTGTACATTTTTTTTACAAAATGAAGTAGAATAAGAAATACGCGCAATAAAGCTAAAAGCGCGATTGTGCGCATGCGTACGTTTTAATTTAATACTTAAAGTGCAGTAACAACAACAACAACAAAAACTGCATGCGTGCACGCGCATGTTTAAAATTTAACGAATGCACACATACACACACACACACACAAACACAGAGGAAAATGAACAGAACAGCGTAGTATCCCAGCAAACATTTTGATGATATTTGGAAGAAGAGAAGTGCATGCGCGATCAATCTTCGATAATTATTTTGATCAGTTTTTCGTTTCTTTGGCAATAGTTACTAGCCTGATAAAACTATTATTACTTCTTTAAGATTTCGGGGCAATATTATGTCTATATTTGAAAAATCTTGCAAGCAATCAGAACTTTTAATTTAATTTTAAGCTTTTAAGCTTTTCCTAGGCAATAGCTGTTTGCGTAAAAAGTCCGCGATATTTTCGAAAATTCTGCAAGCAATATTTTTTTATTTTCAAAATCCTTCAACTGATGCATCTTGTCAATATCTTCTAAGCAATTGGTGGTTTTATCTACATACTTCAAAAATTACTCATTTTGTTAACTTTGTGTTCAAGTGAAAATTTTTCAACTATCATAGGAATTTTTTTTCATAGTCAAAAACTTTTTTTTTATTATTTGTGTGCATTTTTAGCGGTTAAATGTGGTAGCTTTGTACAAAACTTTGTAAAAAAAATATCATGTATCATGATATTTTAGGTGAACTTTTGCAAATATTTAACAAAAAGTTCATTCTGCAACACACTTTTAGCGAACATTTTTGTATTTTTTGGTTGTGTTGCTTGCTGGGTCGTTAGGTTACCAACGAGTTATCCTATAAGTTAAATGACTACGATCTGTAGATCGTTTTCAATTTTGTTAAATAAATTGTCGAAAAAGATTGGACGAATTGTTTTCAAGTCTAAACATGAAGACTATTCCAAGGACGACTCTTCTTATTCTAACTTATTACTCTTATTGCCAACTAATCTCTTTAGTATATTGCGTGCAATTTTCAAATTCAATTGCTAGCAACTCAACTTTACGCATTGTCACTAGCGGACACGTATCAATTTAATTTAAATATGAACGATCTGAAAATGAGTCTGCGGGCAATCGATTTTGCTCACCCAGGTGATTCGCTAGTGAAGCTTCTATGAACAAAAATGTTTACTGGGATATTACAATTACCGAACACCAAACAAAAGTAAAATACAGGGTGCTACGCAACAAAGTGACAGTTATCATAATTAAGGTGGATGCAATAATAACAAAGAAAGCAAAAAGAGGATAGCATCAATTTAGGGGAGCAGAGCGCATAAAATAACCCATTACATGCCACAACAACATTGAATTGATAAGTTTACTAAAAGAGGTTACAAATAATTGACATTACAAATTCGAATCCAAGGCTGTCTGTGCTTCCAAGCAACTGCAGTGAGAAATGGGTTTAAGTGCCATCTTCATCTTAGGTTTGTCTCTACGATTATATTTCGAAGCGCAGTAAGTGTTGATTAATTTTATCCTTGTGTTGTAGTCCTCTTTAAATCGATTTATAGCACAGTTTCTCATTTAGTGAAACACACGTCAAACTATGTCCAGCAATTCTTCAAAAAATTAATTCTTCAATAAGACTTTTTAAGTTTATTTTTTTTATATTTTGCAAAATATTTAAACGTTCATTGGTTTTCATTCCATGTTTACTACTCGTTTTTGGCTAAAATGTGCATTTTTTTTTGTGAGCCCAAGAATGGCGGCGGCGCATTCTTGTTGCACGCTGATCCAAGTACGAGTATGCATAGGGACTTGCGTCGTTGTTGACGAGTACCTGTTTCTTCCAGTATTTTGTCTCGAACCTCTAAATGGTCACTTTTCGCGCTACAATCCACTAGGTCTTCAATAATTTTGTTAGCCATTACGAGTGCTGTTTGTAGTGGTAGGGTTAGTTCGAGGTTCGTTGGATTTTTAATTGTTTAACGTAATGAAAACTGAGATGAATATGATCATGATTGTCATCATCATGATTGTGATCATTACGAGAATGAGACTGAAAATGACGTTGCGAAAACATCGCTTGCGGTAGCTGTGTATCTCGTCGTCAATATTTCTTGATTGATTTTTTGTCTCATCATTTTGACAAGCAGTAGCGTAGAGCTTTCATGTTGATTGTCAACTTTCGTCACATATTGATAAAATACTTAATCACTTGATTTGTAGTTTAAGTCAATGGATGAATTCATTTGATGTTAATGTTAAAAGAATGCAACACAAAATATTCGATTTTAGAATATATCTTTATATAAAATTAATCATATAAATTCTAACTTCTGAACAGCTTTATTAGTAATAACGGATTTATTAAGGTACTATCGATATCGTGAACATCGAAAATTTTGGTAGACTTTTTCAGTGTTTATTGTAAAGTAAGGGATAAGAAACTTATATCATTTGAAAGGTACACATGATTCCCACATACAATTAACCAATTATATGAAAGCATTTTGATCGCGTTCATGGCGGTATGAGCTTCGTTTACGTTTTTTGTGTTGTTATAAAACTAAAAAAAATTAGGATTTTATCGTTGGCTTAAAAGGAGCAAATTTTATTGGGAAACTCAAAACGCATTATGTTGGGTATTTCTTTACCTATATAGAATGTGGCAAAAAGTTTCCATCCCCTTTCAACTGCCATAACACAACATAATAGTTAAGTTTTTACCTCTTTCTCAGGCCTCCATCTACCCTGGGACTGCGTTAGCATTGCTTCGGGGTAGGGCCCATGATTTGTCCTCAAATCATATTCCTGCGTCCAGGTCCCACTTCTTTTTCCTGAGAACGATCTCAGTAAAACCGGCAACTGCATTCCAGTTTTCTTCGCTTTGCAGCATCCTTTCGATCACGTTGTCAGCGAAGCAATGGCTGACTAATTCCTGTAAGGATGCGCGTTCGTTGTTCCATCGACTGCAATTGAAGAAGGTGTGCCCTGCGTCGTCTTCATCAGCGTCTCCATATATACAGAAAGGGTGTTCTGCTTTGCCCATACGGTGTAGATACTTTTGGAAGTATCCATGTCCTGATAAAAACTGAGTGAGGTAATAATTTACCTCGCCAAAGTCTCTCTCGAACCATCTTCTTATGTAAGGGATCAGTCTTTTTGTCCACCTGCCGCTGACTTCCGAGCGATATCGGTCTTGCCATTTAGAGAGGGTTTCCTGCCTTGTGTCTGTATAACTTATGGTCAGATTTCCTTCCTTTTTCGCCTCCCTGGCCATTTTTCGTTCACTGGCTAGTAGGTCAATGGGGATAACCCCACTTATAACTAGCATAGCCGTTTCGGAGACTGTGCGGTACGCACATGCAACTCTGAGCGCGGCAGTTCGTTGAACTGACAGTAGCGTCTTTTGCCGACATTTCGCTTCTAGCGTTCCTGTCCATATCTCGCTGCCGTAAAGTAGTATCGAGTTTGTTGTCGCCATTAGAAGTTTCCGTTTACTTTGCCTTGGTCTACCGATGTTCGCCATGAGCTTACTAAGCATACCAGTTATCATGGCTGCTTTTGTTGCTGCGTGTTGTAATTGAGCCCAAAATGTCAATTTTGGGTCAACTCTTACGCCGAGGTTCTTGACTACTTTCTTTGTTGTAAGTATGCTGTCGCATACTGACAGCTCCAATTCTAGCGGTATGTGGCATTTTGTGAGCAGTATAACCTCCGTCTTTTCGGCGGCAAGTTGGAGTCCATGTGTCTCCATCCATTCTCTTGCCCTTAGCATAACCTGGTTTAATTTTCTCCTGGCCTCTTCGGTGTTGCGAGCCGTTATTACAGCTGCAATGTCGTCTGCGTACCCCACCAGATGTGTATCATCCGGCATTTCGATTCGGAGGATTCCGTCGTAGCTTCAGTTCCAGAGGTCGGGGCCTAGACCCTTGCGCTGGTCCCGATGTTATTCTTTTTGTTTTTCTTCCTTCGCAGGTGTCATAAATGAGCTCTCGATCCCTAAGATAGCTCTGTAGGATCCTCAGCAGGTATTGCGGAGTAGTAAACCTTAACTGAAGAGCTTCAATGATATCTGCCCATCTGAGGCTGTTAAAAGCGTTACGGATGTCTAATGTTGCCAATAAGACAATCCTCTTTGAGTGATGGTTCCCTCGCTGTGCGTGTTCTACGCTAGACAATACATCTTCTATAGCACCAAGAGTTGACCTTCCTGCCCTGAATCCATGCTGGCGTTCCGATAATCCACCAGCGTCTTCAATAACTGCGGATAAGCGAGTTTTTATCATCTTTTCTAGCGCTATCAAGCATACACAATGGTCTGTATGCTGATGGTTGGGTAGGATCTCCTTTGCCTTTGCTGATCAGTACTAGTATTTGCTTCTTCCACACTTCCGGGAATAAGCCTTCCTTAAGGCACGCATTATGCATCGATAGTAGAACGCTTGGGCGATTTTCCGCTACTATTTTCAGTATTTCTGCAGGAATTCCATCAGGTTATATGGAGATAGATTGGGTTCTAAGAAAGTATACTTAATATTTACTATATAGTGGACGTGATACCTCCCCGAATGCAAAAAACTCTGAAAAGGCTGAGCTGCTGCACCGATTTTGATGAAGATTAGTACAGAGATAGATTGAACCCTGAGGAAAGGTATTTGTTTAAAGTGGACGCCCTTAAGAGGATAAAATGTTTTCACAGCAAAGCTAATAGACAGATTTTGATGGTATGGAGGTAGATTGAACACTAAGTCAGGGGTAGAGATAGAATTTGGGATAGGACAACATGATAGCATGACTTCATTTTTGGGAGTGATAACATTTAATCAAGTAAGATGGTACTGAACTATTTGGTTTTGTTTCTTTAATGGTTGAATTTCAACGAGTGGGCAAAATCTAGTTTAATTAATGGACATAATCAGCTTTTACAATAGATATGTATACAAAACTCGCTTGTAATGCTCTGGCTTTATCAACATAAAACAAGAGAGATTTTGTTTCTATTCAACTTTATAATACCAATAGTATTAGTTTACCATCCGCGTACAATTTACTTGATTTGCTAGAATTTGCTATTTGAGTTATTTGATTCCATAAAAATTGCATCATGCATCATATAATTTATTATACACATTAAAAATAATATTTTTGATGTCAAAGATTTAGATTAAGTCTATGAGTATCGATAATATTAAAAACGTTAAAGAAACTCGACAAGTATTGAATAGTGTCAGAAAATATCGAAATAGTCAATAAAAGTTGATAACTGTCGAATAGTATCAGAAATATTGAAAAAATTTAACAACATCGATTAAGTGGAAAATAGTCGAAAACACAAAAATCTAAAGCAGTCGAAGCGTACCGAATTCAATCGAAAAAGTCGAATCAGATGACATTGAACACGTTCAACAAGTCGTAGAGCACTGTATCGGACAACTTCAAGAAATTCTATAAAAGCCTATATGTAACGAAAACATCAAAAAGTCAATAAGTATTGAAAAACAACGAAAAGTCAATAAAAGTTGGAAAACATCGAAAAATCTATAGAAGTTGAACAGAATGAAAAAAAAAAACGCAGAAAAAGACGAATTGTATCAAAAAACTGTAAAGTGTCGACAAAGTCGAAATCGCGATGAAACAAAAACTAACGAAAAACATCGATGATAAAAGCATAGCAGTATTGAAAAAGTCGATTAAGTTCAACAGTAACAAATGGTTTCGAAAAAAGACTAAACAATTAAAAAGTATCCAATGGTATGTAGTAATGTTACAATAGAACACACATCAAACCAGAGCCGCACACAAAAATCTGCTTCAGGAGGTGGTTGCAACAACATAAGTTTGGGTAAAATACTAAAATATAATTTGCGAAAACGAAATCTAGTGATGTGAGTTTTTAAACATTTGGTTTTCGGAAATGAAAAAAAAAAAACAGAAGTTTTGAAATAGTGAACGAAATATTTATTTGGAGCGATACATCAATTTTTTCCATTTAATTTTTAAAGATTATTGCATGTAAATATTGCCCGCGGCTATGGCTCATACGTAAGCTCAAATATTGGCATTATTTTGGCTTGTTTGTCCTTGTACACGAGAGATTTCAAGTAGCCCCACAAAATTTAGTCTAGTGGGTCAAATTGCATGATCTCGGCGGCCTCTCAATAGGTCCATGGTATCGTGTACCAATTCTTTCTTTTTGGGCAAAAACAAGTCGGTAATCATCGCACGGTACTTTGCTCCATTGACTGTAACGTTGCGATTTTCATTATTTTGAAAAAAAATATGGTCCAATGATGCCGTCGGCCTACAAACCGCACCAAACAGTGTATTTTTCAGGGTGCATTGGTAGCTTTTGAACTGCCTCTGGCTGCTGTTCAGACCAAATTCGGCAATTCTGTTTGTTGACGTGACCATTGAGATTTCTCACATTTTTCGACATTTCTCACAGAGCACGAATTTTGATAATAAAATGATAAAGATTTGCAAGCACGGTGCGTTTGTTATTCTATTCATGGTGAAATGACATGTTACGAATCACGCCTGAGGTGTCAAAAAATTTACACTAAAAAACAAAGAGTAAAAAAATCACCCGTTATATTGCAAGAAATTTGCTTGTGATGCTATAGGCTAGTGGCTTAGAGCAAAAGGAATTTTGTATTAATTCCACTGATATAATCCCAAGAGAATTGGATTTTAATCATGTAAATTGATGTCGTGTACATATTTTTTCTTCATTCAACCAAATGATTACCATATATAGTACTGTCGGTAATGAATTAAATTAAAACAAATTTATTTTCATTTATTATTTTAATGTTTGACAATTTTACTTACGTAAGATTGGTTAAGCTCCCCACTTTGCATGCGACCACAAGAAAGCGTACGGTTGAAGTTGTGTCGCATTGATCAAATTGATCAGAATAACAACGCTGGCGATCATCAACAACATCACCAGTCAAAATCAATTTTTCATTGATATTGATATTTAATTGAGCACAAATTTATTGCTGACATGTGGAAATGATGCAAAGTTTATGGCGACAATTGTAGGAAATTTGTAGCTGTTATAGAAATTTCTTGAAAAAAAAAACAGTTCATGACGTTATTGATGATGACAAGAATAAACTGACACAAATATTTTCAGGAAGTGCGAAATATATATTTCCCTTTAAGAATGCGCAATTGAAAATAGATCACTCCAAAGTCTTTAAACCATTTCTTTTCTCGCATAATAAAAGTTCAGTGAAATATCATTTTAACGTACGTTACCGAAAAATCTTCCCCACGTGAAAAAAAAAAAAAAACTTATGCAGCACCAAACATAAGAAATTTAAGCAGCAAAAACCGATTAACGCATTAATGCCCAAAGCACAAAAGGAATTTAAGTCATTTTTTTTAAGCAACAAAAAAATCTGCGCACTGATCCTCAATGATCGCATGGATAAAGCAGAAGCTTAAGTTCAAGTCTTAATAGCCTTGGGCAGGCTTGTCAAAAATTGCAAAAATTAAAAAAGAGCCAAGAGAGCGGGTTGAGAAGAAAAAATCGTCTGCGCTTAGCTGAAATTTAATAACGCCAGCATTCTTGATCGTTTTTACTTTTTTTGCAGAACTCGACATTCTTATACAATACACACACCGTTTAAGTCTACGCACACTCCACAGTAGCTTCATCAAGTTAACGACAGAGTGATCGATCTTGAAGTTATAATCATGTCTTAAAAACCGAAGAAGACTTCAAGTCAAACCAAGCGTATGATGAAGCGTCATATGATTTTTTTTTCTGTTCTGCTCTTTAGGGAGGGATTGAAAAAATTCATTTACGCGTTAATCATTTTTTGTGCGTTTACTTGGTCTCAATAATCAAAGCGAGTTGGGAGGGGGAGGGGGAACAACTCTTGCTGGAAGCGTTAAATTTACATTGATCTTGCCTTGCTGCTTCATTATATTAAATGTAGGCATATCGTTGTTGTTATTTTAATAAAGCTGCTGTACTGAAAAGCACATGTCAAAAAATTGACGAAAATTCGATCAAAATTTTAATTGATCGCCCTGCAGTTATGATTGAATTGATCTTCCAAAAAGTGATCGAAGTTTTGAGGATATCACTCATTTTTTTTCTTGTGTTTTTGGTGTTGTTTTGCACTTTGGTAGTTGTCGTAATTGTAGTGTTGATGATGAAAATGTTGGTGTTGTTGAAGTTGCTGTTGCTGATGGTTATGTTTTAATGCTACCGCATTGAGCAGTGCGCGTACGCTTTATTTAGCATAAGATTTTCGGCGCTACTGTCAAAAAGATTGGATGACTTTAATTTGACCAAAATGCGCTGCAGACAGGAAATTCAAATGCTAATGGCATTGGCAATGGTTTCTTGGTTGATGGCAGGCACGGGACATGGGATTTTGATTATGTTCCGATTGCAGGTTGTAAGCGCGAACAGAATTGAAACTTTAAAGACGTAAATCTTTTTTTTTTTAATAAGGTTAAGTAAATTTTTGACAACGTGAATAATATTTAGTTTTGCATTAGTCAACCGAATCTCTAGCTACACTTTTTGCAATCCAAGTGGCAGTTCCTAGCAGAGATAGATAGTAAAATTTTAAATATTTTCACCAGTCACTCAAGAGTTTTCTTTCAATATCTTCTCCAAAATGAATCAGTCCACGCCATAAACCATTTTTTAACCGTTTTGATTGCTGTTAAATATATAAAATCCTAGCTCATTTGACCGTTACAATATTGAGGGGAAAAAAAGTAAATAGAGTACCTACCGATTTTGAGGATTTGAACCCCTCCCTCGAAATCTACAATACGGAATAGATAATCGACATTAAACTTTATATGTCAAAAATTTATTGGACTCACGGATAGTGTCGGCTAAATTTTAAAAATGTCGAAAAGTCGATAAGTACTTCATATATTAGCTTCTGAACGACAATTATGTAAATTCAGCATGACCACTGTGACACTAAAAGTTAGCGCGAAACGCCACTATGAAGCGCAAAGCCTCAGTGTTACCGTAATATTATAGTCAATTCACTTCTCATACCCGCTAGTCAGCACAATTTTCACACATCCAAATTAAAAGTGCCACGTCCACTTGCTTACCCATACGGCTTATTTTTGCTCAAATGAATTTTTTATTACAATATTTGTGAGCTGTTTTGTCCACTTTTGGCTCAGAGGAACTTAATCTGCCACCTTATATTACATAACGACATCTTAGATTTTTCAGACAATTTAATATACTCCAAGCCACATACATACAAAGATCTGTCATTACTAAATTGGTTCCCTCTTATAAGTTTGTGGTAGTGCCCCTATCTTCAAGGTGTTTTACCAGTACCTATAGAAACTAAGCTAATAATAATAACAGTTTTTAAGGATATATTCTTCAAAGTTTTGATTATTTTCATTAGAGCAGATTTTGAACAATAGTGTATCGTTATTGGAAAATGTCACGTCCACTTTTGCAATTTCGTATACAACTGGTTAAGCACACACTACGTGTGCGAGATATAAAGTGATATAGTTTATAATTCAGGGCAACGCCACGTTCTTCCAGTTTCCATAATCCTATCATAAATTTCGATTATCAAAATCGCTTTAGCCGTATTCGAACTAAACTTTGTACAAGATTTATAATTTAGTGAAAAAAATATGCTCCTGAAACTTATAGTCTTGCGTTTTACACTATTTTACAGATCTGTCCAATTATAAGAAGGCGGATTAAAATCGAATAAATGTTTTTGTGACTTTTGAGCTTCACAATCTTGAATTGGGACAGGTCTACGTAAGACAACCCTTGCTAATTATTTGTGACATACATTCATCATAATACCTTTCCTGGAAGTTTCATCCAGGAATCTAAGGCACGTCTATAATATTTCTGTATAGTTTCATGACAAAAAGGTGAAGATTGCTGTATTCAAACTATAAAGAAAACTTCAAAGGAAGATAATAAGAAAGTCTTATAACAATGAGATGTCGATTTATTTTATTTTAAAATTATTTTTTAAACGATTTCGAAACCCTTTTAACACGTGAAACGCTTCTACATATATATGTACATATATGTATATGAATTTGACGTGACAAAATAAGACATATTTATGCCAGTCGCTCGAGTAGGACTTGAACCTATCAAGGATTGATTGGTGATGACTTTATTTAGCTCGACTATAATATGTTAATTTGAAGCAAAGCAAAATTGTGCAGTTAAAAACGTTTGTGTCGAAAAGTTCTGTGATCAAATAGAACAAAAAAAAAATTTGAAGAATTTTAACGTTCTTAAGAAGTTTTACATTTTACTTGAGTAATATGAAAGTGTCGCTTAATTTTCAAAAATTTTATTAGTATGATTCTGCACGAATATAACATAAGTGGTAAGATGGTCTTATATGATCGGACGCTTCCTGTTACCTTCCAGCATTGAACGTTATATCCTGATGCCTTCCAATACCTATACATATTTAGTTATTTCTCAGTGACTACATTTTCCGCATTGGAGCTTACTTACTGCTACTTTCCCACATTTTCGGCAATTTTAGCGAAATTCTTATCTTTTCTTAGTATAGTCCCACTAATTCGTACAGAATGCCAATTTTTATGCAATTTCCACAGAATTTCATCTACTTTGCAAATAAACTTCATACTTCTTGATGCCTTCCGACATACATAATTCGATTTCCTCTCTATATAATGTGATTTCCTCAGATGCCTTTTGATATCATTCGGTATTTATCGATGCCTTTTGCAAAATTCTTGATATCAGCTGTTGTTTTCCGATTTCATCATTTATGCTCATCTTCTGAAATTTTGAGGTTCATTTGTAGACCTTGTGGATTTACGACTTTTGTACATTTTCATGTTATTGTGTGATTTCAAGCACTTCACACAATTTTTTCTGGCTGGTATCGTTTGATTTTAACAATTTTTGTTCATTTGCACCTACTTGATGTTTGGCTAGAAACTTTTTCTCTTTCACGATATTTAGTGTATATCTTAAAAGTTCATATTTTTGATTAACTCATTGTAGTTTGTGAAATTTTGAGCACACGCTCATATCTATGTTTCAAAAGCTTTCTCTGAAGGATGTCTGAAAAAAACTAGCCTCTGACTATATTGATGCATGTAACGATTCAACTAAAACTACATATATACTAAGGTCATTCGTCTCAACTTTATATAACTGATAGTAAGGTCGAATTTCCAAACTTCAATTTAATTTTAAGATAATGTCATTCTCACAAAATTTCGGCATCGACACGAGTTACATTATATTAGAGTATAAGTGACCAAATACAAGTTAATTTTCATAAATTTTCTATTCTTTCTGTATGTCCACAATTAATGAAACCTTTGGTAGCATAAGCTACCAACAATATTTATTACTTTCATTAACTCAAATTAAATATTTTCATCATCCAAAGTGCTACATTATAAAAGTCTCTTCCTATCAAACTGTTCAATTTATGTCCAACATCATCATATTCACGAATTACGAATTAAATCAATTCAATTCGAACTCATCGCGTATCGTGTGTAAAACAACTGACAAATAACTTGTATAAAATATTCACCATGATGGGGCCAAAAACAACAACAAAAACCACAACATCGATGGATAGAGACCAGAACACATTGCATCGCATCAATTAGTGGCCAAAACAGCAGCACCAACAACAGCAATAATAATAATAACTCCACACCAGCATCAGTAGCCAACAACAAACGATTGATCAAGCTTCTGCTGTTGATCAGCGCAAATTGAAGCTACTGATGATGATGAAAGGATCATCAAAAAATACAAGATGTGTAGATTGAAGATCAGCAGCAGCAGCTGGGAAGAGTGTAGAAAGGGAAGTGAAAAATGCAAGAGATTTTTGATTTTGAGTTGACGTTGTCGTCATGTCGTCAATGCGTCCCGCTAATAATGCACATCACAACAGGTAGTCCTGGATATCAAACCAAAAATTTGGTACCAAAAAATTTGATGCTTTTTTTGAATTTTAACTTTTTTTTTTTTTGGAGGTTCCTCAGTGTACGTGCAAAAATGACGTATGAATTGATGTTGTTGAGATGCTGGTACACAACACAGAGGGTTGCTTTAAATTTGTCCTTACTGACCGTCTGAGCCAAGAGTTTGATCAATTTACAAGAAATATGAAATTAGTTTTAGTTTGACTTTACTTCGTAGTTAGTGTTTGACATAGCAGTGGTGTAGAGAAATATTTTTGAAAA
This sequence comes from Meiosimyza decipiens, assembly GCA_963680825.1. NCBI lineage: Eukaryota > Metazoa > Arthropoda > Insecta > Diptera > Lauxaniidae > Meiosimyza > Meiosimyza decipiens. The sequence continues at coordinate 59,728,883 of OY804261.1, forward strand.
AGAGCATGGAGTAAATCTAACATAGAAACATCGATACCATACCGTAGGATGGGCAAATTTGACTTTAACATTAAACATGTTTCTCTCACGTAAGAAAATGGACAAATCTGAAATTTCTTGGAATTCATTAACTCAGTTGAGTACAAGTAGAGACTATTCTCAATGCGGTTAAAACACAAAAACGTTGCTTAAATTTTATTTCAATTCAAATACAAGAACAGAAAATGTGCGCGTGGGTAACCATTGTGCTGGAGGTTACCATAGTTCCTTCATTTGAAAATAACATATTATACATATTAAACCATATATTTTGAAAACTTGGACATAAATGCTAAAATCTTTTACTAAGTCAAAATCTCAACATACATATATATCATAAATTATAGACAGGTACATTTCATATCGTGAACGCTATTCCATATGTTATATTATTGTGTCTTTACTCGACAATATGCTCGCATTATTATTTGAGAAGATTTACACATTTTTGGGTCCCTTTCTACGCTCATGTTATACTTGGAACGTCAATAAAGCATGGCGTCGTCGCTTGATTCTTTTTTTTGTAATTTTTTTTATTATTTAGCAACGTGTCCTTTTCGATTTTGTTTTGGTCGAAAATTTTTCTCTTTTTTTTTACAGATCATGTGCTTGCGATCATCTTTGGCTACTGGATTTTTAAAGTGTTTTAATCAACAGGAATCTTAGTAGGTCTGCAGCAACTTGAGTAACCATCCTGCAGCCACTGTTTTCAACACACACACACACGTTTGTACATCTGTAAACCTATAATTGTTTTTGCGTACTACATAAAAGAAACGTCGCGATCATCATGATGAGCGACATGATTTTAATATGCTCTTTGCGCAGACGCAAACGCAGCACTCACTGATCGTGCATGTCGATCGATGATGATCTTGATGATGAAATGTTGCTTAGCTGTGGTTATAAATCGTGATGCAGGCGACATGTTGATGTCCTTAATGTCGTTGACTGACCAAGTTCCTATTTTTTCTCGATGCGTACAAGTTTAATGTCTGGATCTTGCAAATTATTTGATTTAAGAGAAGTTTTTTTTTTACTCAAACGTAATTTATGCTATAAAAATACGAAAAAATATATGTATTTTTATACGAACATATTAAAATACAAAAATTTCATATAATCTACACGTTCAAGTCTCAAAAAAAAAAAAAAAACTTAGGCCAATCAGCGATTCACAATTGTGGACATAATGTAATTAGTGATCTTCAGTGATCCTCTTAAAGAAGTACAAGAAAAATAAAACGTGTAATCTCAATCAACGCCAAGCTACTACAAATGAACTTAATTTTACGATAGAGATCGCCATCGTTGACACTTGTCTGCCTCACTGTTGACAGTTGAACAAACAAAGCTCATGTTAAGCTACGCGTCTAGAAAACTTTGGTTTTTTAACTCTTTCTTGTAGTGTGGTATGCCAGTACAGGTAAAAACGATCTTGCCAAAAATTGGCGACAAACTATCGACAACATACCAAAAATGGCAGTCAGAAAGAAGCAATAAATACAATTTTTTTTTTTTCGCTACCAACATCATCTCTCATTTCAACCACTGATCGCGTTGATCGCAATATCGTATGATCGCTTATACCCGTATGTATAGTTTATTGTGACAAACAGTAGCTGATCGCGTGAATTGGTATTTTTTGACTAAATATTGACTGCGTGCTTGAGTCGTACGATCGTATCATATTGACGCATTGTTGTAGCAGTGATCGGGAGCATCGAAGTGAAGGATCGATTGGATGAGAAATTTAAAATGATTACATGTGGAGTAGAGCTATGAAACGCCTCAAGGTATGCGCTGGTGCTGCTGCCACCATCAGATTCATTTTTACAAAATATCGCTGCTGATCGTGTTTCAGCGATCAGCTCAGTTTTTGATGAAATTTTTGCGTATTCGTCAGTCGTTGTCGTCATCTTCATCTTCATTCTACTTATGTATGTTGTTCTTGCAATTATTTATGCGCTTAATGGAATTCCTGTATCTTTTTTGTTTTTGCATTGTCGCCAGAAATTGGTGATCTTCATCTTTGGTTGTTGCATCTTCGGTTTTGTTTGGTATATCCCAAAAAATAAATAATTTAAGGTTTTGTCTCTGCGTTGCATTGCTTCTTGTTGTTATTATTATTATTGCTGTAATTGTTGCTGTCGTTGATGGTGTTTTTGTTTTTGTTGTTGCTGCTGGCTTTGGTATGCTGACATTATTTATATTAGAGGTTCTTATATTATTGCCTCGAGGCGATCGTTGTAGGCCTGCTGTTTGCGCTTGATCGTTATACGATTAAAATGATCAGCAGTCGTGATTTCAGTGCAAATAATTTATTGGAAACCATGTGAAAGTGGTCAAGATTTGGAATGGGATATGAAAGCCTTGGGAATAATACAAAAGAGTTGTTATTAATTTTTAATTTGTAAAAATTTTACTTTAAACACATTCATTAAAAAATTGATTTCTAAATTCGGTAACTGTATTTTAAAATCCATTTATTTGGCGTTTTTTCGTAAAAAGTACAATATTCCGAAAGCTCTTATTAGTAATTATAATTTTCAGTTTTGATTATTATTCACAACGTTAACATAAGGTAGCGTCCATAAACCAAATGTGGGGCTCAGACTCGAAGAGACGCTCGATTAAGGTATTACAACTGGGCTAGAGCACCGGAACCTGAACTGAAGGGGACCCCACAGCATAGAAAAACATATTTTTTACTTTTCTTTACTTTAAAATGTAGCTTGGTCGTAACCAGAACCAAAGACAGAAGAACTACAGCTACTGCGAAATGTGTCATAGAGTTATTACAACGTATTAGAAACATATATAAAGCAACGGGTTAACCAAAGCCAAGCAACAGAGAACCGATACACCGGGTTAAACAATACCAGATAACAGAGAATCGTAGCATGGGATAAAGCAAAGCCAAGCAACATAGTACCTTCGGGCTATCGAAAGCTAAGCATCGGAAAAATTATAATGATTGAGAAGCTTAGCATTTAGCTGCCCAAAGTAAGAAACAAATTACAACGAGTCAACTAATCCTAATGCCACATAGGCACCACAGCTTTTCAGGAACAAGTTGCGGAAAAATTTTTGTTTTTTAATAATAATAGAGTAGCTACTACAGTTATTAGCCATCTTAGCTATTAAGCTTGTAAGTGTTAATGTAAATTTTTCGGACTGATAACGACAAGACAATAGTACAGCTGAAGATTCATTAGAGTTTTAAGGCGAATGGAAAAAATATTTTCGATACAAATAACATTTGAAGGCTTTTTCTTTTTCAACTATAGTGAAACTCTGTAAAATCGTTTTAGAAGAAACGGCCATGCATGGCAAAGAAAAAAACTACAGTTTCATCAAGACAATGCAACATGTTATGATTCTATTGGCTTCCGACTCTGCCGTATTCGCCAGATCTGGCCCTTAACGACTGCTTGCTGTTCGCAGATCTCAAAGAGATGGTCCAGAGAGAAAGAGATATTGCTCTGATAAGGAAGCTATTGGTGAAACTGAAGCGTAAATTGAACCCAAAGAGTAATCGTTCTCTGAAATGGAACGAAAAACTTTGGAAGGCGTTGGATCGATTGTGATATTTTAAATCAAAATAAGTTTTATGAATAAAGTCGAATTTCGAAAGTTTTTGAACGGAGAGCTAGGACCAATTCTGCAAGTAGTTTGTACATAAGAGGCTCTAAACACAAAATATGTACTCATACTACTTAATAGCAGTCGCATACCGTGCACTTTTGGCGGCCGGGGCGAAGATGTAATTTCTCGCCCTCTCTACGAACCAAATCTTCCGTGCACCAAATAATTTTTTAATAAAAGCAGAAAACAAAAAATGTTCAGCACTTTCCACACCCCAAAACACCTAGGAAAATAAGATATATGGCACATCACATTATAAAACTTGATAGTGGCTTTACACTATTTTTAATTTTAACTTCCTAAACCAAAAAAAAATAGTCCAACGAATTCACTTAACTGGCATAAATAAAAATTTAAAATAAACGAAAAGCAAAAATGAAATTTCACTCAAAATTAAAGCAAAAAATTTCCAATGCTGAAGAGATACCAGATTTTTGGCGTTAATTTCTTTAAAAAAATTTAAAATATGTCGAATATGCTTGACATCGCTCAAAATATAATTTTTTAAAAAATTAGATTCAAAAAAATACACACAAATATAGCTTGTGGACATATGTAAGTCCACTTTAAGCTCTCAAATTGGTATTTACACAAAAAAATGTAAAACAATTTCTACTTTTCTTGCTTTACTTATTTTACTTAATCGTCCTTGACCTATAATTTCTACCCTTATTACAAAACATGCGTACATACTTTACCAGTACATCCTGCCTAGTGTTCCTCACCAAGTTCAACTGACAACTGCAATTTGTACTAACTCGTTCAACATACCGTACATACAGCCAAATTCAGCCACTATTGCTGACGCCAACTCAATTACGAGCGAGTGGAAGTACAAGTAATTGTTATCTAAGTAGGCCTCTCGGCTATCAACAGAGCAACCCTACCTCAATTTTCTCTCCCGCGCACAGTTGCATATTTCCTTGGCTTCCTGTCGTAGACGGAGTACAATGTTAAAGTCAGTCCCTCGTTCGTTGGTAACATTGTAATATGTCTCTTGACTTCTTGCGTGTGTTTGTTTGTCCGTCTGCCTCTTCGGCTTGTAAACACTTGCACTTGCCAATCGCCAGTCAAACAAATGTCAAAGTGAAAACATTTATTCAGAGAAGCAGCCAGCCAGCCAGCAAAACCTCTCTTCCAGGTTTATTTCCTGCGTCACTTACTTACATACGTACTCAACGCATAAAAGCAATTGTAAATTTCCTTGGGCTATAGCGAACAGTGGAGTTTTATCAAAATTAATAGGAAAAAAAAATTTTAAATTTTAGCAAAAAAATGCACGGAATTGTATTTTCCTTGCAAAAATAGTAAAAATCCTGAGCAGTGGGCGAAATCCCCAATTCTTTTTTTTTTGAGATAGTTTTTATTTCAATTTCTGTTCAAGTTTTTTGTGTCTCTAATAAACTTTTGCTTAATTTGTCGAGATACATACATATATCAATACATTTGTCTCAAAAGCCCACTGTGCAATATCATTTCATTCCTACCCATTGGACCCATGCTGATGCGTATTACCCTTCCACTTTTGAAGGGTATTTTTTTTATTAGCCCTATTTTGAACGTTTACATACAATCATACTTCTAGACGCAATACTCTTCTTATGTTTGTATTTGTGTAGCATACCTATTGGCGCTAAAGCTGCAATTGCTGTTTGCTTGTTGTTGCTGATGATATCTTACGTTGCATTGTTATGTGTGCAAAACGGCAAAGTTCTTAATGAAATCATGTAAGGGCATTTTTTGCATAGTTGGGGCATTTTCGCATTAATTGCAGGCATGCAGGCTGCTGTTGTTTGTAATTCGTCTTCACAGGCAACATTACCAAGTTTTTAACTTGGTAATAGAAGCTAACCCGACTGTTGCTGGTTAATGGAAGCTAAGATTGTGGTTATGGTTGACGCTGTTGTTGGTGCCATACAAGTAGCAGTTGTTTTAATTGGCCCCAAGTGTTAACTACTTGTTACAAACAATTTAGCGCTAAAATACAAGTGTAGGCACTAACTAGGCTATTACACTTGATGAGTTGCTATTTTTTGTACTTTTTATGTTAAACTAATTATGGAAGGTTCTAATAGATCTAGTGACAGATATCATAGTCAGCACTAGAAAAAAAAAGCATAAAAACTGCTGAATATACAATCCAATGTTTATTTTTCTATTAATTTAAGTTCCTTGATCATAGCTACATACATTTTTAGATTTCAATTGATCACGCCTGTCTCAGTGGCATCCTAGGCCCTAGTCCATTGTACTGTAAAAGTATGTTGTGAGAAAAATTTTTAACTACTTGCGTTTATACCAACCGACGAAACTGTTCAGATCCACAAAAATATTACCAGTTCATCATTGGTTTTATTTTTAAGTCTTGAAATTATTATTTTCTGAGGAGGCTATATTTAATAGTCTTGCATAAAAATGCGTGTCCTTAAAAAAAAATTATATCGCGTCTCCTCCATTTTGATGCTACTAAGTCGAAACTTTGTTGCACCGGACTATTTAAATATTAATCCAATAATTAATCCAATAACAATTAATCCAATAACAATTAATCCAATAACAATTAATCCACTAACAATTAATCCAATAACTATTTAAATATTAATCTAATATACATGATATTTATGCATTACGATTGATAAGTACTTAATCTTTGATTAATTTAATTTATAATAGTACTGCTTACTTTGGCCTGTTTTTACGTTTTAATCAGATCATTATATGTTCACACCACAACTAATTAATTGGTAATTGCAACAAATGTTATTAATTGTATTTGTAATTAAATTATGCACTACAAAGTGGCACTTGTCAATATTTTGCTTTGATTACAATAATGTGATTCTCGTTAAAAAAATTAATTGATATGATATTGCTTCAAGACTGGAATAGATTAATGAACAAGCAAATAAATAAATCAAGACACCTGATTTCACAAAATTCATCAATAGTATTGTCTTCGATCTCAGGCTCTGCAGATGATATCAACAATATCTGCGCAAATCTAAAGAAATCCAAACAGATTTCTTGCAGCACTGCTGTCTGCTTCTGTTGAAAAATAAGATCTGATTAGGTAAGAGATAGCACCCGAAATCTAATTGATGAGAGTTACAAAGTTAAAACTCAGCGTTGCAATTCTCGAACCCATCAAATTATAGCAGCGTTATAGATAACTTCACAGTAATATTAAACACAGCTGGATTTACACACACCGAATTTGAACGCCGGCGTATGACGTCGGAATAGTTCTTTAATTGTGTGAATGCAAAATAGTTCGGTGCATTCAATGTGAATAGGGATTTGTACGTTGGCGTTCAAGTGTCAAAAATGCCAAAATTGAAATTTAAGTAAAATAAGCGTTTAAAATAGCATTTAGCTAAAAATAATTTTAAAATTTCAAATAAGAATTTATTACAAAAATAAAGCATCTATTATTATTAATTTTATTATTAATGTCCGACTACGTCGTAGCAAACTATTTTTTTTTTATTGCTTGTTATAACAACTATAAATGACATTTGAACGCCGACGTACGTGCGTGCAAATACCTGAAACTGCCATAACTGCAGCATCTACAACATCACTGACAATTTACAGTCTACTTCATTATCTTGAGAGATAAGGCTGGCCATACAAAATGTCAACTCAACAAAGCATCAGGTTTCCACAACATTCCAGTGGAAGCATTAAGATCAAATCTTATTTTAATGGCGTTACAACGAAACCATTTGGAAAGAAGTGAGATTTTCTAATGAATGGGTTTAAATACCTTAAAACTAAAAACCACCCATCTCAAAACGTACGATTCTGAACTCATCCTAAAGGTACTGTTTAAAAAAGTTCTTAATCGGATGCGGATGTCTTAGCATAAATATCCAATTGGCAGACTAGTCTTGATAAATGCATCGTATTCTTCACTACTGTTTTCGAAAATATATATAAAGAGTCAATTTAGAACACACTGGAAACAAAAAAATTTCCTATCAAGCTCAATAACATTTTTAAGGCGCACTCTAAGAGCTTTATATACCACAAATACAGTGGTTTTGCAGGATTGCTTAATGTACTTCTTATTATGTACAACATTTGGTCTGAGTGAGGGGTTCCTAAGCCGACTGCCACTCCTACATAATGTTCAATTGTACTGGACCATGTGCTTAGCTGCACTCTTAATCGAAATCATGGAATTCATGGAAACTTGAGACCATCCAATATGCCGACTTATTTTACATGACTCAGCGACCAGACAGCTGTTGAGCACCGTTTTAACACTATGAAAACTGAAATGGAAACAAGCATTCAAGCACAGTAAACCAAGTTAATGAGAGCAAATCGAAGCCATTTTAAACGTGAAAATAAACCGACTAAAACAAAACTCAATAGAATATGTGTAATAAATATCAAATTAAATGGAGGAATTGCCGATGAGAGAACAAATTTTCTTAAGACTTCATGGTATTTTCTGAGGACTCGGGTTTGATTTGAAAAAACCAAAACAAAGAAATACAGAAGAAAAGCAGTGAAATGCACAAAAATATAAATTATTGCAAATATATAATATGGTTTTTGGATTCAATATATAAATATGGGAACCTTTGAAACCGGGAGCAGGAAGTAGCTATTTTCTAAATAAAATTAAAAACTACATGTTTGTAAAAAATTGTTTTGCTTAACACGTAGTCAATGAGGTGGAGTGCGACAAACCTCACGTGATTACAAACAGAGACAGCTTTCTGGTCACACGAATATTTGCCTACGTGGTCACATTTAGTTGCGCGTAACACATTGAAGGAAAATCACGCACTTTAATTTGGGTAGCTCTGAAGAAATGTTTGAGGATCTACAAAAAAAGGCATTCAGAAGATGGTCTTTTGAGTGCTCTCGGAACAAAGACAGGAAAACAAAATATACCTACACCGACTGTAATCGGTTCATTTGTATGGAACATGCAAAAAATGCGTATAAGTAATCTGAGAAGTTTAAGTAACTTTCAATTAATAATATACTTATGAAATTAGTATTTTGTGTATAAGAAGCAAAAATTTATTAAAAATGTTTAATAATCTGCAGTAACCTAAATTTTGCCGAACTGTTACTTTCACTTGGCTTTAAAATATGCACTACGAGCTTTTTGAATTAAATCAATGTAATAAGTTAGTTTTTTGAGGGTTACTTATTTTAAATAACTCAGTATATTATAAAAATCTTAAAAATAAATATATAAACATTTTAATAGCAATATTTGACAAAAACATTTCTAAAATTTTTTGGGATATATCACACCCCACGTTACATTTCTGAAAATCATTGACGACGGGTTGTAAAAAATCCTTTAGCTGACACTGACGAGAATGCTTATCATGTGAAACCTAATTAGGGTGGCACGGAAATCATTTGTTTTTTTTTAAATCATTTTTGTTACTAAGTAAATTATATAAATTTCTCAGAAGCATATTTCTGTCAACAGCAATATTGCATTATATTAAAATAGCATTGTTTTTAAGCGGAAATTATAAAATGCATTTGCTGTATGCAATATTGCGTTTTATTTGATTAAATGTCCTTTATACATTTCTATATTGTAGTAATTGTTATGGCATTTTGTGTTTTTAGTTGCTTGTTGCCTGTTCTTTCTTTTTTTCTGTCATACTTGGTTAATTCGACAAATTGCATACTTTATATAGGAGTACAGTAGTGTAGAAGAATGTGCGATGTCGCCTAAGGACTTTTTTTTAAATGCAACTTTTGTGTAGGTAGATGGTATTATGTATCACTTTTGGTAGTATAAATTGTTTCATTGTCAGTCTGTATACACAGAAAGAAATAATGCTCTCAGCTAATGTCCTTATTTCTACGCATGAATGATCATTTGTTATTTCTTAAAATGAATTTCGTTTTCTTAAAATTTATAAGTTTCATTCAAAAATATATTGCATATAATTTTAGCACGCAAATGTATGTTAAGCGTTATGCAACAAATGTACAATAATTTCCATCAATCAAAAGCGCAATATCTTATATCAATAAAAAAAAATATCACTTAATAAACAAACATTGATTTTTTATTTTAATTTACAATCCATGCGACTTTCTTACTGCGACGATCTCAAGCAGCTCACAATTAGAATATGCAAATATTGAAATAATTCCAATATAAAAATTTACCGAGTAACAATCACCATTGTATGATGATCAAGTTGATCAATCATTTCAATGACTTAAATGATCTTTACTATACAGCAGTAGTGAGTAGATATCATACAGAACTACATAAGTAATCAACACCAATATCAAACCAGGCATATTTATCTAAACTAAACTTAACTAAAGCGTAAAAATAAATGCTACAAAATGATTTTAATTAAATCGCACCAATTAAATGAAAACGATCTTCAACGATTGTGATGGTGATGATGGTGATGGCGTTGATGATCGCTATATTTTATTTTATATTCATACAAACTATTGGTAGTGATATATGTATTAAGTAAAAACAGAGAATGAATCTTGAAACAAACGCTACTTTTTCTAATAATCAAATAGGCCATTGACGTCACAAAAGTGACCCAGTGACTGAAACCAACCGCATATGAAGATCAATCTATAAATTGTAAAATACAGCTATAAAACTACGCATTAGAGACAACGACGGCATACTTGCATACTTTAATTTTCATGTACTACATACTAATTTTTAATAGAGAAAAGACATTAGAAATTCACATCGAACGTATCGAACAAAGTCTTCAGTCCACAGTCTTCTGTCTTCAGTTCAGTAGTGCCATGGATCGCGCAATAAACTGGCACAGCACAATGCGCCGCATTCACTAATCTGTTGGGGTCAATCGATGTTAAGTAGAATCACGAATACCAAATTAATTGGTTGTGATATTCAATTTTTCTGTTGCATATGAGGTGTTGACTGAAGAGGGATAGGGGGGGAAAGAATACTGACGGAATGATAAATAGGTGAAGAAAGAAATTTTCTTTATTTCTTGTACAAAATTTTGTTGGATTTATAAAAACATGAACATTATATGTCTTAGTAAAGACAAGAAGGTGAAATTCTCCGAAGATATGGTATACCTTTCAAAATAAAAATTTTTTTGGGTGATACCAAAATTTGTTCAAAATATTATGAGTAACGGGCCCAGATTTTTTTAGGCGTGTTATTCTCAAGATATTTCACCTATCCGGAACAAGTACAGTTATTTGATGCTTCTATTGCACAGAGCAGCGGTCTTTTAAAAAGGGTCATCTCCAAATTTTTCGATTTCATAAGAAATGCAAAAAACCGCACACAATTGTAAAAGTTTAGTATGAATTGCAGACATTTTTTTTTATATCGGTGGATAAACCTAACATATGAACACCTACACAATGGTTTTTGGGTTCTAAGGTGACCACAGAAAAATTTTTTTCCGTCTGAGAGATTATTCGTTTTTATATGAAACATAGTTTTTTACATTTTACGTTTACTATGAGGAACATCACGGTCTCTTTAACACTAGGTCTACCAAGCGGTCAAAATGACCGCTTCCTTGAATTCATCACAAAATTTTTTAAATAAAAAAAATGTTTTTTTTTTGTAAATGTATTATGTATTTTACTAAATTTATGTAATCTTGTTATATTAAAGATCTTGTTATATTAAAGATTACATAAATTTAGTAAAATACATAATACATTTACAAAAAAAAAAACAATTTTTTTATTTAAAAAATTTTGTAATGAATTCATGCTCGGTAGACCTAGTGTTAACAAAGATCACTTCAGGGACTAGGTCACTCTTGTCTTGAATAATTTTTGATTTTATCATTTCAAAATATATATAAGCGGTTTTATTCAAATGTTGATATAATGCACACTAGTGAAGAAACTAATGAACAAATTTTATATAATTTTTTATCATATATTGTCAAGTGTACGCGTATCCTTTTTTGTTGTTGTTTCCTCATTTATTTGACAATTAATTTGTTTAAAACATGGTTTTAGCTACAATAGAGTTTATACAGAGTGATCCCATAAAAGAAAAAATAAACTTGCAGTAAATTATGAGAAATTTTTTAAAAAAAGATTACACTGTGTAAATTGACATGAAATATTGAAGACAATTGAAGCAAAGAAAAAGAATACTAAACAGCTGGAACACGATAAACAGCGTACTCCAGTGGTAAGAGCTGTGAGCTCAAAACTCGCAGTACGTAGGTTCGATGCTCGTGAGGCCATACGTTTTTTTAACTGATATCAATTAAAATACATTTTTGGACATTTTAACTTGCCCTGTGACATCTTCTTTATTAAAAAATTATTTATCACAACTTTTCAGACATAATGTCACTTTAATACCTGATTTTAAATATTTAAAACTTTATTTTTCTGCTTTTAAATTTAAAAGCGGTTTTAGAGTAAAAGCAGGTTTTATGTCGACTATAACAGACTCTAAGTCATTAAAACCTGCCTATAATTTGTTTATAACTACGGGCCAACCAACTTTAAGAAAAATTACAAGTAGTATTAAGTATTAACTTAATTTAATAAATTCACTGTACTAAGACTTCAACAGCATTTCATTACTTGACTGCATTTTAACTACTGACCTCAAAGAACAGCTGACAGACAGCACAAGTTTTATCTATAATGTCAACTTGTGCATTTGAATATATGTACATACGAGTATTCCGTACATATTTCGGTGCCCTTGCCACTGTTTCAAGTTCAACACTAGCGCTGGCGGCAGGCGGCTTAAATTAAAACCCTCATACACTTAACATACCCCTGCAGCAGAGACTAAACCTGAAAATCGCTCAACTGTAAAACTTTGTATTCGAATTTTCATCTTCTTCATAAGTTGAGTTTTCACATGTCTGTCACATAAAAGCGCACAATCGTAAAAAATAGGACAAAATAAAAAGGGCATTTTTTGCATACACTTTTTTTTTCGCTCCTCTAATTTTTCGTTGCGCTTGAGCTGTTGCGTCAAATGTGGCAACAGAAAAAAAAAAAAAAAAAACTTTAAAAAAGACAGAAAATTATTAGGTGCACAGATGCTCGTAGGATGAGTTGAGTGTCCAATTATAAGTCAATTAATTCTGAAATTTCATCGGGAATACAAAACAAAAAAAAAGAACTTAAGGGACACAATTTGTTATGCATAAGTGAGCAAAAGTCAAATTTATTACCCTTTGTTGGAAATAATAGAATTTATTTGGATTAGCGGAAATACAGCAGGGACAAAATGCAAAAGAGTTTGAATTTTGTCGAAACAGAAAGCCAACAAGCAGATGACACTCTATTTCTGAAGAGTTATTTCTGAAGAGTCCTAAGGACAATATGAAAAATTAGTTCAAAACAGTCCATAAGTAAATGAAAAAGACAAAATTTTTGTGTAATACGTAGAAAGTTCTGTGATATAAAGAAACTTGAAAAATTGGCGCTTCATATTTTATCCTCAATTTTTATAAAGTTTCTTTTTTAACTACCGTCCAGCGTTTGACAATTTTTATGTGGTTTCACTTTTTCGCTTAACATGAACCGGATGTCCTTATTAATTTGCTATTTTCAAGTAGACCGGATATTGCTAAATTGTCTGTTGTGGCCGAAACGAATGCAAAAAAAAAAGGTTTCTAACCTTCTAAAAATACATAACACATGTGCGAATTGCGTTGACCTTTGATGAAGAAACAATAAAACAAAAACATAGTAAAAAGTAACATGAAATGTTTGCAGTGTTTGTCTGGCTAAAAGCGAAATTGAAGATTTTATTAAGCAAAAGGATGAAAAATTTTCTATTCATATACTTAACCCTTTGTTTTTGAACTTCATGAATGTGCGCAAAGTTTAACTGACCTGAAAATAAAAAAAAGTAAATGTTTTTAAATTATTTTAAAAATCAATTGATATAAATATTATTATATATTATATTATATTAATTTGATAATATAATGAAATTATAATATTCGGTTGCAATAAGGCATAAAGTTCGTTGGGTTTATTTTATAAAGAAACTGGTTAGAAAATATATTTTTAAATATCAATGTGTCTATTTTAAAGTTTGATATTTTTCTCGAAAAATTCAGCTTTCAAAAGAGGGTGTTCGCAAGCCCAATTATTTCCGATACGTAGTTTATGTATGTATATGTACATATGTATGTATATGAAACATGCCGTTTCCATTTTACACACAATTTTATACAGCTTTTAAGAACATTATGTTTTAAGCCCTTGTCCTATTAGACGAACGGCATTTTGAGATATCCAACCCTAACATGCCAAAAATTTTTAAATATTTGTTCTTGATAAGTAAGCAATGGTCTTTGATAATCTTAGAAAAGTTAAAATTTTTAGTAGATTTTGGGTCCAAATTTCATCAGTGCATAAAAATAAATGGGTACATCACTCAATCCTGATGCGATATTCGAATTCATTAGACCCATATACATAGTAATGTCTTGTCATAATGAGTATTGGAAGCTATTTTGCTAAAAATAAAAAAATGTTGATTCTGATTTCACGGAAAATTTATTTAAAGGTGTAAAGGCGCATTAGTGCACGACCGGCCAGCCAAATCATAACATTGCCCGGCAATTTGTTTCAAAATCTCATCACTGCTAGAGCTGTGTGAGCTCCATTGCATGTTGTCAACTAATTCTCTATTTGTCAAAGCAAAATATCATTTGAGCCCATTTCCAAAAACAATGGCACATTGACATTATGATATAATGCCCCACCTTGTACATAAGAAAACAGCTTTCGTCAGCAGTTCATCAATCAATCTAATACATTGAGAAAATGACACAAATGGATATATCAGTTGCACAACCTAAGACATCTTTATATGTTTATATGCAAACAGCACTTTCAGTAGAGTTCATTAAGGTTTAGAAGAGATAAATAACTTTTTAAGTTAAAAAAGTGCAATTTCTGTTGAGATTTCCTTACATAAATATGTCATATACCTAGCGTACCTATATATGTCATACATATATGCGCCCCATATCAATAAAGACAAAAGATATTTATAACATTTCTCGTACGGAAGGCTTTGTTATTCCATAATTCCTGTATACGTTACTATCAGAAAGCACCCAGACAGATTCAGTAGAGTATATAAATTTTAAAATAACAACAAAAATTATTTTTTATATTTTATACCATGGGAAATTCTATTGTCGCAGCATTACACCATCTCTTATATGATTTTCAGTCCTTTGATCGAATTCTTCGTTATTTACTAAAACGCTTACTCAGGACTGGCAATTTTATTTTTGAAAACGGATAAAAGTCAAATGGTAGCATGTTTCGTCGATATTTTAAACAAAATTTTTTACGAAGAACATGGTTATTTGAGCAACTTTTTTTTGGATATTTTTATACTTTGTTTGTTTATAAGTATGAACTTTATGAAAGTAAAAATTGCATGGCCTGAGTTTCTCATATAATGTATTTAAGTAATAAATACAATAAATTATTTTTCTTGAGAAACAACTTGAGCCTACTTTCGAGACCACTTGAAAACGCTATTTTTTATAATATATCCTAACGTAACGTTTTTCGAAGAAAATTTTATTGAAACTAAATTCTGCATTTAAGCTGCATTTAATTACAAATCTCTTCAAGTTCTTCAGATATTCAGCCTATAGCTACTGAAGAGTGCCTTCATCTGAATAGCATATCTTGCAATTGTGTGCGCTAGATGATTTCTGGGAACGAATTTTAATTTGATAGTGAAAAATCCATGAGCTATAATAACTCTCCCTTAGTTTATCAAATTATTTTTCATATATTTTTTGGCAATTTACAAAACAATTGATCCACATACGGCACTTACACAAATCATTTCCAAACTACGTTCATAAAACACAGCTCGTAAACTTTTAAAAACATGCAGCACATAAACTTATCTGCTTTAATATTTGCAACAAATTTAATTTAATAGATATAACTATTATTCTAATACCGAAAAAAAGAAACGTAGCTGATAATGCTAGCTTTTACTTTAATTCGCCAATTGATAGTTTGATAAGTAAGTAAAAACACCGAAATCATCTAATTACTTTATATTAAGAAGATCCTTACAAGATAAAAACATTATTTCTATTCAAAATTAACACGTGCTGCATCAATTTCACTTTCAGGCTGCAGACAAAAGTTCTTCATAAAGAAATAAATGTCTTGCAAAACAACACGAATTAAGTAGGCCACATTCTGAAACTGACAGACAACAACAACTCAGAATGAGCTGCAACAAAATGTTGAGGGTGTTCAGCGCCAAAAGCAAAAAGACAAAGATGCCAATAACAACAACAAAATGCATACTAAACAACCCTTTTAACATGCTGTTCCCCTAGCTATAAAGATAACCAAGATAACATCACGAATTTTTATTGTAACTAAAACAGAAAACAACAAGACGTACAGACATTGGAACAGACGGACGGGCAGACTGTACTCAACTCCTTTTTATTTTCGACTATCGCGGCTAATCTACAAAATCGAAAACTCGCACCTAATTTTCGCTTAAGTTCTTTTTTTTTTTTTGCGTAACCCACTACTTTGGCAATGCTGCTTTCTGGAGTACTTCCTGTCTAGGATAATGATGTAGAAAGAAGGCTGAAAAAATTAAGGGTTAATTCCTGTATTTATTTTCGTTTTAGTGGTATTGGGGGTAAATCGTCATTTGGCATACGGAGTTTTAACGACTTTTGAGCGTACGGCTTATCTACGCATATAGATCTGACAACAGCGGGAATTCGAAGCGTCAACAGTAGAAGCAGTTTTTATACCTACGCGTATTTTAATATCAAAAAGTGAAAACGGAATTCCTTTAGGTAATGACCTACCACATCAAACTGTTGGACATTTTTTATTCAATGGCAATGGATAATTTAAGCGTGCAGTTAAACAAAGATAGAGGAAAACTAGCGTATGCTATTTTTGTAATGATAACACCTGTTATGCATAATAAGTTTTTTGAATGTATGAGTCGATTTGCGTAGATCTTGTTTGCGGTCCCTCCCTCTTATGATTTTTACAAAATGTATTTCTACGATATTAGATGCCTATCCAATCTCTAGGTTCAATGTTTGCTTTAAGCATGAAATTTGGTACATCACCAATGCGAGAACGATACGATAATTCAAAAATTATCTAATCGTCTTCGTAGTGGCGCCAAGCTTATCGTGTCATGCTCGTTCTCGTGTGAGAATTTTTACTGCAGGCAATTGGGTCCATGTACGAAATTTCACAACTTGGCATAAGTTCCAAGAATAGCATCGTAAGGGATTTTACTGAATAGAAGGAGCTTTGACTTCTTTCAAAAATTAGTAGTTCAAAATGTTGGTTCGACTTTCAGCATATTTTTCTCAAGTAAATATTTGACTAATTTCGTGTGATTTTCGCCATACTCAAATTATCTTACACCAAATATTCTTAAAATTTCTTAGGCGATTTTGCGTTTATCCATTTCAAAACATCAAATTCCAATTACTAACTTACACTAAATTTTATATGCCATCCAAATGGTATTAACGATAACTCTTTTAATTACCCAACATTGGGAGTTATCAGCGTATTATCGCTTAATACGCTCATGCACGTATTTATCCACCCCCATAAAATAACTTTCCATTCATTTGTTTATCGTCGAAACAGCTTTTGTACAAATTAAAAACAATAAAATTTACAATGTTAGTTTTTTTTTTGTGTTTTCATTATTTCTCACTTAATTATTTGCCAACGATAGCGAGGTTATCTGTACTCACAGTTTATTCTTTCCTACATTATCCAATACTTTGCGGCTTTACGATTATGTCCAAAGCCACACGCCGCGGCCGCCGAAGAATGTCAAGAATCAATTAAAAGTTTGATTCATGCCACACGATGTCAATTGAGGATGACTGCATTTATTTAGACAAAGTCTAATAAAAGGCGCCAGATAAGCCGCCATATGGGGTGACATTAAGCAAATAATTGCAAAAAGTCTACATAGAAGAAGTGCTAAAATTAAAATTTAAAGTGCGCATAGTAAAACTAAACGTTAAGAAGCGTTTTTAGAATTTGAAAATTTTGAAATTTCATAGCTAAATTTTTAGTGGTGGGCGTGGCAGTGGAAATTACTTGCATGTAAACTATTACAATATGGGTGTCTAATTAAAGCTAATGAGCTATGCTGAGCCGTGGAGTAAATATTTTTTTATACTATCTCAAATTTCAAGAGCTATGAGCAAAAAAATTTAATTTTTGAAAATTTTAATAATGACCAATATCAATGCATGTTTATTAAAATGTTTTCATTTTGAAATTGCATTTAATCATTCTTTTGAAAGCATTTTTAATTAAATTAAAAGCGCTTGTAATGACGTGTTGAAAAACAATACAACAAATGCTTTAATAAACAATTGTATTGAAATACAACAGTGGTGTGTAGTTTCAATAAAAAAAAATGCAAAATATACAAAAATTCTTTTTGTTCAACAAAAAAAAATCACAAAAAACACAAAAAACGGAACTGGATTAAGGCAGAGATAACACGCAAGGGTGCTAGCGACAAAATAGCAAATGTACATTTACACGAGCACTTTCGCAATTCGCATGTGTGGTACGGGTATGCCTACACTCACTATGTCAATAGAATTAAGATAAGCTCCATGTCGGGTAGAAATTTAATTTTTTTTCACTGTTTCTGCTTTTTGCAAATTTGAATACGTTTTTTTTCCTCGAACTTTTTGTACTCCAGTGTGAATGTACAAAATTTACTTTCAATTAAATGCAAAAAACACGCAATTGTGATAAACAAACATACAGCTAAAGTGATAAGATTTTAAAAAAAAATGTATTTTACAAGAAATATTTAGGAATTAATATCATACTATGTGTTACAATTTAAAGCGAAACATAAATGAATCGTTTATATCTGAAGTAACGATATCTGATATTGAAAGAAAAGTTGCATCTGGAGCGAAAAGTTCGGCAGCAAAAAAAGAAAACTGAAGATATTTTTATCGCATATTTTTATCCTTAATGAGTTAGATTACTTAGAAAACATTCCGCAGTAGACCTCAAAAATATCATCAAAATCCATAATTTTTCACAGGATTTCATTATAAGTCTGTAGAATAGAAATTCATCGACAAATCGTTTTGATGCCATATCATAATTTGATAACGACGAATTCAAACGCATGCCTATCCAGCAGCGCTTTTCGGGACAAATAAATTATTTAGTCTTCCCGACTAGTACCATATAAAGTCAACTTGTCAACAGAGCGTTTGCAAGACGCACTGCTAATACCGCGTAGAAAGGAATATTTTTGTTTTCTGGTGTAATATTAAATAGCTACTTAGGTTTAGTACTGGGGAGCATACCTAAGTAGCTAATAACAAAAAAAAAGGAACTAAAATCTTAGAAAATTCAGAAATCCATCGGCTTAGCTTCGAAAAGTTTTAACACTAGGTCTACCGTGCGGTCAAAATGACCGCTTGCATGAATTAATCACAAAATTTTTTAAATAAAAAAAATGTTTTTTTTTTGTAAATGTATTATGTATTTTACTAAATTTATGTAATCTTTAATATAACAAGATTATACAAATTTAGTAAAATACATAATACATTTACAAAAAAAAAAACATTTTTTTATTTAAAAAATTTTGTGATGAATTCATGCAAGCGGTTATTTTGTCGCTCGGTAGACCTAGTGTTAAGAAAATGCGGAGGAAGGTTCATCGGCAACGACAGATTAAGAGAATAATAGTGAACGTACGGTGAGCTCAGCTGATTAGAAAGCTTATGTCGCTAATTTCATTCCAAGAAAACATATCCACCTATGATGAAGTTCCGAGTAGTAAAGGGTGTTATTTTTAGAGGTTTGTTTTTCGAATAGAGATAAAACTGGCATTTTATGGTCAAATCTGGCAACTCTAATGTCATTTATGTTCAGTTTGGTTTGCCATTTCATCATGAACAGGTTGACAAAAGAACAACGCTTGCAAATCGTGCAAATTTATTTCGAAAATAATGGTTCAGTTCGCGAAGTTTACCGCAAGCTCCGTCCATTTTATGGTCGACATAATCGTCCATCAGAGCAATTAATTCGGTTAACCATGGATCGTTTTCGCACTACGTTTACTCTATGTGATAATACGCATCCGCAGAGACGTCGAACAGTGCAAAATGTTGAAGAGGACACGAATGAATCGATTCGCCACCGTGCACAGCAATTGGAGCTTTGTCCATCAACTTTATGGAAGATTTTGCGCAAAGATCTTGGCTTGCGACCTTACAAGATCCAGCTTGTGCAAGAATTAAAGCCGCGAGACCATGGAATGCGTCGTGATTTTGGTGTATGGGCCGAAAATGAGATTGATCTCGATGCTGATTTTCATCGCAAAGTTTTGTTCAGTGATGAGGCTCATTTTTGGTTGAATGGCTACGTCAACAAGCAAAATTGCCGCATTTGGAGTGAAGAGAATCCACATGAGACCCTTGAGACGCCATTACATCCACAAAAACTGACTGTTTGGTGTGCTCTATGGGCTGGTGGAGTCATTGGGCCATACTTCTTCCGAAATAATGCTGGAGAGTCAGTTACCGTTAATGGAGACCGGTATAGAGCCATGATAACCGACTATTTTGTTCCCGAATTGGATGGCATGAATGTGGATGAGTTGTGGTTCCAACAAGACGGCGCTACATGCCACACAGCGCACGTCACAATCGATTTATTGAAGGAAACATTCGATGAGCGCATAATTTCGCGGAATGGACCTGTCAATTGGCCACCAAGATCGTGTGATTTGACACCATTGGATTATTTTCTTTGGGGATATGTGAAGCCGCTCGTCTACGCCCACAAACCAGAAACGTTAGGGGACTTGGAAGCCAACATTCGTGGCGTTATTGCCGACATACGGCCCCATATGCTCGAAAAAGTGGTTCAAAATTGGACCTGTAGAATTGGCTTTATTCGAGCCAGCCGCGGTGGCCACATGCCCGAAATCATATTTAAACATTAATGGCATAAAATTATCCTTCCAATAAAGCCAAATTGATGGACATTAAAACGGTTTTCTTGTGTTTTATTTCAATTCGAAGCTCAATACCTCTAAAAAAAACACCCTTTATTTATCCAAGCTAAATAAATCAACCAAGAATCATTTTTGCAAACCCACGAAAAACTCGAAGCGGTTGATCAATAACCTTTTCAGCTTGCCAGATTACTGACAAATTCAGAAATTTATTTACAAGAATAAAGTCTATGAGAGTTTTCTAAGATTAGCAAAGTCTTAACGAGCAACACTCTTCTGAAGGTAAAAAAAATATTGGTTCTTTCGAAAGTGCTTAAAAACAGTCACCTGTATTGAAGCAAATGGTTAAGTAACTATGTCATTAAAATATATCATCCGATGTGATTTCACTTCAAATATCATTGAAATATAAAGGATGCGCCAAGAAACCTGTAGTTGACAATGTAAGTACGGAAAGTTGTGTTATAATTAAGCAACCTCTCAAAATATTATCCGAGACGGACTTTAAAGAAAGTATTATGTGGACATATGACAGATTATCGTAGAAGTGTTCGGCAATATTATTAAAGATAAAAACGATTCAAATTTAAGGCCAACGATTATTCGAAATTAAATGAGTGGGTAGAGCAAGAGCTCACACTATTTCTAATCGTATTACAACATACAAAAAACTTAACAAGGGTGTTGTCTTAAGCAGGCCCGTCGAGAGGGGGGTGGAGAAGGAGGGAAACCTCCCGGGCCCGAACTTTGCAAAGGGGCCCGTTAATCGGAGGCTCGACAAAATATTTTTCGTTTTTTTGCCATAAAATACAATTAGTGTTTTTTTACAAATTTTTTTGAAAAGTATAAGTTTTTAACGCATAGTTAGCTTAAAGTTGAGAGTCACAAACTTTTTAAAAAATTTTGTTCGAATCTTGCGCGCTCATTTGACTGTACTGCTCATGGCGCCTATTGCGGATTGAAATCCGGATATTTTATTCTTTTTTATTATTTAAAAACTATTACTGGCAACTCCAATCATTTATTCTCATTTCTTTTATATAATATGTAGCTGGTAATGCCCCTACTCATTTTTTTATGAATTGTCACTTTTATTTGAATTCGTACGCCATGGTTCGTTTTATTTTTGTACACCGGCGACAGTGGTAGTTTTTGGTATTAAAATTAAATTTGATTTTAAACTTAACTCGTTCTTAAAAATAGACACCGTTTTTTCGTTTGTGAGATCAGCGAAAAACAAATCTGATCCATCGAGCCGGATAAAACATAAATTCCTACCGTTAATAGGTAAGCGACAACAGCACCATAAAATCGATTGTGTCCAAGATCTAGGGTTTTTCGGCTTCGTTTGCCAACGCTTTATCAATCTGAAAAATTTTGATTGGATCGAAAAGTGAGTAATTACAGAAATTCTGAAGTTTGAAAAAAAAATAGTATATTCCTTATCCAAATTTTTTTAAGTAGAGAAAATATTTTTAGACACAAAATCACAATAACTTTTTTCAGATTAATTTGATATATAATGTTTTGTTGTTCTAAGGTTCGAATAACAGAGTTCAAGCCAAATATTAGACGATTTTTTCACTTTTCCCCTCTATTTATAATTGACACCTGGGTGGATAAATTCATATTCATTGTGACTAATGACTATTTCAATAAATCAATAAAAAACAAAACCTAAAAATTTTGATAATCTTGTCCCTCATAAAATAAACATATATATCTGTGTACAAAGTGTTTCTTCAAATAATTGGAGGTTGAGGCCCGAATTTATGCATTCCCTGGGCCCGAATTTTCTCTCGGCAGCCCTGGACTTAAGCCTCGCCAAAAATATATACCATACACTACATTAAAAGGACATACATTTTCATTGAAAGGATATTCCTTCCATAACTCCATGTGCTGGCTGGCTGGACCAAACGTTCCCACATTAATTTTGACATTTACTTAAATAGCTCTTTGTATATAGTTTAAAGTTTTTGCTTTGGGGGATGTGCAACGCCTCTTCTTAATCTGCCCACTTTTTGCTTAGTCCATATTCAAACCATTCTCTACGTTTGGTTGCATTACATCGAAAACTTATGTCAGCATAGTGGTATGAAGTTTTTTTTTTGTATGGGAGGTTTCACGCCCGATTGTTGAAATTCATCCCAATGTCAACAGCTTGTTCAAACTATTTTTACCATTTGTGTGAAATTTGGCTGCAGTAAATCGAATAACTTTTGCATTAAATGTTTTATTTGTATGGGCAGTAGGCGTATCCGTGAACTGATTTCGCACACGATTTAAGCTTGAAGTTTTTTTTTCAGTAATCGTGAGTTCCACAAACAGACGAAAATGACCAAATTGAATTAAGTCGTGGCGCTTATCAAGAATTTATACACTTCCCTAAGCCTGCCGCACCTCCTTCAATAATAGTTTTTGATTTTGCATATAATAGTGTTAGGCAAATCTAAAACTAAATTTACACACTAACTACTAATAGCAGATTCTAAATTTTCACTGGAGCCCATGAAAACAATTTGTTTTTTTAACTTAGCTACTCAGCCTTAAAAAGAAAAAAAATTTCTGAGCACAAAAGCTAATTTCGCAACTTTAAGCAAAATTGAAAACTACAAACAAAATGAATCAGCTTTAGTAATAAATTTATCAGAATTTTTTATCGCTGACATAAACTTTACCTAACTTGATAAAAAAAATTTAATAAAATTTTAATCTACTTTGGCACAACTTACCTATTTTCAGAATACAAAACTCGTAAGATACTACAAGAAAACAAAACTTTGTACACAAAACGTATGGCACAGTAAGCAATTATCTGACTACATAAGTGCCCCATATTTACTTAACTATCCCCTCCCGAACAATAATTTAAACCAACCATATAATAAATCGCTTAAAATAAATCGATTTAGATTTATACTTGAAGTTTTTTTGTTGATTTGTATTTTATCAAATCTCATTAAGTGCTCATTTGACGGCTTCATTTCGTGTTAAAAAAAAATTCAAGACCTCGGGACGGGGTTTCTTCTATCTTTTTTTTTTCCTATGAGGCGGTAGATAAAAAAGCTTTTATTTATTGAAAGCCAAGCTAATCTAATCTCTTAACATGCGTTTTAACAAATTAAACCAGCGTTATATGATATTTCTGTATGCAACAAATGACAAAAACCAGAACAACAACAGTAACACCAAATAATTAGGTAAAGTGTCCCAAAACCGAAAGTACAAAAAAAACGATAAATTAATTTTTATCTTTATGAAATATGCGAGCATAGGCTGCTTCGAAAGCGAGTAACACTGTTATATGATTGATTAGAGAACACACAATTTGACAACTTGTAATGATATTTGAATTTTGTACGTAGTTCATAGTGACCAATTTTAAGCTTTTTATTGCCAACAACAACAATATTAAAGACGATAAAACTTCCAGCTTTATGAATTTATTAAAAAGTTATACTAAGTACCTACTCAGTATAGTTGACAGCAGCAGTGTTGAAAAACGTTTCAGAAAATATAGCTGTTCCAATAATATTTTGTTGGCATGTTAAACGAAATGTTTGGACTTAAGCTTCGTTTTGTGAAACCTTGGTTCTGGTTGTCCGATTCTGTTGTTAGTGGTCTTGGTTTTTCTTTTCAAAATCGTAGACATATATTTTAAGACAAAGCGCTTATAATTCAGAATAGCCAATCGCCAAAGGTAATTGACTTATATCATTTCTGAATTATGAAAAGCCACGTAGGAATGCAATCCAGAAATTCTGGGGTTTCAAACCATTTCTTAACGTTCAATTAAAATCTGTAGATTTCCAGGGGGTCGTAAAAACTAGCTTCCAAAATTGTGTGATCGTTTATGTTGTACTTAGTTTTGAAAATCTAAATAATATCAAAATTTATAACGGTTTCTTGTTATCAGCCAACCTTGCAACGTAAGATTTGATTCCTGCTTCAGACATGATAATACACTTTCTATATACCGTAATATTCCTTTCTTCCAATTATTCCTTAACCATCTTCTCAGTTTTCTGAAGATTCGATCAACTTATATGCAAATAAAAAGCACATAGAGCTTTCCCGCTGTGGTCAGGGCCACATAACAGTCTTTGACGAAGCAACCACATTGTTGATGCTTGGAATGTTCGTTTATTCTCTGACGCTAATTAAACTGCTGTTTCCTAAAACCTGCCGGCCCTCTTAGTTTTTCGCACCTACGACACACACTGGATGGTGTTTGTATGGAACAGTGACCATATATACACTGAGAAAACAATTTAATTACATATACCAAAATTTGGTGATAATTATCAAATGGTATATTTGATATATGCGTATTAATTATTTGATATATACTAAAATGTCACATATTATAGTGAATTGAATAATATTACTTGATCAATTATATATTTGGTAATAATTACCAAATCATAATTTGGTTGAAACAAATATTTTGGCTGCATCAATCATTCGATTATTAATAATCACTAAATCATTTTTTTTTTTGACTAAAAGTATATTTTCTTTTCGCAAACGTATAAATTAATTAATATCGGTTTGTGCTAAGAACCGATGACCAAAAAACGATTTTACATCTTTATATAGGATGTCGTTTGTATTTATATAACCATAAATACCTAAATTGCGTACCAAGCAGAATATACTTAAGTAGTTTTTTACCTGAATATGTTGAGAACTGCAAAGTTATCATGTCAATGAGAAGTGAAATCAATTAAAAATAGGATTTACAAATCGACTCAAGCTAATAGAATGTTTGGGCCAATAAGCAACAATTTAGATTTCAATTAAGGACATGGTAATATATACCAAAATTTGTTGATAGTTAACAAATATTTTAAAAATCTACAACCAAATATATATATTTAAAGGAACCATTCTCTTTTCTTAGTGTAGTAAAACTTCAGCTAGATTCTTGAAATTTGGTACATATGTTTAATAGGTTAAAAAACAACAAAAATTTGTGACTATGAAAAACAAAAATTTGCCCACAGACACACCTACCTCCCATACAAAGGTGGGATGTTGTTGAGGTTTTTTTCAAAATCGGAGTTAATTTCCATTATTTTGGTAAATTGTGCGATATTTTGTATTATTTATATATATATCTTGTGAAAGGACTTGAATACCGTTCGTTGATCAAGTATTTTGTTATTGCTAGCTCTCACAAAACATAGAAAGTCCAATAAACTTCAAAGCTTCCATTTCAAAAAAGAAAAAATAAACAAAAAACATATCATTAGCCTTCAGGATCATGATGAACGAATGCTTATGTCAGATTAGCTGATAATTTATGAATAACTCATGATCAGCCCTAAGCGGTTTAATTAATAGGTTTTTTTTTCTTCTTTATACGAGATATCATTAGGCAACAATAGTCAACAAACGAAACATTAAGACGGAAGGATGCGGCACAATCTCGTATGATGACAAAAATTGTGTCACGCAAGAAAATTTTCAAATGACTACAAATAGAAATAAAAACCCTATAAAACCGGAAGAAACTATAAGAACGTAAAGTAAAACTAACAAAAAACCTAAAAGGAAAATGTGAGGAAACACAAAATAGAAGTAGGTAGAATGAAAATTTCATTGGTGTGAGTGATTGAGAACAAAAACCAAAAAAAAAACCTTCCGTTTAAGCGAAGAAACGATACATCAGAGGGTCACCAAGAAACAGTTGTAAATGCAATTACACGTAAAAGAGAGAAGAAAAAAAAACAAAAGTCAAAAAATTAAAGAGAAAAAAAATAATTCACCTGTTTACACTGGCAAAGACGTTGCGCTGCCGCTGCTAGTTTTTAGGCTAAGGCCTACTATGTGGACTTGGGTACCTGACTACGTATGTCCGCATGTTGGCATATGTGTGAAATGTTTTGTAAAGAAGAGAAATATGTAATAGAGGTAAAAGAAGGAAAAATCGAAAAAAAAACACCAAAGATGTAATCAACAACAGCAGCAAAAACAACGTAACTGAAGGCAAAATTAAACGCCGT
This sequence comes from Meiosimyza decipiens, assembly GCA_963680825.1. Classification (NCBI taxonomy): domain Eukaryota; kingdom Metazoa; phylum Arthropoda; class Insecta; order Diptera; family Lauxaniidae; genus Meiosimyza; species Meiosimyza decipiens. The sequence continues at coordinate 59,755,604 of OY804261.1, forward strand.
AATTTGAATGCAATGCAACGTGTGTCAATTGCAATAGAGTGCGCTGTAGCTGATGATGATCACACACAGGTAAATTTCAATAAAAAGTGATTTTAGAAACGAAAATAATAACACCAAAATGTGGGCAATTCATATTATGCATCGATTTCAGTATTTTTTTTTTTAAAGAAATTTTACCATATTAAAATTTATTTGTGCCTTCGTAAGTCTTGGAAGCCGCATTATGTGAATGAAACCTGTAAATTGCGTCGCTGTTGATGATATCGCTGCTGCTGCTGCTGCTGCCGCTGTTGCTGATTGTCGGGACCACCTTTCGCTTTTATTTGTGCACAAATAGTTTGCATACTCGTTGTCGCAAGTGCGTTTGCGTCTCGTAGTCAACGTCTGTGCGACAAAACGTAGGTCGCGTCACAAAACTGGAAGTGACTGTCGCACATATGACTTCCTCTACTTCCTCTGTTCCATTAATTTCTTTATCACTGTACGTACACATATATTCGCTAAGGCTGGCAGCCGGTTTTCCGCTATTTTTTCTTAAAGTTTTTTGTTAAATTTCTTTTTTTTTTTTAGTTTCTGTTTTCTTGACATTAAGCAGACGTTTGCGGAAATCTGCCCATGATATTGTTGATATCCCATTGTCGTTATAAACCAAATAATAACACATCGATGTGACTATTAAGCATTCGTACTATTAAAATGAGAAATAAATATTTTGCTACAAATTAGTCACTTTCGAACCTACACTTGATACATGTACGAGTATATATGTATGTACTACTACTTATACACCAATGGCAAAAGGAATCGACTCATTTGACGATGCTCTTCTAATAATCGAACTTAGACTTAAAAAAATTTAATGTCAAACCAGGGAATTGTAATTAGGAATCCAATTTTCAATATCATGATAAAAGGAATATAGTTTTCCGATTCTATTAAAGGAATCAGAGTTTGCATTTGAAAAATGTTTGCTTCTATTCCAGGGAATTGCATTTAGTAATCAATTTTTTCAAACAAAGGCTGATTTTTTTGCTACTTGTTTTTGCAGAGTAAATGTTTTGACACCTCACGCATGATTCGTAACATGTGTCAGCGCGAAATACGCTCAGTAAGGTTTGCCATTTTATCAAAAATTGACTTACAAACGAACAGTGCTTGCAAATTATAGAATTTTCTATCGAAAATCGTGCTCTGTGAGAATTTTTTATCGAAAAACTTTTTTCAGCGACAAAGCTCATTTTTGGCTCAATGGGTACGTCAACAAACAGAATTGCTGAATTTGTTTTGAAGAGCAGTCAAATGCAGCTCAAAAGCTGCCAATGCGCTCTGAATAATAATCTGTTTGTTGTGGTTTGTGGGCCGGCGTCATCATTGGACCATATGTTTTCAAAAATAATGAAAATTGTAACGTTACAGTCAATGAAGCCAGGTACCGTTCGATGATTACGGAAGTTTTTTGTCCCAAAATGAAAGAATTAGACTTGGTTGACATGTGGTTTCAACAAGACGGTTCCAGACGGCACGCGATACCATGGACCAATTAAGAGGCGATTTTGGTGTGCAATTAACTTCATATTTTAGAGCAGTTCATTGGACGCCAAGATCATGCGACTTAACCAAACTAGACTACTTTTTTGGATGCTACGTGAAGTCACTCGTATACAGGGACAAATCAGCTAAATTTGCAGCCCTGAAAGATAACATTACAGTTGCCATTGGTGAGTTTCCACCGAAATGCTTGAAAAAGTATGCAAATATTGAAGCTTGCGAATGCACCACCTCAGGCGTAGCCACGGGCAACATTTAGATGAAATAACCTATTAAAAGTAAATGAAAGGATTTGATTTATTGCTACAAATAAAAATCTCATTCACTTTTACAAATTTTCTGTTATTTTTTTAATTTTCAAAAACCAAACGCTTAAGAATCATGCGTTACCCTATGGTAGAAAAATGGATTCTTTTGACTTTTGCATGCCTTGGCTTCAAGGACTCCTTTCGAAAGAACTGTATGAAGACATTGAAAAACAAATTCAAGAACCGTTTTAATAAAAGACTATAATTTTGCAATTTCTTCTCAATAGAAAAGGGTCGAAAATATATTATGAATACTATCAGAGGCAGTACTAAGCTTTTGAAGAGCCCGACTTCAGACAATTTCTCTGAATAAAAAGATTTGTAACAACCGATAAGGAGAGGTAAAAATGGATTTCAGGTATAAATTCATCAATGAATGAAAACATTTCTACATTTTTATTTTTTTATTTTAGCTACTTGTTAGTTCTTGTCATCATGAGTAAATATATTTAAGATTTTTGCAACTTAAATATGAGTAGCATACTCGCAAGATAAAAAAGGCTCTGGCTGACGCGTTTCCTTTTCCAATAGTTTAGATTTTACTGATGTCAAGAGTATTACTTCCCAGTAACAAGCTAAATTTATTGGCTCTGAGTTTTTCGGCTGAAAAAATATATGTAAGACATAAAAATTAAGTATTTAAAATATAAATAATTTTAAATTTTGCGTTTAAAATGAAGCAATTAAAATGAATTTTTGCTTAGAAAACTTGAAGATTTACAAATACATATGTAGATACTCGTTTTTGTTCCATGTTGAAAATCCAAGCACAAAAAAAAAGAAAACGCTCGTTAATATGAACAAAATTTTAATAGTGTTTTTTTCACAGACTTAAAAGTCATAAAATACATAGTTTTGAATTAGTTTGCCATAAAAAAAATGTTGACAGTTTTTAAGACAAGCGCCCATGTACTGCTTCAAATTTTCCCTTAGGTTAACAAACGTTTAATGGTAACAATATGTCAAATATGGTAAAATATCAAGTTGGCAATACAAAAATTTATGGACTTGCGTGGTGTAGTTGGAGGTAAGCATAGCGCAACAGTATTTCGGAAGGGACAAGTTGTACGCATCGTGTATTTATGAAAAAGTCCATACAACACGTGTTGCATTTTCGAAGTAGACTACCGCAGAGTAATAAAATAAATTCGCACTCATAATACTTAAGTTGCTGTCAGCAGAAAGTGTGAAGTTTTTTGATTCTTAAGGAAGTATGTATTTATGTACTAAGAAAGTATTTAAATGCAGTCTTATAAATTTTACAAAAACTAATGTATTCTGTGGAAAATGGAAAAGGTACCTACATATTGACTTTAAGCAATTGCATTAAGCTTTGACTATATAGAACTTATAAAAAAAGTTTTTTTTTTTTGCAGAGCATATGACTTCCTGGTATTTACACAGTGCAGCAATTACCTGCTGAGACTGAAGCTATATCTCAGATATTTTAAGTGTTGGACTTTTCTGAAGGAATCCAAAATTTTGTATTGAAATCGGTTTAGATAAATCAGCTTTATGACATTTCATGCAACAGTCCAATTCATTCACATTTTGTAGTATAATTATGGTATAACGCAGTTTATGGCGGTGATTGTCTGACGCGATCAAATATTATCGAGTGGCATAAACAATTTTTGGAAAGCATGCAATTGGTGGAGGTCGAAGCCAAAAAAAAACTGAAAATTTCACTTAAAAATCAAGACAATTTTAATTTTTTTTTTTTGATAGCAAGGGCATTATCCACCGCGAATTCAAAACTGGTCAAAAAGATACTCGTGCTTTCTATTCGGAACTTTTTTTTTCGTTTTCGTTTAATTTTTATAGACTTACGCTACAAAAAATTGAGCTAATAAAATTAAATCAAGAATACAAATTCGTTAACAAATTCTTATATTTATTCCTAGGCAGTTAAGCACAGTTTCTTGGCCAGAATTCGAACAAAATATCGTGATACTGACGAATCTCAAGTCAGACATCTTTGATCGCTTGTAAATTTTTGGCGCGAAGTCAGGTCTAAGTTTTGAATTATTCACTGTATTCACTTGATTTAGCATCATGTGATTTACCAGTATTTTCAAAAATTAACTCGAAATCATGCTTTTTCAACACATATATTGAAAGTAATAGCACATAATTGAACTCGAGAGGGTATTTTAATAACTATTGGGCTGATGTAGAAAGTGTATTGAATGAGAAGGAGAAAAAAACAACAATAAATGAAACCAAAAAATGTTTCGCTCTTTGTTTATAGTTCTAGTCCCGGAACATAGCCGCCGCACTGCTACCTTCAAAAATAGCTTAATAATGTTTGACTTTCGGAGATAATTTGATTTTATTTAGGTGATATTCGATGCTCTTCGTCCGTTATCAACTTTTTAAAATTTTTCGTTAATCTTTTGATATTTTATCTTTTATTACTTTTAGATGCATTTTGAATCAATTTAGATTATTATTCGATTTTTTATTCTTTTAAATTCTGTCCGGCATTTCTAAGCTTTGCACAACAATTTGATACCTTTTAACTTTTATCGACATGTTGAACCGTATGATAATTTCAATGGTATTCGACAATAGTTTAACGACTTTCGATAATTTTTCCACTTTTATCGGCTTTTAAATGATTGCTTCGTAATAATTACGGAGACTTATACCATAATAATTTTCGAATTTTTGATACGTTTAAATGCTTTCGGACGCATACCTCATACACGATATTTTTCGTTACTCTTTTGACACTTTTTATGCTATTCCGTACCCTTCGACTTTTGCCAAATTTGTTTTACTTTTTGATTATTAGATCAACTTCTTAAAGCTTTTTGGCACTTTCAGATGAGATTGAACTTAGTTTTTTCGATTTTTGAAAGCTGTGTAATAGTTTTTGTGTTTAATCGACCTTCCGATATCTATCGAGATTTTCAATAGTTCGCCGTATATCGAATTTTACAACATTTTGTTCATCTGGATATTTGAATTTTAAATGGTTGCTAATATTTAATATGAATCGACCAGTTTTTACTATTTGATACTATTCGATCCGTTTTTACTGTTTGATACTGTCTGATACTAAGATACTATCCGATTTTTCATTTCAAACATTTTCAAACGTTAGATACAACTCGACTTTTTTTTTGACTTTCCATTGCAATTCGATATTTTTGATACTAATCGATACTCGTAGCGTCTTATCGGCATTCAACTTTATCCGATTTTTTGATAAATTTTGAAATTTATCGATGATATTCCATAGTTTTTGCCTTTAGTTGACTTTTTTAAAATTTGTTTACTTATCGTTTGTATGATTCCAATCTTTTCAACATTTTGATGCATATTAATATTATTTGATAGTTTTCGTTTTTTGGTATCATTCGATAGTTTCGATGCTATTTATTAATTTTTTTGTTTCCAACAAATTTTTCTCTTGATATTCATATTTTATGGCGTCTCCTTCGATTCATACTTTTTATGATTATTCGGTTCTTTTGAATAATTTTTGAAAATAGTTTGCTTACATTGACACTTTATGATACGATAGTTTTATAAATTGTTCGATACTTTTTGACTTCACACGGTACCTTTTAACTATTAAGTTCTAGAGCTCAAAATTTGTGACCCACCGAAACAGAATTGCTTTACATTACGCCGTGAATGCTTTACATTTGGCTAACAATATTTTTGTTTTAAATCAACATTGGCAGATTTTTAAATTTAAAATCATAGCCTAACGCTTAGAATATGTAGAAGTTTTTTTGTTTCGCACGCAGCAATTTTTCTGCTGTTGCTGTTATTTCCTTCTATACAAAGTTTTTATTGCTTACATTCTTAAGCACGCGTTGTCGCCTATTTTATTGATTGTCTGTCTGTCCATGGATCCGCTGGTCTTGTCGTCATCATTATATGGTTTGTACTGCTGCTGATTGAGTGTAATGTGAAAAATGTTGGCAATGCGTTGCACATTGCTATTGTGGTGCGCAATTGCTATAAAGCAATGCAATGCTATTGCTGCTGCTCCCTATCAGCATAGTTGTTGTTGTTGTTATTGTCAGCGCTGTTGTTGACAATTTGCCATGACAATCGCGTGCCATAATCATAAATGTAACTCATCATGAAAGTGAAGCTGACGGGGTACAGCAGCTATAATGATCGTGTTGCTAACACGGTTGCTCTGCTATTGCTGCTTAATGTTTACGATCTGCGGCATTAGAAATGTATCAAATAAATTTGTAATTAAGCACATTTAATTGCTCATTGGTGGGATTTTCAACTTCATTGAATTTATAACGCAAGACAAGTGTAGTTTTATTACCAGCATTAAGTTTTCTTCTAATGGAATGTGTGTGAACGATTAAAAATTAAATGCTTCGAAGTGTATTTTATGAATAGAACTAAGCATCTTATTAAGAACTTGATACTTAACTTAATAATAGCGCATCACATAATAATTGATCAAGTCCAGCGATCGCTGATCTAAAGGTCGGTAAAACTTGAAATTTATTAATTTTGGCACCAGCAATAGTTTTAAATATTTTTATAAGCTAAAGAAATTTACTACCGCACTGATTAAATGGAAGCAAACTCTTTTTCACAAGTCTTTTTCTTAATCGGATTTTCTTCTTCTAACCACCCCTATGCGCTTTAATCTTTTCACAGTGTTGAACTTTTAAATTTGCTTAACTTTAAGCCGTAAAGCTTTTAACGAATTAAGGTATGTAAAGGCTCTTCAACGCTTCTATTTTTCATACATGTAGTACTTAACGAATACACATATGTATTTATGTTCGTAGTTGTTAAATCTGAAACTTCGACTTAAACGCATTAACTACAACAGTCTCAAATACACTCAGACATAGTGTAGAAAACTTTTAAAGCCAAGCTAAATTTCAAGACATGATCATGCAAACGCTAAGCGTATAAGCAAAAAAATTCACCAAAAGTTAGCAACAGCCAGTAAGATGGATTGTTCCCAACATACAAACAAACCAACGGATGGACACGGATGAATGTGGATCGTGGCAAAAAAATAAAGAAACAAAGATGGGTAGGAAGCGCCAATAAAGAAAGAGATAAAGCTATGATGCTGGTTAAAAGAGATGCTACGTTAGTTATTGTTATGATATCAAAAGCCGTATGTCACCGAAATTGTATTTTACTGATTTTAACGATAGTTAGTATTTTCTTCAAATATTTGAAAGAAATAGTGGCAATAGCACTAAACGTTTAGTGCAACATTAATGCTATTACCATTAGTCACTTAATACTAATGGAATTTCAGCTCCACTACTATTCAACATTTAATAGTTGTGGAACTCAAATCTCACTAACACTAAACGTTTAGTGGAACCCACACTATTTTACCAATAAGCATTTAACATTTAGTAGTCTCTGGAACAAATCAAAAAATTTTAATTCATTAAAATTATCATTGAAACATAAACTGAATTTAAATAAAAAAGTTCAAAACATGACATGTAAAAGACACCAATTCCATACCGTGAACATTTGACATCCGGGTCAAAGATTTAATTTGCGGCCCTCTATCTATCAAAAAATGTTTTTTTTTTCGGACCACTATCACATTTTATTTTATTTATCTAAACAAAAGTACATTAAATTAAATTTCCCAGCTATTTTAGAAGAAAAATTTCAACTGCTGGGTACACGGATGGTAGCTTGTTCTGCCATTAGACTCAGGGAAACTATTTGCTGAACCGAGGTTAGAATAGCGCACTCAACTATTCTTCATAGCTTGAGGTCTGCAACCTCCAATTTGCACTATATTGTTCCAGAAATCTCATTCAACAGGGATTACGTAACTCACATTCCATCTAGACATGACTGGAAGGGAGGTCTCCCGGGGAAAAGGGGCCATATTAATTTCTACACCGATGGCTCCAACCTAAATAACCAAGTGGGTTATGGTATTTACTCTAAGGAACTGAAGATAAGAGTTGCTGCGAGGTTACCAGATCATTGTAGCGTTTTTCAGGCGGAGGATATAGCAACAGAGGGGATAGCATCCTGGCTAGGGAGGAATGTTGTATCCAAAAAGAATATAAACATTTTTTCAGATAGTCAGGCAGCTATAAAATCTCTAGAATCGGTCTTCCTAATCTCACTAGTGGCCCAACAATGTCGCTCATCTCTAATTGAGATGGCTCAATATTTTAACAATCACCTTATCTGGGTGCCTGGGCAAATGAACATTGACGGCAATTGCAAAGCGGATGAACTTGCTAGGCAGGGGACTACTGCACAAATTCCTCAGGACAAGGAAAGTGTTGGCATGCCACTTGCTACCTGAAAGTTACTGCTCAAAGAAGAAATAGTAAAAAATGCTAACAAAATTGGATGGACTCAAGGGTCAACTTGTAAGATAACTGGGAAAATCTGGCTGAAATGTGATGCTAAGCGTTTGTCAGAACTAATTTCTCGCACTAGACATAGTGTCTCGTCAGTTGTTGCAGTCATAACTGGACACTGCCTCATCGGCAGACATGCGGAGAGATTAGGTGTTAGGTCCTCTGTCTTCTGTAGAAATTGTGGAGATGTGGAGGAACAGGAAAATATTAAACATCTTCTCTGCTCCTGCCCTGCACTTGCTAGAAAACGCCACAAACCACTTGGGTCGTTTTTATTTGATGATCTGGACCAACTTAGACATGTTAGTATAGTTCGGCTATTTAGTTTCAATACGAAATCTGATTGGTTAAACGTTAGGGGATAGTCAGACACCCTGTGGTATCACAATGGATCACATTTGGTCTAAGTGAGTCGGTTTTCGTAACTGACTGCCACTCCTTCCTAACCTAACTTAATCTAATCTACCAACTTTCGGTCGTTTCGATACTTTTTGACTTTCAAATTTTTGTTAAACTGCAGAGCTTAGTGGGTTTGACAGTTTGAAGCAACAAAATGTTTAACCGTACATATAAAATTTGGTGTGAATTGCGGAAATCTATATAAGCCGGGACCTCCAAGAATTAAATTTAATTTTAAAGATAAAAATTATCCCCAGAAAGAAAGAATATATTGCATTTATTAGATTTTAATTCATAAGTGAAAGAAATTCAAGAGGATTTTTCAGATTTAAATCAATTTCTTTGTAATGTGCACAAGTCTGATGCACACATTTCGGCACAAATTCAGTGACAACACTGTACTCATAAACAGCTGATCTCTAAAGAGTGATCATTCACGATCACATCTCATATAACAGCCGGAGTATATTCAGCGATTATGAATTATAAACAGAGGAAATAAATGTTCACGCTGATGAGGAGGAGAATGAAAAGAAGAAAACAAACTACCAACAATAAATAAAATGAAAATGTAAAAAGGAGAGGAAATGCTCATACAACTATTACAGTGATTTCTCTTTGTTGTTGTTGCTGTCGTTGGTATAACGTTGATCTGCTTAACTAAATCCGGCTTAAAAATTATTTTCGTTTTTTTTTTTGTTGTTTTTTGCTTTAAAACATGAGTATGACAAACAGCAAAAGTCACACATTAGCAACACAACATACACATGAACTCATATGGAAGATACAAGATCATGTACGGGTATAACGAGGATCACAGCGTACAGACGGAAATGTGTGGTGTGTGTGTGTGATGAAATTTTCTGCAGATTTAAAAATTGAAACCTGACTGCTGCTTTTGCTTTTTCTGATGATGTACAGAGCCACCCGAAGCGTCGCAACTTAAGCTGTGAGCAGCTTAGAAAATTAGAAAACAAATTGGATCACAGCTGTAGCGCTTTGGCGCAAAAGAGATAGAGCGTAATTAATGAAAGATAGCGCTTGCTAGTTTATCAAAATGATCCTCTTGTTACACACAAGCATGATCAGAGTTTTGCTAGAGAAATCCGCTGAAGTTGTCGATAGGTTTGGTATTAAAACTGAATTAAATTGATGTTGATGGATTTGTTTGGTTCATTACAAGGCTGAGCAAAAAGGAAATGATAAGGCACATGACATGGGATTGTGATATTTGTTTTAAAGGATTATTTTTTAGAGTGTTGGAAATTGAAGTTGATATAAGACCCATATAAATTAGGCTTGAATCCAGAAAATGATTGCATAAAAAATCATAAAATTGACGTAAGGAAGTGTCCTTTAGTTAAGTGATTTGAAATGTGGGGTCCAGCGGATTCTCACGAAAGGAAAGCGAGGAGTCATCAAAACTCTTGCGTCAACTTTATAATTCAGGGAATATAATTCTTGCAACTGTTAAAATTTTGTACCACAAAATTATAAAATCAATTCTTGTTGGCACGTTGGTTTGCCTTGTCGGCATGCCGCTTAACATTTGCATTGTAAGAGTTGCCGTGCTGTGCGGCGTGTAGTAGCTGCACGAGAAAATTGTGGACCAGCACAAAAAAAAATCGAATTGCACTACAAACAAACACAATTGCTGTATTCGTCGATACACTTAGCGGCACCGTCACTAATACTTTAGTGTGTTGATGACCGCCTTTCTATACTACCAACATTCATGGATGTCATAGACGAAGCAAATGCATGTGCATGAAGTGAGTCGAGAATCAGGGACGGTGGTGTCGCAGGTTATTGTTTACTTTATAAATAAAATTAAATTCACAGAAAAATTTAATACAAACTCAAACGACGTGTAACGTTTCGTAAACCTTTCATAAACGTTTCTGAAACGTTTCTTGCAGGTTTAAGAAAAAAATCATTTTTACGGGATTCTGTTTTACTCTGCATCACTTGCGCTTTTATCTTATTACGTCGTCAGCACTCTGAGCTATTGTTTCATTTTACCCGCATCATCACTTGCATTGATGCTTAATATGCAGTTATTTTTTGTGAAGTTTCTTTATATATAATTGACAATAGAATACACTTAATATTGGAAAAATTAAGTAAACATTAAATCTGGAACACTTCGGAATCATTTCAGAATGATTCTATGTGAAACATTACATTTGAAATACATAAGAAAGATTGCTGTAATGTTTTGTTTGCAATATTCCAAGTGAAACATTTTTGGTACGTTCTGTTCTGTTCTGTTTTATGAAACATTCTGAAACGTTACATGCCGACTGCGTAGAAGACATCAGTATGGAAGCATGCATATTTAGTGGTATGTAGCAAAATACATAAGCATATCAAATAAATTTAATATATTACGAATTTTCAACAAAAAAAAAACACCTCACGTAATAAATGGATTATGCAATAGGCAATCACGTACATATAAAATTTTATTAAAATCGCTTATGGTTAAAAACTATCCAAAAAAGTTAATGAATATTTCGGAATTAATTTGAGTTAAGTTTCAATTTGCTTGCACTTGATTTTTTTTTTCTTTTGGACTATTTTATACAAAAACAATTACATATACAACATATTAGAAAAGTGAGACATTAGATAATCGATTTTAAATGTATATTTTTATATGCAAAAAAGCCCTGTGCGTGGCATTCTTTAAAGTTCTTTCTTCAACAATTCTTTAGATCGTCAATTAAAATTGTCCCACTTATGAAAATGTGTCAACTTGTATGCTTATATTATCCAGATGTTCAATGTAAAAAAATTTTTAAAAGCAGGTGTTATTTTAGAAAAAATAAGCCATCTAATAAATTTCATGAATTAAGAAAAATATTAAGAAAATTATGACAAGCCAAAAATAAGCAAATCCGCCTGATTTGAGAAGGGGACAGTTTACACTTCCCCTTCATTTCAGCAGCGTAGAAATACATTTTTTTTTTCTCGAATAACTCAACAGTCATTCTACTGTCACTTTGGTAGACAATTTACCATCAGTTTTTTGGATTTCGATTTTGTTTGTTTTATTTTTCACAGACTCATCTTATGTTGGGCTTTCTGTCTGTCTGTCAGTCACTTTTTCTACTGAGTTGTCTAATATCTGTGCACAATCATTAAATGTTTTCGTTCATTAAATTATGTTTTTCTGTTTCCCCCCTCAATCCGAGCATTACGTATATTTCATATAAATATTTCTTTAATATTTTTTAATCTTTCTCACAGTTAATAAGCTCAACGTGCTACATGTGTGTGTGCATGTGACTCATTGCGTATGTATGGGTTTTGCGGTGATTACGAAATGATTAGGCGTGTTAATTTATTTTTTTCAACACTTCTTACATCAAATCCAAATATCATACGCTTTTTCTTATTCCCGATCAGATGTTGGTGCTGGTGCTGTACGCGGTATCTTCACATCATTTTGGTGTTATGATTTCGATGTCGATATCTCGTTCGTTGTCTTGTCTATTTTTATGCTTCATTAAACTGTTCGTATCGTTATTAGCAGATGAAACGCAGGTGACAATAAAAAAAAGATGTGGGGACAGACAGACATTTTGAGAAGATTGAAAATTTCCCCTAAAAAATTTTTATTGATTAGGTGAACCATGAATCAATGCAACGTATGGGTGAAAAATGTACGAATTGATTTTGTGGCGATTTTTTTTTCATGTTCTCGTAGAGAGGGATTAAGGAATTTCCTTTTCGACTCGCTTATATTGGAGTACTATCCATTTTGATATATACTTCAATAATATAAGCATAAATATTAATTATTCGTATAAGTTTGATTACTATTAGGACCTATAGTTTGTGTGTTTTAATTTAAAGTCAAACTTTTTTAATGGAAATCATTACCCGCTCATTCTGAGTTCTGACGCTATAAGCTATAAAAAATTCGTCAATAAAAATATTGAAATATCAGAACTGTTAGCTAAGCCCGGCCTTCTTGGAACACGTGAAATTTCAGAAAGAAAGAAGCGTTTGAAGAAAGTCGCTGGAAAAATATGTTAACAATCGTGCTCAACAGGAAGGCAAGAACTCAGAAACTAAAACACTTTCAGAAATATATTTCCAAAGAAAATTTTTGAAATATTTTTTTCACTTTCACATTTCATATCGATATGATCGAAAATGTTCTACAACTCGATATAAGACGTAAAAGAAAGTGCTGAGTATTGTTAAAAACTCCAAAAAATTTTGACAAACTCGAATATCGTTGAAAAAGCCAAAAAATTTTGAAATGTAACGAAACATGAGAAAAAATTCAATAATTAATGTTGAAAAATCAATAAATAATATTTCGAAAAAAAATTTCAAAAAATATTGTGTTAGGCTAATAGCTCGAGAAGCATCAAAATATCAAAAAAGTATTTATAAGTCTTAAATTTTCAACATTAGCGTTGGGTTTTCAGCCTATACTTCAAAGCAAAGATTTTATGTTAGAAAATATTCGTATACCTGCCCGTAGAGATGTTGACGTATCAAAAAGCAGCTTTTGACAATGAGTTGGAAAAATAAAGTTAAGCTCGATATTTTTTAACGTCGACATATGACGATATTTTATAAATCTTTAGATATTTTTAACTATAGTCATAATCATAGATAGCGATATTGTTTACACCGATATAAATCAATTGTAAGTTATGTGGGAAAACTTCTAACATATCAGTGTGTTTTGAAATTAAAATGCAAGCATTTGTATCTACCAATTATTACCATTCCAAAAGATTACTTGATTAAATTTGCCTCAAACAAAGCCTTTCAAGCAAGTCCCTTAAGTATGATAACGTTAGAGCAAACAAAATCTATAGCGCTTTTATCAAACCATCTATTTGTTGTTTGAGTTTCAATGGTTTTTCTAAATACACAAAGTACAACATCGTAGTCTATTGACTTTGGTTTGGTTGGGTGCAAGTGCATTACTATGCCGACGGGATTTTCCATTTCATTAGGAAACTTAAGACTTCAAAAACACTACAGCTATATTGCCAAGCGAAATTCAATACCGTAAGCAAGATAAATATAAAATATGTAACTTTGGTAAATTTCAAGTGATCCTTAAACGTTTTGTAAGGGGGAGAATTATCTCCATAGATTTAATAAAAAAAACCCAACTTATTAATTTAATAAGTTGGATCATAATCATTGTTTAGCATGAAAGTGAATAATTCCATTCCATTTCATATCAAGTATATATCAACAAAATTTATTAAAACAGAGACTATGCATGCATTGAACTTAAAACACTTAGCGAAAAAATGTTAATATGTCAATAAATATCAACGGATTAGGCTGAATATTTAATGAGATAGCAACTGCTCGTAAGAACAACAGCAACAACAACAACAACGACAGCTAAAGCAGCAACAGTACTAATAACCACAAGACAAAATATCACAGTAAAATTATCGACTGTTAAGTAAAGCGACAAACTTAATCATTATAAATTATTTTAATCCAATCGGATTTGAATAATTAATAAATTTTTAAAACCGCATTCTAAAGCTGACAAAGAAGAAAGATTTTTATACTTTTTTTTTTTTGTTGAAAATATGAGGTAGTTAATACAATAATAAACGAAGCAGAAGAACGTGTAAAAAAAAGTCGCAATAATCGGGCAAAAAATGGATGAATGGAAGGTTGCCAGTTTTCAATTTTTAATAGACTTGTAGAGCTTTGGATCATACTTCTTGTTTGGGAAAATTGCTTTCAGTTGCCATAAGTGGTAGGAAATTATCTACATATGTAAATATTACAACCATTTGCCGAGAAGCTTAAACTTGAAAAGACAATGACACAGGCCAACAAGATTTTAACACAGAAACCAGAATATATTTTCCAAAGGTTTTAGATGATGAATCCGAAGTTCAAATTTCTCAATTGGCTCTGGTTTTTGAGTTATTCTAACCAAAAATTGCAAAAGTACTAGATTTCGTTTTATATATGAGATTATGTAGCAACAGCATCTTTGTTTTTTCATTGAGATATCACTTTTTGAAATTTTTATGTTTTCATTTAAAAAGTATATTTCCGCTTATAAAATTTCGCATATTGATTCCGCTCGACGACATTTAAAAGTTCGAGGCATGTCCTTTAAGATGTTGTTGGCAGTTTTATGAAAGAAAAAAATTTGCGACACTACATAACCTCAAATATAGGCCAAAATCGGGAAATATATATTCTGGTTTCTGAGTTAGAGGGTCGGGCTAAATTTGTCAGCCTGTCTAGTTAATGAACTTAGATAATAATTGTGGGCCAGGTAGAAAAATTATCCTCTGCATACAGTTTTGCTTCTAACTTTTTTTATTCGCAATTCTAAAAAAATTTCTAAGAAGTAATATTTTTCAAAAATAGTTTCATAAATCCAAATCATGTTCATTTCAGAAATATACTGTCAATCTCATCTCTGTGTCTGGTAGAAATTTTTATTAGCTATTACAAATGTAAATGTCTAATGAAATGTAAATGTCTAATGAATATAAATATATTTTTGTTTATATTTATGTGGCAACACTGTTGCTAAAGATTAAGCGTTATAGTACGCTATCGGAATTTGAGTTAAGTAGTAGCAAATCAAAGTGAAAATCGAACAAAAAGTACCTACAGACACAAAAAAAAAATCCAATATGAAACGGCATATTTATATAGTATATAAAAAGGTGTTAAGTTAAACGAATATCAATAGAATGGCAGACAGTGAAGGAAAAAACTACATTGGGTAGTAAAAACGAAAAGGCGCAGCCGTACTAAAGATGATCAAAAACACATTTAACAATAAGTTTGGACACATTATGGCAACGATTAAATGCACATTTGACTACTGGAATTTAAAATTTCTCATTTATTAAAGAACGAATACCTAGTGTTGGTATAATAAGGTGGCATGAACAGAAAAAAAAATAACAAAAAGACCAAAAAAAAATACTGCCAAGTTCACTGAGCGGCTTGTGTCTTGCATTAGAAGAAATGATAATAAAAAAATGAAAAATGATGGGAAATACGCGTTAATGAAATATAACAAAGCCAAGAAAAAGACTAAAGAAAAGGTATTTTGAAGCCGATAAAAAATAAAGAAAAAAAAAAAAAATACCGAAGAAATTAATGTGTAAAAAAGGGAAGTGAGGATTAAATTGCATAAAGGATTAAAAGATCACGCTCATTTACAAAATTTGCATAAGCTTATTCTGAAAAAACTGTTATGAATTAAATAGGCGAATTTTTTTTTTTTGTGCATATTAATTTTTCTTCATTAGGGTTTAATACTAACTTGCTTAAGTAATTATTATGGTATATGCCATCAAACCTAAAGGATTTTTACATAGAAATATATCAGTGGTCAACAACTATAACAGCAGAAATTCCAGAATAGTATATGTCTCTCACCAATCGATAGCCATCAAATGGGCTTCAGAAAAGACAAATCAACTTCAGATATACTATTTAACATAGACTGTCAAATTGCAAATAGCCTAGAATTTCAGAAATATATTTCAATGGTGTGTCTTGACTTCGAAAAAGCATTCTGCAAGATCGGTGTCCATAATCTTGTATAAAATAGATGAATCCAAAAAACCGCTCAAAATATTTTGATTTTTAATTAATTAGGGTAGGTTATCTATAATTTGATATGCAGCTCTTCAAATCGATAAATTAAAACTCTGTTTACTTTAAGCATATTGTAAATAATTTTTTTGAAAACCAAAAAACGTGTAACACGTATCTCAAAAACTATATCTCAAAACTTTGTAACTCCAACTTACTCAACCAGTGCTCCAGTTAAAAGTGGAAAGCGTTATTTTCTGAGCAAATTTGTTTTGGCTAACGTCTAGATTTATTAATTAAATTATATTAAATTTCCAATTTTAAATATATAGTTCATTAAATTACTTCTTTTATTTTCTAATAATTTGAATAATCACAGTTATTTTAACACTGAGTTGAAAACAATTATCTACTGAAAAGTTGTGTTATTTGCAAAATAGAAACTCGTCAATATCACAATTAAACATGCTGATAAAGTCTACCCTCAAGAGTGTAGTAAACACATACGTGTTCTGCTTAGAACAAAAAGAATCTGAACTAGAAAAACCTTTTAAGTAAAATTGTCTGTTGCCATATATACAAAATATAGATATGATACATATGAGAAACACAGATACTCGTATGTACTTCTGATATATGACTTTTAAGTAAACCGCCAACGATAATCAAAATAAGCTATTTAAAAGGTTTTTTTTGCCAGCTATTGTTATGTTGACAGAAAGTAACAACGTTGATAAAAAAAATTAAGTCTTAGTTGCTGCGCAGCTATTTCAAAAACTACTTACTTGTTCCAATTTGATTTTTGGTAACAAGCGTATAAGCTTTTGTTTGTAATCAGCGGATGTTGTCGAATTAAAATTTAATATAAAAAACTAGTTTTGGTTTGCTTTTGATGAATTTTCAAACCAACATTAATAAAATTATAGCGCTAATCTTACCAGTTTAATATAATATTGCTGATATATTCAATTCTAATTTTTCATTGATTTAATTTTTTTTTATTTAAAAACTTTGATTTATGGCAGTGTCGCAAGCATTTGAATTTGTCACATATTTTTTATTACACTCAAGTAAGAAAATCTGTTAAGACAGCCATCTTAAAGATTTTCGAAAAGAAAAGTGCGGCCGAATTGGAATGATCACGCACGCTATAATGCAAGTTTTGAGCAATAGATGCCATAAATGATAGAAACGCAGCAGTTTCTTGTCCAGATCGTCACATTATTCAGAAAAGTTTTACAGTTTTCGGCTTATTTCATATAAATTGACCCCGACTTTATGTACAAACATCACGACTTATGATTCCGTAAAAAAGTTTGTACAAAAGTGGGATGCAAACTGTTAAGCACAATAACGAAATAAATATAGGCCAAAAGCGAGTAACTGAGAGCAAGTCCAGGATAAATGTATCCGCTTGTACTAAACCATAACTTAAATCACTTTTGATATTAAATTTTTTTTTTGAAGTTTGAAAAATATAACTCAATATTTTTTTTCCATTTGACACAGAGGAAAAATTATTTGGGCTAAGTTTTGTAGAGTGAATTTAATCCACTATCCGATAAATAATTTTGGAATTCTCCACCTGCGTCACAAGATTTATCAGCCCATTTTTCATTATAAAATAAATTGTTTTTTAAAAGATTATTTAAGCTTTCCAAGCTCTTAGATTTCAATTTAGTTAAAAAAAAAATTTGATCAAAATAGATTTTGCCAATTCAGGTGTTAACACATATTTGACAACCGTGAAAATTTTTCTTAGTTTTTTGAATTTTAACGTTTCAATTTATTTTAAAAAAATTTCACTCATATCAAATTTGGCCAAAAAGGGCTAAACAAACGAGAGGACGGTGATGCACAACGGTGTATCTTTTTTGATTTTTGTTGCAGTAGGTACCCGATAAGTGACTCGTAGAAGAATGATTGAAACGGTATGTAGAAGTTGGTCTCATTACCACTTAGTCTTAAAAATTAAGGTAAAATGTAACTTTTAGAACTTTGGCATGTAATCAACGGCCTGGCCGCATCAAAAGCGGTCACTTGGCGACCTTGGACTGTAGCTCGAAAAAAAAACAATATATTTTCAAGGTTGTAAAATTCCTTTTTTTTTTGTAATGTATAATACAAAAAACAATAATTCTTTTATATTTTTTTCATCTTGTATTCGTTCTATACGACTTCGATCAATAAAAAATCTTAAAGACCTCAAGCGCCCTTAGTTTGTTCTGAAATCCCATTTTGTGTTTTCCCCATAGAGTGGTCCAAAAAACTTTTTCGAAAACTTGTCCATAAGTTAATTGTTCACCCTCTGAATTAAATCATAAGCTTGAGCTAAATATAATACCAAAAGTGATCCAGTTTTTCGCAGAGAACAAGAATGAATTGAAATATATGTTCAATTAGTACTATTTTTTTTTTTTAAAAAAAATTTTTAAGTAACATAAAGTTTCATACAAATTTCAAAAATTGGTTAGGTTTTCAGCCAAGGATTTTATTTCGGGGGGGGGGCAGTTGTGGATTTGAAATTTTTTCTACGTAGTGTATGTTCTTTGCAAAATCGTTTCTATATAGTGTCCATCAAAACA
This sequence comes from Meiosimyza decipiens, assembly GCA_963680825.1. Classification (NCBI taxonomy): domain Eukaryota; kingdom Metazoa; phylum Arthropoda; class Insecta; order Diptera; family Lauxaniidae; genus Meiosimyza; species Meiosimyza decipiens. The sequence goes on from OY804261.1 coordinate 59,774,375, forward strand.
TTTCGGGGGGAGTTGGTTCTATCCCCTAGCACCCGCCCCCCCTCTAGATACAGCGCTGGTTTCAGCCAATTATGTATGAATTTTTTGGATAATCTTTTTAGTTTGTTTTTCAAAATTAGCTATAAATTTTTTTTCCGTAAAACGAACCAGTTTTTATTAAAAGTTCCGAAGTATGCCTTTTGCCTGCCTACCGAACCTTTCATATTATAGAAATGTGTTTCCGCGAATTTTCGTGGTGTTTTTGAAAAATAAAAGAGAAACATTTTTCAATATACATGTTCAGTAAAAGGAATTTAGAGAATTATTTCATACAAAAATATTCTTTTATCGAAATATTTTTATTTCTTGGGCTTAACGAGGCCCAAAATCTGATGTTCCTAAAAGAAAATCCGTCAACAATTATTTTAAGTTCATTCATCCTTCGATATTCTTTTGGTTTTTTACTTAAAAGATTTTATATATTCAATACTACAAACTATAATGCTAAGTCATTTTCAAGAAGTCAGTCCAAATACGAGTATGTTTAATAGCTTCTACTTTTAACATGATACTCAGATATAGAACGAATCCAAAACATATAGGATTTTAAGATTTAAACATGCGATCACCCTTTGTGAGTATTGAAAATGGAAAATATGTTTTCAACATCAATATTATACACTATATATACAAAGGGTGATCCATTTTGAGCCTTATGATTTGGCAGTGTGTTAAGCTTAAAGCTGTCATAGGCTCTACAGTTTCAATGTACAGTAACAATAATTCATTATTTCTTCTTTATAGTACAGAAATAAAAACTCATCATAATTTCCTGACATAATAACACCCATAATAATGATTTTTCTATTTTCTTATTTTTGTGGTCGGATTTGGAGGATATGTATTTTAAACAGGGCGGTATCACATGCGAAACATAACTCCATTGTATCAAAAGGCTGCATTATTCGGCCAAAAAAATTGGGATATTTTTATAGTTTTTTCGTTAGGTCGTGCAAAAGGACGCTTTTACACTCTACCACTTCAAACCCAACTTTTGACAAGCTATTGATTTTGTATCTACTTCATGCTTAAGTGTTGATCTCGAATATCAAAATATTCATGAAATTAAAAAAAATAAAATAAAATTTGTACGTTAAATAAAAAATAAGGCCCTATATTGCTTAAAAAACCTTTTAAATTCTATAATTCTTATAAAGAAGTTTACTAACAAAAAAAAAAGTTTAAATTGTCAACATAATCTTAATAATTCGTAGGATAGCTAAGCAACTTTATTCAACCTTTCAGATGATAAACCTAATAACTATGCAATTTTATAATAAAATTTAAAATATTTTTTGTTGAATCATAAATATATTTGTATGTAAATTATATGCTTATCAGAATAAGAGCCACCCTTATTATGTAAATTTTTTATTTTCTCAACATTTAATATTTGACACACATTTTTTAGCGCATATCGAAACAAACAAACAAAAGTTAAAAGCTTGTAGTGGGTTACCACACCCCCCAAGAGTTTAACACAAAACAGTGCGTCAGTTCATTAGCGTTTTGGATTTTTGTTGTCGCCTTTTTTTTTTTCTTTTCGTCTGTTTGTGATATTTATTTACTTTTTTAGATAAACTACGACAACAAAATCAACCAGAATAAACATTCTACAACAAATTATGACTAAATATTCTTCTCCTGTTTGCTCAGATTAAGATAATCCTTATCAGACAGTCGCTGCTGCAGTCAGATATCGTAGCTATTCATCGTGTGTAGATACTCATGGATATACGCAGAGTAGAACCGTTCAATTTTTTTTTTTTTTTCTTCTATCTTGTAATTATAGAAAATTGCGCGCTAATGTAATTTCACAAAAAAATATTTTGTACAAAAAGATACCGTGAAAATTATACAACAAAACAGCACTAACAACTACAATAACATAATTTGTATATAAATAAATTTTGACTCATTTTGAAAATTGCGGCAGATTTGGGTTGCGCGTTTCCACAACGTTTTGTAGTATCTTTTTTGTGGTTTTATAAGCTCATATTTTTATAAGCATTTAGCCAATAGATAAGATAATCCAGCGACCTACTCACTGTCGCATGCAAACAGACATTGCACAGTGGAGTAGTTCTGCGCAAAATAGGGGACAAAAATATTATATATAATTTAAAGACAAAACCAAGAAAGCATAGTCCAACTGTTTAACCGATAAGCGAACGAATTATGTATGAGAAATAACCTAAGGACTGAATTTATGCTCTCTTAGAGCTGCGGGCGGAAAAATGTGATAGTTACCAATTTATTATTAAAAAAGCCCTGAGGTCAACTTTTCAAACTAAATTGTAGAGCTACCTTTAGAAGAATAAGTGGCGCACATAAACTTCTGTTTGATTTTATATACTTAGATTTTTTTGATAAATCAATATAAATTTTGGTTATTTTGGCCGCATCTGCGACACAGTGCCATACATAAAAATAAAACACTCGCCATAGAAGCAAAAAAGGAGCAGAGCATAAATTTTTCTTTTTCAAACAATTGAAATATTTTAGAGTATTTATGCTGTCATGAGCTTGGCCCTCAATTCAATTGCTTTATGTGGTTTTCTAAGGAAATATTTTTTCTGAATTCAAGTCAGTTCTCACCATTGCTCTCCACTTCTACTCCACAAACTATGCATTCAAATCGATACACTCCCACTGAGGGCAAAAAAGGAGCATTATCTCCATTTATTTTGTTGATTTTGTAAGAAGTCAACAGTTTATTTGTTTGTTGTGCTAAAATATTTTAACTTATTTCTCGACACATCCGCACTACTGTGCGTCACGTTGTCGCTAAGCCTTGCGACGAATTTTATTTATATTTTATCTAAAGCTTGTGTATGACAAAAAAAAAAAGAAATAAGAGAGAGCAAAATATTACTAGCGGGAAGTTTGGGAAAAATTTAGGATTAATATGAACTCAATAAAAAAGAAGATATAACTTTCACAAAAACGAAAGGGTAAGAATAGCAATAAACCGTTTACCAGTGTGTGGGTATGAAATTGCGTGTAAATTTGATTTGAGTGCCATTATCATGTAAGTGTGAGTGGTTTTTTTGTTAACAAGCATATGTCTTTCTATAAAAAAAAGAGAAAAATTTTATCAGAATCGGTATAATTGATTATGTTAGTCGGTCGTAATTATTTTATCTCATGGCTTTATTTTCAGTGCGCCATTCGGAGTTAAGCAATGTTTCGCGATATGAGTAGGTTTTCTATTTATAAAAGGCTTTATTTCAGTTTTTTTGCTGAACAAAACTATTTTCAATAATTTTATATTGAACAGCAAGATTAAAGTTAAAGTTTGCGAATTTAATAACTTTTAGTAATAGTCAGCTATAAAATGTTTGATTGTTTTTCATAAAGTGCCTTCTTTAGTCTCTTGCTTTCAGGACCTGTTTCTATCATTCACTATAGCAAATATAATATTATTAAGGTTAGTTAATAAAGCCTTGGGCACTTTGTCCGAATGTTGGTACTGGCTGGAATTTAATAGTAATTTTTAAGCCAGGGCCCGACATTATTGTCCCTTCCCTAATCCGGTACCACCGAAGTCTTTCTAGATTAAGTATATAAAATGAATGGATACGGGAGCAATAATTTACTCGAAGTGGCTGAAAACCTCATTTCACAAAAGTTTTAAGATATTGACGTTACAAAATTGGTTCACTGGCGCCTAAAACAAAGGACAGTTTGACGTTTTTATAACGCGTAAAATATGGGTTTCACACTGGCTTTATATCGTTTTTGCTTACTCGTTTTTTGTTTGCACGCAGCTGCGTCAGTTTTTTTTTTGTGCATTGAATAAATACTTAATACTAAATGTGGGGCCCATTTTATTTAATTTATTTAAAAAAAGTTTTAGAAACTTAAATAAAAGAATATTATTTACGCTTTAGCAGATTACGAAAATCATTGAATGGGTGATGTTCAGAGAAAGCATTGGATTTTCTGGAAAAATATTAGTTTTTGTAGAAGACGTTTGACCTTTTTTGTTTAAGCCTTTTGGCTAGTTTTTGGCTTTAAGCAAGATACATAAAAAATCACGTCGTTTTTTATGTCGGTATGAAAGCCTTATAAGCGGCAGTGTTTGGCAACATTATTTGAAAATATTTTTAGAGCAACGCCAACCTTAGGCAACATTATTTATTTCGTCATACTTAAAATGGCCCTAACTGGGAAACTGTAGACAGTGCCGGATTTAAAAATCAAGGGGCCCATGGCCACAAGACTGGTGGGGGCCTATCCGGACTGAAAAAACGAAACTGAAGTAACCGAATCGACCCTATCGAAGACTCGTTTATGGTGGGGGCCCAGGGGCCCAGGGGCACGTGCCCGTAGTGCCCTTATGTAAATCCGGCACAGACTGTAGGGTTTAATATACCAGCCTAAACTAGGCTTGCATATCAACTGGCTGATAAGGCTTTGCTACTGCTATTAAAAGGTTAGCCTAACTTGAGGAAAACTCTGAGTAAATCCTTTAGGTTTTGATGATTTTCTAAATGTGGCGTTACAATTCAAGGTTCTGGCTAGGTAAATCCAATGGGGGTCAAATGACATTTTCTAGTCGGGCACTTCACATCAATCATTGTCAACTTATTGCTTAAAATAAGATTTAGTAAAAACGTTTAAATAGCAGGTGTTCATGCTAATCCCCACATCCCACATTAGGTTTATTTTAAATTATTTTTGCAAATATTATCCAACTGTTAACCACTCACCTTTGTACATATACATAGTTCACTCTCAAAACGAATAATTCCGTAACTAAGTATTTCAGAATATTATGAAACTTGTTTTATTCAAGCCTTTGTAAAAGTATCGAACGATTAAATGTAAGTAATTCCAAATATTTTCATTAACAATGTAGAAAAATAAAAATTTTCAAAATCATTGGAAAAGAGTACAATATTTGAAATCTGAAAAAACAACTAACTTATTCACTAGATCTTAAATCATTTTAATAAAAACAGATGAAGAAAATAAGAACTAATGAAAAGTTGTTCAATGGACAACTGTTACCGTGGTTATAGGGGTCGTGACCTCCATAACCAACTCATTAAGTCCACATCGTATTGACTTTAGTACTGCACAGTATTAAACTTTTGCAAAGAATTAATTTTTATCAAAAATATATCAATTAGCACAAAACGTACAAGTATTGTTATAACAAAAATAAAAAAAAAATAACATACATAATAATATATCAAATCGCACACAGCTATATACATTTCAATATAAATACATACTCGTACGCGTAGTATCTACGAAAAGTATTGTCTCTTTAGCGTTAATTTTTAATTTATCGCGGGATTTACGCGACTTTAGCGCTTTATCGCAAAAGGAATGTTTGTTGTTTTTGTGTGTGTTAATTTCATTCCATTTTTTCGATTTTAGTATTGTATAAAAATCACAAAAAATCAAAACCAACGAACTTATTATATTTCAGCGTTAAACCTAATAAATAAATCGAAGTATTAATGCGTTAAGCTTCAGTGCTGATGTCACTCGATGTTGTCGCTCATAACTGCGTTGATATTTCGTAAATTCGTTTAGTATTATGCAGCTAAAGTGAAACCAATACATGCATAGATACTAGCCTACCGAAAATATTAACTTGGCTTATACATACGTATGGAAGATAGATAGACATTGTAGCTGCAGATACGCAGCTAAAAGATACGTGCCTGATAATGCGGATAGCAGAAGACTAAAAAAACACTCGTATAGCAAAATACAACAAATGACAAAGCAGGCACAACTCAACAGCAATACAAAAGTAAAATTTTAGTAAATCCGTTGTTGACAGTTTTATTTAAGTTCAACTTTTCATAAGAAAGAGATTAAGATAAAAGTTTTTAATAAAAACAATTTGAAATAAAAGTAAAATAGAAATAAAAAAAAAACAGCTTAAATAAATGCACTACAAGAAAAACAACATGTAATCTAAACTATGTAAATATATCTAAGATTTTTTCACTTGTAAAAATCATGTTCATTATGATTCATAAGAAGTTTTTCAACTGTTTCGTTGATTTAATAAGAAATGTTTAGTAATAGTTTAACAGATATAGAGATATGGATGATGACAGATATAGACGGGCAGCTAAAGGGATAATTTGGTTACATTTGATACACTTTTTGTAGCATAAAGGGAAGTTATAAAGACAAAAATTCAGTTTAATAAATAATGATGTCTTTAAAATAGCTTAACATCGTAATTCAAAAGCTACTTTGCCTTTGTAGCGAAAATTGATTTTATAAAATCTTGCTAGAGCAAGATATAAAATCACGATGAAGTTAGAACAAAAATGTCTTTACTATGTTTTTGAAGCTGGTAGTAGGCTGATTATAAAGACATTGGGGTGGTCTCTTATGAACATTAAAAAATGCTTATAAGAACATGAGACTAGCATGACTTTCAAGTGAATTTTTTTTGTCTATAGTTATACCATCTCATGTCTCGTGTGTGTCATTTTACTGTACATAATAAAATGCTTATGAAGACTTGCGACTGCGTCGCTTATGTCTTAATGCTGTAGACTTAAGGTCACTTGATAGACATGCCATCTCTTTATTTATAAGCATTTTATTATGAAAGAGACACACGAGATTCGCTTCTCGTATGTTTCTTTATACGAGAGCCCTTTAGCGTCCATTTTTTGTCCTATTAAGGCGCTTTACCAAAACAAATGTGAGAAAGATATGAATCGCTTTTAACGTATAATATAAAATATCACAGATTATCTCGTGGTCAGCGTGCAGAACTATGAATCGTTCGGGCAGGGGTTCGGACCGGAGTGCTAAACGTAATTAAAAATTAAATTTGATAATTAAATAAAATTAAATAAAGTTAATTTTTATTTTTCGTATAGAGTTTTTGAAAATTTTGGATTTAAAAAAGCGGCATGAAGCCGAAAGCGCCAAAATCGTAAGTCCGTCCCTTCTCTAAGTGCTCTTTTACTAGATATTTTTTTTTTTGTTCGTTATCATATAATTTCATGATTTTTTTTTTATAATTTTTATGATTTGTCTTACTTTTATGACAAAATTTTGTTTACACTCTCAATTAGAAAAATACTCTAACGAAGCAGAAAGGTGACATTATTTTAAGTTATGCTAAAAATTTAATAAATATATATTTGAAAATACTTCAAATATTGGTTTGTGTTTTGAAACTAAATCGTTAGGTATTTTTTTTTTTTTCCAGAAATGAAATTTTCATGAAAACAAATTTCTCTATTATGTATATAAAATAGTTTTCGGCGTCAGAAAACTTGTGTATACTATAATGAAAGAAGAAAGATAAAAAACAAAACAAATATAAGAGGATAAAATTCCATTGCATAGTTTTCGTTGATTAAGTAAGTTAAATTCTATTGGTTGTTTAGGAAAGGTAGAATTAAGTTCTCAAATATAAGAAGAAAACAGAAGTATTGAGAAGCGTCTGCCAGAGCCGACGAGAGAAGCGTAGTGTGAAGAGGCGAGGGGGAGTAGTATTTAGAAAACAAATATAAAAAGCTTTTAGCTTTAGCTTTGGATCATCTGCAATATACTCTTGTGTTTCCCGGAATATATTCGTCAAATTTCCTTAAATGATTTTGTTCTCGTCCAAAAAAAAAAAATTCTTAAAAAACTTTTAGTTTTATTTTTAGTGTAAAATATTTCTATCTATTGTTGTGATAATATGCTTTGGTGTTGGATTTTGATTCAACGCATGTTTAAACTTTTCATGCAGCACAGCAGCGCGATCGAAGTTTGTATTTAATTTTTTTTATCTCAAAAATAGATAATGAAATTCATAAGTTTTCTATTAAAAAATAAAAACAATATGAAATTAGTGACAATAATAACAATCAAAATTATTACTAATCTGTTTGTTTGTTTTAAAAGAGGAATTTACGTTATGCAGACCATGTAAATAATACAGTTTAACGGTCGGCGATGGCCATGAGGTTATGGATTATAATCGAAATATAAAAGTAGAGAAAATAAAAGATTGAAAAAAGCCTTATTTCATTGAAAAAGCTGAAAACTTTTATCTTTTTCTCACTATCTACGTAGACAATTGATATGCGAACTAGAATTAATTGAAAGAGTTTTTTAATAATCTGGCAAAGACAAAAAAAATTTTTTTTTTGTTTCATATGCTTAATAATTTTGAAAAACTAAAATTTATGGATAGTTCGGGAAATTATATTATATTAATGGTAAAGCATGCCTGATAGTAGGCATTACATTTAAGTGATGTTTTCGCTTAATAACGCTCAGCATAATTTAACATTTGTAATTGCATAGTTTAAGGTGCTCATAGTTGCTTGCTTAGTTCCATAATTATTAACTAAAACAAAGGGTATCTACTTTTAAAAATCTAATCATAAGGCTTATTCAATTTTCACAATAATTATTTAATTTCATTAGAGGTTAGTTGAAGTTCACTCAAGCGCGAAATTGTAAAAGAAAATAATTATTAAAAAAATTCAATTATGAGTAGATATTTTTAGTACGAGTAGCTTTGATGGCGCTCACACTTAATCAATTTGGTAATTATAATAGTTACGAGTGAAACATGGAAGTAAGGGCTAAGTTTTTACCATGCTTATGAGTAAATTACATTAATTATAATAAATTAATTAATAATTAATTGTTCCTACTTTTTCCCGATCACTCTATTTGGACTGATAACAATTTGCATGTTGTATTATTTTAATGAAGGAATCATAGAGATGCAGTGCAATTTAAGTCATTTTTATCTAAGTTCGACTTTGATCAATATGTAGATATGATCATATGCAAAAATATACTCTTTGCCATAAATTCGTGGCCATCCAGGCTTCGTTCGTTTTGCAACAACTATTGACAAAAAATAAGGCTTAGAGTTAGGCATATCTGATAAATTTATTGGAAAGAAATATATTTGAAGCTAAGGACAGCGAAATAATTATCTAATTTAAATAAATAGTTTGACTTGTAGAGCTAGTCAAAGTTGAGCCATTTTTGAAGTCAGTAAAAAATTGAGATAAATGTTTCTATAAAAGTTTTCTGTTTAAGTTGAAAAACTTAATTATCAAAATTTTGACTTAGACTTCAAATTGTGTTTATGAGATAAGCTTGCCAACTCTAAGCCTACTTCCAAAAAATCTATTGCTATAATTTTCCACTTTTTGCGCTAGAGCGATTTTTATCGAGTGGTTTAGTGGCATTTTCGTCTAGAAAGCTGAAATTTTGGTACATATAACACATTTGCTTCATTATAATTTACAATTAACATATTTAAAATGAGTAACGCTAATTATTATTTTAATTATATTATATATATTTAAATCCTCTTAACTTTGTGATATATTATTTTCGGTTATTGAAAAACAATGTATACAGTGCCTTATAAGGTGCGTTACAAGAGTACATTTTTCATTAGCAATTAAAACTTTTACACTTTCCATCAAAAACACTCGTGGGCCGACGATATATGTAAAGTAATTCAGTAAAACTTTTTCATACTAAGTTTAACACCCTCTCATCTATTCCCACCTTCTATATGTACGAAGACAGTAGCTAAGAATTTTTGTAATGACAGGAAGTACACCTAACATATAATAATTGCTTTAAGAATCTAAAGGGCAAGTAACAAAGGGATGAAAGGTCATCCAAAAAGTAATGATATAGGTTAATCAAAATATTGAAAACTCCTTGCTCTTCATCAATATATTTTAACCCATAATTTTCCAGTATGTAAATGAAACCCAAAGAGGGTTTCAGATTACGAATTTTCCCCATTCCAAATCCGAGGTGAGTCTTGTAGCCGATTAGTCTGAAATGGATTAACTAAAACAATGATTTGGAAATGATGAGATGATGTGGTAGTTCACGAAAGCAACAGAGCGGGACCTCTTCAATATTCTGGCAGCCTTATAGGACCCAATAATTGCATCCCTTAGATCAGATGACCAACCAAAACAAAGATTTGAAATTTCAAATGATGGAAATACATCAGGAACATTTTTTTTAAAGAATGATGTAGCATTTCGAATTACTGAAGTTGATGAAAGGAACTCCCAGTAATTTAATCTCTGAGAGATGATTAGTTTATTAGATAATTGTTTAGATATTGATGATCTAAAGTAATCATATTTTGTATGAAAATAATTTTGTAAAAAAATAATTTTTAGCTATACTTATTATTATTAAAAATTATATTCCAGCAAAATAAAGATATTAAAATCTTATTGTAGTATTTTTAAAATATAATTGATATTTTTGATGCCCCAAAAATGTAGCTTTTCTTTACTTTCTTCCACCGCTGTTTACTTTATGCACAATCCGTGCCTATGATCTAAAATAGCGCTATCTGTTATCTGTATTATCTCTGATGTAAAAAATTTTTAATTTTTTGATACCTATGGCGTGTCACATCACTAAATGTTTGTTATTTAATTCGACAAAAAATGAACTTGCAGAAAAAGTTCTGCAAACAGGCGGCGATGGGTCTACTGGAAACATCATATTTAAAAATCCGGACACCTAACTCTGCGAGGGTATGGATGGAGTAATATCTTTTAAGATTCGTATGAGCTCGACCTTGGCTGGAATTTTTCTCAAAAACACTAAGCTATATGAACCTATTCTCTAGGTTCATAGAAGCTCTTTTCCTAAAAATTTTCAAATTTTTTTAGAATCTTTTTTTTTGAGCCAGTATCAAGATATGTAATAACGAAAAAGAAAAAACAAGGTTCTGACTAAAAAAAAATGTTGATCTCACTTCCTATTGGAAAATTTTATGAAATGAATGAAACGTATCAGCTTTCAGCCCTAAAGTAACAAAATATTTTTAGAAAATTTGCAAAAGCTCAAGTGAGTAGGGTGCGGACCCCAAGCTAAGGGGTTTCGAACTTGACAAGATGTTGTGCAGGATATTTCGTAATGAATGAAACCGGGAGAGCTTGTTTTTTTTTCTCATCAATATGGAATTTATATTTTATTACACTTTAAAAGTGATCTCTTTCATTCTGAAACTTAAATTTTTTATTTTTAGTAAAGGGGCTTCTTTCCAATTGTTGCGCAAAAGCTTAATCCGACGCTGGCCTGTGAGAAAGCTCTTGGCCATTTTCTTAACAAATTTACACCATATTTAGACTTATATTTTTTTGAAAGGTATAGTTACAAAGCTGCAAAATTTTACTTAGCTATCAGATTTTCCATTGGTTCTATTTGTAAATTTCATCTTCTAGTATTGATTAATGAATTAGTGCAACGACATAAAAGACACTTAGGCAACGAGAAGGCGGACTGACTAGTCAAAAGAGAATCAAAGCAAGCTATCGCCTAAAACACAAATTACACTAAAATTACAGTTGAGATACGGAAAAATATGCTTACCACCATCAACGGCTGCATCATAAAAACGAGGATTATCTCATTTTACTAACTGAATGGGATATTGAAATGTTAGACAGAAGGAAGAACTGATTTATCTGGTGAGGATGATGGCATGGGCGTTAAAACACCAGCACACATACCATATGATTATCCTGCTATCAACATTTAAATAAACAACCATTTCGAAGAGGTTTTTACTTACAAAAATTTGGATTATTGAACCCAACAAAGTATTAAGATGCAACAAATGTCTCGTGGGTTATATAAAGTTTGGAAAAATACAATAATAGTTACTAGGGTCGCGGCGTACAAAGAAGGTATTTTTTAATGCCACATCATAACACAACGAATAAAACGCCAAAAAAATAACATCTTTTTGTGGTCGTTTTTCCAATTTTGCTTTTTTTTCCTGCATATGGCAACAATATATTGCGGAGCCGAATACATTATTATATTTTTTTTTTCTTATTTGCAAATTAGTTAAGTTTTTGCCAAAGCTATTCAAAAAAATATATATAATTAATTTATTCACATTTATACTACTGAACGAATTCAAAATAACAATGCAAATCGATAATAGCAAATTAAATTATCCACAATTCGATTTGCATTTAGTACCAATGCATTTATTTTCAAGCGTGATACGGTGCGCCGCAATATTAGCACAAGATCAGATAAATATATTTTTACAAAGCTATTTTAAAAAACTAGCCTTACAAGATAGCTAACCTTATCTTCACAAGCAAAGCAAAAGTAATTCTTAAATATAAATGTTTATTAATATAGTCTTCGCTTTTTATACGATTCCCTTAGAGATTTTATATCACAAATGGTGATGTAGAAATTAGTATATATAAATATTCTTGCATTTGGATCTTAATAAAAAACCGACAAAATCTTCATTTTCGACCACTTTATTCAATACGGCAAATTACTCCGTATCTCGTAAGGAATTAAGATTTGGTTATTAATATTCCGAAAAGAATCACATTTTCCCCACCTTTTTGCAAATAAAAATCTTTGCTGACTGAATCAATAATAAGTAGCGAAACTAAATTAATTTTATCATTAAGAAATTCGTAACATTTGCTATGCTTTGCTTTTTGAAAGTCAAGATATCTCGTAAGACTAATTTGCTAGGATAGTTTAGCAATAAAAAAAATCGATAGATACGTTAATTGGCGCATTCTGAAAACGTGCGTTTCGAACACTTTCGGTGCTTTTTGACAATATCGCGCTTAATGTAATGTATATACAGGATCAAAGTAGTTGACGATAGTTGATATTTTGCTTTGGTTTGTCATTCATGCCATTATCTCTAAAAAAAATCTGAAAAATTGCGAATATTACACGCGCGTAACAGCGCATCGCGGTAATTTACAATCAACAAACGAATACTTAAACAGGCGATAGAAGTTTGACGACCAAACGAACGTCTTAATTGTCAATAAAAAGACATAATTCTGCTGGTTTACATATTGCTTAATGGATAAAACTTTTTCACCAGACTTTTCTCAGAGACCGTTTATCTATCTTTTAAGAATATTTCAGAGATTTCAAAATAAAGCCATTACTGACTAGTTATCCAAAACTATCTTAAAGAATATTTTTAACTTATTGCGAAATTTTACCCATAGAAATTCAGGAAGTTAAAACTGTGATTAGAGGGGACTTTAGCCTTGATATATCGCTTGTTCATCAAGAATGTAAAAAATTATAATCCACTTGTCTGACTTTTAAAACTTTTTACTGGAAACCGTGGGCGCAAAGCCAAAGATGGATAGACGCACTTTTATCTAATCTCCTGCTATCAGAAATTTATTGGGGTCTATAATCTGCATATGCTGAGCAAATCTTGAATTTAGTTGGAATTTCGGCAGTTAAAAGTTTTCCCGAAGCAGTTCACGCTTTAACATAGTTCCATCAATGTACACAGAGAAAAAAATTTACTTGCATGTATCAAAAACTTGGAAATCATTGGGAAATTATATAATTGATATAGGCGAATCAAATATTTGATAGTTATATGTGTCGCAAATTCTGCCGAATTAAATAATTCTACTGATAAATCATATATTTATAATTAATTACCTAATTATAATTGAATAACAATACTAGATCAATCATAAATTTTTTATTAATTACCAAATAACATTTTGGTTGGAACAAATATTCACTTGTTAATAATTACCAAATTATGTATTTGGCGGAAGGGTAATTGTTTTGTCGCAAATGTATTTATTTATGATTATCGACTTACATTCGGCCGTGACTTAAGGTTTACATCCTGCAATATGTAGAGCATCGGCTTTCCGGCGGCCTTAAGTCGCGTTTCACTGTTAGCGAAGCCCGTGTTGAACATAGTATAATGGATCGAACCGAATAAAGTGAATAGAAGATGTAAACTCTGAGCCGCGGCCAAAGGCCGCCCATACATAATACATAAAATGCTAAAATTTCAAGAAAATCGAGAGTGATAACGTTAAAGTAAATAATAACCCTAGTTTATTCTAGACTAAACTAGTTGACTCTAACACGCTTCGGATGAAATAGTTTGGCCTAGGAAAAACTAGTTTATCCTAAAAACTAGCTTGGCCGGTAACATATATACAGAATGAGAGTTTTCGCCACCACTAAATTTGAAATTTGATGAATTGAATTTTGATGAAGTCCGTGGAAATCAAATTCTTAAAAGAAAATTAATGTGTCAGACCTGAATCCTTACAGGATGACGAATTTGTTTCAATTTTAAGCATATTGTTCTAGAGTATTATAGATAAGAACATATTTTGTACTACGTAAATTGAGCATTGGTTTTTACAGCTTACATATTGTTTTCATGTACAGAAAGAATTCAAAACTTTTTACGTTCTCATTTCTATGCAAAGGATTAGACTTGATTCCTTTTAAGATTACGAAGATTTAATTGAATAACATTGAGACAAACCTTCACTTAAGAGCATATCTCGGTTCGTGAATTAAATTTCATGACTGGAAGTCAAGTATTTCGGAGCTTAATTTTTATTTATGGTATTTACCGTTGACTACAAATGGATTTTTCAAATTCGGTTCTGAAACCAATTTTTGATGACAATTTTTTTTATCTATCTATCTTCCAGGGCAGCAATTGGTCAAAACACAAGCATCACACATATATGTTGGAAGGACATATGTAGCTCAAGGACATTTTCTCGAGAAAATCATCAACTTTTTATCACAGAGTGATAGGCTTTCTAACTAAGACATTTTTAAAACTCACCTGTTGTCCAGCATTGGCGGCGACCCACGCCTCGGCAAAAGTTTCCATTGCACTTTGAAAATCCATGCTGCTGCTCCTATTGAATTGACAATCTGGCACCACAAATCTTTGCATACAGCAACAGTAGCACGTTATCTTCACTTAACTTTAAGAACTTAACTTTAAGCGTAGAATGTAAAATTTAACGGTATCAGACGACGAGTTAATTTGTGTTGTTCAACACCTGACAAACAAACCTGATCGGTATGGATAATAGGCGAATCGGATCAGAAAATATAGAGAGAACTGATTAATTGTTTTTTTTAATCACCTTTTGTTTTGGTTGACTTTTTCAGTTTAGTTTTCTTAATTGGACACACACACTGGAATTTCAATAACAACAATAACAACAACAGAATAGAAAATACAAAAACAACAACAATAACGCCTGGATATGCATATTAAAAATGGCGTAACGCGCAACGACGCGACATCATTAGAGCGAACTGCAACAAACTGCGAAGCTGAAGCTGTGCGTTATAATAAGGAGGAATAACACAAATGTGTGATGCAAAAAAGAGCGTGACTAAAGTCACTAACGAGTGGTGAGTGGTAGGGACAAAAAAAATATTAAATATTTTTTTAATTAAAAGAAAAAATCACAATCACTTAGTTTTTTTTTCAAACTGCAGCAGGTAGTTTGAAAGTCGCTATAACCTTATCCTTATAAGGATAATAACAACTGCAGCAATAACATTATTAGACGCGGGGGAAAATGTCAAACGCAATAAGTGTAGGCGACAGGTGCGTTTTGTGAAAATTGTCACTGCAGGAAAAGTTGCTTGCAATTCGATGTCCTTTTTGTTGTCCTTTCCGTATTGAAATTAAATTTTTTTTTTAATTTTCTTTGCCCGCAAATAACCGGAAATCGCGCCTAAGACCGACTCGAATATTTTTGATGCTTAAATTTTTTTTTATTTATCACTGTCACTTTGATAATCATCGACACACAACGCGGGGCGCCACTGTTGAATGACGACTTTTTTCAGCCAGTCAACAGCCATGTTAGAGTGCTGCATGTTCTATTTATTGTCAATTGGATTTCTTGCATATAATCTTTGTATTTCAATTAAATCTTTGTTATTATTAAAATTTTTTTTAGTCTGTTTCCAATTTAGTTTATAGCGCACGCTAATACATCTAGTCGTAACCGCTGTTGTCGCACAACTGATTCTCACATCAAAGTGTGCGCTCACAAATTCATTGGTATTTCTTTGTTTGTTTTTTTCTCAGGCGCTTTCACACACTCTCTTTTAATACACTCTCAGTAAAACGGTTTTGGCTTAATCAACTGTGCTGCGTTGAGTTTTGCTCGGTCGCTTTTAACCCTCCCCAAAAATGTCGCATGCGTTGTTGTTGCTATCGCTGCTGTACGTTTTAATGTCAGTTTTGTATTAATATTAGCCAAAAGCAGGTGAGTGCGCGATTGCTAGGGAGGTGTGGTGTTTAAAATTTACATAGCCATGTGAAATAGTAGTAGCTGAGTGAAAATATGTAGTAGATTGCGTTTTAGCGCCGGTATATGGAAAAAAATTGTGGAACCTTACATATATGAGGGACTCGTTATCATTGGTCAATAGAAGATAAAAGATCCACTGAATTTAGAAATATCTATAAAATTTAGTATGAGCACCATTCATTGTCAACGCTATAAAAGTTTATTTTAACGGCCACCCTCCCAATTTTTTATATATTTTTGTATATTGTTCAGTCCTGCCTGTTGATCAAAAATATGTATATATGTTGGGCAAATTTTTTTTTCAGCGTGAAAGTCGCACTCTTCACTATCGGTGTGTAAGTAAAGTAATCACTTTTAGATATTTTAATCTTTCGGTCACTAACATTTTTTTAAATTGGCTCAGACTTAACAGCCCTTTGAGGATGCTTAAAAAATCTACTGATGTTCATGCTTACTTTGTAATTATTTAGGAAACACCATAAGCAGTCTGTAAATTAAAAATTCGCACAGCTGACACAGGGTTGCATATGAATATTTAAACATAGGGTAAAGTCGGAATATTTGGCACCCACAGGCAATATGGCACCCTTTTCAATTTTAATACTTGCAGCTTTCGTATCATTCAAATATTGACAACATTTAATGTAGTTGTGCGAGAGACTTAGTAGAAAACAGCCCGTTTTGTCGTAGTTTCCATAGGCAGTGCCGGATTTACATAAGGGCACTACGGGCACGTGCCCCTGGGCCCCCACCAAAAACGCGTCTTCGATAGGGTCGATTTGGTTTCTTCGGTTTCGTTTTTTCAGTCCGGATAGGCCCCCACCACTCTTGTGCCCATGGGCCCCTTGATTTGTAAATCCGGCACTGTTTATAGGTACATGCGTGCGGGCTTTTAAAAAAAAAAGTTTCAAGTTGAAAGTGCACAAAATTTTTTGAATATTCGAGAGTCTATATAACGGTGAGTATTTGCTACAGTTACGTATTGTATGCATAAAAACGAACAAAATTAAAAGTGATTTCGTTTATGGGAGAATTCAAGCGCGAGTGACGATGTTTATTGGTGTCGTGGTATTTCTATTCGGTATATGTAAAAGAGGAAATTGAAATAGATTGTTTTGGTTCTCATTAAATAAAGAATAAATTTATACTTAGTTCCCATAAAAATCTTATTACTTGCTTTATTATAGATGTTAAAAAAAAAGATGCCGTATCTTCTTAGCTTACCCTAACTATTTCAAAACGCTAAAATATCTGCCCTTAAGCCTAACAACTTTTAAAGGAGTGAAAAAAAGAATCGCTCTTTATGCGAACGTTGAGTATATTGTTCGATTTCTGGACAATCACTAACTTTAAAGCGTCCAACCTTACATAGTTTTTAGTAATGGCCGTGGCCTTATTTTTGTCCAAATATCGTACCGAGTTTTATAACATTTACTTCAACAGGTTAGTACCATACTTCAGCATACGCGGAGAAGAGATAACTGCCCTTTCTTAAAGCAGCTGATGGTACCAGAGAGCGCTGATGCGATCGTATTTCAGCTCGAATATCAATATTATAAAAAAGTCTTGAACTAAAAAATGTATAAAAAAATTTCAAACGAAAAAAATTTAAAGTTGTACGAGTAGCTCATCAAAATTATAGCTAATTATATTTTCAATTACAATTCAATTTCAATATATTATTCATCAAAGCACATAATACACAAAGTGAATGTAACATAATTAGCTAAATATAAAAAAAGGTATATTGACAAAGACTGAATTCTGTTATTATTGGGAATAAGTGACGAATACAGTTCAAGTTAAGTCAAACTATGAATAAAGCGTGGGGCTTCAGTCACAGTAACAAATAAAAAAAACAAAGAATTAAATAAAAGATAAATGGAATTAAATTTCTTAGTGAAAAATGAAAATAAAAGTCAACTTAACATCAATGAAATCAAAATTGTATATGTTGTAACATCACAATATTGTGGGTTATAATTAATTAAAAAGCAATGAGGAGACGTCCGACTTGATGGTATTCAAAAGTAAACAGCCACGATTAAATCTCTTTTAGGAACACGCGTTGATTACGAAAACTTCTAATGGATTCAGGAAGGCAATTGTAATGTCTGGGAGAAGTGCATAGGTAGAAATGAAAAACATGTTGTGAGGTGTGAACGGAAAATGAGGCAAAGTACCGACTATTGATCCTCAATTCATCGACACAGTAGATTCTATTAACCAAATAGCCGCTCCTGATAAAAAAACACTTTTAATACTTTAAAAAAAATACAGATGTAGACTTTCCTTATAAAATTTTTCGAATGGTTAAAATCAGGGCCGTATCTAGGGGGGAAGATGCTAGGGGATAGAACCCCCTAGAAATATTTTGACGGACACTAAATAGAAACGATTTTGCAAAGAATATACACTACTTAGAAAAAAATCCCAAATCCACAAACCCGCCCCCCCCCCCCCCCGAAATAAAATCCTGGATACGGTCTTGGTTAAAATTAATTTCGTATGTAACTAAAGCATTCTGTGCAAAAACTTAGAGTTAAGTGAAATCAGATCTAATAAAATTTGATAAAATGGAATAAAGGCAATAATAATAAAACTTGCCTTGATTTATTACTGATTGTTCTGGCTCCAAACGTATCCATAAGGACATACCACAAACATATGAAAATATATACGAATAAAAGCAGCTTATGATTTCGACTTTAGTAAGATCGACACCCATTCGTTCCCAATATGAATTAAGATCAAAAAATTTGTAGTCCTGCCTGTCACCATAGATAGGAACAAAGGCGTAGCGTTAACATTTGGAACCCGAAGCGAAGAACCAAAATCCTTCCGTCAAAAAATCAATTTTTAATAAAAAAAAAGAAAATATAAAAAATTGCGTCACGTGTACTTCAACGCCACCTTATATACCAAGTTCATCGGGAACGTAACAGTTTGCTAAAACTTATTGTTTTCCATATGACACAGGCAAAAAATGAAAATAAGCAACGGCACCTTCCAAAAACATTGTAACAAATATATATTTACATACCATCATATTTATATCGGCTGCAAGCAGATATGCCAAAGTAAAAAAATGGCAGCGAAAAATGCCGTTACTACTAAATAAAGTCTTTCTCACGATATGCTCAAAAATGCCGGTACTTTTAAAATTGCAATAGTGTGCAACCAAAACAAAAACATGCATGCGAAATTCGGAGAGACTACAAAAAGAGAGTTAACAACAGAAAGAGCAAGAAACTGAGACAGAGAGCACTGCTCTGAAAAATAGTATTTTTCTTTGAAAATAGTATTGAAAATACAAGAGTTGCACATACAGAAAAGCAGCAGAACCTGTTTTATCATAAATTTCAATTGAGAACATGGTTATTGGAGAAACCCCCTTTACTACAATACACCTGTGCTGCCATGGATCTGGGGAGACATCCGTACAACAACGAGGTTTACTATTACTGCTTTAGATCTTCTTTCTCTCTTCACTTACGGTGTTTGCGTACTTTCGTGGTGCAAAAATTTGGATTTACTTCGATTTCGGGAGGAATTCATATAAACCATGATTTTTTGTTGCTATTGTTCATCACATTCCAAGTGGGCTGTGTCTGCCGACGGCATTTATTAGCAACAGCAACAACAAGAAGCGAGTGTGAAGAAACCG
The DNA here is from genome assembly GCA_963680825.1 of Meiosimyza decipiens. Lineage (NCBI taxonomy): Eukaryota > Metazoa > Arthropoda > Insecta > Diptera > Lauxaniidae > Meiosimyza > Meiosimyza decipiens. The sequence goes on from OY804261.1 coordinate 59,794,208, forward strand.
ACGCAATTTCCATTATATGAACAAGAGAGTGACGAAGAAGCCGAATTAAGGCGCAGCATGATGCCGATTAAATTAATATTGGCCACTGTTAGTTTTTGTTGGTGGGAGTTACACCCACTTGAGGTTTAACACCTTCGTGTTTGTTTCTGTGTATGTGCCATTGTATATTTTATATATTTACTCTGCCGTATATAACTGCTTCATTTATTAGATGAGAGGGTGGAGGTGGTCGAGGCACCGAGATAAGAGCGCAGATAATGCGCGCGCATTACATGCGATTAGGTGCCGTTCGAAGGATTTAACCAACCGACACAAAGGACGAAAGGCAACGTTATTTGATATGTGCGCAACCATATATTGTTATGTATTTTTCAAGTGTAATTTTTATGTGTGCGAGTAGGAAGCAGAAGATGTGAATAAATTGATATATTCATACATATGTATATATGTAGGTACAAGGAGTTATCTTCTTGGGGAGCATAAGGAAATGAGGGTGGTAGGAGTAGCAAAAGTTCTAGATGTCTTATTTTTTTACTCATCAAGTTCTGTCTACTAGTTGATATAATAAGACTTTGTTGTGTTAATCGAAAAATTACCTCTTTTGATTATACATATGTACAATGTACATGTATTCTACATACATTTATTAATTTGTTTTTTACAAATGAAGAACGAACTTTTAATAAGGCATATTCTGTATAAGTCTTTAAATGAAAAATATGTTAGCTAACTAAAATTTTCCGTAAAACATACAAAAATTTTTATGGAAATTATCACAGATGATTTCTCATACCATGCCTAGACCGAGCAAAAGTTCGACTAAAATGGATCGAAAATCGGTGTTTGCACGGTGATTCCGTATCATACCACAATTGAAAATTCGTAAAATTTACATTCGGAGCTGCTCCTTTTCTCGAGATATCGGCATCAGTTGCCCATGCTCGTTATATTCAAAAACTTTTATTTATTTAATTATTTCTCACTAGATTATAGGCCCAAAAGATTTTCTTAATTTTTTGTTTTTGAATTTGTTCCATGAATTTTTTTTTGGTGGGCTTTGTGTTCAATGATACTAACGAAAAATTTTGCAGTTTTAGGGCCGTCAAAAAAAATTTTTTTTTTTTTATTTTTTCTATGAAAAATGGCGAATAACACAAAAAATTTACATTGTTTAGACAAACAGCCACTAGCATCATAGTAACAGTGTATTTTAAATTTCCTTTATTATAGATTCTGATTTGAAAAAAATCTCGAAAATTTCAGCTTCGTAGATTAAACTTGCGAACGGCGCAAATAATTTATTTCCTGTTACAATTCACATGGAAACGAAAAAGCAGAAAAACCAAAGACAGATTTTTTTTTGCGTTTTAGTAAAAAATTCGTTGCTTCGAATTATGTTAGACAAATCATTTTATAAATAAAAACTATAAGTAAAATTAAATTAAAAAGAAGAATCTGTTGCAGGATTTGAACCGTGTGTGGTGCGTCCCAGGCAAAGGTTCTAACAACCGACACACATAAATTTTTTTTTTTTATTATTGTGAAAATCAAACATAAATTGTTATTAAAAAATAGAATTTATGTACATATAATCCTACAAACTTATTCTTTTCAGTATAAAAAATATATGATATTCATATAAACTGATATAACTTTGCAACGTATAGATTTACGTATGGATTCATATGAATAACAGTGACAGTGATGTCTTTAAAATAGCTATTTACCGTAATTAATAAGGTAGGTACTCTGCCTTTGTAGCGAAATTTGGTCTTAAAATATGTTTCTAGAGCAAGATATAAAATCATGATTAAGAAAGAGGTCGCTTATATAATATAAGTCACTTGAAAAACATGACAGCTCATGTTTTCAGAGACACATGAGATAGGGCACAATATTGTCCATCTTTTGGCGCTTTGCCAAAACAAATATGAGAAAGATATGATTCGCCTCTGACATTCATATCATATAACACACATGGTAAGTATATGAATATGACATTGTATAAAAATAATGAAAATTAGTCCAAAAGCAATTTTTTAGATTATTATCAGGCATATAATTTTAAATAAAATGAGTGAGGCTTCTTAAATTGTTTACAATAATATAATTCATTGATTAATTTTTTCAAAAGCTTACGATTTTAAGAAATAAATGGTCCAAATTTCAAAAAATGGGTTTGATATTAAAAACTAAAACACCAATTCCTTTAGTTTCGCGTAATATGCAACCAAATTTTTACCAAATCTAAGGTTAGAATTTTCGAAGTTGATGGCCTAGGTTAGAGTTTTCTAACCTGATCGCCTTTGTTGTTAAGTCTAACTAACCTGGGAATCAGGTTAACTACAGAATTTTCTCAAAAAATTAACCTAACTTTTTTCATGCTTTTTTTTTATATTTCCTTATTATGGCTTATTAATTGGGAAGTAATTTATTCATGATGCATTTTTAAAATTTCAAAGAGAGCTGAAATTTTTTATATGTCGCCGACGGGATTTGAACCTTCATTATGTCACTGTTCAGAGATGCGCACATCTGAAGCAACTGAGCTTATCTTTGAAGATAAACACAGCTGAAACGTGCGATTTAGCTTCTGTGTCAAATCACACCAAAAAATAGAATTTATTCAATTTCTCTGCGATAAATTTTGTATTTTAACGTATAGGAAAAATCTGGACGATATCGCACGTGGCAGAGTGTTTTATTGAAGTAAACGTTACTTATGTTCACATCTGTACTACAAATAATTTCGGTACACTCTGACGAAAATGTTTAACTTGCGTCAGGTAACACATTAGCCTGATAAAAAGTAATTCGAAGAATGTGAGTAGGTTCAAACCTCGGCGGTGACATATACTTAGCAAAATATTAGTTCTTTTAACGTTTTTCAAATGCAACATAAATAACTTCCAGTTAATCAGCAATTAAAGGGAATATGATAAAAGCAAAAAAAAAATTGGGTTCAATTTTTAAAAAAATTTTTGGGTTAACCCGCTTCCCAGGTCGGATAAACTTGACAGCAAGGGTCAGCAGGTTAGAAAATTCTTTCAAGAAAAATTGCGCATGTGTGAAGGGCGTGATTCCTCCCAAACAAATACAAACCTAAGTATTGCAAACATATTTACTAGAAATGTCTCGATTGGCGGACTATGACAAGGATATCTCCATTTAAAAAGCAGTTAGCTGATGTTTGAACAAAGGACACAAATGTCTTTTGAATAAATGTCTTAAAGGAAAAAAATAAACAAACAACCTGACCTAATATATTGGATCTAATAAATACAAAAAAAGTTATTCGTTTTAATTTTTATGATCAACAAATTTTTATAAATTTCCAATTTCCATTTAATTTTTTTATTTGTTTTATATTTGTTTGCAGTTAATTTGCTTTTTCCTATGATGTATTTTGTTTTTTTTTTGTCCAATCTCTTTTTTTAATATCGTTGCTATTTTATCAAACAAAAAAGCAAGAATTCAGAATTAGTCTTCATTTTGTAATACCAAAAAACAAATTAAGATTGCGCCTAGTTCTACCATATTTACAGTTTTAACTGCAAATACAGTTTTTAAGACAGCCTCAATTATCAATGAATTTGTTTGTTTTTTAATATTGCAGCGCAAAAAGGTCATTAACTTTTTTTTACGAAGAAAAGTTTAGTTTTACTATAAATGTCTTCGCTTTGGAAGAGTACAGTTTTTAATGTTTATTGTAGAATTTGCAGTATTTTGGGTAAAAAATCTGGAAACAATGATTATACACCAAATATTAATCTTTAAAACGAAAAAAAAAGTTTAAAATATAAACTATGCCAAATGAAATTGTTCTCAAAGCTTAGAAAACGAAAAGTTTCCGATTCAAAAAAGGTTAGGAATTTCCAAAAATTTGATATCCAAATTACCAAAACAGGTCATTTATTCGAAACCCGCTATACGGAAGTTTCTTAAACGGCTTGATACGCTTTAATGGCCTTTTTATATAAATATTTCCCAAAATCGCTTTGCGGCCCACAATTACTCTATTTCATTTTATTCATTTTATTTTTTGACACATGCAGTGCCGTGTCTTAGAATAGGCTACATAGGCTGCAGCCTATGGGCCCACATGCCAAAATAGTTGACATTTTTTTGGGTTGTCGATATTATAGTCAATATAACCCTAAAAATTAAGTTTTTGTGCGGGAAAAAGTTTTCAAAAAAGTTTCTTGGCTTCTTTTAGCCACAAAACCCTTCCGATAGGGTCCGCAGCACATGTTCAGCATAGGAGCCCACAAGTAGAGTATCTACTAATATATCTAAAAAATTCGATAAGATTCGGAGGTAGAATAATATAACAAGAAAGCTGAGTGTACGTGAATTCGATGCGACTTAAGTCCAAGAACCCAGAAAAAAAGATTCAAGATTTCTCCCATGTGATATTTTCTAACAAAATCGTTCCTACCCTATGTCTTTGATGCGTTATTTCTAGCTACTATTTTTAGGGTTCTCTCTCTCTCACCACATTCTGTCATTCTCTCTTTTTATAGTATATCCCCGCAAACATAAAAATTCTGCTTTTGTTGTTGCACGTGTATACTCGTATGTTACTTCTTTGTATTGGCGTAGATTATCACTCGACATGATTTTTCTTTCTTTTTTTTTAATTTTTATTTATCAACACGCTTTGCTCGTTTTAACTTCGTTGCCGACTTCGGCTTCAGCGTCGTCGCTTTGTGCGCTTATCCACCTCCCACTCACACACGCTCCATCCGTTACTTACTCGCACTCGCTCCGACGCATAGAAAGCCGCTACAACAGAACGAGAAGGCATGTGAGATAACCCACTCCTCTGCTTGGTTTACTTGACTAAAAATAAAAATACAACAAAAAAATTAGGCCAACAACAATTGAGGAATGGAAAAAAACCTGTTTTTGCTTAACTCCGCCCTCGCTGTGCGCTGATTGGCTTAGCAACGGCTTTTTCGTTGTTGGTTCTTCTTCATCTTTACACTAGTGATTTGCTCGACAGGGTTTGAGGCAAGGCGCGCTCGTTTTATCTCGAAATGTAGATTTTCCATTTTCGGTGCCAAATTGTAGATGGTTCCATGTTTTTTGTTTTTCTCTGTCTGCTTTGTGGGATGCTTCCATTTTTATTTTTTTTCTTATTTTGTTGCTTTTGCTTTCATCGTTGTCTGTTTATTTTTCGTTTATCTTAGTGGTTTTTGCGAAATGAGTGGTTTTCCTCCGTCATCCTATACCACCACAGCTCCTACCCGGTTGTCCTTCGTTATTCGTAGCACTATTGCAGCTTTGATGATGCCAGCACGGTATTTGGCGGGTTTCTCTAATTTTCTGCTTCCATTGGTTTATTGCCAATGAAATGGAAGCTTCTTTAGCGTGATTATGAAGCTTTTATGCTGTTTCTTTTCCTTTTTCGTAATTCCATCTCTCTTTTATTTCCTACTCCTCGACATCGGCATCGTCGTCGTTTTATTAGTGAAGCATTAATTTTTGAAATTTTTAATACCCTTCATTTTAGGCGGCGAGCACAACAGCGAGTGCAATGAAGTTTTCCATTTATCTGGCATTAAAAGGAGATTTTCATTTAATTAAATTTTGCTTTCCCATTTTCTCTACTTTTTGTAGAATATAGAAAACTCTAACGTAGAAACTAAAAATCGCCGGTTTTTTTGCAAAGAAAAATGTCCAGTTGTTAGTATTGCTCCTCTGCAGAATTAAATGTAGAAGTAGGTATACTTTCTATAGAAAGTACATGAACGCACAGGAATCGTTTTCGAACATGTCGTATTTGTAACGCGACTAAAGGTCGGACATATTATTTTTTTTTTTCAAGAGATGCATAATATACACAAACGATTTTCTACTGATTTCGATTGCATTTAAAGAAGTAAATTGAAGTAAAGGTGTCCCAATAAGAGTCCACTTTTTTATTTCAAAATAAAAACACGTATCTTTTGAGCGAGTTGTGATATGAGACATCTTTCGATTAAATGTGGAAATCAACATCCAGCAAATGGCCACCGCTGCTCTGATGACAGCCCATTGTTCGATTCATGCAGTTTTCGATGACTTTTTCACAAAGATTTGACTGTCTCTCACCGATGACGCGTTGAATCCCATACTTGAGCTCAGGATTTGTTTCTGGTTTATTCACAAAAGCCCGAGATTTCACAAAACCACAAAGAAAAAAGTCGCATGGTGTTAAATCACATGATTTTGGTGGCCATTTGACATCAGAAATTCGTGAGATGGTTTGATCTGAAATTCATTGCTGTAATAAATTGATCCATGCCGTTCAGTCTAAACCCGTTCATCTTCCATAGGCCCAATCACGCCAACTGAACAAAATCTACGACAGCTGCTCGTTGTGGATTCATTCATAGATCGCGTGAAAATTTCCTGAGCCCCAAATTCGACAATTTGGTTTATTCACGAAACCATTCATCGCTTCATCGGTGAAGATGATTTTTTTCGAAGAATCGGCATTCACTTCACTTTACTTCATTACTTATTGAACGAATTGACGTACCTTTGCATGATCTGCTGGTTTGAGCTCTTGAGTAAGGTGAAGGTGGAGGCCTTTTGTTAAAATTCGCTATGTAGTGCTTCGTGAAATTTGCAGTTGTTAGGGACACTCTCGTTTGCAGCAGCAATGTTGTCAAGAGACCGACCGACACGCCAACGCTAAGGAGACTAACTATCCATAATCGACCCAATTGCTTAAAAATTTTCAACCACTCTTTTAATTGTTGACACATCAGGTGAACTTTCTCGACCGGAAATTTTGCGAATTTTACGAGCGGTCTCAACGTAACTTTTCCATTTTTGTAATGGGTTTTCACAATGATAACGCGTTGTTCTTTTGTGTAGCGCTCCACTATTAATAGTCGGAACAATCATAGGTTACAGCTGTCAAATTTCAGAGTTGCCACTTGCACGAATACAAAATTTAAAAAATGCACTCTTATTAGGTTACCCTTTACAACGAAGTACATTTGCCCTGCGCTGCATTAAGGTAGGGCCAGTGGCAAGCCATGAACATTTGGTGCCCGGGGCGAAGAGGTCATTTGCCTTTTGTGGGCACCAAAAAATTTCATTTCCTATACGATACAGGCTATACCAAAATTATTTATTATTATTATTTTTACCATATAGTAATAATATGTTAAATATTTTTTTTTCCTTTTTCTTTTACTTTTCCAGTTTTTAGCCACGCACCCCAGAAAGTTTTAATACGGCGCTGCATTTGCCTGTACTACGAAGAGCGTAGTACATCGGGCCAAAAGGAAGTCCTGTACCTACTCCCAATAGAAGTGGGTATAGTTGGTCAAGTTACGGATGGATAACGCTTAACTGTAAAATCGCATTGCATTTAAAATATGGTATCTATACAGCAAATGAACACCACAACTGATTTCTTTTGAATTACCATATGTTGATTGTCAGAGGCTCTCAAACATTTTAGAGCCCGTCACTCCTGTAAATTTATTGTACTATTCGGTTACTCACTATATTCAATGAAAGCAGGGAATGAAAAAAACAACCGCACCTTATCGTAACGTTCAAATCGCACAACGCAGCAATAAATGAGAGGAACAGAATGGTAACGTTCTGCTCTACGTACAAAAAACTTTTTTCGCTTTGTTGTGTTTTTGACTCGCGATTGCTACCCGAATCCGTAACAGTTAATATTATATATGTATATAAAATGTTAACGAGAATAACCGAGAAATATCGGCGATAACGAGACGAGAACGATATAGATCCAAAATTTCTCGTACGAGAACGAGCACGAGAAGATAAGCTTGGCGCAACTACGAGAATGATACGATAATTCTAGCGTTTTAGCGGTGAAGCGCTAGTAAATAACACACATTTTTATTAATTCTTTAAAAAAGCACTATTTCTTTCAAATAATGTGCTATTCAATGTTGTTTTTTTTATTGTCTATCCAACTTTTTAAGGAAAACAAATGGAAGAGCTCCACTTTGAGAAAAAATCAACTAGGTCCTGGTTAATTCAACTAGCATGCGTAATGTTTTAGGGCCAAGAAAAATATCTAGGTAATTTAACCAGAAATCTGATCGAAAATAACAAAAATGAATCTTGTTAATTCAGACTTATATGTGGTTAAACTCAATAGAGGCTTGATAATAATATTAACCAGGACTCTAATTAAAATTTACTGAGAAATTTCTAAAAATCATATTATTTGATAAATTGGCTTTTTCAAGGACCAGATCGGATCAACTTTATTAGTTTCCACACATATGAGCACTTTTTTATGGTATATTTACTTTTTGTATGACCCATCGATTGACACCACTTTGGACCAATTTTAAATTCCCATATATATTTCACCCAAAATTCCCTTATCAGCCTGTGCTTGTGCGCCACACAAGACATTTCAAAAATTTATCGTATCGTCCTCGTAGTGGCGCTAAGCTTATCGGCTCGTGCTCGTACGATAAATTTTTAATCTGTATTGTTATTGTCTCGTTCTCGTCTGGATATCGTCGATAATTCTCGATTATTCTCGTTCACATTTTTTTATATATAAAACTAGCTGAACCAGCGGCTTTCCCGCGCACTATCATGCACGAAATTTCACAACTTGGCACAAGTTCCAAGAATAGCAACGTAAAGGTTTTTGTTGAACGGTAGGAGTTATGACCCATTAGCCAACTCTGTTTACATTAAGCGAGTTGCTTAGCACAAATAAATTTTCACTTTCGTATCAGGTTTCACAACTGTAGCTGTGATAGATGCCAAGACATGGCGTTTTAAGTAATTTTTTTTTATAAAGGTACCACGCTCTTTTGTCTAATCTCGTTCAGATTTCGTGAGATACTTAACATAGATAATACACATCCCAGCGCCGAGTTTCAAAACACCTACTACCATAGGTGCTAAGATATTGCGTTTCAAGTGTTTTTTTATTATGAAAGATCTGGGCAAACTTCGTTCTCGGCATAATTAAGTGCCTATCGTACGATAAATATTATATTATCGCCGAGAACGAGATATCGGCCAGACCCTAATCGTTCTCGTCCTCGGTTGCACGAGAACTATTTTTTTTTGATATCGTCCCGCTATCGTTCTCAGTCCCGATAACGAAAACGATATGTATCGGTTCTCGGTGAAGCACTAGCTGTAATGTGCCTATTTGTATCCCATTTTTAGCTGTGTTGGATCTTAAAAGTAAAGCTTCACGAGTGGTCTCAAAACATTTTCTGTTAGTACCTTCTTTTAAATAATCCACACTTTATGTCTGAAAAATAGTTCACAAGTTCCAAAAGAGTTTTTGCGTTCTCTGAAAATTCAAAAATTTTGAGTTGTGACTCTTTAGTAGAATGTGTGCTATATGTACCTTATATATGCTCCATTCACTTTACTTTGATTTTCGAGATGACAACTTTTTTCTTTAAATTTCTCAAAATTTTCATTCTAAACATGTAGAAGATGAATTTTAAAAAATTGTTATTGGACTCATTAATGTAGCCCAGTCACATTGCTCTAATTATGCAACAAATGCATGGACGTATCTAGAGGGGGGGAGAGATGCTAGGGGATAGAACCCCCCCGAAATATTTTGACGAACACTATATAGAAACGATATTGCAAAGAATATAAACTACGTTGAAAAAATCTCAAATCCACAACTCCCCCCCCCCCCCCGAAATAAATTCCTGGATACGTCCTTGAACAAATGGATGTTTTTTCTGTTTATGATGAAGTGAAGAGTTAAAATAATTGTAAGACGACAAAATAAAAGTTTATCTAGACCTCACACAGACCTTTTCGTGCCCATAAAATGAAATACACCAGTACATACTTGGTTAGCAAAAATATCAAATTCCTATTCGAGGACTATAATTTACACAGAGATGTTAGTTAAATCCTTAGTTCCAATAGGATGGAGATTTTCCGACACATATTTGGGGATAGCATTTTTGTTTTCAAAACTCGACTTTTGCTTGGCCTCCTTGATCAACTGATTTGCTAACACCTGATTTTTTATTTTGCAGCTTTTTGAAGAGCAAGGTTACGCCATCTAACAAACAATCCCATAGTAACTTCCTAAAATTCTATAAAAAATGATACCTTAAATAAGCAAAGTTGCACTAAACACAACTTTTTATTTTTCCCACATTTAAAGTCAGCGGGATAGCGATGCGTCATGCTCCCATTCAACCAGCAGAAGAAAAATCAATAATTTTATTAAAGTTTTTGCATAAAGTTTCAACTTTGGTTTTTTCTACTAAGGACAAATTTTTACATATTTTGCTGACGATGTTTTTTTATAATATGCGTAAAAATGTTTAAAAATACTTAAAACGTGGGACATTGAACGACGCATTGAGAACAACTTGGGGGGTTTGTATGCTTTTGTCGGGTACGTCATCAGCAAAAACAACAACAACAACAACTGCAACATAAAGAACATTGACAACAGTATCAGCAACATCAACGGCAGCAGCATCATTTTCAACGTAATGATGACAAAAGGACATTCATTAAGTTTTTGATTTCTGATTTTGTTATTAAAGTTATCTTTTCAAATAAAAATGCAGGCAAGCAGTTTTGCAAAATGAAAAAGGATGAATAGAATACTCTTTGAACTTCCGGTGTAGGCAGTTAAGCAACTGTCAAGTTACTGTATCCGGTTTAAGGTGTTTTGTTGCGAACATTTATTCCGAATTAAAAATTGTTGAAGTCAATGAATATTTTTAGTAAATGCAACATTAAAACAAGCTAATTTGGGTTATTTTTCATTGGAATAATATCAACTGCAAGCTCTTATAATACTAAGATATTACTAAGGTCAATTTATATTATTAACTTCAACAAAGGTGATTCAAGACACTTGCACTTTACTTTTCGAAAAAATCGTATTTGATTTAAGACGCCAATAAAACGAAGGGTGGACATTTATTTTAATAAATCATATCGAAATGGTCAAAAAAAAAAATCTGAGAATATACAGATTTACGAAACCTTTTAAAAAAAACGGGTAGAATATGGCGAAAATTCCCACTTATGTAATTTCGAACCTCTTAAGCCAAATACGATTTTATGAAACGAAAAATATATTCGGATTCAGCATAGACAATTATATAGACAGTAAAGTTAGACAAATCAAATCATAGCTGCATCCTTTAAATTCATGTTTCAAAGGGATCAACATATTAAGACGATTTAAAATGGATTGTCAATAAAAAGTTTGTTACTTTATTAGAGTGTTGCTGAAAATATTTAAAAAGAATTGCTTAGCTCGAAAACTGATCCTGATAGAACAAATGAATACCAGCTTCAGATTCAGCGTCAGACAGGGCACGCAAAACATATAAAGCTTCAGTCTCGAGAGACGAAAAACTTACAACGATTGCAATTTGATGGCTGAGATTCGCGCGGATTTTAAGATGGCTCGTATCTGGGTTCGAAAGCCGAAAACTTGGGGATCGCGTGGCTGGCCCCCTGTTAGAAATAAATGGTATATCGATGTTTCACAGCCTAGCGGTGTTGCGCTGCTTGATGTTCAAATTCATATGATATTTCTATTCATTATAAAACGCCATGATCTTTTATAAATTTATATATAAAAGAAACATTTTTATACTTTTAAACAAACTAAATGACATACAGAAATATTGATAAAGTGTTGAGTACACTATACCGCGAACAGGCCTTCCACCAGGCCTGGGGTCAGGAGATGAAATGAAAAATTTAAAAGTACTACTATTTCTTCAAAAATCGATTTTTACTGAAACGGAAAAATGGCTCACATCTAAAAACTTTTCTGTTAAGGAGTATACATATTTTAATCATTTTTCTTATCTTAGGGTACAAGCAACATGAAAAGTTCTTCCTATAAAATATATTTATTTTTTGCGATTTTTTACCATGTATTACTTTCCTTTCAGTTTTCTGAAATGAATAAATTTTCTAAATTTCTTTTGCGATTTTAAAAAATCTTAAATTTTTTTTCTCTAACACTACTTCTCCAGCACCACTCTTGACCTTATGAAGCAATTCAGTAAATTTTTTTGAAAATATCAACATAAGTTAATTTTAATTTTACAATTCATTTAGAGAGGGTAAAGGAGTGCTACTGTAGGGGTAGCGTGAAAAGTTTGTTTTTTCATGAGGACCGCTTTTGCTGAATGGCATCTTCGAGCTCAGCTGATTTCAGTCGATTTTTCTCCAAAATTTAGAGCAGACAGAGTTACCTCCCAAAAAACTAATTTTTTCCCACTAAAAAATTTTAGTTTATTATTTAGCTATTAAAAAAAAGGGCCTCACTTTTTACATACCAAAAAACTTCGTAAGATTAGATAATTTTCATTTAATATACTAATATACCACAATTTTAAAAAAATTATGTCAGATGACCAGCTTATTCGAAAAGACCATTTTTTGGAGATCAGCAATAGTTCACCATCGGTTGACATTCACCATTTCTGGCGCAGTTCTAGGCTCTGTGCTTATAGCCCGGCAGTGGCGTATTTTGAACATTTTTTTCATGAAAAAAAAAATTAAAATGGACTTACAAGTCAAGTATTCAAAACTGTATCATCACAATAAAGTTGTATAAAGTTTTTAAGCTGTGATCAATACAAATTTTTTATTTAATATTATCTGTAATTCTCAATGTATGCCGATGGTCATTTGGCCGCATATCTAAAGACTGGCTCATAGGACACTTGATGAAATTCCTAAAAAACGGATATATCGCTATGCTAAAACTACAGGGGCAACATGATAATGTCCACCCCATTGAGCACAGTAAGCTAAAGTGTGAAAAGTTAAAAATATTTCAAATCCGTCCGACTCAGTTTGCAGCTTAGTTTTTTTCATATGGCTGTATGAGCGAATTCCAAAACTTTTCAGAAAAAAAAAAATTCACTATCAATGCCTACTAAATGACTGTTCCTTAAACGTTCAGCAATGTAAAAATTCTTGAAACCCTTGTCTTTCAAACAAGGAAATGGCTGAATGCACTTTAACGTTCGAGCAAAAAGTTTTTCCAACCAAAACATTCCTTCTTCATTCTGTTATCTAAATTAAAGACGCTTTAGAAAAGGAACTAAAAGAAACTTCACCTTTTTTTATTCGTTTTGAAAAACATTTTTTTCATTACTTACTTAATTTTCTTAAATATTGTATAGCCTTTGCAATCGATATCATAGTTTTGCTTTCAATTAAGTAATTGCTAAATTTCATATCGTTTGAATTTAGCACAATCTTTACACAAAGAGAGCGACGAACATGAGCTGTAATTAATTAGTTAAACACAACTAACTAATGTTTCCATATAAACATTTTGATTTTTGTTTTTTTTCCTATTCGGTACATAAAGCAAAGTGAAATCAAAAGAATATCAGTCGCATATAAAGTTATATCACATATGACATGATATCATCAATGAATAGCGTTTTGTATACAGTAAAGATGATTCTTGGTATTGAGATATATGTAGCTATCAGAACTGTTTATTAGTTTTGTCAAGGTGTAGCGGAAAATAAAGATACAAAAAAAAAAAATTTAATCAACACTCGATTTGATGCACATTTGATGTATAACAAAGGTTTGTTCACAATCAGAACATGTGGGGGTTTGACATGTTATTCGAAATGCTTAAGTTTTGATTAGAAAAACAACAATACAGTATAGTATAAATAAGTAAAACTCAAGACATGAAAGCGGCAAAGATGTTAAAGAACATTTTCGAATATATTGTAGATACATATATATTTAGAAGGTGAAACGATTTGTGTCAATCAATGTTCCGGAAATGTTGACACAAAAAGCCATAGAAATATGGTATGATAAAGGAATATAATTGAAAAGTAAAATTGAATTAGGAAATTGATTTTCAGTTAAGCCTAAAGGAAAAAAAAGAATAATGTACTATACATATAAGTAAAATTTATAATATAAAGAAAATGAAAACTAATTTTTGTTCAGTTTTTGCGTTGAAAAGAGTTATAATAATATAAATAATTTAATGTAAGGATCATAGAATTTAAAGGGAATAATAATGCAATGAAATTTTACCAACTTTCAACAACTAAAAGTATGCAATGGAATTTTTGAATATTTGTTTTGATTTGTCTTGATTTGTTCTTTTATCTTTCTTCTTTCATTATATGCACTTTAATTGCTGACACCAAAAAGTATTTTATATAGTGGTAAGAAAATGAAGTTTTTTGGAATCTCTAGTTATGTATATTAATAAAGTTGATTTGCAGTTAATTAATTAAATATTAACTTTAGATTTTTAGCTATACATAATTAAAATGACTCAGAGAATGAATTGTCTCTTGTTAGTTTTAATTTTTTTTTTCTTCTTTTTTTCTTAATGTAAATGGAGACAAAGGATATAATGGCTTTGGAAGAATTCAAGACTGTAATCAGTTAAGAGGTAAGGTAAGGTAGCTTCATGAAATTATGGTATGGATCCAAGAATGTGATTTATGCAATATCTAAACAGCCTTTCGAGTTACAACCACGATATTGTGTAAAAAGTATTCGAAATCGTAAACTAAATCGCTATCATATGTTTTCTTTAATGCTCAGTGGCGTCAATTCGGTAGGGAGGGCATTACCTCCCCTCCCCCCCCCCCCTCAACGAACTGATACTAAGGACTGTCCCAGAAAAAACTTACTCTTTTTATACCCTACACAGAGGATATATTCACTTTGTCATTCCGTTTGTAACGCATAGAAGGGGGCGTGGCAGGTATGGAAAAGCATATATATTCTTGATTAGCGTCACCACCTCAGTCGATATAGCTGTGTCCGTCTGTCTGTCTGTCTGTGTGTCTGTCTGTGTGTCTGTCTGTGTGTCTGTCTGTGTGTCTGTCTGTTGAAATCAGGTTTACGCAAAAACTAAGCAAGCTAATTCAATGAAATTTGGCACACAGCTCACATCTTCTTGCAAGCTGCTAGCATATCAAAATGGGCGAAATCGATTCACTGCCACGCCTTCCGCCCATACTCTATATAAATATGCCCAAGTCCATTTTGAAAAAAAGTTGCTGCGATTTTGATGAAAACTGGTGATTTAATGAAGATGAGAACAAAATTAAGATTAGGATAGCTTCTAAGTTTGCAAGGGCTCTTAAAGGGGCGTGGCACAGATCTAAATTTTAAGTTTTATGACGCCATTGCACGTAAACTGTGCAAGATATTGTGATGAAATTTGGTACACGGATACAAATCTTGTGAATTTTGAATTGCGCATAAAGTGGGCGGAATTGTAAAAGTGGGCGTGACATTTCTTAACAATTAAAAAAATTGGATTTCGTATAACTCCAAGTTGGCACATACGATTTTCATTAAAATTTTAGGGATGATACCACTGAAAGTAGTCAACAATACAAGCCACGTCAATATACTGAAAAATTTATTTTAAGGGCGCGGCATAGCCTACAATATTTATAAACGTTATAAAAAGAGAACTAACAACGCAATCGTTATGAAATTTAATATGGCGGATACACTTGC
This sequence comes from Meiosimyza decipiens, assembly GCA_963680825.1. Lineage (NCBI taxonomy): Eukaryota > Metazoa > Arthropoda > Insecta > Diptera > Lauxaniidae > Meiosimyza > Meiosimyza decipiens. Next base: position 59,809,715 of record OY804261.1, read on the forward strand.
TAAAAGGTGTGTTCTTGCAAAATTTTGGCACAATTGCGAAGGTGGGTGCGGCACCTCCCATATAAGCGAAATACGTTTAATGCTATAGATAGTGTGCTATGAGAGTAATCTTCATAAAATTTTTGGTAGAGGTGTCGGTTACTATAAGCTTCGGAATTAAACGGAACTTGACAAGATTGCATCAGTAGCCGTGGCACCTCCCTCATTAACATAAAGTTGTAAGTGCTATTTTAAGTATAACTAACTATTGGAGCAATCGATCTGGAATTTGATGTAAGTGGTGTACTGCAATATATGGTTTGGCAGGTCATATGCACCTGTGGTCTCAGAAGCAGATTTTTTGTTACGCAAGGCACAATTAATTCCAATGTTTATATAGACGAGTGCCTCGAAAAACGTCTTCTACCATTTATTCAGACTTAAGTGGAAAAAATCGTACCATACTGTCGATGAAACGACTGGACAAAATTTAATGAAGGGCCTTACGGAAAAAGTAAGAAATTTTTATAAAAAAAAAATTGTTACTTAGTTTTTTGTTATTTGTATTTTGAATAGTAGCCATTATTAATAAAAAACAAAAAAAAAAACCAAAAAATTACTGGGTATTTTTTTATAACTAAAAAGAAAAGCGTAAAATTTTTCTGGGACAGTCCTTAGTTATTATTCAATACATCAATTCAATAAAATCATCTAATAATGGTGTAATATAATTCTCGCTCCCCTCACAGGTTTTGGAGAAATGACGCCACTGTTTGCGCCGTAATTTTTTGTGTTTTTTTTGCACTTACAGTCAGTATTGAACAGGAGGTTCAGAACTTATTTTACAGCCATCAAATGGTAAATAACGAATATAAGCGTCATACAGCGCTTGCTTGTGAACGTCTGTCGAAAATGGTCAGATTTATGAAAGGACTTTGTGCGACGAAAATGCATCGTCGAACAAGGCCTTCATTCTCTAAGAGCTTAAAGCCAAAAATTCACCAAATGTGAACGACCAAGCATCGTATTAACCTGATATGCTTCATTTTCTTGCAAGCAAAGCTAAAATTGTCACTTCGAAGAACCCTTTTCCAATCGGTTCTACTTCTGAGTAAAATAAGTTTAAAATTTTATTTTGGTAATAGTAGTACCTACTAGTTAGTTAGTTTTTTCCTTCAGATATGGCGGCCATAGTACATTCAATTGAGCTAGTGTCATTAATAACTTGTTGGTGACATTTTATATTTACAATTTTAGCAGTTTTTAGTAAAAATAAGAACTCTGCACTTGTACCCCTCTGGATCTGAGTCTGTCAGTTATACAAGCAAACAATAATAATTTTCAGTACGCCATTGCATTTTCAAAGCTTTGTAATTGTGGGCCTTATACATGCATTCTGAGAAGAATTAAAGATAACAAGAAAAAAACATGATTTTTTTTGACTGAAAAGACCTTCAAGAGGACTAAAACTGCTCCATTGAGCTTTCTCGATTAGGAAAAATTGATGTAACAGCTTACTTTCAGACCCTGTCATACATACATATTTTCATATGTAACCAAAAAAGCCCTAAGCTACAAAAAATTCAAAATCCATGTTCCTGCTAAATTTTACACTCCTACAACTTAAAAAAAACGTTCTTAAGCTCTAAGCTTAACATGAAAAAATGTTGATAACTTTTGGTTTGCTTTTCATTTTAGAAAGTTTTTTGCTTCTCCTGTTAAATTTTGCCAATGTATCTTTGGGCTTTTTGATTTCATGTGATGATATGTAGATATATCGAGAAAATTTCCAGCAACGTATGCAAACATATTTTTGGGAAGGTTCATGGGGAGCCAAAAAAGCTAAGGTATTTTTATTCGAAAGCCAATTTAGTAAGAAGCACTTTCGCACATATCAATTTGCACAAATTTTTTTCAAAATCTGCCGACAAATTCCTAGATTCTTTAATCAAATAATGTGAGTTTTTACTTTAAGATTTTTAATTGATTTATCGAATACGAACAAGAAAAGCACTCAAGAATCTAATAAGTTTTTGTACTCATGTTTGGCATTGTTTTCTCCCCGACTTTATGCATAAACATGTATATTTGTACACATACATACACACATATATGTATGTTTGTATAACTCCATTTCTATCTTTATCTTGTAGTTGCTAAATGTCAAATCGCAACACGAGCCAAGGAAAACAAAGTACACTGAAACGACAACAACAAAAAGACCTTTTTAAAAATACACACAACGAACAAGATATCGATTTGTAAATTATTGATGATAAAATAGATAAAAATGGGAAAACACAAAAAATAACAAAAATTAAAATATGACACAAAATTGCTGGTAGAAATCTAAAAAAAAAAGAAATGAATAAAAGATAGCGGTTAAGGTTGAGACGCTACAGATAGATAAGCAGCACCACTACGCCAGCGCGGTAATAGAGAGAAAAAAAAATATTTGAAACCTTAAAATATTAAAGAGAACGACAACGGAAAAACTTTATACGGAATGCAATACAACATCAACTTTTGATGAAATGCCGACGTGGCTAACATAATTTCTTAAGGAGACAATACATATATAGTTTGAGTAAATGGCGAGATATGTGGTTTAAAAGAGATATTTTTGAGTTTGGGTATAAAATACCCAAAGCTTAACAACTGTTTTCAATATTATGTTTCAGCATATTTCTCATATGTACCTATACACATTTGTATTCTAGTCATATTAAGAAATCAAATTGATAAAATATTTTACAGCAAACTTTACACTTGAATTGCTAAATCCAGCGCTTGCGCCGTAAAGTATACAACAAAAACTTTACCATTTTATGAAAGAAACTCCCTATAAATACCGACATCAACAGTCGGGAAATGAAAAAGAAATACAACTACGTGCTTACACCTACATCTGATACTCCATAAAGTGCTGAATTTTTTATTGTAAGAAAGCTTGATGTCTTTTAAGTTGATGAAGAAGTAGACACAATTACACCTTACACATACATACATATTTACAAGTAATTAGGGGTTTCGTATGTATAACTTCTTTGCACGCTTTGTACAAAAATAATCCCTTTAAAATACATTACCGAAATGTCTAAAAAACATGTGTAAATAAATGAAAAGAAAAAGCTTAGTTCCTTAAGAGAAAACGCTCTCCGATAATACGATGAATGTATCTGATGATGCTCCGCCCAACTATTACCTATGGAGTCGTGGCATAGAAAAAAAAAGACTTAATCTTTCTACAGTCCAACGTAACTTGGAAAAATTTCAGAGAATCGCTTTCATCTGTATTACAGGAGCATTGAAAATACTTACATTACATGGTGGTTATGGAAGTCCTTCTGGATCTGACTCCACTTCACATTAAATTAAAGTATGATGTCAAGCGAGCATAATAGCAGATAGAGTCTTGAGGGCTTGGAAAATAAAAAATGCAAACAAAATAAAAAATTTCGATCACTTATAAATGATATCGTGGTAAGACAACTCAATAGCATAAAGAAAAGCTATTACCTCTGCAGCAACACAATAATATGGTTGTCACATGAGTGAAGAAATGGTTACAGCCTACCTTTATTCTCAACATGAAAAACTACAAATCCTCTTCAAAGCTCTTTCAAAACAGAAATATATGCTACAACAAAATGCATACAGTTCAATATAATCAAAAGATATAGGGTCATATCATTAAGAGATTATCGGTTTTTAATATTAGTTCAAAAGTCACTTGGAATTGTTAAGTAGTTCTCTATAAGATATAAAATATAAGTTTAAATATTATGCGTTCCTGGACTGAATGATGTTACCAAAAAGTCTGAGAAAATTGCGAAAAAAGGAGCTCCTAGGTTGAGAATATTGCTTTTGAATTAGACAAGATAAGATCTAAAATTCGTTACAAATAGAAGAATATAGCGAAGAAATTACCAAAACTACGAAGCTTTTAGGTAGGTAACATAACACTAAGAGTTTCAATACGTGTATCAAACTCTCAAAAAATATCTAAAAAATAATTGTAGGCATACTGGCAGTCCGCTGGAAACTAAGCTACCACTTCCAAAAGAAGGTATAATTGTAGGCAATATGTGCAAATATTGTTTTGGTGAAAAGAGAAGAATGTGCCATTCGTAACTTAAGAAATTTCCACTTAGAGGCACTAGAGATATAAAGCTTGGATATTAAGCAATTTGTTGACTTTCTGAATAGCGAACTATAATTGCAACTAAATCATTCACCGTTTCACTTATCGCAAACATTCCGAACAGGCTGTAATGCTCTTAAATCTATGACTGAAAGCATCTCAATCAGGCGAAAATTTTTGTCTCTCTTATCTTTTCTTAGATTTCCTGCGCTGTGCTGGAAGCTTTATCCATGAATACTTAGATGGTCTTACGCAGTGACGTATCCAGGATTTTATTTCGGGGGGGTTTTGGATAAGAGATTTTTTCTTCGTAGTGTATATTCTTTGCAAAATCGTTTCTATATAGTGTCCGTCAAAATATTTCGAGGGGGGGGTTCTATCCCCAAGTACGCCCCCCCCCTAGATACGGCCCTGGTCTTACATAATTGAGAACTACTTACAGCTACTGGAACACTTAGAAAACTGTATAGTTGATAATAACTTATGGCCGCAGTACATTTTTAACATCTTCTAATTAAAATAATAAGTTCTGTTGAGACTCTAGCTTCCTGAACTTTCATTGCAAGATATGTATATATCTACCAGGGCCGCCGAGAGAAAATCCGAGCCCAGGGAATGCATAAATTCGGGCCACTACCCCCAATTATTTGAACAAACACTATGCAATATGACACAATAATATGTGTTTATTTTATGAGGGACAAGATTTTAAAAATTTTTAGGTTTTGTTTTTTATTGAATTATTGAAATAGTCATTAGTCACAATGAATATGAATTTATCCACCCATGTGTCAATTATAAATAGAGGGGAAAAGTGAAAAAATCGTCTAATATTGGCTTGAACTCTGTTATTCGAACCTTAGAACAACAAAACATTGTATATCAAATTAATTTGAAAAAAGTTATAATGATTTTGTGTCTAAAAATATTTTCTCTACTTAAAAAAATTTGGAACGAGGAATATACAAATTTTTTTTCAAACTTCAGAATTTCTGTAATTACACATATTTCGAAACTATTTGTCTAGAAAAGCAGAAGATGCACCGGGTCCAAACGTGAGAGTTATTAAAGTATTTGTTATCTTAACCAGAACATCATTTTTCAGGTAAAAAGAGGTTAGGCTTCGTTGCTTCGATATAAAAAATTTTTATTCGATCCAATCAGATTGATAAAACGTTGGCAAACGAGGCCGAAAAACCCTAGATCTTGGACACAATCGATTTTATATATAGCTATTTGTTGTCACTGATCTCACAAACGAAAAAACGGTGTCTATTTTTAAGAACGAGTTAAGTTTAAGATAAAATTTAATTTTAATACCAAAAACTACCACTGTCGCCGGTGTACAAAAATAAAACGAACCATGGCGTACGAATTCAAATAAAAGTGACAATTCACAAAAAAATGAGTAGGGGCATTACCAGTTACATATTATATAAAAGAAATGAGAATAAATGAATGGAGTTGCCAGTAATAGTTTTTAAATAATAAAAAAGAATAAAATATCCGGATTTCAATCCGCAATAGGCGCCATGAGCACTACAGTCAAATGAGCGCGCAAGATTCGAACAAATTTTTTTAAAAAGCTTGTGACTCTCAACTTTAAGCTAACTATGCGCTAAAAAACTCATACTTTTCGAAAAAATTTGTAAAAAACACTAATTGTATTTTATTGCAAAAAAACGAAAAACATTTTGTCGAGCCTCCGATTAACGGGCCCCTTTGCAAAGCTCGGGCCCGGGAGGTTTCCCCCTTTCTCCACCCCCCCTCTCGACGGGCCTGATACCTACATATATTTGAAATTTGTTACGAACCGTGCAAAACATTTTTTGAAAAGATTTACAGCCGGACTTCGCCCACGAAAACTTTTGATGAAAGAATTTTTTATTATTTGATCTTCTAAGGCGCACATTTTTAAGAAAATGTCAAAATATGGCCAATACTAAATTTATGGAAACATGTTTAACCCTAGACCCGTCCTCGGTGTTCGCCACTGTCGCTAACTGAAATTAAATTTTATCTCATTTTGTACTTATTCGAGTACTTTTTTTAAAAATAAAGAAATAAATTATTTTAATTTACATTTTGATTCAGACTTTTCCTATATAAATATACGTATAATTTTACCATGGACGGGTGCAGGGTTAAGACCTTGTTGGTATCGATGACATGTTAATATCTCATTTTAAAGATTACTTACTCAAGTACGCTCATAAATATGTACCTGAAGTTCCATACAAAGGGCTCTAGAGGACCTACATAGTTCTCTTATTATACAGCGTATGGCTTCATGCGAACTTAAAATACTTACATAAGTACAAATGAGCTGGGTACTATTGCTATCATAAAGGTATTTTATATAGTCGTGCGTGAGAGGTATGCGAGTATCAAGCCCTCTTTTTCCTGTTCTGATAATACCTCACAAAAAAAATTCCGTTAATTGAGTACGGGAGGATCTACAGGTCAAAAAATTTTAGACATATAGTACACCTGTAGTGCTACTCACAATTTGCGACACTGGCAGCATAAGTGGCAATAGGTACTTTAAAAGTGCTTTCAACTCAGATACGTAACATAAATGTCAAAATAAGGCATCAAAAACAAATTGTGAATCTTAACTTTTAAGAATTGTGCTTGCCATTTTGTCCTTTTTCTCAATATTTGCGTTTTAAAAAATAATTTGTTTTTACTTTAAGTTAATCTTTAAGTATGTTCTGACTTCATGTGTTCGTTTTTTTATCTTTTCTCCACTAAAATAAATCAAAAAAATAAAAATTTTTCTGCGCGTTACGTGAGTCTCATATGCACTAATGGGTTAACTAACTGTTATAGAATCGCTTGGTTATTAATAAGTGAGCTTTTATGGTGTCAACATTCAATCTAGTAGCCCAGTGGTAAAGAGGATAATTTCTGGAGTAATTTTAGAACAATCCAAGGCGAGTGTAAGCTCTCGTCTAATTCTTTCTCATATCGAGTCAAATTTTCTCAGGACTTGTTCTTCTTACTGTAATTCAGATGATGACAAAAAACCACAATTCACAAGTTTTATTATTCATATTGCGAAAATGTTGCCAAATTTAATATTAAAAACTTTTGTAAGCCTAGCAAGCACGGAACAAAGACAGGACGTAGTATGTTTCTAACAAATGAAAAACTTAAAATTTTGCATTTAGGCAGTGAAACATGGATATAAGTCTACTATGGGTGTATAATAACTAAATAAAATAGATGTAAATAGATGTCATTTAATAATAATAAAAAAAAACAAATAAATTTAAATAAAAGAGAAGCCATGAACCTCAGAAGTTGGCGACTGAAGGTCTAATGCACTCTTCTCTTAAGTCAAGAAAAAAGTAGCGCATTCAATTTTTGATGAGACCAAAGATGACACTTACCAGCAACAACAGCCACTTTGTCGTCTTTCTTGGTATCTAATTGATTACATGTAACTTTTTTATTTTCTTGTGAATTCATTTCTTTTTCATACTCAAAAGCAGTTATCTGGCAAATACCCTAACTCTATATGTACGAAATATGTATACCGATGTCTGTATATAATTTGTTTAACTTTAAAATCTAATTAATTGCTGGCGGTTTATCTGTTCTAGTATCAATTGACAATCGCACGATCGATAGAAATCAGCAAAAACAAGTTGGGACAATGGTTGAGTAAACAATTGAATCAAATCAAATCAAATTTAAGTCAATATTAATCAAAACCAAAGTAAGAAATTCAATCGTGAACTTATCGATAAACCAAAGTACGTGTTAGATCTATTTGCTTTTCATTGTTGTTGTCGTCGATCATAAAAAGGATCGCCGCTATTTGCCACTTGAGTTAGAGAATACGCGATAAGAAATCCACGTCAATTAAAAATTGTGTGTACTTGAACGCATTTTCTAAGGTGCCTCCTGCGTCTGCTGCAAGGTGGTTCGACGGTTTGTCATTACAGCGGTGTAACAATTCTTCAATAACTTTGTTGTTCTAGAGATATGATGATGACTTCAATAATATTGTTTTTTTTTTTTTTAGCTCAATCCATTGACGTTTCTTGTTTTTGATTTTTAGCTCTGCCAACCGAACGCTTAACATTAAAGTGGTCTTTTAAGTAGCTAAAAACTTTTACCCGCCGATGCAAGAGAGAAAACGTAAATATTTATTTTTCGTAATGCCAAAGTTTTGTTTGGTTAAGCTACTTTTTATGAGTGTGACCAAAATTTGCGGAAAAAATTAATTAATTATGCGTCATGAAGTAAATGTTGCATGGATTCAAAAGCCTCACAGAGGACTATTTCCTGAAGTTTGCTAGTTATGTTAATTTGGTTGACAGGTTTCTTTTTTGTCAACGAGCTACCGACTCATTTATATGTACTGTATGGCTGATTGTCAACTATGCTTTGTTGCACGCAGTGCCATCTAGTTAAGGTAATAAAGTTATTTTTTCGGAAGTCATCAAACGAGTACATTTTTTTGCTAGGTAGTGTCCTAATTTGTCGTCACATTAGACGTTGAATGCCGAATGGTTAACGTCTTTTGCTGAATTCTGAGCACATTTAACAGAAAGTATTTATTACAGTAAACGTGCATCTTTCATGAAATAGTCCATACTCGTATAATCAAAATTTTCCAAACTCTATGCATGTGGATGCTTTAACCTTCCAACGTACCATGTACTTGCAATTTAATTATGTTTATTAAAAATGGTACTTGACCGGAAAACCGTTAAAGTTTTCAGTCGCTTTATTTTTGTACGTCCGGTTACAAGAGATTACACGTTAGGATGGCTCGAAAAATATCTACCTTACCCATTGCACGCAAGATGTATTCACTTTTATCCTTCCGTATGTATCACATAGAAGGTAAAACGGTGAATATCGACAATCATATACTGCAAGGTCGTATCCAGGATTTTATTTCGGGGGGGGGGGGGGGGTTGTGGATTTCGGATTTTTTCTACGTAGTGTATATTCTGTGCAAAATTGTTTCTATTAAATAATCGTTTTAATCGTTTCCGTCAAAATATTTCGGGGGCGGGGGGTTATATCCCCTATCACCCTCCCCCTAGATACGGCCCTGATATACTGTATGGGACATTTCTGAAATTTTCGAATTTAGAATTATTTTTTGTATGTTTTTATGTAAATCTCCATAACAAAAAATTCCTTCCTTTCTTCCCTCTGAATTTTTTGATAAGTGTTCTTTCAGTGGAAAATTTTAAAAAATTTAGAAAATACAAAACGTAATATTAAGATTTTATTTTGGTTTGGTATTGATATATTTATTTTTTTTTTGTTTTTTTTATGTTGTACTTAAGGAAAAAATTGTCTTATAAAAAATAATATGTGCTAAAGCTAGTCATACTAGTTTCATCCGTTGCAACATGGAATCATCAGCGACTTTTAAGCTGAGTAGTAAGTATTTCTAAGCCACAGAAGCGCCTGCAAGAAAAAGTAACACCAAATAAGCTACAAACACAATAAGGCATTTTTTGTTTCACTTTTTACATGGATTTCCAACAAAGCAATGCAAAAAGGAAAACATATCAGGCTTACAAGTTTTTACTAGTCGGCTGAAAAGTCACTGATGAGTCCGTCTAGCAACGGATGAAACTATTATGACTTGCTTAAGCCAACATTTTTTGTTTAATTTATCTCTGTAGAGCGTAATTTTTTTGGTGTTAGCGCGCAATGTTCTGAACGTAAGCTCAGTACAATAATTCTATATAATTTGATCTACGGAGCTTTTTATCGTAAAAAATTTAAGGCACCAAAATCTGAAAACATATATTACATAAAAATACAGAATTACAATCGCTTATCTGAAAACTTTATTTTTTTAAAATTGTTTAACGACAATGCATAGGAGTTCATATCTGAACCTAATAGCAACTTTCAATCCCTATTGTGTAATGGAATTCAAAAAAAAATATTTTTCGAAACATCCTAATACACGTACAAAGCTGTGCAAATTATAAAGCGATGAGCACGTGGCAGGTTGTGAAAGTCAACAAAGTGGTCAACAGACCATCCCTGTAGTGCTTTCGTAGAGTAAATAGCCTTTGGTCAAACTGCTTGTATGATAGCTGTTCAAAATTTTGATTTATTTTTTCCTTATTTAATTTTGACCCTTGAAAATTTTTGAAAATGCATACATATATCATATCATATGTTTGTTTAAAAAAATTCGCTGCAAAATTTATATCTATTAAAAGAGCAAAGAGATTGAACGAGACTTCAAATAGATCTGAAAGAAATAAGTATTGTGGCAGTCAGCAAAGTCAAGTGGGTCAGTCGAGACTTAAACTTTTACTGTCGCATTGATTTTGCTTTATCTCAAAAAAAAAAAAACTTTCATAATACCATTTAAATATCATGTATATAGTTCCTGGTTTTCCCAAAATTTACTTTCAAAAATAAAGCCAACATTATAACAATATCCTTTATTGTCACGTTTTAAAAACCAGATACGTTATATTATATTTTCAAATAAAATATTTATTAATCGTAGTAGTTAAGCTCTAGCTATTTCGAAAGCGTGCTGCTTTATGATTTCTACGTATATCATTATTAAAGTACCACCCCCCCCTATTAAATAACCAGAGCGTACCAAGTGACAGGCGGGCGCAATAAAGTTTATCATGCAATTAAGAACGAATTAAGCTGCTAATAGAATAATTAATGCAATTTCCCACAACATTAGACACATTCGACCATAAGCAGTCTGAAAATCAAGATTCACGCATTCTTGCTAGTCTTTTTTTTTTATTTTTTTTTTGAGTTTCACCACCATCTCTGTGCAAAAGTTAGATTGCCTGTGCAGTTCGTTAAAGATGTTACTGCATAAAATCCTCCCTTAGGCAATAAACCTGAAGTGTCCTTGCTTAGGGCGTTTTTGCTGCTTTCTACAACAAAATCCTTCATTTATTTATGTATGTGCTTGTAGGAAGGACAAAATGCTCAATTATGAAAGTATATATCTGTGCTTATATGTTGAATAGCAATAGTTAAAAGTATCGATACTGTCAAGGTTTAAAATTAAGATATTAAAAATTGTATCTATCCATAAATTGAAGCTTATTAATACATAGTTCAAGTACTCAATTAATCATTAAACCAATCAATGCAAGAATCCATTACTAACTCCGTCGAATGAATCAAACAAACTAGCGAAACTTCGGTCTGTCAATTTTTCGATCAGGCATGGCCAGAAGAGCTGAGTAAGGGAGCTGGAAATTGCTAACAACTTAATTAAAAGAATCAATGCGTCAATTTGACAAAAAACATGAGTAATGGTTAAGAACACAATATTTAATTTTTATTGTTGTTTGTTATGTTTAGTATTTTATAACTTCCTTGGAATCAAAAAATTAAATTGTTTATCAAACTCATATGAGAGCTCATCGTATTTGTAAAGGAGCCGGAGTAATTTACTTTTGTTATTGTCATAGTTATTAAGGCAGTTGCTCATAATGAACAATCGCCTAAAACTACACATTTAATTGCAAGCGTAAATTTGAATAAAAATTTTTGGATAGCGGTGCAAAGAACAAGATGAGCAATTGCGAAAGATAAAAACATAGACGCGATTTTTAATAAAAATTTTGAAAATTATTCGGAAAATGATACATGTCACTGATGACCTTAATCTTGATATTTTTGGGTTTATTCTCAACAAGCCTAAAGGGTTTTCAATATGTGTGATACATTCTGGTAAGGATGTCTGACATATCGGGCATTTCATGTGAAGCGAACAAGGAAGAATTGTGACATTCTGAAACTCGTTCACATTCAGTCTACTTGTACCTCTAGAAGGAGTGAACGAAAACACAATTGCTCTCTTAACTTCACATTCTATGTTCTCTCTTCAAAAGTAAAAAAATCAACTGAAACAGATTGTTCTTTGATCTTCGAAGCCAAATACAAACAGTACAAATGATAGAAAAAAAAAACACAATTACAACAGAGAATTCAAGAAACAGTAAAAGCAAAGAAAAAGCATAACGACAATTTTTTGTGAGATTTTGAAAAAACTTAATCCTAGAAAAAATTATATTTCAATTTAAAAAATTAAAATGTAGCTATCCGGAAGCCTTTTTTAGCACAAAAATTTTGTTTTAAAAAATAAATCATTAAAATCAGTTCAGTATATTTTGCGCCAAAGCGTTACAAACAATTTCCATTTAACTAATTTTATATACATAGTATTCATTAGTCAAAGTTATCAAGTTATGAACTTTTAAGAATCAAACCAAGTGAAATACGGATTTTTTTCATGTAGTTTTTCGAATTAAACAATTTTACAACAAAATATTTAGCATAATAATGATAATAATAATTTCAACAAATTCCAATTTCTTATATTTATTATTTTTAATTTTTCTTTATTTTTATATTTATTAGTTTTAAAATATAGTTTAAATAATGAAAATAATATAATAAAAACTTCAAAATGATATTTTCATTTGCTTGGGAAATATTTGAATTAAAGCTCTAAAGCAAAAGCCAAGAACCACGGTAACTGCGGCACATAGTATTAAACATATCATCTACTTTGATTCAAGAAAAGTATCGAAAAAAGTATTGCATTCAATTTGCAACAACTTCTGATATCTTTAGCTTAGTTTTCATACAACTGGCGCTAATGAAAATGTCAAGAAAATTCCTGCTTTTGGACGGAAACAACAAATTTTATCGTAGTTTTAGTTTAGTTTCATTTTTATGCACTACTATGTGTGCGTTTGTAGAACAAGCAACAAACATTTTACTTTCCGTTTAAATTTTTTTTGTCCTTTTCATCAAATGCACGAATCCTGCGCTTTCTGGCTGGCTGTCATTTGCTCATTCATGCATTCATCACTTTTACCGCAAAAGCACTCAATTTGTTTAACGTACCAATGTTTGCCGTCGTCTTTCGTTGTCATCTTATTGCATTTATCGTAAGGACGAATGTCGTACTTGATTAGGTGCAAGCAGCAAAGAGAAAGCAGCACAAAAATATGCTTTGATTTTTCAATGCAAAAATTGCATGATTACAATGTTGCGAACACATTTTTAGTGCAGGACATTAAGGAGAGGAATGAAAAAAATATAAGACGCTTTAGTGATTTTGGGGTCATAAGAATTAATAAAATTCAGTAGACTCATTGGTATATTACAATTTCGTCAAAAACTTAATCCAAATTTATGGGAGTTCACTGAGTTCTTCAATGCCAAAATATTTTTATTCCAAATTCATTGATTTCTCCAGCACACATAGTTGGACATATCATAATTTGCCCGGAGAAGAAAAAACAGACGAGCTTTACAATAATAAACAGAAAGTCTAAGAATAAAAATACCCAATTAATTTGTGTTCAAAGTTATTATTCTTAATATATAAATAAATTGTGAAAAGTTAAAAAGAATTCACGTTCTGAATCATATCTTGTCCTCCTTGTTTTATTCCTACTACACTGTGACTGAACCATAAAACTCCTGCGCTGTGATTGAAAAGGATGATACTTATCTGCACACAAACGCTTATGTTGGTGTTTGGGTGAATCACACGAAACGCTCTTTGAGCGTAAAAACGAATTGTCGTTTTTTGCTTTTAATTTAAGTAGAAGCAAAAGAAAGAAACAAGCGAATCCTTTCAATTTGGGATTTTATCATTTTGGGTGAACTTCCGTTCAAAGATGAGAATGAAATTGATACAAAAATTTATGGTTGATATTAAATGTTTTTGAAGAGTGCATGAACTCAAAACGGATGAATATCTTTCGTTAACATGACATGTCAAATGTTGGAAGCTGCAAGTAGAGTTTTAGGATACGCGAAAGGAACAAAATTTTACCTACAGAAAAATTAAGTTTTTTAAGTGAAAATTTCGTATATGCAGTTATTTTCTAATATATTGAATTAAAAATTCCTTTTCTCACTGGGTTGTTTGTCTAAGACTTTTCGCTTTTTGGATAAATTGCACGTCATGCGGAAACTACTAGTTGTCAAGATTTGTAAGCTCTGTTTTATATTTCATGTATTTATTTCCTTGGCTTAACTATTTTGCAAAATGTATTTTCTTAATTTTTATTTTTGTTGCAGCAAAAGTTGAAGGAATAAGTGAAAGCTGAGGGAAAAAGTATCTTATGGTTGTTTGCCTCATTGCCACATTTTATTTGTCTTTGCATAGAGGCGAAGTTTTTCAGCATGTACTTTTAAATAATTTGCTTCTTTTGTCTCTTACATTTTGATTCACCTGTCTTTCTTTGTGTGATTTACAAATTAAGTTTCACATTTGCTTTTGAAAATCTTTGCTATATTTGTAGCAGTATGTTAGCAACAACAGTTGTGGCCAACTAAATGTATACGATAAAAATATTTATTTATGTGCTGCATAGTTTTAGGCAATCTCTCTAGCGCAAGCAAATGATGGCTTCATAAAAATTTGTCCACAAGGAGAGGTACGGCAGAAATTTACGTTTAACTACTTGGGGAGAGAATAGAGTCCAAGCACGAAGTTCGTAGTTTTTTAAATTTTTGTTTTAATCTGACAAAAATCCACATGAATTTGTTTTTTTTTTATATGTTGTGCACCTAAAGTTTTTCATTTGATACTCTTGTAATTGGTTGGCTACAAGTCCATACACATTTCAAATAACCCCCTAGTAAGGGGGTGAAGGGGTTGATGGAAAAAACCATGGTTAGGGTAAATGCTTGGAAGGAATAAAGATAATTTAAAATTAAACCACTTGATTATTGGACCAAAAGACCAAATGAATAAAAACTATGGCCTGCCTGCTGCGCAGTGTTCTTTTCTTTTTTTAAAAGTGCAGTCTATTGAGCTTCTACACGCACATATATCATCAAAATAATATATTACGCTATAAATCTATCGAAGTAATACTTGCAATGTTTTCATGTTTTCATGTTCTCAGACATCAGAAGCTTAGATTGACAAACTTTTATGACTTAAAAATAAATTGCTCTAAAATATTACTAAGCGAGTTCTAATATATATCACAGCGACTGTAGGAAAGATGTGCCAACTTAATTTGTTTCAATTTTTAATGTAAATTCAAAATCTTTTGCATGTCTTATAGTGCAAAAATAAAATAAAAAGAATAAATATTAAGGCAAAAGAAACCGAATTAAATGAAGACACATGCAATTTGAAAGGATTTATTTTGCGGTTTGGTTAGAAGCGTTCACGTATGAAAACTACTGACAGAACTAATTTCACACAATTTTCAACATTGGCAACTACAGCAACGAAGTCTTAAAAATAAGATATGCTGAAGATGGATAAGAATATAAAAGATATTTTGTGTTTAAAATTTAATTTGAATGTAGAAATTTTTATAGTTTCGCTAATTAAGCGTACAGCCTAAAAATATGCTTTACTTTATAGAATTTTCAACGTTAAGAATGCGACGTACCTCCAACATCCATTAGAAAAGCATCAAGAACAAAGGATATTAATACCTCAGCTATTAGTGAAAGTGCTGCCAAAAATATTAACCTTCCTCTGATTAAAATACGCCTTAAAAGAAGATTTTTGTGGAGAGGAATGGAAAAAGATTTTACTTTGATTTTATAGCATGGTATTAAATGTCAATTTTTCATTTACCATCTCTTTCTCTTCATTCTTTGTGTAAATCTACATTTTCTTTGTGAACTTAGTGAAGTTTGGACTCTTACGCTATTCTTATGTAATTATGCATAATTCCCATTAAAAGATACTCGACAATGTATTGCTTAGCGATGTTATGGTGGGAAAAATATATCGATATTCGATATACTTCAATCATAGGAATGTATGAACAATTGAATATTGTAGTAGAGTTTTGCTTCACAAAGTATATTGTAGCAATGGATATGTTTAGCAAACGCTAAAAACAAACAAAATGTTATTCGTTAAGTGTTAGTTGAGAAAAATATTAAATCTTACATTAAGCTTATCTTTTTTAATATTAATATATTTCCAGTACTTTTCGTTAGAGTAGCCAGCTAACTAACTTATATCAACAGTGTCTCAACACTTATCTTAAACTGCCAGCAACAATATTTTGACGCATTATTTAATCCTCAAAATATTCAGAATACCAAAAATTATTCCAAAAAATATCGCTCCAATGTTTCATTATACTTTCCTCAGCTTGTACGTACGACTTTTTCCACACCATCAGTTTGTGTCATATCATAAGAGTTGTTACTTTATTGTGAATTTTATGAAAATTTGATTAATCTTATCATAATGATGACGTCGCTTTGCACCACCACCACCACCGCACACCCAATGCAATTGGAAATACGAAAGGGTTGTCTCGCCTTCAACAGTAGCTGTCAACAGGAACGTAGCATCAGCAGCACAAGCACAAGTGGAAAACACTCATCTTATGGCAACTTTTTGTCTAAGGCGCCTTGAATGAATTATCGTTGTTGTATCTTCTTTTATTGTCCTTTGTAATAATGTTGCTTGGCAAAGGTTTATGTAAGTTTACACAACCTATAATAATTGAATTTCTTGGTGGGCGTTTTTTCCTTTTAAGAAAAAGGAGCTAATGCTTGAAGTTTAAAATCAAGAAGGATATGAGTGCTTCATTTTGTAAGTGAAGTCGATTAGATATATAATTATGTTTTTTTTTTATGTAATGTTAGCTAAATATGATGACAGGAAACTATCGTCGATTCGACGATAAACAGAAATATATGAGAAGGAAAAGAGCTTATTGAAGTTAATTTTTAAGGTTGATTTGATAAGACTATTTTGTAAATGATATCCGTACTATATATATATATTTTAATTCAAATTGTCGGGAAATTAAAACTTTAAGCGTAGTTTGAGAATATTTGTACATTTCTTGTTAACACAACTGAGAGTCAATGTAGTTGGAGGTCGAAACGGTTTTCCAGTATTAGTCAGAGGTAAGCAGTTGCAGGTGTTTCGCAACGATGACAACAGTGTCGTGTCTGCATAGTTTAGGCTGGAATTTCTCAATAAGTTCTTTATTATTTAATGAATTTATAGTAAAGTATTCATTCTGAATGACGAGTTATTTGCTTAGAGCTAAGTGCTCTAAGTACTTTTTCAAATGCGTCAATCAAAAGAATTGGTGATAAGCTGTCGGGATTCCCGGATTAATTACTTTGTTGACGTTGGAACTTTCACTTGATCAAAGGAAACTCATTCCTGCAGGTAATTTAACATTTCCTCATTTAAAATATCTGTTCTCTTAAAAGTTAACCTTAGCGTTTTGCTGAAGATACCAATACACCAAAGCCTCGATTTGCGTCGTTAATTGGGACCGCAAAAAGACGACGCAAATCGAAATCATTTTTGCATGTATTTGTACTAGTTTTTTGTTAATTGGTTCCTGGTTGTAACTTTTATGAAAAAAATGGTTATTTTCTAATAACAACACCTTTTTAAGTCTTATGTTAATATTTTTAAAACAAAAATTGTATTCATTTTTAGTTAAAGACATAAAATTCATAAAATATAAATTAAAAATGGTTTAAATTAAAAAGTTCAAATTGTTCTCACAGTTGAAGGAGCCAAATCAAATTTTTTTTTGCAATTTCAATCGCCTTATCACCAGATTTAAAACATTTTAAAATTTCTAGTTTTAGTTCCCAACTTAGTTGATTTCGTTTATTATTCATTGCGGATAAGTTATTAAAATTTTTTTAAAACTAAATATAATATAAATTCAAGATCTTTCTGTATCAAAAATCTATTAAAACTAGTTTTCAATCGAAAAACATATGATTTATTCATAAAAATTGGGTTCCCCATTAAATAATTTGAATTTGAAGCCCTGATAATTGCACTGAAAAAAATATTTTAAAATCAGAGAAAATTTAAATTTTAACGACGCAACTCTGAAAATCTGAAAATTTATAAACGACGCAACTTCGAAAACGACGCAAATCGGGACGACGCAAATCGAGGCTTTGGTGTACTTGTTCGTGCTTTAGTGTAGCTTATCTTTCTACGGGTTACCACAAACACTAACTATAACTGGAGTAACTTCTCCAAAGACCTCCACTATATTCGAATGAAAAAGTGACTTATTGCCTCTGCGGGAATTGTAACTTCTTGATTTGTTCTGACATCATATATAGA
The DNA here is from genome assembly GCA_963680825.1 of Meiosimyza decipiens. NCBI lineage: Eukaryota > Metazoa > Arthropoda > Insecta > Diptera > Lauxaniidae > Meiosimyza > Meiosimyza decipiens. Next base: position 59,827,942 of record OY804261.1, read on the forward strand.
ATAAATCGGTTGCGACTCGTTTGGCTCTACACTTTTCTTGAGGCGCTGTCTTACAACACCCGTAATTTGCTCGGAGAAATTGTTATTGCAAAACTATTTGTATGCTATGACAGTTTGCATTTAAAAGATTTTTTACGAATTAAATTGTGAGTACGAGTTTTGTCACATTATTTCTCTAATCCAAAATATTTTGAATAAATTTTATATAAGAGGAACCTGCAGTCCGATTGGCAGTTAAAAATTCGAAAATCTTTAAGAAATCTTTCACATTAAATCTTACAAGGTTTCAGTTACGTTTCAGAAATCATTTATTTCTATTTTAATAAGTTTTGTGCAATGTGTCAAAGTCTACCTTTTGATTTAATTTGAAACGTTTCTGAAATGTAACAGTAACCTTAAAAGATTGAAGGGAAGTTATCAAAAAATGTAAATTAAGTCATCGGACTCTGAATTTGTTTGGTTAAATTTTATCTGCGTTCCTTGCGCTGTTATATCTAATATTACGTCATTGGGACTCTCAAACCATGTACCTACATTTACTGTCGTATACATATTTACATGCTATTTACTAAAAAGTAATATCGAATCATAAAACATAATTCAGATATCAGTAGGAAAATTCATTAAAAATCAAATCTGGAACCATTCAGAAACACTTCAGAATGATTGCATGTGAAACATTAAATTTGATATGTGTATTTTGATAAGAAAGTTTTCTGTAACGCTTGCAATATTTCAAATGAAAAATTTCTGGTACGTTATGTACAATGGCTGATAAAGAGAAATAATATTAAATTTTCTTCAACGAAATATTTGTAGTTAACACGCCCAAACTCAAGTCATAGCGCGTTGAAAACAACAAATTTTTTCAGAAGGTTTTATGAATTTGGGCTTTGTAATATAAATTTAATTATACTTAGAGTAATATGTTTTAACTAAGGCGCCACAACTAAATCGTGTTTTGACACTAAGCGTAATGTTACTGCGTTGTTTTCTGTAGCTATTCTCGAGTTAAATAATTAAGCCGTGGTCGTGCACTCAGATCTATTCACTTTACGTAAGCTCCACTGTACTTCAAGAACTCTATTTCAACAAACTAGTTATATTAATTTAATATTAAGAAGCTTCTTCATTTAGTCCCTCAAATAACAGCAAATACTTATCGCAATAAATAAGTCTTAAAGTAAATTGCTTATTGTCCTGACTAACATATTCATAGAGCAATTTGTACAAATCATAAGAGACCATCAAATGATGTCCAATTTATGTCGAAATATAATAAAATGCCATGAATACTTAAAATCTTGCTTGTTTTTTAAGTAGCCGATACATTTTTTATGCTTGATGATAAGCAGCAACTTAGGCATCCCAAACCCCAATCAGTTCAATCACTAAAGCCGTATGTGTAGAAAATTATTTTCTGATAAAAATATTTGCAACATGGTAACTCGTACACATCTATCGTATTACATAATATGCTAAAACCCTACTTTGTCCAAATTGAGATGTGAACTTTATGACTTTTGCTTTGTCGCCAAAAGCAAAACGTTTCTTATTTCTTTTGTAACTCAAGCTGCCCAGTACTGCTGTAAGCCTGGCAAGGATATTTTTCTATAAGCTGCTTGTATCAATAAAAATTCGATTATGTATTTTTTTTTTTTTGCGAACCATGATTTATTATTTATGATGACTCGTACCAATTCTATTTATACGGTTTATTTCTAAAATATTCTTTGACCAGCAAAAAAAAAGTTTCAAAGTAGCAGTATAAAGGACCTTAAACGGTCAAGCGTTTAACGTTTCTAGCTACATATCGGTATACGTGTACAAATAAAGTTACAACTGCAATGGAGATAAGACTTAAGGAGATTGGCAGAATGTGGTGTATACATTGATGTGGGGCAGAAATAGCAAAGTCTTCTTCTCTCTTTTGGCAACGCACGTATGAGTAGTATCCTGTCAACAGTTTTTTTTATATACATATATTCTTATATGCGTCTAAGTGCTCTTGATGCGCACATAAATATTTTAAGAATACTTTACTCTATTTTTTCGCCTGCAGTAGTTGTTATTGTTGTTGCTCAGACTCAAGTAGCTTATCATCATTGTTGTATACGTGTTCATTTTTTACGATGACCCTTATTAAACCTGTTAGGAAATGTCTAAGGTTCTGTTTATGAAAAAAACATTGCCGAAAACAAAATTCAAGTCGGTTCTTTCTATTAATCATTGATATTTCTTTCATAGAATATCAATGATCACGCAAGGTATCAGCATATCGTTGGAAAGTATGAGGAAGGTGGATCTGGGTAAAGTCTCTAATAAACCAAAAGAAAAAACAAAACATTTTTTTTGAAGTAGTCCGTTTTGGACCACCGTAGTAGAACATCTTGTATCTGAAAAAACGATAATCAAGGAGTAATTTGAGCCATCTTTTGTTTTGGTGAGTTACGTGCAAATTCGGACCGAAGACCAGATAGAACAAATTGACATAGGTGAAGTTCCATGTTACACTTTGGCAATACCAACATTATTGTTTCAATAATAATTTTGCTATGTATTTCTTTTTTTTGGTCCATAGCTATAAATGGCATAGAACGCGTCAATCGTATCACCTCTCTGTCTAAAATTCAGATGGATCGAGATGTTTGGAGTCTCAAAATATTTGTTAAGCCATAATCTTTCGAATAACGTATGGTACTTTTTCAAAACCATCAGCGGCCGCAAAAGAAAAGGTCACGTATGCTATTGAAATTTTTTTAAAAAAATCAGAAAATTTGTTAAATAACTTCAATGATTAGAACATTTTTGAATTTAAAAAATTTTCTGAAAACTTAAGGATTTGCATTGGTGTTAAAAAAAATTTCGGTCACAATTTTGTGTTAATATCGCACGGCGAAAAGTTCTTCAAATAGGTTAATGTTTATTGTCGCTGGACAGACAGATCGAGATAGACGGACAAAAACACTACTCAAAAATAGTACTATATAAGTTTTGACGGAAAAAATATACTTTCACAGATATAATGTCATTGAAACTTTACTTACTGTCCAGATTAAAGACAACATTGTGTGGCCTTCCTCTGAGCCGTTTCATTCCGTAGCTTTTCAATCTCTGGACTTATATGATCATTAAGGGCATTTTTATCGGGAACTTGAACTTTGATTCCTTCCACGTTTGCTTCACCTTGTCGGGATGACGCTTCATATATTCATTGTAAAAGTGTTGAGTTTATGCGTTGCAGATATCACTACTGACACGCAGTCATATTATATATCATATACTTATGTCTGGGGCTCCCCGATTTGAAACAAGCGACTTGTACGAGAAGTGTCCTTGCGAGATCAGTCAGTCGTGATATCTGCAATGCATAAGCCGATAGTATTGTGTTCAACACGAATTGTCGGCATGCCAAACATACCGAATTGATACGATACAAAATGTAATCTGCTAAAATAATGTATATTCTCTGCATCCTCTTGGAGTGCTTTGGTGAGAATTTGCAGGACCCCTCATCCCCTATTTTGAATCACGTAATTAATGGAAGGCCAATATCCCATATTTTTGGACTTCAGTATATGACCTCATCCAACTTTGCATATATTTCGACTTTTTCAACCTCAAAACGAAAAACCGAACATTGGTCGGTCTCCTAGTAATATATTATTATAAAATTAATATTTGCTATGAGCTAAACATAGATATGATAATCAAAACTCTAAAAAATAGAATTTCCTGTTGGGTATTTTAATGCCTTGAAGTATACATATGTATGTGAATATCTAATTGGCCGCTTCCGATGAGTTTTTTTGTCGTCTTTTTGTATTTTTAAGTTTTTGAGCCTCTCGAATAAGGCACATCTTTTTTAATGGTTATTATCCTTCACAGTTCATTTATTTATGTAAAATAAGGCCATCCATCATATGCATTTATAATCTTACTAAAAGATGTCAATATAAATAAAATTTATTGCTCTACAAGTTATAGTTCCGTGTGTGACTTAGAATATTATAGTTTTCTATGATTAGCTTTTTTATAAAATGCAACTTAAATTTTGTTGAAATGAATCTAATAGCAGGGAGAAAATGTAACACAAAATTACATGGGCTTAAAATAACAGAAATTATTTCTTGGCAATTATAGTAAAAGCAAAACTTCACTGAATCTGGCCTAAGTACATACTTTGTCTTTTGCCAAGCCCTTGTGTTATGCTTCTGATGCTACACTTAGCGCGCAGGACATCATAAATTAGCGCCAACAAATCCTGGCATTGCGCAAATACAATTTCAATTATATTGTGCATAGTATTTTTATTTCCATTAAGTCTTTTATAATGCCAATGTTTATTGATGCATTGCTTTTCTTGTAATATACAATTTACGCCCATTGAATCTCTGTGTAATTGCGAGGATTAATACACGTAAGAATATAAACTAAAATTAGCGGAATGAATGCTGAGAAATAATTACGTAATTTCATTGGTATAACTGTGAACGAAAATTAGAAAAAAAATTTTGTTTCCACGGAGAAAAAATAGCAAATGGACGAAACTTTTTTAATAAGCTCGCCGTACCGTATCTTTCAAGATCCTTATATAAAACAGTGATATATAAAATTTTTGATTGTGCATTGTTTGAAATTAGATCAATCTTTGGATTGCAATAATATAAAATTATATATGCAACCTCAATGACATCCATCATTTTAAAAGTATTTACTTAGGAGTCTTGGCTTAAGAAGAGCCTGAGAAGACTCTTAGGCAAAAGTGTTTCGAGAAATGCTTCGAATATCATCAGTTGATCGTTCTCAGCAGCAAATGAAAATCGAAGTTTTTAAACAACAATCTGTATATCTTTTGAAAGGTCTTAAATAAGATTTCCGCAATAAATGGCAATAAATCGGAAAACGTTTAACGTTATTAATAAGTTTGAGAGACAGGCACAATGATCGCATATTTCTAATAGTTTTGTAACATAATGCGTTCTTAAGTGAATGTCATAAATAAAACTATAAAAATTCATATGCCCTTTGATATAACTATAACTATAACTGTAACTATAACTATAACTATAACTATAACTATAACTATAACTATAACTATAACTATAACTATAACTATAACTATAACTATAACTATAACTATAACTATAACTATAACTATAACTATAGCTATAACTATAACTATAACTATAACTATAACTATAACTATAACTGTAACTATAACTATAACTATAACTATAACTATAACTATAACTATAACTATAACTATAACTATAACTATAACTAAAACTATAACTATAACTATAACTATAACTATAACTATAACTATAACTATAACTATAACTATAACTATAACTATAACTATAACTATATTTATAGAGTTTAAGGCTTTTAAATCAAAATTTGGTAACCCAATGCATAACCGAATTAGCATAAGAAATACATACATTTTATAAAAGAACTAAAAACTGAATAATTCTCATATGACATTAAAAGCAGGAACTTAAATGCTGCTACTGCAAAAGGACGCATAAACTTCTTGCTAGCTTTAAGGAACTTCAACGTTATTAGTTTTGTGATTCTTCATCCTACAAAGAAAATAAGTTTTCTTCAATAGTTGGCTATAACTGCATTAAACTGATGGCAATTACCACTTCTCCAACGTTGGACTATGACATTTTTTGCTTTCTTGCTCAACAAATGATTGGCAACATCGATGAAACTATGCGAGCAGCAACGGCCCTTGGTAGCAATTTACTTGCAAGTATCCATTTGTACTTTACTTTCATTAAACTTTTTTACTTTGAAATTTTTGCGATAGAATTAGTTATCGCCAAAGAATATTCTACAGTAGTTAAAAATAAATGAGTAAGAAAAAAAAAAAACTGGCAAGAAACTTCTTGTGGGTTGGAAACTGTGGGTGAACAGACATCTTGTCAGAAGTCTGCAAAGATAAACTGAATGGTGTGCACGCCAGCAGTATGAGTAAGAACACAAAAAAAAAATATAGCACTTTTATAGAAAGATCATTTCTTCAAAGACACTTTAGTGCAAGAAATTAACTTATAGCAGCATAGCAATAGCAATTGCGAATGAAAATGAATAGTTAAAGTTTAGAAAAAATGCCAGTGAAGTTTTTATGTGCGGTGGAGTGGAGTGCTATGCAAAAATGCAGTTGAAACTTTTTTTTGAAACGTTAATTTTAATTATTTAATAAAAAGACTTCTGTAATTGTAAAAATTTAGTGTTTCGTGTAGATGATGGATATTAATAATTTATTATTAATAAAATAATAGAATTTAGCTACTACAGCTATTAGCCTGCTTAGCTATTTAGTTAGTAGAGTTGTCATGTGATTAAAAGGAGCTGTAGCCATATAATTAGTTCTGCCTACCGTTTGATAAACTAATTGATAAGAGTTTAGAATTAAAATGTACATATGTAGTTAAGAAGCTCTGGTGCAGCAAGAGACCTAGTCACAGGTTGAAGTAGGTAAAGTATATCCGTAATATTTCTACGGGAGCTTAAAGACTGAATATGAAGTATCTTCAAACGATGCTCATAAGGGAGAAGAATTGAAGTGTCAATCAAAGTTAAGCAATTGAGAACGGAACGATTAAATTTTTTTTTAATCTGGCTCAATTCTGTTTAGAGGCTGCGAGGCAACCTCGTTCAACCGAGGCGAGGCGAGACCGAGGCGAGAACGAGGTGAGGTGGAAAAATTAATTTGCCTCGCTCAACCGAGGCGAGGCGAGACCACACCGGCACCTCGCCTCGTACTCGCCTCGTACTCGCCTCGCCTCGTTCTCGGTTCTGAGAACGAGGTGCCTCGCAGCCTCGCTTTAACACTAGCTCGCATCGGAAGTAAGTGCAGTATTTTGTGTTTTGATACTATTTTTTGAAATTTGACTCGGTATTTATTTATTGGAAAGCATAGATAAGGCTATAAAACTTTTATTTTGAGTGCATCTTTAGGGTGGCCCTCATAAAAAAATATTTTTTAAATATCATTTTCTCGAAGACCGGTTAACCGATTCACACCGAACTCACACCACGTCGCTTTCACATTAAGAAGCTCAGCTTAGGCTACTTTTATTTAGAGTCCATATATTTCGTCATATCTTCGGTCTTTAGAGTCAGCAGTACTAAAATGGACAGTGCCACGCCGTCCCATATAAGAAAAGAATTAAATTCATCATAACTCGTCAATCATCATATATGATTCAATCCACCAAAAATAAAAACATATATTTTGTTTTACTTATTGAGGCGTAGCAACGCGTGCCGGCTTTGCTAGTTGAATATATCGTTGGCATACAAGCAAAATTGACCATTTTTTTTTAACAATCGAAAATAATATATCACAAACTTAACAGATGTTAACATAATTAAACGATTAATTAGCGCCACCCACTTATTATTTGTTTGCAGATAGTCAATTTTGCTTGAATATCGACAATATACAGGACTGATAATTTTTTTTTCAGTTTAATAAAATCCTCGGTTCTTATCGAGGCGAGGCGAGGTTTCGGCGAGGCGAGGTATGTGATTTCAAGACCTCGGCCGAGAACGAGGCGAGGCGAGACTCAAATTTATAAAACGAGGCGAGACCGAGAACAACTAGAACCTCGCCTCGCCTCGCTTCGCGTCGGGTGAAGCACTAAGCGGTCCATGTGGCTTCCTTGTGGAATACCTGAAGTCACGCTAAATGGGGAGGTAAATCAGATAAATAAGATTCAATCCAGCTGACCAAGCTTAATGGAAATCCAAGCAACAAATTCAAATTATGAAGTAATTTGTCAAATGATGACCAGAGTCAAAGAAATTGTAGACCTGCCATTAACAAAACCATGTTCACGAGTTGTTATGACGTCACCATAGCATACCTTAACCTGATCGTATATAATATGTTCAAACAATTTCGGTATTGACGATAACTAAGATACGGGTCTGTAGGCAGAAATATAATTTTTACACCCTTTCTTGGAAATGTGCCACACATAAGCTATTTCCTAAAATTGAGAAAAATAGATGCACTCAGGGCTGTATCTAGGGGGAATGCTAGGGGATAGAACCCCCCCCCCCCCCCTGAAATATTTTGACGGACACCATATAGAAACGATTTTGCACTACGTAGAAATAATCTCAAATCCACAATCCCCCCGAAATAAAATCCTGGATACGTCGTTGGATGTACTATTTCTCCAATAAATGAAAACATAATTTACATAATAAATTCACTTTTCCTGCTTACAATCTTAACGGCGTTTCTATAATACTTAAGTATGTAATCGATCACAAATTTTTTCTCAGGCTCCATTTGTCTAGAGACACTCATGCAAAGAGCACTGCCATAGAAAAATCCGCACTGAATTCTGATTTTTATGTTTTTCAACGAAATCCTTTACTGCTCTACTTCCGCAACTTAAGCAACTCACTGCTTAACATATTATGGCTTAGTTCCCAAATTGTCTTAAGACCAAGAATGAAATGACCGTCACGAATCCTTTTTCTTTCGCTTATTTAACCACCAAGCGCACACGCCAAATGCATAATAAGAATCACGGCGGAAGATGGCTTTAGCGCATTAAATTGAAAATCGCTATAAAAAATGTGGAGCAGCGCATAAAAGGCAATAAGAAAGGGTTAAACTATGGAAAGGATACGAAAAAACAAAGGCACAAAATGCTACGCTATTTAAGACAATTATTGTTAGGACCAGATCTGTGCCGAATGCAAAATTCTTTAGGTACTGCCGTTTTTTCTTTAGAATTTTGTTTAAAATCATAAAAGTATCTCATTCCCCTAAATATATTTGTAATTATGGTATGTTTGGTTTTTCATCGAATTAGTTTTATTTTTGTTGCCACCCATTCTTTTGATATTTCCCAATTCCCAAGGCATACGGTTTGTCTTTTAAGCTTAGTTCTTTTTTTTTTTTGTTTATTGAAAGGACATGTCATGTAATTTTTTCTAGCTGTGTTCCTAATGAGTCTTAAAATCGAAGCGAAACAAAAAATTTTTTCTGAGAGACGATTAAAACAGTTGCGCTTTTTACTTTGTGTGGGGTTGATTGATTTTTCTTTAAATTTTTTGTAGAACATTTTTATGTTTACTTATTTATTTAATTATGCTTTGAATAACTTTTTTCGTTATTTGTTTTGCCTTCTTTCTATCATTTTTAATCTGTCTTTTAATTTTTGTCTTTGATGTATTTTTTTTTTAATTTATTTGATGAATTATTTCTGTGCTTGCATATTTTTTTTATTGTCCATTATTGTATTTTATTGATCTATGGAGAAGTTTTTAATTCCTTTCTCATTTGATGATATAAAACGAATGCGTAATTCCATTAATTAGTGTTTAATTAAGAAAATAATTATTTATATTATGATAAATATCTGTTAATGCTTTTGAAGTTTCTGCATCTGATATAAAAAATATTTTTGGAAATAAGTGTCAATTCGATTTTGGACGAAAGCTACCCAACATATTCTTACTAACCTGTAGTGCTCAAAAATTATGAAAATTGATTGAAAAGTTTTTTTTTGCTAATTACGTCCATTCTTTGGTCGTCATAATCGATCCATCGTACAGGCTAGTCAAGCTATTGTGATCAAATTTAGCACCATTTTCACTTACATTAATGGTGGACATTAATCCACCAACCCGTATGGGGAGATTGCGTACCGAGGAGAATATTGTAGCTGTATCGGCCAGTGTCAATGAAGATCGTGATATGTCAGTTCATCGTCGTTTTGGCTTAATGGGTGCGTCAACAAACAGAATTACAGAATTTGGTCTAAAGGGCAGCCAGCGGCCGTTCAAGAGCAAGAAAAATGTACTGTTTGGTGCGGTTTTTCGGCTGTACTTTTTCAAAAATAATGCAAATCGAAACATTACAGTCAAGGAGCAAGGAACCATGCGATAAAGACAGACTTTTTTGTGCCCAGGCTTGGTTCACATGTGGTTTCAACAATACGGTCACACGGCACGCGATACCATGAACCTATTGAGAGCCGAGATTGGTGAGCAATTAATCTCACGTTTTGGAGCAGTTCATTGGCCGCCAAGGTCATGAGATTTGACCACACTATACTATTTTTTGAGGGGCTACGTGAAGTCTCCCGTATACAGAAAAAAGCCAGCCACTATTGCAGCCCTGAAAGACAACATTACAGCTACCATTGATGAGATACCGGCCAAAATGCTGGAGAAAGCACGCCAGAATTAGAGCTTACGGATGAACCACCTCAGGCGTAGTCGCGGGCAACATTCACGTGGATTAATCTTTAAAAAGTAAATGGAATTTTTTTTTTGTGTGCTTCAAAACTGCCGATATTTTTGAGAATCATCCACAAATGTCATTAGTTACCAATGATAAGATTCAAAAAAAAAAACTTTAACCAAGTGTAGTTGCGTTCAGGTGAATTTCCTTAGATATATCGGGAGAAACTAACAAAAAAGTTTCAACGCGTAGGTGAAAGTTTTTTTTAAAAAATATTAACGACATCAAATATTACAAGATAACAAGCGTGTCAAAGGACATAAATTAAATCAACAAAGGATTAATTCTAGCAAAAAAAAAACAAAAAAAATTATGATAACAATATGAAAATTCAAAACAAAAGAATACGAGAAAAACACCGAATTTTCCAACTTAAATCAAGTGTTGGGGGAGGATTGAACAACAAACCGCATAAGGAAATTAAAAGGGTCATTTTACAGGACTTATGCAGAACTGTTAGCAAACGAAACAAGAAGCAAAAAAAGCAAAAAAATATGAAAAACCATGAAAAATAAGCCGCAAATAATACGCAACAATGCTGTTTGTAGAAAAAAAACCTCATATATAAAAAAAAAAACAATAATAAAGCGGAAAAACAACGAAAATAATGTTAAGTGAAGTGGGTGGCAATGAGAAACGATAGCGCAGGATGAAGATGAGGCCACACTGCCTTCCTTTATTGTTTGCCAACATAATCGCTGAAAAATTAAGTTTGAAATTGGTTTTTAAATTGGCTGCTTAAAAGGATATGGATGGCAAAAAAAAGAAAAATACAAAAGCATAAAAATATAAAGTGTAGGTATTAGAAAATGCGTGGGGTTAAGAACAGAAATCATTACTTTTGATTTGTGATCACGTGGACTCAAAGAGAAAAGAAAAAAAAAACTTTGGAAAACCAACGGAAACATCGAGGATTAAATTGAGCTTAGCATTTTTAAGTGGCCGCGAAAAGGATTTTCTCATTTTTCTCAAAAAAAATAAACCATGAAAATAAAAATTCTTGAGCAGGCTATTTATAAAGAAAATAAGCAAAAATGTTCAAGATACTACAAGCGAATTAAATGAACGTGACCCGGAAAATGTTGTTACCCGTTTCAATCAACAAAAGGGTGTAAGGAGTATGCAAACGAAAGAGGACTTTGTAATTGAGTAGCACGAAAGAAATTTAAATAATCACGGACAATGGATGTTTTTCACCAAAAAAAGAGGAAAAAATGCGTAAAAAAATTTCACTGAGATTCTGAGGGGTTGCAATGCTATAGCCATTGTTAAATGTGGCATTTAAATAAAATAAATAATAAGCTTCAGAAAGAAAAAACTTAACAGTCTTCTTTTCTTCTACTAATCCTTTTAGCTTTGGTTGAGCGGACTTTCGTTTTGTTTTTTTTTGAACAAAGACAAAAATATACTTAAGAAAAATTCTGAAGGACACCGTTTTGAAGTATCCCAAAAGTATAAGTAGCTATGTATGTATACGCAATGCAAGTGAGGGAAAAACTCGAGCTCATTATTTGCATATTTTTAATGAGCCTCACCAACAAGGATAATGATTAATTGTGAAAAATAATATTGCAGTGCACTAGCGTGCAAAGAGAATTTAAAAATCAAGTGCTGCCATAATCCTCATATTGTCTGCACAGATTTGGGTGAAACTTAGAAACATCATTATTGTTTTGTTGAAGAAGGAAAAGTTAAAAAAGTTCTTTTTTTTTTTGCTCTCAATTCGCCACAGCGATGATTCACAGCAAAAGCCGAGAACGGTCAAAAACCATTTTCTTCTCTTTCCCTTGCAATCGCAGTAATGCTCCATTTATTTTGCTTAATATTTCATGTCTTAAAAAAGAAATAAAAAATTGGAAAAAATTACACTCGCTCTGCTTAATGAAATCACGTGCTTGGCGGACATCTCCTTTCGCTAACAATGACTTGTAAAATATGGCTAACATCGCTAAAGGTGAAATTTTTTCAAGTGCTTTAAAAAAATAATCGAAATCGTGTTTAGCCACAAAAATAGCAGCTTAATTAGCTTGTTAAATTGACAGCGAAATTAGTTACAGAGCGTAGGAAGTGCACACTGAATATTAAGTAAAGCGGTTGGAGTAAGTGGAAAGGGTTCCTAAAAGACATCATATATATTAACGAGTATGATGTGGAGTATTAAAGCATTCACACAATCCTTTGCTTTTTATGTATGTAAATAGCTTTGCGAACTTCAAATGCTGTGATAACCTAAAGTTGAAACTTCTCGCTATTTACAGGTGACATCTCTATAACACATATTGTCATATTTAGCATATTTTATGCTAAATATTTTATCCTAGCTAGTGAAAAAGACTATATACATATTATGCTATTACTTACGTCATTCCCCACCCTTCCCGGAAGAAGACACTTTTAATCATGCAATATTTTGCTGCTAAATCCTGAGCATAAATCTTAAGTACATTTCATGGTATAATACCACAAACAGATTATTGACACCATATTTAAAATATACACGCACGCAACCATAAATATGCACGAACATATACAAAAAGCCTAAAATCATACAATAAATTCAACACCAAATTGTAACCCTTTGAATAGAAAAAAAAGAAGATGAATGAAAGCAACTTAATGCTACTCAAGCGCTTCATTAAAATTGACATGCTGCGAGCGTGTGTGAAGCAAAAGTAGCAAAAGCAATGTTAACAAAGCAGAGAAATGCGAAGGAATTGAGAAAATGTTTACCTAACACGCGTTCATGTCGACACTTTGCAATGGCATTTCCGTTTCCTTTTCGCAACGGAAATCAGCACATATGAATATATGCGGAATGTTAAGGGTGATTCAAAAAGTCTCAGAGAAAAACAGATTTTTCAACATATTTAACCATGGCATAAATCGTTAACATTCAGTTTAATTGAAAAATTCGTTCATAGGGTGTACTCTTCATGGCTCTAACGTGAGATGTAAAAACAAAATTTTGGCCAATTACATTGGATTCCATGAGACTTCAGCGAAGTTTCTATGTTCACAGAATTTAAGTCAAGCTTTTGTAAAGTATAAGTCAGATCTAAATAAAGTCTTACTGTCCAATTGAAGTACAATTAAAGAGTCTAAATCTAAGTCAAGTCTAAGTCAAGTCTAAGTCAAGTCTAAGTCAAGTCTAAGTCAAGTCTAAGTCAAGTCTAAGTCAAGTCTAAGTCAAGTCTAAGTCAAGTCTAAGTCAAGTCTAAGTCAAGTCTAAGTCAAGTCTAAGTCAAGTCTAAGTCAAGTCTAAGTCAAGTCTAAGTCAAGTCTAAGTCAAGTCTAAGTCAAGTCTAAGTCAAGTCTAAGTCAAGCCTAAGTCAAGTCTAAGTCAAGTATAATTCAAGTCTAAGTCAAGTCTAAGTCAAGTCTAAGTCAAGTCTAAGTCAAGTCTAAGTCAAGTCTAAGTCAAGTCTAAGTCAAGTCTAAGTCAAGTCTAAGTCAAGTCTAAGTCAAGTCTAAGTCAAGTCTAAGTCAAGTCTAAGTCAAGTCTAAGTCAAGTCTAAGTCAAGTCTAAGTCAAGTCTAAGTCAAGTCTAAGTCAATTCTAAGTCAAGTCTAAGTCAAGTCAAGTCAAAATCATGTCTAAGTCAAGCAAAGTTCTTAGACTATTTTTCCAAGATCTGATAGATTTTAATGAAATTTGAAACGTGGATAAAATGACAATAAATCTTCTTTCGACTTCTTGCAAACTTTGCTTTGTCACTGTTTTGAAAATTTAACAATTTATCGGGCGATAATTCTCTTAAATTTTTAAATATTTTTTTAGAAAAACAATGCAAGAAAAAAAATTAAAACGGCGAATTAAGACATCACCCAATTTTTAATTATTTATATGCATAGGTCAATTCTTAAAATTTATTTTCTTTGCTTCTATTTTTTTTCAGCAATTTCTCCTACACTCGTTTAGTCAATTATAAGCAATTGAGAAATTTTCAAAACACCCTTGAGCTGCTAGATTTTCTTAATACACCGAGAAACCGCAGTCATATGCAAACTCCCACCAACTTTGAGTTTCCTGAAATAGGATGAGTGTTCAAGACTCTAAAGTATATTGATGCTTTCAAATGCCACACAACATATGTTGACAGTTTGACGCCGATTTGCTTTCTTTATTTTCTTGACGTAGTGTTGGGGTATGTTAACGACTTCCTTTTCGTGGTGTTTATTCAATCTGGTCTTATTAAAAAATAAACTGATTCGGAATAATTTTTTTGTACCATGCAAGTTTTACAATGGATATATTCACATACACGCTGAACTCACACTTATCATGCTGTGACAAATTAGGGTTAGTTTGTTATACATCAACCCCTTTTTTTGGGTTAAATATTTTTTATGTCTTCATTCAAGATTTTTCCACCTTTTTAAGCGCAGTATAACTTTTGGTTTTTTCATATTTTTTTTTTAATATACTTGAGTGAGTTTGTTGACAGATTAATTTTGACATAATTCGCTGAAAGAAACTTCGGTTTTAAGACTTTGTAGGCTTATTTATATCTTTATTCATCTGAGAAAAGTTTTTTCTACGAAAGGCATACTTATGAACGCGAAAATTTCAGAGAAGCTAGGCTTATTTTAATAGGATTTATTAATTTCGTTTTAATAAATTTTGTGTGTTGATAAAAGTTTTCATAATGTCAGATTTACATCTGGAGGAAAGGTGATGTTTCATTCTGCATTAAATCTTTAAATTCTTTAAAAATTTACCGCTGTTAAAATAAAGTTTTTTCATATCTTTAAAAATTTACCGCTGTTAAAGTGAAGTTTTTCCTTATTATTTTACAAAAATATAAATAGAAAAGTTCCCAATATTTTATATAGACGAATATTCATAGTTATTTTAGGAGCTTGAACTTATAATTAGCAAAAGCTTTTGCACATCTACATCACATAACCAAAAGGTAAATTTAAAAATAACTACGAATATGCGCCATAAAGTTTTACCTTCTCAATGCAAAAAAAAAAAAAAATATTTCATTGCTACAGCCGAAGTAAATTTCTTTAAAAAATCAATTAAAAATTTAATACCACATAATCTAACTGTCTTTTAGAAAAACTTTCAAGCAATAACAATTGCAAGCTCGTAACCATAAAACATTTTCAAAAATCCTACCATAAAACTCAAGAAAAGCCATACTTTTTTACCCTTTTTCTTATGAATCCAACCAACAATTGCAGTTGTAATGCCATCAGGCTTTGTCTATTCTGTTTTTAATGCAACATTGTCTTGGGTTTCAATACTTGACGGGTATTTAACTCTTTCTGGTTGCTTGCATTAAACCCTTTTAATGCTACTCATTTTCTGCGTTCATTCACTCACACACTTGGAAGATTTTAATGGATTTTACAGCGGTTTTTTATGGGTTTGTGTTGTTCAGAGTCAAAAAAAAAAGAAGAAAACCAGAAATGGACTTATCTGTGCGGAAAAAATCAAACTTATTATTAATGATGCGCACTCGCACTTGCGAAGTTATTCTTGTCATTTTGATTTCTTTCATTTGTATTTTGGAAAAGATTTTATATATCTTATGATTCCTTTGTTTTTAATTTCTAAATTCGATGCTTTCAAAAAACAAAACTTTTTTGGGTGTTAAGTAATTTTGGTCCACTAATTCCGAAAATTGCAAGTATATTTTAATCAGATGTGGCTATAGAGATATTTCATGAAATCATTTTCGAAATCATGCACACTCAAGATAAGAAATTTCTTAATTTAATTATAAACATTTTTAAGCAATAATTTTTTTAGTACCCAAGAAGTAATCTCAGAAGGCAAACTGTACTCAGAGTAATGATGATGCTCAATTTTTTTTAGACTTTTGATTCAATCATCGATTTTGTTCCGGTTCTATGGTCGCTATTCGATATATTTTTTTCTACTGTTGGCATGTTGGCTGTCGTCGTCGCAGCCTTGATTGTAAGAACCAATCGAAACATCAAATTTAACCAGGGCAGCTACGATGATAACTGCGCGCCAACTTGACGTTAAATGTATGGCATAGGGACCTCAAATTCCGAGCAGAATTGGCGCGGGTGTATGATGAAAAAATGAGCAAAAAATTTCCGTGTTAGACTAAAATATCCCGTGTAGAGTTCCACGTAGGGAAGTCTCACGAACTTGGAGTTCTAAACACAAGCGATAGGTCTACCGGCGCCCCTGATGCTTTGCTAAAAATGTTCATTTGTAAATCGCCAAAAAAAAAAAAAATTAATATATCACAAAAAGAGAGTAACAATGGTTTAGTTTCATACCAAAACTATCCAAACTCTGTGCAATTTTTTCTCTTATTGACTTTGATTTTTAACTTTGATTTCGGATGTACTTTGGGTAAATTTATTTATAATAACTGTGCAAAAAAAAAATTTACTTTAATGCTATCTAGATATATTACAAATATGTACACACAGATTTAAAAAACATAGTTAAATTTAACCAAAAACTACGTTTAAAACGCTCTAACCCAAATATATCCAAATAGTAAATTAAGCCGACAAGAGGTTACTTAAATTTATAAAAAAGATGTTCCCTTTCTATTTCATGGGTAATACTACTGACAAGATGGATAAATTTAGCCGATAACGAGTTGGTAAAATTATGCGCAAACGATGATATAATTTAAAACCAATGGGAGGTTGTAAGTTTATTTTACGTTCAGTAAAATAACCACAAAACTGGTTACATTACTTTTCTTTTAGTATACATACGAAACAAATTGTTTTGGATTATTTCAACGCATTTCTACACAATTTTCTGAATTACAGGACAAAGATATTTGTCAATGCATATTTGTATTGGTTAAAAATTTGCACAACATCAGGAAGTATTGTATTTTTCCTCTTTGTGCCCTGATTTAAAAGGGAAAAAATAGAAACTCTCACAGTTTTTTCGGTTACTTTACAAATTTTGTAGTTAGTTTGTGAGAAAAAATTAAAATATACATTTGATAAATTTAACCAACAGTCGTTTTATAAATATTTATGATATTTGTAACGGTTACAACTTTTCAGTTTTTTGTATTTCTTTTAATTAATTTTTTTCGATATATTCTACCTTACGAAATTGTTTAACATATTTAAAATTCTCATGCTTACAGAAAAATAGTAAGCTAATCATTTTTTTTTGTTCATTTTACTTACCTTTTTTATTTGTGTACAAATATTATCCACAGCTATTACAAGTTGTTATTGCTAAAACGAAAAGAAAATTCTTGATTTAGGAATATCATACTGCATATAATTCATAAGCACTAATATTCAAATATCTAAAACTGCCTTTCTTAAGCCCCTCCAAAGCCACATAAATCAACGCAAATTAGGACAATTTTTAAATATATTGTCAAAAAGTAACCATGCATACATAATAAACCACATAAAGTACTCGCACCCTCTGCCAACATTTGATATCATAGCGCAATTTAGTTGGTTATTAGCTATTCTACCCCATAATGGCGCTACCATTTTATTGCATTGTGTAGTTGTGTATTTGAGCATCATATGTTTGACAAGCATACAGTGAAATCAAAATCGTAATTCTATGATCTTTATTACAATAACATACAGCTTTATTGATTTTAAGTATCTTTTGCTTTATTTGTTTTCATATAAGTGACAACAACAACAGCGAATACCACAATAATAACAACTCAATTTAAACAAAGATACACATGCGCCTCCGTAGTAAAGTTACAAGCGGGCACGTTCTTAGGACGTAAAGAAACAGCTAACAATTGAGAGCAATTTTCATTGCATACATTTGGGTAGCTTCTCTATATCACTGGCATAAATAATAAGGGGTTCTTAAGGTAAACCATAGCAGTACCACACCACAAGTCTTAAAGAAGTTCCCAAAAATTAAGTTATCACAATAAAAAAATTCTGAGTTTTCTAAATTTGCTGCTCCTAAGTCTTACAATTTGCCTGATGAAAAATTCTCTGTATTTTGAATTGCAGACAATACCTACGGAAATGTTTGCGCATTTCGCCAACAGTTGTTGAAAATTTGCATGCTGTGCTTTCATAATGGCACAATAAAAAAAAAAAAAAAATTCGCACAAACTCTTAGGGATGTACCACTTAAATAAATCGATATCATAATATTTCAATGCGATATAAAGAAATATTGCTGTAGGAATTGAGCAATCGTATAGTTAAAACTGGTAAGGTCAGGATTGCCAGGTATAACTAATATTAATCGAAATTACATTATGAATGTAACATCGATAACATTAGCTTATCATTCCCAAAATTGGATTGAATCGATCTCAATTGCATCAGGGATGCACTGAACAGATGCTGCACTAAAAAGTTTACAAAGGAATTTGAATTTTCTTTACAAAAATAAAAATTTACTGTACAGATTGTAGTTAATCGATTTTTTTGCTGTTTATTTTTTCAGTGTAAATTTTTGACGCTTCAGGCGTAAGGTTTGCCATTTTACCATCGATTGCAAATTTTATTATCCAAATGAGTGCTCTGTGAGAAATATGTTTCGCAAATTTCGCCCTTTTTATGGTGGTCATAATCGATCGACTCAATGGGTAAGTCAACAAACAGAATTGCC
This sequence comes from Meiosimyza decipiens, assembly GCA_963680825.1. Classification (NCBI taxonomy): domain Eukaryota; kingdom Metazoa; phylum Arthropoda; class Insecta; order Diptera; family Lauxaniidae; genus Meiosimyza; species Meiosimyza decipiens. The sequence continues at coordinate 59,846,801 of OY804261.1, forward strand.
AAATTTGGTCTAAAGAGCAGCCAGAGGCAGTTTAAAAGCTGCCAATGCACCCTGAAAAATGCATTGCTTAGTACGGGTTGTTGGGACGGCAGCATCATTGGGCTTAACTTTTACAAAAACAATGAAAAATTCAACGTTACAGTCAATGGAGCAAGGTACCGTGAGATGATTACGGACTTTTTTTTTGCCCAAAATAGAAGAATTGGGCTTGGTTGACATGTGGCTTAAACGAGTTTGTTGAGCAATTAGTTTCATATTTTTGAATCGTCAATTGGCCGCCAAGATCATGCGATTTGATCCCACTAGACTGCTTTTTGTAGAGCTACGTGAAGTCTCTCGTATACAGGGACAAGCCAGCCACAATTGCAGCCCTGGAAGACAACATTTCGTACAGCTGCCATTGGTGAGATACCATCCGAAATGCTGAAAAAGTATGCCAAAATTGGAGCTTACGGATGAACCATCTCCGGTGTAGCAGCGGGTAACATTTGCATTTTCAAATAAATATTTATGCACCATTGCAAATTTTCTGTTTGTTTTTTAATTTTCAAAAACCAAACGCTTAAGAAATCACCCGTTATAAAATAAATGTAATTGCATAATATTATCTCTATCAAATTAGAGTATGGAAGAAGAAAAAACTTAAGAAATCATCAAAAAAATTTTGTAACTTATTAGGTAGGTTTTCTGCCTTTTGAGCATATTATTATGTACTTCCAATTGACACAATACCAATATTTCGATATGTTTCCACATCTCCATACACATTCAGCACCCCAAATATCTTTTAAAAATTATACGCTGCCTCTTTTCGTCATTTTCCTGATCACCCCTGAAACAAATACTCGCATCATGCAGCAATAGAAGAAAAAAAATTTCGAGTTCGTAACTTTTTTCGCTTATTAGCTTTGCTGGTGTTTTTGTGCCACATTACTAATATATTTTTTTCGCATTTCTTTTGCAACGTACGTTTCCGCCTGATACACACACTCGCTTAAGAAAAACAGACACATACATACATACAAAAATTCTTTTATAACAGCTATTTGCATGTATTGTTTTGTATATTTTTATTTCATTTATTTGGCAAATAAATTTGTAAACAACGTTTTGTTCGAAATAGATTCTGTTGCATATGTTGCGGAGTTATATGAGCATCGCACACATTGGCAATAAATTAAATTTACAAATCATGCGAAATAAAATCGCAATGAATATTAAGAAGCAGCAGATTTTGAGGTTGGGTGAAAAAGTCATCAAAAGACTGCTGGCTATTCGAAAAATGATTTGGTTTTTATTGCAATGTGTTCAATTTTGTAATAAATGGTGTTGATAATGTCTCAGAGGCGGAGAGGGGAGGTTAAAATACCACCACAAGTTTACCATTAGCCATACATGAAATATTTTATTCAAGCTTACGCTTTACATTTAGACTTTTACGATGATATCGGCATCAATCGACTCTTCTAACATTTTCATTATTTTTCAGCATTTCGACATTTTTCGGACTTAAAACATTTTTAACTATTTTCAGATGATTTTTGTTAGCTAGAATTGCTCTAAAGAAACTGAGTACCATGCCGTTCATACAATTTTTTACTTACAATGAACCAGGGAATCCCATTTTCGTCGATAATTTACTATGTAATTTATGATGTTAAGACCGAATCTTGCTTCAATTTTTTATAGCACTTTTAGTTTTAAAGATATGTGGGGTCCGATATAAAAAAAACACACCGATTTCGAATATGTTTCTGCAATTGAGTTCAATTCTTTTCGAGCATATTTTTTTAAATGCATTTTGTAGACAAAGTTCTCTATATAATTTCTGTGTACTTAAAAATGCTCCATAGAAAGTGATGTCTTTGGTAAGAGTTCACGAAAATGGTCAAAAGTGGTTTTTGAACACATTCACCGCATGTAACTGAAATAACAGATATGATTTAGTATCAAAACATTTGATGCCATTATCAAAATTATAGAGGACATTAAAAGCAAAAATACATTTTATTACAATTCATGTTTCAAGGATTTTTTGTACTTCTTGAACATTTTTTTGACTTTTCAAAGCTTTTCGGCATTTTCAACATTTTTCGAATTTTTTAACATTTTTCGCTTTTTTAATATAAATTAAATTTTTCAAAACTTTTAGCTATATCTATGCTTTTCAACATTAACGTCGTTTCCAATATTTTTCGACATATTTAAAATTATTCATCTGTTTCAACTACATATTTCAATATATCATCAACTTCGTCAACATTTTTTTAGTTTTCAACATTTTTGATGTTATCAACATTTGTTGACTTTTCAACATTTTTCGACCTCCGCAATACTTTTTCCATTTGGTCAATATATTTCCACTTATTGAAGATTTTGTGATTTTTTTTCAATATTTTCGACTTATCCACATTTTTTTTTTGCAACATTTTCCTATACAGATCGACTACTTCGATATATATCGACTTTTAAAAAAATTAATGTAAATTGAAAAGGTTGACTGAAATTTTTATTATCTTTTGTGTCGATTTAGATAGCATTTAATCACACCCAGTATAATGGAAAAAAGTTTCGCTTACCAAAAAAAGTTTTTTTGTTGTTAGCAGAGAGCCAGAGATTAAATCAAATCTAAATATTTCTCATAATCTATTTTTTATAGAGCAAGCGATGCTTTATTTTTCTTTTGTCATGTTTTCCTTGGCGAATGCAAACAAACTTTCGAATGAAATGGAAACCCACAATAGTCGCGGTGGCTTGATGTACGGGTTGTATTTCTTTTAAGTGGTTGGTTGGGGTTGATTGAATTTAAGTGTACGATCTCTCTCACGTAATGTGGGTACATGACTTAGCATGGGGATGTGATATATCTACATACATACATACATACGTGTATGGCAAATTTTATAGTTAAGTACGAGTATATTTTAGGTTAGTGTGTAGCTATGTATGTTAGACTAAGCTTAACGAAGCAAAGCTACTTGAGCTTGAATATTAAGTCATAAATATAAAACTCTGTAGCTATATTTGTTTGTTTATACAGAAGTCGTTGTCATATTATGTTTACTTATAATTTAAATGCTTGACTTGATCTTGCGTCTATCGCTGGAATGATAGCAATCTTTTTGAATTGATATATCTTAGCTGTATATAAGGTTTGTTTGAGTTTAGTAAAAAATAAATTAAGTATTTTGTAGACATAAAGTACATAGGTATTTATTGTGCTTTTTTTTATTTATTGCAGAAAATACCGCAAGGTTAGAAGCTGTGAAAAATAGTTGAAGCCTAACACAATGGTTTGGGAGAAAGTTTTTCACATTCAGAGAAGGTTTTGATATGACAATATCATTATATTGCTGTATTATAATATCATATGTAACATTATATTATTATAAGTACAGTGGAATCCCGATAATTCGTACCCCGTTAATTCGAAAATCTCAATAATTCGTAATAAACTGTTGATCCCTTGGAAAAATCGCTTTAATTCGTAATAATTGCATACGTTTCGGTCCCCTCGATAATTCGTATTTTTTTTTTCAATAAAGTCTGTTTAATCTCTTATAAATCGTAATTGGGTCTGTCAAACTCTTATAATTCGTAATGCAAAGCAAAACTCCATGGAACTATGGTTTGAAAAAAAAAAAAAAATCACTTTCGTTCACTTTTTTTGATGGAATTTTTTTTTGATTTTCGTGATCAGTTTGTTCGTTGTTTTACCAGAAACGTACTCATAAGACTTTATCAGTGTTTCAAAAGCAAAACATTATTTCAGCCATTGATAATGGAGCAAAAAAAAATTCAAGTTGCTAAACAATTAAATGGCTCCATCAACGATTACTTCAATCCTACAGAAAAGATTATTTATAATGCAATCTGGAAATAGAAAGGTCTTTGTCTAGTATTCCTGTTGGAGGCCCATTATTAATGGAAAAAGCGTTGTTTTTTGCTAAAAAATTTAACGTGAATAATTTCAAAGCAAGCAGTGGTTGGCTCAATCGTTTTAAAAAAAGGAACAATGTAAAATTTAAAAAAATTTGCGGCGAAAGCTCTGCCGTTAATGAAGGTGTTCGCTTAGAATGGAAAGAAAAATTAAATCATCTTATAAAGGATTTTAATGCCAAGGATATTTTCAACGCAGACGAGACTGGTTTATTTCATAAATACCTGCCAGATCGCACATTTTGCTTCAAAAATGAATGGTGCCATGGTGGTAAACACAGTAAAAAAAATAGTGACTTTATTATTTATTAAATAAATAAAAATAAAACAGTTAATTCGTATTACTCTTAATTTAACCTCATTAAATCGAAATCTCGTTAATTCGTACTGCCTTTATTTTTACCTCGTTAAATCGAAACCTCGTTAAATTGAAAACCCCTGTAATTCGTAAAAAATTGCCAGTCCCTTGCGATTACGAATTATCGGGATTCCACTGTAGTACCATGTATACAGTGCGATCTCTGTTAACAAAATCCTCGATAAATGAAACTCCTCGATTATCGCTACAAGAAGATTTCTTTCATTACAGAGTCAGTAAGTGCAACTTATCAAACAAATTTTACCTCGCCTAGTACAACATATGTCGTTTTAGTGTTCTCTGCAGCATTTCTGTTAATAAACCGATTTCGTGAATAACCCAAGATGGAAAAATGTTTATACATTTGGTTTCTTCAGCCCTTAAATGTCTACATTCGGGTACCTAAGATTTTTTAACTCCATCATTGCAACTACCGCAATAGGCTTGGTTTTTATTCGTTGCGTTGACCGAGGCCGCACTGTATATAATCATACCATAATATTATAGTATCGTTATATAACAAGAATGTTTTAAATTATACTTAGGGCGTTAAATTTTGAAAATATTTTTTTTTTAAACTTATAAATAATTTTTTAATAAATTATCATAGTACTATATTTGTGTCACATATCGCATTTCAAAGTATTAGAAATATTATCATATTTTCAAAACAAATACAAAGCTCTTAAATTGAATTTTTTGTAATCCTTGCATCTTTTTGGAATTATATTCAGCACTATAGTAAATATCAGTTGTATTTCAGAAAATTTCCATTACTATGATCATATTGCCCATCTCAGTATGATTCAAAGAAAACAAAAAAAAAAAAACAGAATTCTCCAGATGATTCAAATACACAATGAAGCGGTTACAATCAAACAAGTGATATATGTACACACAACAACGTTGATGTCTACGAATTAGCGTTGAAGGCTCATCTTACAAAGTGAAAAGATAGAAAAATTTAGGAAAAAGAAAAAAAATTAAATACATAATACGAGTAAAAATACATTTAGTCAGAATGAGAAAATTTTTATTTTAGTAGATTGAATTGAAAAGAATCGTTACAGTTAAGTTAGTCGTTAAACGCGGTTTAGTTGAGTTGGAATTACGAGTAAATAAAGAAATAGCAAAGGAAAAACACTAAATATTCATGCGTTAATGTAATTTAAAACGTGTAAAAAATCTCAAAATTTCTCATATGCAATATAAATTAAAAAATAATTAGTTAAAAAAGATTGAGAAATACATGTGTATATAAAAAATAACTAAATTCATATAAAAAATAACGTAATATACGATAATTCAAAAACGAGTTATTTGAAAGGATAAAACGACATCGGAATGATTTAAACCTTAAATATATGACTCAAGAAGGAAGTATAATATAATAAAGTAAAATAGTAAAACATCATAATATACAATTAATAAATGATAGCTGAAAAAATAATTAGCATATTGTTCTCGACAAATGTATTGAAAATAAAAGTTTGTTTTAAATTTGCCATAGTTGAAGTATACATACAACCAATAAATTCATTTATGCTGTGCAAAATAATCATTAATTTAAAATCAAAAATACCATTAACAAGGAGATACATTAATGGAAAGTGTTAAAATCTGTGAAAAAAGAGATTTGTTTTGATAAAATTTGAAATGATAAAATTTTTGTCATCATTATTTTCTGAGATATACAGTTGAGATAGTGAAGAAAATAATGTCTTATATAATTTGTTTTTGTAATCCGTGATAAGTGAGTCCAGCCTGATAACGTACATATAAATGTCTGGGCAACCGGGTAATAAAACCAATGTTGTGTAATAGGCATACATTTTATTTTGTTCACATAATTAGCTAGATATAAGAGCAATTCCCGTGGTTCCCCTATTTCAAAGTATAGCTCATGTGATTGCAAAAGCTGAGACTAGAGTTAATGTTAATATCTAAGCTGATGATTGCGTTTTGAAATTGTATTTTTGTGCTATTTTTGGGCACAATATTATAGACTAGATATTTTAATAGCCTTTGTTTAAGTTGCGTTCAAATTAAAACTGTTTCAGTTTGCTTGCAATTATAACATTTATGAAAATTCTTACTAACATAAGATCAAGTTTTAAAGCTTGGAATAACCCTAAAAAAAGTCTAGAATTTATTTTTTTTTTGAAGTCTTGCAGCGCTATTAGAAAGACAAAATTAGTTTTCCAGATTTTGTATCACGTTGTTAGGAATTCAAGTGTCAAAGTTTTAAGTTCGTTAAAATTTTAATCTCAACTCCGTCAAATGCTACTTATACGGTTTGCTTTTAAAATACCCTCTGGACAATAAATACATAATATTTTCAGTCACTTTATATGATGGAGCGAATAATTTGACCAAAAATATATATTTTCTTAGTGTCATTTAGCATTTCGCATAAAATAAAAATGAAATCAATCTTATTTACTTTGTAGTCTTTGTAGTCAAAAAAACTTTCAACGCCCACAAAAAGAAACTAAAAATTTTTTAATAATATTTTGGCCGAAAAGAATTTAATTTTTCATTTCTTTCATTTTAAGGCCGAAAAACTTTTTTTTTCGACATACACATTTTAGCCAGTGATCAGAGGGGGCATTTTAAAAATACCTAAGCCTACATTTGGCTTAATTTTACAAGCCTCAATAGTCAATAAAGTTTTTAAAAATATTCTTTTTCTTATTGTAACTAGCTGAATCTTACTAAACGTAACTTTAGGGTTTTATAGAACAGTTTTAATCATCACTTCGAAGTTTAAATATTTCTCTGTCGCCCCAATGTACACAAATGTATGATTTGCAAAGTTCTATTTGATTTATTTCAATACCCCACCACTCAGAAAATATTAATTACATTGTAACAGAATGGGGCGCGGCAAGTAAAGAAAAGTGTATATGGGACAATTAGCGTTAAGCATAACAGCTCTGCCGCCAAAAATTATATTGACCCAAAAACATTTTCATAGTCTTAAATAAAGATACCGTGAATGTTGAACGTATAAAGCCTTGGGGTGTTTATTAAATGTCAAAGGTTGGTTCAAAGAGAACGACTTCAAGTTATTTTTTTTTCTAAATAACGTTTGACCTTCATGTGAAGTATTGAAATATTATGATATCAATATGTTGCTAAATCTTATATAGGTTGGACTAAACATCGAAAACCAGCTACTACAATATATCTTCAAAACTAAAGTAGTTTTTCTAAGCCTAAGCCTAAGTTTTTTTTTAAAGCCTCATTTTTAAAGTGGTACTTAAGAAACTAATGTTTCGTTACAAGCATTTGCGGAAGTTATTTACAGCTGTAAAAAAGTATTAGCAATATTAGGCAGATTATAAATAAAATGTTACGTATGCAACAGCTGATACTAAACTGATATATGTGATGGTTCTTAAGCAACAATAACTACACTGAGGAAACGATTTGATTCAATATAGCATATTATATTTGAAATAGAACAATTAAATATTTGATTGAGTCAAAAATTAAATGCTTCAACAAACATATGTCACTATTTGGTTCAAATGCAATATGTTTGACTCAAATGTGCAACGTTGCGAGTGGTTTGATGGTCGCTTCGAGTTCGCTCATGCAGACCTCTAATACATATGCATACATAAACGTAAATATTTGTAAACGGGCTTTGTTGAATAACCTATAGCTTTGAAAGAAGTGGCATATATACTAACGAATATATGGAATGGCGGATAAATATGTGAAAAGAAAAAAACATTAAATGGAATGTATTATTTTTCTATTAATGCAAATACTACACCACCCTGTAGACATAAATGGGATGTAAACACTTATGCAAAAAAAAAACAAAACGTGTAGTTTTCGCGGTCTAACTTTAATTTGTAAAAAAAAAATAAACAAAAAAATTCCAAAGAAAGTTAAGTACATAATCAAATTTTTTTCTCAACGATATTTAAATTAGTTTCTGTGCTTTTTCATTTTTTCTAAGTTCAAGTTATAAGCGCGCGGCACATGAACAACATCAGCGATAAAACGTGTCGACTAAGATGTGCGCCATGATCGTCAAGAATTTATTCAACGTAAATAAAAAAGAAAACATTTAAATTTCAATTACTTAAATTTTAGTGGGGAGTTGGTTCATTTATCTGTGTGTTTATGTTTTGCACACATATGTAGATACGAGTTGCCAAAAACAATTGAAAAGCTGAATACGAAATGTGAGAAAATCCAAGCCTTCAACAAATATTACATAAAAAAAAATAATAACAGCATGCCTATATATATGTACGTACATATACATATGTATGTATGTAATCATGGAATTATGCGCGTGTACGAGTATAAAATAACAGAAAAACTAAAAAATATTTTAAGTGTCGTTGTAAATTTGATTTGTGGAAGATTTTCTGTGTGTTATCTAGGTACAAACTTATGATATCTATAAAAGAGTTAGTGAAATAAATAATTGTTCAAATTAAGATAAATTACTACATTTCAAAATATCTAAATACAGGGTAGCACGAAAAGACTTTGTGATTCAAATTTGACATAAAGTTTTTCTATCAGAGTTAACTATAAGTTTGTAAAGTGCTGTACAAATTGAGGAATTAATTAACCTAAACCAGGCCCTTGCGCAGAAAGCATCTAAGGGGGGGTCTTTAACTCGAATATTTCATGTCAGGCTATGAAGTTCGAAAAAAAAGTATTTTTGATTACAAACCATACAAAAAATACAAAAATGCAGATATTGTTTTATAAATATATTATATAAACATATATGCTCATGTATGTTTAGTATATACATATGGGTCAGTCTACCTCGTTTTTACATTCAAAATTTAGATTTCACAAAATCAATTTTTTTTCAATACTTTGTCTAAAAATGTTCGACATGTGTTTTTGGAAAAATTTTTTCCGGACTTATTTTCGAAAATACGATTTTTTGAAAATCACAAAATTTAAAAATATATGAATTTTCGGGCGCTTGAATTTTAAACTATACACCTCAGGTCGAAAAACCGTCAAGGAATAAAAGTTAGCATTTTAGGTCTATTTCCTAATTATGGCATTGAAAATTTTCTTCTCTTAAGTTATAAGCACTAATTTTGCAATTTAAAATCGAAAATTTTCGACTAGCGGTATGTTTAATTTCATTGATTTTTTTTTGGGAGAAAAAATAAGGGTGGTTCTCTAGATATGAAATTTTTTATGTTGCCACGCCAAATTCCAATAACTAACAGAATAATAGAAAAGAATCAAAGCAACGCAGTTACGCAAATTACGTATTTTCGCAAATAAATCCGGAAAAACATTTTCCAAAAACACGTGTCGAACATTTTTAGACAAAGTATCGAAAAAAAAAACTGATTTTGAGGATTCTAAATTTTGAATGTTAAAACGAGGTAGAATATCATTTTAAAGTCCATGAGACAAAAAAATATCAAAATTATTTGTCACTAGTTCTTAGGCCCAAAAGAGTTTTTTTTTTAATTTTTTCTGGTACCAAAACAAATATATATATACATTTTTAATTTTTTTTATGTGCCTTGTATTCAAAGATCTTTTAAGTCCAACTAAAGAATTTTTGAATAGTTTGCAGGTAAACAAAAGAAAATATATTTTTTTCAATTTTCTAGTAAATATCACAAAAAATAAAAGTTTTTTTCCCAAATTACTGGTTTTATCTTGTCCTCTGACTGGTATTCTGAAAGTTAACTTACATTTCGTTTGATTTTACCATCATCAAAGGACAATAAACATTTTTAAAAACGCTTTCGATGAAACTTGCGACCTCTAATTCTTAATAAATTGGCAGAAACTTTGCAGAAGTTTACTTTACGGGTTATGGAACCATTTTAGACTAGGAGACCTTATCATTTCAAACAATCGATTTTCTCTTATCTCTTAACACATTCATAAGTTCTGACTCGGTAATTAGTTATCATTGTGTAAGAGGTTAGTTCTGCGAGTTACTGTACAAAACTTCACCAAAAATCTTTGTACATTAATTTCAACATCGCGATGTACATATATTATTTGAGCCAAGTCCGTTTAGCTGATCTTCAGACAGCTGAGGTAGGGTCTTTAACGACGTCGCATGTAAAAATTGTCAGCATTTGCTCACGAGCAGACAAAAGTTATAAAACTTTGCCAACAAAGGCACAACAGGTTTCAGGAGATATTTAGTTGGGACAAAATTTGAAGCAATATATCCTTAGCAACACTTTGAATATCTTATGCTTCTTCCAAGATAAGGTTTTTTTACTGAAAAAACAGGACATTTAAGTGACAATTTTCGCTTTGATCTGTTTTGTGAAATATCGGAAGTTGTGAATGAACTTCCAAAAATTACTGCGAGTAGAAGCTGCGAAACTTTTAACTGATCTCAACAAAATGGGTAACACTTGAAAGGTATATAAAGGGTGTTTTTTTTAGAGGTATAGAGCTTCGAATTGAAATAAAACACAAGAAAATCGTTTTAATGTCCATCAATTTGGCTTTATTGGAAGGATAATTTTATGCCATTAATGTTTAAATATGATTTCGGGCATGTGGCCGCCGCGGCTGGCTCGACTAAAGCCAATTCTACAGGTCCAATTTTGAACCACTTTTTCGAGCATATGGGGCCGTATGTCGGCAATAACGCCACGAATGTTGGCTTCCAAGTCCCCTAACGTTTCTGGTTTGTTGGCGTAGACGAGCGATTTCACATATCCCCAAAGAAAATAATCCAATGGTGTCAAATCACACGATCTTGGTGGCCAATTGACAGGTCCATTCCGCGAAATTATGCGCTCATCGAATGTTTCCTTCAATAAATCGATTGTGACGTGCGCTGTGTGGCATGTAGCGCCGTCTTGTTGGAACCACAACTCATCCACATTCATGCCATCCTATTCGGGAACAAAATAGTCGGTTATCATGGCTCTATACCGGTCTCCATTACCGGTAACTGACTCTCCAGCATTATTTCGGAAGAAGTATGGCCCAATGACTCCACCAGCCCATAGAGCACACCAAACAGTCAGTTTTTGTGGATGTAATGGCGTCTCAAGGGTCTCATGTGGATTCTCTTCACTCCAAATGCGGCAATTTTGCTTGTTGACGTAGCCATTCAACCAAAAATGAGCCTCATCACTGAACAAAATTTTGCGATGAAAATCAGCATCGAGATCAATCTCATTTTCGGCCCATACACCAAAATCACGACGCATTGCATGGTCTCGCGGCTTTAATTCTTGCACAAGTTGGATCTTGTAAGGTCGCAAGCCAAGATCTTTGCGCAAAATCTTCCATAAAGTTGATGGACAAAGCTCCAATTGCTGTGCACGGTGGCGAATCGATTCATTCGGGTCCTCTTCAACATTTTGCTCTACAGCGGCAATTGTTGCTTCGGTGCGCACTGTTCGACGTCTCTGCGGATGCGTATTATCACATAGAGTAAACGTAGTGCGAAAACGATCCATGGTTAACCGAATTAATTGCTCTGATGGACGATTATATCGACCATAAAATGGACGGAGCTTGCGGTAAACTTCGCGAACTGAACCATTATTTTCGAAATAAATTTGCACGATTTGCAAGCGTTGTTCTTTTGTCAACCTGTTCATGATGAAATGGCAAACCAAATTGAACATAAATGACATTGGAGTTGCTAGATTTGACCATAAAATGCCAGTTTTATCTCTATTCGAAAAACAAACCTCTAAAAAAACACCCTTTACATACATAAGCAAACTTTCAAGTGTATAATTTATTATACCTTTTATACATATTTGATATTTTCATAAAATTTTTACTTTTTCTTTTCATAAAAAATTATTTTTTGTTTTGTTTTTTCGTAAGAGTCGCAGGTCTTTTAGATTTTCATGTAAGTGAGAAGATATATTCAATAAAAGTCTATGTAAGAAAATTGCCAATGGGAGGGGGGGGGGGGTAGAACCCCCGAAACCACCCCTGCGCACGGGCCTGACCTAAACGAAACATTATGTCTCGCACATGGGAGCATTTTTTTATTTCGCACATTTTATAAGTCATAAAAGTAGTCAAAACTACGAAGACTGGTAATAAGCGTTCGGAAAATAATAATCCTAACATTAATTAATTCTTAACATTTTTTGTTTTTGAAAATGCTAAAATAACGTTGGCACCACTCTAATACTACATTTTTTTTAAGAAATACGAGTTTTATTAAATTTTTTGCGCTGAATTGTTTGGTACTAATTTGTTTCTATCGCGTTGGGCTTTAGAGATAAATTGAACAAAATGGTCAAAAACACCCATTTTGAAGATTTTCTAGTACTGGGGCCAAGGACACCAATCCGTCTGCAGTTTTTTGTGAACACAAAAATAAAGCTGTTGACTTTCTCTTTAAAATACAATTTTTAGTTTTTTCTGGTACATTTTTGTATTCATAAAATTATTGCTACAATTATAATTGGTGTTGATGTATAAAGATTACGAAAACAAATAACTTGAAATTACAAATGTCCATAAGGGGCAATCAAATATATATTTGAGTCAAACATTCATATTTCATTTGTAACGAATAATGGCAAATCTTAGTTGAAGCTTTATATGTTTTATTCAATTTTTTGCACCATCCTGTATATAGTCTTTATATAAAATATATAAGGAAATTTTTTTGAATTTGAGCTTGATATCCATTGTCAATGTTTTTATAATCCATGTAAATTTCATTTAATTACATATAATGATCAAAATGTAGTCAAATTCTTAGAAAATCTTGTAAATAATTTTATCATTTTAGTAAATATGGCAGTTATACAGATTATATTGCAGTTGCTAGTTGGTGTTATCTATTTTTGATTGCTTAGCTTGGTTTATTTAAAGCCTCGAACAATTTTGATGTTTCATTTAATTTAATCTATTAAGTAAATAAAACAATCAGGCAATTAATGAAACTATATTTTATTTAAAATTAGCTAATGTAAATAAGAGGATTTAAAAATTTTCATAAGCAATTCAAGACGAGACGTATGTTTGTTTTATTTTTAGGACTATTTAGATGCATTATCATCGTTACCATAGTTTTTGCAGCTAAAATAATTTTCTTTAGTTACCTAAAATATATATAAAATATTAACTACAAAAATGTTTTAACAATTACTGATGAGCGACCTTCATGTATCAAATAAGATCTACGTACAATTAAGTAGTGTTTTTTTGAAAACTTGCGCATCTCATCGAAATTTTTGCATTAAATTTGAGGAAATAAGCCTTCTCCACGCCATAGTAAGGAGCAAAACCAAAAAAAAAATTAGAAACATTAAAATTAAAATCGAAGAAAGGACAGTCAGTTGTTTAAAAATTTACTGCCTGCCCGCTAAAATTTGCTGCCATGACCTGATAGACATGTTGGCTAGTTATAATTTTTGATCTCACATCTAGAACATTAAGCTCGTCAAGCGACTTTAGTAAAAACTATGATACGATTACTTATCAAAAAATGAGAAAAACCTTTCATTTCAATAAGCTAAAAATTGTAAAAGTGCCACAAAGCTTCTAGTTAAGAAAACAATAGAGGTGCAAATTTATATATGCAGTCAGTCAACGATTAAGAAAAATTTCAGTCATTCAAAATTTATACAAAATTAATGGAAATCGTATATCAAAAAATAATATTTTATATTAAAAACTTGTGGAATAAGTTTTGCTAGTAGTGTAGAAGTATCCAGGAGTAATAAAAATAATAATTTATATAAATTTATAATGCACTTTATTGACGAATACATTTAAAATTTTTATTATCCATTGATTTAGTCCATACATAGTAGAAGGGTGAATATGAAACCTTTTTATTCTGTTGCTATTATCTTATACTTGCTGGGAGAACCTCTTTTCTTTCCTAATGCGATCACAGTGATTTAAAAAAAAAAAAAATCGTTTGGGCACATATTAATTATCCGCGAAGCCTCTTTAAAAGTACAACAGTCCGGGTCCTGAAGTGATTCGCTTCTATGTACAATTTGTGCACTCAGTAGTGCCAATTCGTTGACGTTAGCTTTTTATGATTTAAAAACCAACTTATCTTTTCAAGTATCTGTACTAAATTTTCTAGACATGAATGTGCATATGTATATAAGTAAAAACCGGCAATAAGCAGTTTATTTAACCTAAACGTCCTCTCTGATCCTCTTTGTAAGTGTGATACAGAATTATTATCTTATCCATGTATCTCAACTGTCATTTTGGTTATAAATTTTTATCATGTCTCTCAGTAATTTGCCCAGTTTATGCTAAATGCGAATTCCCTTCATCATTGTATTTACATACGTACTTTTCCTGCTTTTGATATCTCACGATAATACTGGCTGCTTGTCAATCTGTCCCACTGACAGCGACTGTCAGTGAAGGATAATATATACAATATATTGTATATATAACAGTGGCAAACAAATTATAAATTTTTACAGATATGAAAAAAATTAAAAATAACTCGCATTAAATGTTACAAAAACAATAGATGAGCGCACAGAAAATGAGATTAAGTTCAGTGATAACTCTTTCGTGAGATAATATTTGAATACATAATATCATCTGTATTTGACAATACATCAACGTGCTTAGTAGTGATATTATAAACAAAGACAATGACAATATGGATAGACATATGATGAAGAAGAATAAGATGTCAACGGTAGCGCGATCCTAGACATCGAACGACAACGATGAAATGCAAAAATCAGTGTTTCACAGCACAGTTAAGATCAACGTACATAGCTATGATATATGTCATTCGATCAGAGGATAGTGAGCAGTGAACAGTGATAGGACAGTGAATGTAGATAGCGGTGGTGAATAGTAAGATTGTTGTGCTAACTAATTACTTCTGAATTAAAAATGCAAAAAGATTTTTAAGTGATATTTTTAATGAAGTGATATTTTAAATACCCGCAATTAAAATAAATGTGAAAATATTTCAAGTGATTAGAAGTATAGTTAGTTCATCACATCAAAAATATAACGTGGGCCACTGGAGATATTGAATGCCACGTGACTGCCTCAAGTTTAAAGTCTTCATTTTCTGTAATTATTAACACGAAGATCAGTAGTTAAAAAAAAGGATATAATGGTTGATCCACAACTGGAGCCAAAACAGGATATAGCCGTCAGAGAAAGTCATCAAGATGCGCAAATAGAGGAAGCACACAATCGTGTTGTTCAGACAGTGACGCAACAAAACGTTGAACAGTTAACTGATCATGAGCGTGAAAATCCACAGAATGATCAAGTTAACGACGATGAACGCGATCAAATTGATGTTGAAGCCAAATTGCTAGATAATTCAAGAGATTCTGCGACAACAAAGCCTATACTAAATGGCAAATCTAAAGAAAGGTCTGAGCAAGATCGTACGATGACAGAAGATATTAATAAACTTTTACGCGAAATGCCCTTAACTGATGATATGACATGTGGTTTTTGGTTTCTCAAAGGATCTTTTTTTCAGAGGTGAGCTTATTATTTTGATATACAATATTTTTAAATTTGCAACAGTTTTCGCAATCTAGAAAGTAATAATCTTTTTTTGGTGCTACATTTAAAAAAAATTTAACATCCTGACGGTACTGACCTCAACGTGACTAAAATTTGCCTGGAGGGGACTTTGTGAAGTTAACTTAAAACTTTTTTCACGCAAAGTTCTGTTTTTTTAACAACAATTTACGCAATTTAGCACTATCCGAGGGTAGGTAGTGGCAATCAGCTAGACCAAATGATGATCCATTATGATGTCACGGCTTATTTAGCTAAAACTTCTCATAGAACTATGCAGTTGTAATAATATTGTTCATCTAACATTGTTAAAAATCATTCATTTTATTAAATAAGAGCAAGTGAAATGTTTCTTGTAGTCTCCTTACAAGTTCCAAAAGTACAAATTCGTTAAAAATTTTGTAAAATTTTAATAGAATTCAGAAGATCGTTTCATATGTCAAAAAAAAGTTTACATAATTTAGTTATAACTCTCTTCCTCAACAGATTCGCAAATCAAACTGCCTATGTTGTACTATACGGTCTTGTCGGTTGTGTCTTCTCAATGACTTATGCCTACTTTAATGGTACAATAACAACAATAGAGAAACGTTTCAAAATACCATCAAAGAATACGGGGATTATATCAGTAGGCAATGATATCAGTCAAATGATGGTATCTGCAGTCTTAAGTTACTACGCTGGAAAAGGTCATCGCCCCAGATGGATTGGTTTTGGTAGGTTTCAAATAACATTAATATGTAAAATGATTTGCTAAAAGTTAACTGATCTTGTCAGTTTAAAATGTTCAGGTTTTATCAAATTTTGACCTTGAATATCCTACAACTCGATTATAATTTAAAATTTACATTTTAACAAGTGACGAGTTAAATGAAAAAGGTTAAATCAAAATAATTGAAGGCTTCGGAAGCGATGTTCTTAAAATCAATTTGTTGACTTCGATCTAAGGCAGATCAAAACGTTTTAAGTATCAGTGACTTTTCGCTAATGAATTGTTAATTTGTTTAAGTGTAAGTGCTTAGCTTTCACCACTGGCAAGATAAGTACGTTTTTACTGATCTGATCTTCTGATATATATTGGTGTTTTTTTATTTTCTTTATTAATCCATTTGATATATTCTACAGGTCTACTGACAATCATTGCCTTCTGTATACTGACAGCAGCACCTCATTTCCTATATGGCCCCGGTGAAGATGCTCTCTCACTGACGCTAGAATTTGGTGCAACGCCCGATGAAAATGCAACTGTGGAAGCATTTGAAGAACAACGTACAAAAACATTGTGTCGCCTGAAAGGTGCCGGTGCTGAGTGTCAAGTAAGCGAGGGGAATTTAGCACCACAAGTGGTGCTGTTCGTAGCACAATTTATATCTGGCATTGGTGGTTCATTGTACTATACATTGGGTGTATCATATATGGATGATAACACAAAGAAGTCAAAGACACCTGCATTATTAAGTAAGTATGATTTTGGGCTTTAAGCATGATTTCAACTTAAAGATAAAGAGAAATTGTAAGATGATGTTGCCAATTAGCAAAATTTTTAGGAAGCACTGGTTTACAATGAAATTTCAACAGGATAGACAAAACTGTGCTCATGGCTTTTCCTGGCATCAGCAGCTAAGATTTTGGCTTGAAGTGAGCTAAAAATTATTACAATCAAAATATGTGTAAAAATAAAATTGTTTTAAATGTGCCGAAACCAGACTTTTAGCAGGCCTGGGGCATTATTGATAAGTTTCTGTTCGACGTCGATTTCGCTTAGACTGCAAAATTAACGAAATTTATATTCATTACATTTTTCCACAATCCACACTAGAAGAAACTTAATTATATTTTGGATCCTCGTAGGGATTACTTTGGGTGCTTCCATCAAATTTTAAACATAGATAATTTTGAGTGAGGACTTGAACATAACCAAATTAACTATATGTTCATAAAATCCAAAGTTATCATTATTTCAATATTGTATTGCAACATTTTCAAATAACATCAATCAGCTAAGCAAAGAAATTTCGGAAGTTCAGACAAAAATTTCTTCAACCGAAAAATAACTGTTGTCTTAAATTTCTACAAAGCTTTTTCAAGATAATTTATTACCGTAATACATAGCAGGCTTGTCACAATATATCATGCTGACACCTTTTAAAATAACTAACTGCATAAGACCTGTAATAAAGTTAAAAGATCTTTAGGTGATAAGACGTTGATAAGATAGCATACAGAGTCTTATATCCGTAGTAGACAAAGTGTTTAAGCAAATATTTATAAATATAAAATTTAGATAAAAGAATTTGAATTAGTTTTTGAAATGTATTAGTTTTGCACAGCATCAACAAGGTTATTTGCGTTTTCATTGATATGTAAGCTGAAATCTTATAACTTGATTATTTCCCTAGGTTTATCCTATTTCCTGCGCATGTTGGGTCCCGCCATCGGTTATGCGCTCGCTTCCTTCTGTTTGCGTGTCTATATCGCGCCACAATTGCATCCCGTCATCAATAACAAAGATCCACGTTGGCTTGGTGCTTGGTGGATGGGTTGGCTTATAGTTGGTGGTATGCTATTTGTATCCGGTATCTTTATCACAATGTTTCCCAAAGAGTTACCACGTGCTCGAGCAAGACGTATGGTTGAGGAGAGTCGTCGTAAGCAACGTGAATCAACACGTGATAAGAATAAATCGGAGAAAGAACGTTTGACTGCAGCCTTAGAGGATAAGCCCGTCGATACGGTGGTGGAACAAAAAGCATCGTTTAAGGATATGCTGAAAACATTCAAGCGCTTGACCACCAATAAGACACTGATGTGTAATAATCTATCATCAGTATTTTATTTATTTGGATATACACCATATTGGATTTTTACACCGAAATATATTGAAATTCAATACAGACAATCGGCAGCAACATCAAGGTAAGTTATTGTCTTTAAATATTTTTTGAAATTTCAGATATCACAATTATAAACCACATTTTTCCTCATACAGCATGGTCACTGGTACAGTTGCTTTGGCATTTTCAGCCGTTGGTGTCTTGCTTTCCGGTTTTGTAATATCAAAGTACAAGCCACGTGCACGCTATATGGCTGCTTGGAATGTTATTGTTGGTTTTCTTACAGTAGCTGGAATGGTGGCTTATGCTTTTATCGGTTGTCCCGGGAATGAGAAATCGGTGATTGTCAATATACACGATAGGTGAGTTGGAACTTGTTTTACGAGTAGAGTTTGAGTTCACACCAGCTTCAATTAATTTTTCCCGCTTAACTTTAGAAGCAACGCTTTGACAGCAGCACCTACTTGTAATTCAGATTGTAATTGTGATTATGTACGTTATGCTCCAGTGTGTGGTGAAAATGGTATGACTTATATTTCACCATGTCATGCAGGCTGCAAGAAATTGCATAATTCGTCCAAGGGCAAAAGGGTATGTAAACTATTCGGTTATTTATAAAATAAACTCTTATTTATTTAAGTTTTATTTGACAGACTTTTTACGATTGTTCCTGTATACCTAGTGGTAACTATACTAAAGGTGTTGGTCCAGTATTTCAGCGTTTAACAGCAATGGACTTAACAGCAGCTGATTTCTTTGGGAATGAAGGCAACAATAGTCTTCTTGAATCAGCAATGGCAACAACGTTGCCGACATCTATGACTTCATCTTATCCAGATGTAAGTGAGACAATTATCGTAACAGAGCTTAGTGGGGCAGTTAGCAAATAAGAGAAAGTAAGCTATAATGGTGGTCAGCACCATTGTTTCTGCATGTGGGGAACGTATTTTCCGACACCATTATCCTCAGCTATGGCTGTGAAATTTATCGCAGACTTGATAATCACTTATGACTAAATGATGAACATGCGCTCAAAAATTTGTAAGCGATTATACATAATGAACGAAACCCCAAAGACAGAATAACTTAATCGCCCAAAACTTAAATAAATATTCGCCACGATGAAAGTTAGGTTATTTTTCATTCTGAGCATTTGCGCATGAATTTGATGAACAGCTATAGTTTTTTCGTCTTTCCAGGAGTAACATTGCTTCAGATACTAAGCCTCGCAGGCATGAAACAAAAAAGTTGTTGAAGAGCGTTTTTAACCATGTCAATTACCGGCTAATTTACCGTTGACTCGAAGCGCTGACATGTTGACCAAATTCTCAGGGCAAGTTATCCTAAGTCACATTTCCTCTAGAATTTAGGTCTGATTTTTGTACACAGTGTTATTATCTATGCGAATTCTTCATCTCAGACTTTTTTAGTTATTAATCAATGTCAAATGAGCAAATTTTCTAATTCAAAAAGAACTAGTACCTATTACGAATGTAATTGTTTATCTGTAAAGAACGCAATGACTGACTTTTCGCAGAAAAAAATGCTGGTAAATTTATAAAAAATATTAAAAAAGAAATATCGACGTAAGACTATATTATTCAAAAGATTAATGGATTTTTCGATTATACTTTCGATATTTCTTATAACGCAGATTTGTTTGAGAAGATTTTTTTGTTAAAATTTTGGCAGATTTATTTTAGAAAAAGGCTTAACAGAACCAGAATAGAAGTTTTTATTTTTGCTTATATTCAAAATTAAAAGTGACCGAAAATTCTCAAATTAATAACAATTTCTTTCCGCCTCATTAGGTGCTACTCGGCGGCCAAGCTATACCCGGTGCCTGTCCTGTCAATTGTTTTGCGCAGTTTGTCACCTTTCTGGCGGTAATGTGTTGTCTCAAATTTATTGGAGCAACAGGTCGTGCGTCGAATTTCTTGGTATCAGTGCGTTGTGTGCCAGAAAAAGATAAAACCGCCGCCATGGGTTTCGGTATGATGATGATGTCAATGTTTGCTTTCATACCAAGTCCTATATTCTTTGGTTGGGTCATCGATCGTTTGTGTTTGGTATGGGGTAAAACGTGTACCAACAAAGGAAACTGTTGGCTTTATGATCCCGAATCGTTGCGGTGAGCATTGAAAGATTTTTTAATTTTTATTTGAAAAAAAAATATATATTTTTATGTCTTTAACTCCTTTAGCTACATACTAAATTTGACGGCATCCATTTTTGTCATCATTGGTTCCCTTTTCGATGTGGGCGTATGGTACTTTGTAAAAGATTTGAAGATTTTCGATGAGGAAGTTAAAGAAACTGAAATGGAAATTGTACAGCATGAGGAGGAAGTGAATTCTGAAAAGAATACGGAAATTTAATTTTGAGATTGTATTACGTTAGTGTATATGAGACTACATTTGCTAAGAGCATATGTGTGTGCTTGGTAATGTGTGCATGTGTTTGTTAATAATGTATGTATGTGTGCTGTCATGTGTATGCCTGTATTGTGTATAAAAAAATTTTTCATACTTCGATGAAAAACGTCATTTTCTTTTTATATCCTTTGTGTTGCGGTCAATGTTCACATTGCAAATTGAATTTTCTTCGCTAGCATAAGAAATCTTGTTAATTGACCACACAGTGGGACAAAAAAAAAATTGTATTAAATACATATTTTAGTGGCACAGTTTTCTGTTTGGCTTTTATTAAGTTATACAGCTATTTAATATTATAAGATGTCAAATGAAATTTTTTACTAAATGCGTGCCGTTCTATTTTTTGTCATTGTGAGGGTTTTCAGAATAAGCAATTAAAATCATTAGCTTATTTTTAAATCTAAATGGTATCACTAGAAGAGCAAATTCCTGTTATGTGTTGATATTTTAACTACAGTATTTTGTGAAATGTTGCATACAATTATTTTGAAATAAATAAACCTATAGTTTTATTTCTTAAGAAGTTTAACTCTAAGTTACAAATATGTATTGTAAATTTTAGTTTACCTCTAATAAAACATATTTAGTTATTTTTAAACTCATGAAAATAAATTATTGATCAAATGTATGTAAATTTTCAATTTGAAAATTTTGTCGCAAAATTTGGTATCAAGTGGAAGCAGAGAGGTTGATGATCTGCTTGGCCAAACAGGATTATTAGCAATTCTTTGTCTGGAATCGGTATTGGCGAGGAAATTTGATTTGAGTAAGATCATTCATGTTTCAACCAAAGCAAGAAAAGCATGAATTGCACAGATACACACATACCTGCACAGTACTTCCTCACTAATTCGGACACATATAGTTTCGAAGTATGTCCGGATAACTGGACTTATCCGGAAAACAGAATGCTTAATGATTATTATATGAATTGTATGTAGAATGGATATTTGAAGCGTATAAGTTTTATTTTCATTCACTTTATTTTGGTTTTATAAAGAAATTGTAATTGTATAAGTAAAAACTGAAATGAATGCAAAATATTAACACAGTTTTAAATAAACAACGTGCCTGCTAAAACTCACGAGTATGAACATTTACACAAAAAAATTCCCGCAACTTAACGAAATTAATTTTAAAATATCAAAGTTGACACGTTCGTGCCAGTTATAAATTGTTTAATGAAAATGCATATATGTAAGGACTGTCCCAGAAAAAACTTGCACTTTTTATATTTTGTATTATACTCTACCTGGTAATCTTATAGGTCTAAAAAGAAACACAATATTTGTTCTATATAAAGTGAAGTTTAATATGATGTATAACACTTGAAGATAGCACTTTTAACGACAAAGATATCTAACAAGCAACAAAAAGTCCGCGAACTGATTTTGACCACATACCTGCAAAATCCAGAGTTAAAATATTCAGCTATAGCAAAAATAATTGGTGCATCAGAAAGAAGTGTCTTTACGGATATTTTTAAATATACGAAGGGTCTACATGTTTCCTGGAAAAAAGGTCAGGCAAAAAACCAAAATTTTCGAATACAAAGGTAGCGGCGAAGGTGAAGGGCCTTTTTAAGTTGAATCCCAACACCTCAGTGCGAGATATGGCGGCTAGAGCAGATACATCAAAATCTACTGCACAAAGAATAAAGAAGAAAAGTAAGCTAAAGACATATAGAGTTCAAAAAGTGCCAGACCGTATTGATGAAAAGCAGTTAATGGCTCAGGTGCGAGCCCGAAAATTGTATGAAAGGTATCTGACTAAATTGGATTCCGGTGTTATGGAAGACGAAACTTACTATAAAGCATATTTTAAGCAGCTACCTGGGCACGAATATTATACATCACCGAAGAAGGGGCATGTGTCTAGTAAATGCAAGGAAAAAAAATTTCGAAATTTCCGAAGCAATATATGGTTTGGCAGGCCATATGCAGCTGTTGTCTTAGAAGCAGATTTTTTGTTAGGCAAGGCACAATCAATTCCAAAGTTTATATAGACGAGTGCATCAAAAAACGTCTTTTACCATTTATTCGTGCACATGACTGTACCGTGATGTTCTGGCCCGATTTATTAACCTCTCACTACTCTTAAGCTACGATGGCACGGTATCAAAGTAAAAAGACCAATTTTGTACCAAAACTAGCGAATTTGCCCAGCTGTCTAGAGCTCCGCCCAATTGAGAGATATTGGGCTCTAATGAAATAATATTTTCGAAGGAGTAGTAAGACTGCAAAAAATCCACAAGACTTCAGACTTAAGTGGAAAAAATCGTACCATACTGTCGATGAAACGACTGGACAAAATTTAATAAAGGGCCTTACGAAAAAAGTAAGAAATTTTTATAAAAAAAAAATTGTTGCTTAGTTTTTAGTTATGTATTTATATTCTGAACACTAGCCATTATTAATAAAAAACGAAAAAAGAACAAAAAAATTTCTGGGTATTTTTTTATAACTAAAAAACAAAGCGCAAGTTTTTTCTGGGACAGTCCTTAATTGAAGTTTCGAGAACGATTTTTAAAATTTTTAATTGTTGGCAGGGAGGTCCGCATATGGTTACCAACGGGCACGGATTTCCCCTCGACGTCCTGGAAGTAACTGCTAGAACTAAAATTGTTTGATGTTCTCTAGTTAATCTTTTTTTTTCTCTCTCACTCAGTCAAACTCTTAAATTTGTTGTTGGGGTTGTTGTTGTTGTAAGAAACCACCGAAACCGAGAACGTTCACTTGAAAGTATTTTTGTTCGTTTAGCTGTCCATTTATGCTCAACTATTTTAGCTATCGGGGTTGTTACAGAAACAATACAAACAGCGAAATCTATAAGGTTGTGTTTGCTATTTTTAGTCAAGACAGCAGTGTTCTTCAACAATTTAGTACTAAATTATAGCTTTGTACAAACTGTTATATTTACAACAAAAGCTCAAAATGTTAGCCAATATATAAACCATGGTGCTTTTATAACGCAAGTTAATACCTTACTTCACCGCGACATCTGCGTGTAATTGCATCCAATGGGGTAATGAGAAACACATTAAAGCAAACAACAGGAAAATAATACTTGCCAATTTTCATCTGAATTTTTTGACCGAAAAAAGCAACAACAATACAAATTACGGGATCGGTTGTGAACTACAAAAAAACAACAACAAATACAGGAATTTTCTTAGTATTTTTTCAACTGAATTTTTCGGAATAAAAAAAGCAAGAACAACGGATCGGTTGCAAATTTGTTATTTTGGAGAGGTGCAAGTAAAAATCCTGCTTCTAGATTTGTTGGTTTTTTTTGTAGCAATAAAAATGAATTATCACAAATGCAGCTCAAATGTAAAATAATTTTATTATTTGTAAAATGTAAATAAAAAACGATGGTAGAAATTCACTGTAATATTCTAACCATACCCTCTATTTTCTAATTACAGTTGAATTGAATTTATTGAATAATATCCGAAAGGCTTCCTCCTTTTTTTTTAATTTTCAATTGATTTAACATTCATTTTGATTTTCTTATACCATTGTTAAAAACCCAATACGCAACATAAGCCAAAATCATATTTCCCCTGATTCTAACACCGTTGATTTTACTCTGTGTCACACTGCGGTACGTTCTAATTACCGAAAAAACTCGGAGTGTTGTTCTTTAATATATAATTCTTTGCTTTGAACCAACCTAAACAAATAATGTTAATTCAAAATTAGGTCATTAAAATAAATTAAGCATGTTATGTCTGAAAATCTTTATTCATATGGGTCATTCCATCTATAATGGGCCTATCATTACTCTCATGGTTTTTA
Source organism: Meiosimyza decipiens (assembly GCA_963680825.1). NCBI lineage: Eukaryota > Metazoa > Arthropoda > Insecta > Diptera > Lauxaniidae > Meiosimyza > Meiosimyza decipiens. Next base: position 59,871,669 of record OY804261.1, read on the forward strand.
AATAGGCTGAAACTTTTTTCAGTGTTTGGTCTATCATGTAGAAGATATAAAAAAAATCGATAAAATTTTTTTGACCAATATTATTGCTAAAAAAAAAAGTTTCAAATTGTGTTAAAAAAACTCGTAAGTAAAACAAAAAAAATTCATTGATGAATATAAACAAACCAAAACAATCCAAATTAGCTTTTATATTATTTTTAGGTTGTTGTGTACTAGTAGATGACAAAAAAACTGCAAATCTGAATAAATGAAGTCCTGAACGGTTTCTATGTGGTAAAAGATAACAAAATTGACCTTCCAAGAAAACATCACTTTCCCAAATACTCCATCATCGATTTCAGTTTTTTTAGGCTCAAAATTTTCAGAACATATAGGAGAGTACCATCCCTAAAAAATTTATTTATTTATTTATTATTATTTTAAATTATTCGTAACAGTAAAAATTTCCTGTCTCTTTTTAGGATAATTTCGATCTCTTACACTTTTCTGAGTTCGATCACTGGATTGTGTAGCAATTAAAAACACAAACTTTATTTAATTATAAAATGGTTTATTTAAATCAAAAGCTTTAGTTTTTAAATGGTACAATTGTTTATTTCCTTTAATTATCGATATTCAAACTCTAATATTAAACTGGCACTGTATAGACAATTATTTCACTTTATCGCTTAAAATCCACTGTGTCACTTTATTACTTAAGACCATCTGTATCACTCTATTGCTTAAGAACAACTGTGTCTCGACAGCTCAGATGACAACCTTTTATAGCAAATTCAGTTCCTTCTTGAAAGTTCGACCACTATCCAGAATGTCATTTCCGGTACCTTTTAGATGGCGCTTATCGAGGTTGATAATTGTTCAAGAATTATCTGACATACTGCAGCGACATTCAGTTTATTATTTCTAGTACAGAAACCACATATGACTGCCAGAGGGTGTTCGAGAACTGGCATACTGCAAATTTCGCTACATTACTTTTTATGTAGTAACGCTAACAAAATTGAACATTTTTCAATTCATTCAACTCTTTTCAACAATTTATTTAAAAAATTAAAGGTTCATTAAATTTTTAAACTAAACTTGGAAGTTGCCTATCAAAGCCAAACTTTAGTTTAATAGTACGAGCCCTTGCAGCCCTTTTCGCCCGCCCCTGCTAGCTACGCTACTGCGCTCCATCATTCATCATTTCTGTTGTATCTGCAACAGTAGCAAACAAATTATAAATTTTGCAGATATCAAAAAAATTAAATATAACTTGAATTTATTTTTACAAAAACAATAGATGAGCGCACAGAAAATGCGATTAAGTTCAGTGATTACTCTTTCGTGAGATAATATTTGAGTAGAGAATATATCGTACGAGTATACTCGTAATATGGTCCATATTTTACAATACATCAAAGTAGTAGCGATATTATAAACGACAATTTGGAGAGACAGCAAATTATGGAGAAGAAGAATAAGATGTCAACGGTAGCGCAATCCTAGACATCAAACGGCAACGATGAAATGTAAAAATCAGTGTTTCGCAGTTTAGTTCAGAACAACGTACACAGCTCGGATATGTGTCATTCGATCAGAAAATAGTGAGCAGTGAACAGTGAACAGTGAACAGTGAACAGTGCAGTGTGAAGACCGCGGAGTTGAATAGTTAAATTTCTGTGCTAACTGATGACTACCTAATTCTTAATGGAAAATGAAAAAAGATTTCTAAATTAAGTCAAATTTTACATACCCTTAATTAAGATAATTGCGAAAAAATTAGAAGTAATTAAAAGTATAGTAAGTTCATCACATCAAGAGCATAACGCTAATCATTGGAATTCACGTGATTGTCTTCAATATTTTTCTTAAATTTATTAACGTGCGGATCAATAGTTAAATAAGGATAACATGGTCGACCCACAACTGGAGCCAAAACAAGATATAGCCGTCAGAGAAACTCCTCAAGATGCGCACATAGAGGATGAACACAATCGTTTTGTTGAGGCAGTGACACAACAAAACGTTGAACAGCTAACTGATCATGAGCGTGAAAATTCACAGGATGATCAAGTTAACGACGATGAACGCGATCAAATTGATGTTGAAGCCAAATTGCTAGATAATTCTACAAACTCTGCGCCATCAAAACCAATAGTTAATGGCAAATCTAATGAAAAGTCTGAGCAAGATCGCACGATGACAGAAGATATTGATAAACTTTTACGTGAGATGCCGTTAACGGATGATACGACTTGTGGCTTTTGGTTTCTCAAGGGATCTTTTTTTCAGAGGTGAGTTAGTAGTTTTGTCAACTAACAATAAGTTATGAGTATGATGGGATTTTAGGAGAGATTGTATTCAGCAATCAATCGACAGTAGCTAGTACCTTAATCGGTACTGGGTTTAGTGGGTACCACTGTAAAGGCGTAGGCCTAATGCGAATAATTTTATGTGGTGACAAAATTCAAATCAAATTGAAAATTTAAACAAAAAATAGTTGATGGTTCTAGAGATTTCAAAATTTAAAAAGCAACCATTGTTTAGGTGCTGTAGGCACTTATGTAAAAAAAAATAGTACATCCGGTACTGAACTCATCAAGGATAAATTTGCCTGGAAGAGGATTTATGAAGTGAACCTAAAACTTTCCCACGTAAGGTTGTAAATCCTTAACAATACATCACGCAAAGAAACACTATCCGATGTGTAGATTAGGTAGGTAGTGGCAATCACCTAAGGAACGAACTCACTTCAACTGAATAGTTTTCGAACATTTTCTTATATATAAGTTTAAAGTCATACATTTCATCAAATAAGAAGAAGTCAAGTGCTTCTTACCGTCTTCTAGCAAGTGCGGGTAGGTAGCAGGTAAAATCTATAATCTTTTTGGATTCCCACCGATCAGACAGTAGTCAGTTGCTACAGCAACAACTGACGTGACACTATGCCTTTGCACACACATGAGATTAATGTTAAATTGCTGAGACATCTCATTGGGACCACGGTGTTTTGGATTGAATTTTAATAAAATTCATTGTTAAAATCATATCTAGCCATGCTAAGCCATTATGCTTCAGTTCTTTGAAACTTTGGACACACTGGGATTTTCCCGTTTATAGAAATCTGTACTGCTTTTTATATCCACATTGAGAATATTGTACACATAACTGACCGGTCTATTCTTTTGTATTAACAGGGGTATATCAAGCACAAGATAAGGCTTTGTAGAGCTTATGAAGTACTTTCCCATCTACGGTACTGTTAGGAGCTTCCGCAGATTTGAGAACATATCACGAGTCCTACGGTTCGATATGAGATGTAACAGATTTGAACCAAAACCTCGTTATAAATTTTCACCAATTAGAGTTATTTGGGATGCTTGGGAATGCAATCTATTTTTTTGATTTCTATAATCAGTTTAAACTTCTCCGCGATTATTCTTGGAAAAGAAACGCCATGGGTGTATAAAGCGGGAGGACCGGTTTGTGCTTGTCCAACTTTTCTTTCTTATGTTAAAAAAAGCAGCATGCGCTAGTGTATACACGCGCAAGATGTGTAACTTTTATAGGTTAGGATACGATTTTAGCGTATTCCATAACTTCATAATTCTTCGGCAAAGTCAAAACGAAAAGTTTATAATCACCAGATACAGCAACTATAAGAAGTTGTCAGAGGCTCTGCAAAAGCACGCGCAGTTTGCAGTATGTCAAGGATTGCCTTTAGGAGGCCACCGTGAAAATCCTGAATGAAAAAATGGAGGTGATTTTCTTAGAACTAATTGAACTGTTCGCTAAATACGATGAAACATTTTCCAAACACTTAGAAGAGCATGTAACTTAATTCAAATAATCAATCAGATTACAACAGAAGGATTTGCGATGGAAATAAATCAGTGCGGCTTTTTTCAATAATGGTGAATGAAGCGAGATGTAACAAAAAAAAAAAAAAAAGTTGTCGATAATTATCAGATATGCAACAGGGTTTGATGTTGAAGGATCGTTCGTGGGGCTTACTAATAGAGATGCAAAGAGTTTGGCTGTGATCATTTTTGATTTCTTAAAAAATCTTACCAAGACTTGCACAGTCATATGATGGCGCGAGTGTGATGTCAGGGAAACACAAAGGTCATTAGTGAAAAGTATCTTAATGCTATTTATGTTCATTGTCTAGCGCATAAGATTAATCTAGCTGTTGTAGGCTCATACGCTAAAGTGCCATCTGCAACTAGTTTCTTTAATAGCCTTGAAGCACTTTCACATCCTGGTAATATTGCTCATTTTGAAAAAATTGCAAGACTCTATGGTCTGGTCGTGAAATGGGAAGCTTAAGTGCCACATAATGGAGCTGTCGATAAGAAAATTGTATGACTGTAATAAACAACATGACAGTCTTCCTTTAGCACAATCGATCCATGTATTTTTAAATTCAGGTCTCGAAAAATGGAAAGTTTTTTTATAAGGATAAGATTAATGAGACTCTTTTAGAAGCAGAATGTGTAATAATGTGAAACGTGCTAAAGGTATTAATAGAAATCCTAAAAGGACAAATTTGAGTTTTTCTTAGCCTGAGAGCAGGGTTAATTATCAAATAATGTAAAAACATTCCGAAAATCTATGGTCAGACTGTAGCTTAACCCTTCAAGTTGAAATTACTTTATGGGCTTCGGTTTCATCGGCTATCGCATTTCAGGAGCGATGTCCAAGTTGGGCACATTCACCAAATATTCAACAAAATGCTCTATTTGTGCTTATTTCATTTGTAAAGTCTAATGTCTAAATAACCTGTTAAAATTACACTGAATAAGGAAATCAGTAAATTACATTGAACAAAATTCACAAGCTAGGTAATATGGTGAGTGTTATTTTTCAATACAGAATAAGTGTTAAAGTTAATGTTCGGGTGCAGATTACAATTCCGATGATCACTTCTTAAGTCCCAAATTCCAACATAATTAAATTACTTTCTTCCTCAACAGATTCGCCAATCAAACTGCCTATGTTGTACTGTACGGTATTATCGGTTGTGGCCTCACAATGACTGATGGCTATTTTAATGGTACAATAACAACAATAGAGAAACGTTTCAAAATACCATCAAAAAATACTGGTGTTATAGCAATTGGCTGCGATATTAGTCAATTGATGGTATCAGCAGTCTTAGGTTACTATGCTGGAAAATGTCATCGTCCCAGGTGGCTTGGTTTCGGTAAGTTTCAAATGACATTAAAATGGGATCTGATCTATTAAAAGTTACCTAATATTCGTGAAGCAAAATTTTTAGATATTGCTGAATTTGAGATTTGAGTAACCTTAACGTGATAAAGTATTTTGGAGCTAAGAGAACGACAAGCCGAACTGAAAAGAATTATAAAAGAAATACATAAAATATGTAATAATTTACCAAAAAAAAAAGTATGGTAGGTGCCGAAACATGCCCTTTTTGTTTCAAGTAACTGAATACACACAATTTACATTCATATATCAAATATCAAGCTTGTATCCGTCATAATTGCTATGATCTAACGTTTGAAGTGGTTTTGTTGCATGAAAGGTGCCACGCTGCGTCACTGAATCCCATTCACATTTTTCATGAGTTACCACCCGTTTTGAAAATTGACCCAGGCAACACCACATATTATATTTAGGCCTCTGGAGGGATAATATTATACAGTTTTAAATTTACAAAATTGGTTAAAGTTCGGGCATCGGGACGGGCTTTGGCAAGATAACCACAGTTCGTTAATTTCACTAAAATGCATCACCAGTTTTCTTCTACATCCCATCCTGTAATCTAATGCACTCGACTTTTGTACAGCGGGCTCTCCCCCTAGAATGTTTATGCAGACACTTGCAATAACGAAAATATTGAAAAATTCCAGCTCTTCAGTATCAAGTTGTTGAGTTGTGACGATCTAACGGAAGTATTTCAGACTGATTAGTGATACAGACGATGAGATAGACCATTTTATCAACCGTTTCTGCCACTATATTTGACTATTTTTCATAATAAATGTCAAATGAACCTCCAATAGGTTTTTTTTTTCAAATAATTAAAAAATATTGGAATTACATATAATAATTTTTTTTTTTAATTTTCGCGCTCAGAAGGTTTAACGATGGTGAAATGCTTCGTTTAATTTCATTTTAATTTTTATTAAATTTAAATTTATTAGCTCAAATAATGTAATAATTTAGCTGTTATTAATTTCGTACCGCAAAAATCGTACTTTGACCTAATGTGCACTGGCAAGATAAGTAAGTCTATACAGATCTGATCCCCTAACATATATTAGTGTTGGTTGTTGTTTTCTTTACTATTTCATCTTGTATTTTCGACAGGTCTAATGGCACTTATTACCTTCTGCATACTCACAGCAACACCGCATTTCCTATATGGTCCCGGTGAAGATGCTCTCTCACTTACATTTGAGTTTGGTGCAACGCCCGATGAAAATGCAACTGTGGAAGCATTCGAGGAAGAACGTAAGAAAACATTGTGTCGCCTGAAAGGTGCCGGTGCTGAGTGCCAAATTAGCGAGAGTAATTTAACACCACAGGTGGTGCTGTTCATAGCTCAATTTATAGCTGGAATTGGTGGTTCATTGTACTTTTCGTTGGGTGTCACATATATGGATGATAATACAAAGAAGTCACAGACACCAGTATTATTAAGTAAGTATAAAAAAGCTGGAAAGATGATGTTGCTTATGAGCAAGAATCTTATGAAGTACTGGTCTTAAATAAAATCTCATGAAGAAAGATGAAAACTTCTCTAATGGCTATGCCTGACAATGTAGTCACCAGCAGCTAGGAACTTCACTAGAAGTGAACTAGAAATTTTTCAAACTGCACTCACTTAATTCTCACTTTTTCATTCGAATATGACTCAATTTATTATTACAATAATACTCATAGATTTTGTAGTACAGCTATCTGACTTGAACATCAGGGTAATATGTTTACTGTTACTTGATGTCTTAAATTTTGAAGGAATGTATGCGAGGAAGGTGGATTTTCAAAAGATAGAAAGTGTTTACTGTTGTAAAAAGAGTATTTAATTTAAAATTCCTGAATTAAATTGGCGAAAAATCAAATTCAAAGCTCAGTTCTCTTTGAATGAGAACTTGCATATAACTAAATTCACTATAGACTTACAAGGTCGCAAGCCATCAGCTGAGTCAAGAAAAAGATTTTTTTTTTCACTCCTTACCTCAATATTGTGTCATTTTAAGATAATATCAATCGTCTCAGCAAAGAAACTTCTAAAGTTCGGACAAAAATATATTTAACCGAAAAAACTGTTGCTTTAAAGTTCTACAAAGGTTCTTCAAGTTGATTTATAAGCGTAATGCAATAGTAAGCTTGTCACTATGTTTCATTGTGACGCTTATTAAAATAACTAATTGCATAAGAACTGTAATAAAGTTAAATGATCTTTAGATGATAAAACGTGTCTAAGCAAATATTTATATATATAAAATTTAGATAAAAAAATTCGAAATAGATTTTGAAATGGATTAGTCTTGCACACCGTCAGCAAGGTAATTTGCGTTTTATTTGATATATTAACTGATTGTTTATAACTTGATTATTTCCCTAGGTGTTGCCTATTTCCTACGCATGTTGGGTCCCGCCATCGGTTATGCACTCGCTTCCTTCTGTTTGCGTGTCTATGTTGCACCACAATTGCATCCCGTCATCAATAATCAAGATCCACGTTGGCTTGGTGCTTGGTGGATGGGTTGGATTATAGCGGCTGGTGTGCTATTTGTATCCGGTATCTTTATTATAATGTTTCCTAAAGAGTTACCACGTACTCGTGCAAGACGTATGGTCGAAGAGAGTCGTCGTAAGCAACGTGAATCAACACGTGATAGGAATAAATCGGTCAAAGAACATTTGACGGAAGCCTTAGAGGATAAGACCGCCGATGTGGTGGTGGAACCAAAAGCATCGTTTAAGGATATGCTGATAACATTTAAGCGCTTGGCCACCAATAAAACATTAATGTGTAATAATCTATCATCAGTATTTTATGTATTTGGCTATGTACCATATTTTATTTTTACTCCGAAATATATTGAAATACAATACAGACAATCGGCAGCGACAGCAAAGTTAGTTATTGCCGTCATATATATCTTGACATTTCTGATTTCAAAATTATAAGCCACATTTTTCCTCATACAGCCTGGTAACTGGTACAGTTGCCTTGGTGTTTTCAGCCGTTGGTGTTTTGGTTTCCGGGCTTGTAATATCAAAGTATAAGCCACGTGCACGCTATATGGCTGCTTGGAATGTTATTGTTGGTTTTCTTACAGTAGCTGGTATGGTGGCTTATGCTTTTATCGGTTGTCCTGGGAATGAGAAATCTGTTATTGTCAATATACACGATAGGTGAGTTGGAACTTGTTTTACGAGTAGAGTTTGAGTGCACACCAGCTTCAATTAATTTTTCCCGCTTAACTTTAGAAGCAACGCTTTGACAGCAGCACCTACTTGTAATTCAGATTGTAATTGTGATTATGTACGTTATGCTCCAGTGTGTGGTGAAAATGGTATGACTTATATTTCACCATGTCATGCAGGTTGCAAGAAATTGCATAATTCGTCAAAAGGTAAAAAGGTCTGTAAACATGCTGTTAGTCATAAAATAACCTCTAATTTATTTAAGTTTTATTTGACAGACATTTTACGATTGTTCCTGTATACCTCGTGGTAACTATACTAAAGATGTTGGTCCAGTATTTGAAGGTTTAACAGCAATAGATGATTTCATTGAGAATGCACGTAACAAGAGTCTTCTTAAATCAACAATGGCAACAACATTGCCGACATCTATGACTTCAGCTTATCCAGATGTAAGTAAGACATTTATCTTTACAGAACTTAGTGAGTCACTTTGCTAATAACAGAAAGTAAGCTATAATTAAGTTACCCACCATTGTTCTAGCCTGTAGGGAAAAAATCTTCCCACACCATAATCCTCATAGGGTTATCCACTATGGCTGTACGATGGCCCAACAGAAACTCACCTTAAACCATATAAGGAACATTTGCTCAAAAACTTTGTGCGATTATGTACAGTAAAAAGGACCTAACGACAACGTTACTATTTCCTCCAAACAAAATGAATACTCGACCCGCTTCAAGTTGGGTCTCTTTTCATTCCAAACATTTAGTCATGAACTGGGTAAGAAGCTGTTGTTTTTGTCTTCTCATGAGAAAAAACTTTGATTTATACCCAAAAACTAATATTCCTTAAAAAAAACTGTCTAAAACGATTTTTTCCCGTTGAAGTTTTGGAAGTGATTCTTTAGGAATAACCTTACTAAAACCATTATAGAAGTTTTTATTTCTGCTTAGCTCTAAAAATAAAAAAGGTACCAAAAAACAATAAATTCTCAGGTTAATATCAATTTCTTTCGCCACTTTAGGTGCTGCTCGGTGGCCAAGCTATACCCGGTGCCTGTCCTGTCAATTGTTTTTCGCAGTTTGTCACCTTTCTGGCGGTAATGTGTTGTCTCAAATTTATTGGAGCAGCAGGACGTGCGTCGAATTTCTTGGTTTCAATGCGTTGTGTGCCGGAAAAAGATAAAACCGCCTCCATGGGTTTGGGCATAATGATGATGTCAATGTTTGCTTTCATACCAAGTCCTATATTCTTTGGTTGGGTCATCGATCGTTTGTGTTTGGTATGGGGTAAGACGTGTACCAACAAAGGCAATTGTTGGCTTTATGATCCAGAATCGTTGCGGTGAGCATTGAAAGATTTTTTTAATTTTTATTTTAAAACTTAAAACTTTATTTTAATATCTTTAACTTCTTCAGCTACATACTAAATTTCACGACATCCATATTTATTACATTTGGTTCTTTTCTCGATGTGGGCGTATGGTACCTTGTAAAAGACTTGAAGATCTTCGATGAGGAATTTAAAGAAACTGAAATGGAAATTGTACTGCATGAGCAGGAAGTGCATTGTGAAAAGAGCCTGGAGATATAATTTTGGAATTATATAAAGTTTGTGTATATGAGACTACATATACTACCCAGCAAACATTTGTAATCAAGAAAGCGTCATTTTTTAATTACCGAGACGATAGTTTCGATCGTGCGAGTAATAATTAAACGATGAGCATTCTAAAGGAATTGAAATTTTATTTTTATTCAAATCAGACTTACAGCTAAAATGAGCCAAGGCTATTCTGAAACTCAGCATGAACTTATAATAAGGTTTTCAGATTTTTGGAACAAAAAATCAGTATATTCAACCCAAAAAATCAGTAAAAATCTGATAAAAATTTTTTACCCTTATTCAATGCTTTTAATATAAAATTTTTTTTACATAAAAACTTTTTTATTACTAAAAAAAAAAGGTCAGAACTTTTCGTATTTCACAAAATCTTCGCAAAATAATGTATATATCACATTACGAAAACCTCAATTCAAATAAAATTTAAAAACCATTACAAATCAGTAACAATTAGTAAAAGTCAGTATATTTGCGTACTGATTTCAAAATCTTGAAAAATCAGTATTTTTAAATTGGTAGATGGAATCATATAATTTTATAGAAGAGTCTTCAAATAATGGCATGAGTCAAAATCAATCTCTATACCCTACACAGAGGGTATATTCACTTTGTCATTCCGTTTGTAACGCATAGAAGGGGGCGTGTCAGGTATGGAAAAGAATATATATTCTTGATCAGCGTCACCACCTAAGTCGATATAGCTGTGTCCGTCTGTCTGTCTGTCTGTTGGAATCAAGTTTACGAGAAAACTAAGCAAGATACGAGTAATTAACTGAAATTTGGTACACAGGTCACACCTTCTAGCAAGCTGCTAGCATATAAAAATGGGCGAAATCGGTTTACGGCCACGCCTTCCGCCCATACTCTATGTAAATATACCCAAGTCCATTTTGAAAAAAAGTTGCTACGAGTTTGATGAAAATTGGTGATTTGGTGAGGATGAGAACAAAATTAAGATTAGGCTAGGTTCTTAGTTTGCAAAGGCTCTTAAAGGGGCGTGACACAGCCCTAAATTTTAGCTTTTATAACGCCATAGCTCGTAAGCCGTGAAAGATATTGTGATGAATCTTCATAAAATTTTGAGTAGAAATGTTGGTTAAGTGAACTATTGGAGCAATTGATCTGAAATTTGATGTAAGTGGTTTACTGGGTATTAGGTACACATGAATGAAAAGCTGGCGAAATAGCAACAGTGGGCGTGGCACCACCCATACAATTAAAATACCTTAAGTGACATAACTATCGAAATATATGAGCAATCATACTGAAATTTGGCGTAAGGTTTGTTTATAAAAAGCTATTTCATGATAAAAATCGGACTGGAGTGCATCAGTGGGTGTGTCACCTCCCTAAATTTTAGGAATAATTACGGCATATATCGCAAACTATACAAGCTATTGTGTTAAAATTTGGTTTGTTTATTAAACCCAAAGGGGGCGGAATTGGAGAAGTGGGCGTGGCATATTTCGTGTTTTTCATTTCTATTCTATTTTTTCAACATTTCCCATATTCTTTTGACATTTTCAATCTTTTACCATTCTCCTTCTCATTTTCTTTATTCATTGACAGCATTTTTCATATATTTCAACTTAAATGATTTTCATATTTTTTCAACATTTTCAGTTTCTTCCAACATTTTTCAACTTTTTTGAACCTGTTTACATTATTTTCGACTTATTCAACCTCTTCAACATTTTTTTAATATTTATTTTTAAAGTTTATTCAATGCAGTGTAGGGTATGTGAGTTTCGGCCTGGCCGAAGATAACACCTTTACTAGTTTTTTTTGATTTTCTGTATGGGCCTTGTAGTCAAAGATCTTTTAAAGCCCACTAAAGATATTTTGACTGGTTCGCAGGTCAAAAAAAAAATTTTCATTTTTTCCATTTTCTTTTCAATGAAATATCACAAAAAATAAAAGTTTTTTTCACCAAATTAGTGCTTTTAGGTTGTTCAGTGACATAAATATAAATACTTGAAAGACATAAGTCCTCTACTTGGTATCCTGAAAAGTAACCTACATTTCGTTTCATTTTACCATCACCAAGGGACAATAAACATTTTTAAGAACATTTCAGAGTTCGTGACCTCTAATTCTTAATAGAAACGGGTTATGGAACCGTTTCAGACTAGGAGACGTAATCATTCTAAGCAATCGATTTTTTCTTATCGCCCTAATATACATGTGTTCTGAGTCGATAATTATTTGTCATTATGTAAGAGGCTGATTCTGCGAGTTACTGTAAAAAACTCGTCCAAAACTATTTGTACATTTCGATAATGCGATGTATATTAATTGAGTCCAAATCGTTCAGCTGATCTTCAGATATTGTTGAACTAAGATATAGTTTTAGACGACGTCACATAGAAAAGAGTTCACAGCATTTGTTCACGAACAGATAAAAGCTTAAAAAACTTTACCAACAAGGGAAAAACAGGCCTCAGGAGGTATTTAGTTGGAAACATATTTGAAGCAAGATATCCTTAGTAACACTTCGAATTTATTATGCTTCTTCCAAACTAAGGTTTTTTTTTGCATTGAAAAAACAGAATATTTAGACGACAATTTTCGCTTGGATTTGGTTTGTGAAACATCTGAAGTTGCGGATGAGTTTTCTAAAAAATACTACGAGTATAAGCTGCGAACATTTTAACTGATCTCAACAAAGTGGGTATCATTTGTTATATACATACATAAGTAAACTTTTAAGTGTATCATTTATTATACCTTAATACCTATTTCTATACATATGAATGTGAGTTTTTATTATTTTAAATTTTTCTTTTCATGAAAATGGAATTTTTGATTTTTTTTTTCGTAAGGCGTAAGTCTTTTTGGGTTTTCATTTAAGTGAGAACATATTGTCGGTAAAAGTCTGTGTAAAAAAACTTCCGATCGGGGGGTTAGAACCCCCAAAACCCCCTCCCCTGCGCACAGGCTGCATCAATGGTATGTAGTTTCACGAATGCTGCTAACCATTCGCTGCTTTGTCATTGTCTTTTTGATGATTCGCAGTCGTGAGCAGCGAAACTCATGACATTTTATTTTGTGCAATACCGTATACGCAGATCTTGAAAGGCAATGAATTATGAATATTAAATAAACACGAGCTATTCATTGCGTATCTCTGATTTGCAACAGTAGCTAGCAAATAATAAATTTTATCGATATCAAAAGAATTAAAAATAACTCGCATTAAATTACAAAAACAATTGATTAAGATTACATTAAGCTCAGTGATAACTTTTTTGTGAGATAATATTTGAGTACAGAATATATCGTACTAACATAAAATCGTCTGTATTTTGCAATACATCAAAGTATAGTAGAAGCGATATTACAAACTACAATTTGGAGAGACAGAAAGCTATGAAAACGAGGAATAAGATGTCAACAGTAGCGAGATTCTAAACATCGAATGACAATGATGAAGTGAAAAAATCAGTTCGCAGCTTAGTTAAAAACAACGTACACAGCTGGGATATGTGTCATTCGATTAGAGAATAGTGAGCAGTGAACAGTGATAGAGTGATAGTGAAATTTTTGTGCTAGCTAACAACTACTTCTTAATTAAAACGGAAAAAGAGTTCTAAATTAAGTCAAATTTTAAATACCCGTAATTAAGATAAGTGCGAAAACATGTTAGGTAATTAAAAGTATGTGTAGTTAGCTCATCACATCAAGAATATTGCGTTGGCCACTGGACAAACTGTATATCACGTGACTACCTCAAGTTTAAAGTCTTCCTTTTCTGTGATTATTAACGCGAAGATCATTTGTTGAAAAATGGATAAAATGGTTGGTTCAGAACTGAAGCCTAAACAGAATATAACCAATAAAGAAAATCGTCAAGATGCGCTATTAAAGGATCAACACAATCGTGTTGTGGTGACAGTGATGCAGCAAAACATTGAACACCGAACGGCTCATGAGCGAGAAAATCCACAGAATGATCAAGTTAACGACGATGAACGCGATCAAATTGATGTTGAAGCCAAATTGCTAGATAATTCAAGAGATTCTGCGACAACAAAGCCTATACTAAATGGCAAATCTAAAGAAAGGTCTGAGCAAGATCGTACGATGACAGAAGATATTAATAAACTTTTACGCGAAATGCCCTTAACTGATGATACAACATGTGGTTTTTGGTTTCTCAAAGGATCTTTTTTTCAGAGGTGAGCTTATAGTTATGATGGGATTTCAAGGTAGATAGTTTTTAATAAGAAATTGACTGTGACTAGTTACTGCGCTTAGTGGGTAGTGCTGTAAAGGTGTAGGCCAAAGCGGCAGATTTTATGGGATGACAGATCAAATTGAAGAAGAAAAAACGAAATAGTAAATATTTCTCAAGTTTTAAAAATTAAAAATTTTTTAAGTAATGTAGAGGACGAGGCTTTATAAAGTGAACCAAAAACAGTCTCATGCAAGGTTGCAATTTCTCTGCCATACTTCAAGCTAATAAGCACTCACCGAGGGTTAGGTTAGGTAGGTAGTGAGAGTCAGCTAAAGAGCGAAACTTTTTGACCAAATTTAATGATCCATTATGATATCACGCATATTTGGCTAAGGCTTCTAAGTGAAGTATTCGGATTTTGTAAAAAAACGACTTATTTAACATTTACTTATGGGTCATTCCATCTATAATGGGCCTATCATTACCCTCATGTTTTTTAAATTGGCTGAAAATTTTTTCAATGATTGGTCTATCATGTAGAAGATATAAAAAAATTCGATAAAAATTTTTTCACCAATATTATTGCTTAAAAAAAAAAGTTTTAAATTGTGTTCAAAAAAGCTCGTAAGTAAACGAAAAAATTCATTGATGAATATAAACAAACCAACACAATTAATAACTAGCTTTTATATTATTTTTAGGTAGTTGTGTACTAGTAGATGACAACAAAACTGCAAATCTGAATAAATGAAGGCCTAAACGGTTTCTATGTGGTAAAAGATAAAAAAATTGACTTTCCAAGAAAACATCAATTTCCCAAATATGCCATCATCGATTTCAGTCTTTTTAAGCACAAAATTTTTAGAACATATAGGAGTACCATCTCTGAAAGTTTTATTCATGTTTTTTCACCCTATTTGATTTTACAAGCATTTAAAGCTAAGATATATGATTTGCAATGTAAATTGAAATATTGGGAATGAGTCCGAGAGAATCAAATTTGAACTGATTTCAGCCTTTTTAGGCTCAAAATTTTCAGAACATACATGAGTACCATCTCTGAAATTTTAATCATTTTTTTTCATCATAATATTCCCAGGATATTAGACATGTTCGAAATAACTTCATGTTCTAGAATTCTTCGGGAACGCTTAAAACTTGAAAATTTACGGCTTTTCGAGTATGTCCTCAATCAAAAACTTAAAAAAAAACTTCTGGGTTTGCTACCAGAGTTGTAAAATTTAAGTTAAAAATTTAAGAATATTACACTTTTTTCGTATATAAGATACATTTTTTTTTTGTATCTTTTTTTCCATTTTCTTGCTATTCTTGAGCCACTATGTATATAAGGAAAATATCCATGATCTTTGCTTTTCTTGTCAAGTTAATGTTCATTAGAATAGATATAATTAAATTATTACTTTCTTCCTCAACAGATTCGCCAATCAAACTGCCTATGTTGTACTGTACGGTATTGTCGGTTGTGTTATCACAATGACTGATGGCTACTTTAATGGTACAATAACAACAATAGAGAAACGTTTCAAAATACCATCAAAAAATACTGGTATTATAGTAGTGGGCTATGATATGAGTCAAATGCTGGTATCAGGTGTTTTAAGTTACTATGCTGGTAAATGTCATCGACCCAGGTGGATTGGTTTCAGTAGGTTTAAAATGGCATTACTATAGAATATGATCTGTTAAAAGTTACTTAGTCTAGCTGGAGCAAAGTTTTCAGATATTGCTGAATTTTGACTTATAATATCCCAGTAGTGTCCCTTAGGGGGGACGGTAATCTTGTGCGCAACTGCTTTGAACGTCAAAATGTTCCTTAGTTTTCGAAATGTTAAAAGTGAGGACCTTTTTTTTATTAAATATATTTTTCTATTTTCTTTCAGTAGGGAGCATCAAACTACCCCTTTCTCCCGTGCGCCTTAATATGCACGGTACGCTACTGGAATATCTTTAACGTGACCAACTATTTTGAAGCTAAAAAAATTTTTTTCTCAAGTTCAGATTACTTTTTGAATAAATTGAGAATATATTATTCATATTATTCGTTTTTAAAAGTTTTAGTCTTATGGGAGGTGCCACACCCTATCGCCTAGCCGAGTCCATATTTTCGTGTTGTTGAATGCAAACAATGAATTGTAGTTGTCATAGGTTCCAATATACAGCGTTTCAAGAGTAATTTTTGTATGAGAGGTAACTTCTACGCCCACTTATTCAATCTCGTACACATTTCCCAAGGTGCTTAACTGTACACACCGTACCTATATGCTCAAGTACTGAATTTCGTGACTTAGTTGTGTGTTTTGTTTTGTTTGTGGAACTCCCGAGCTCCTACTCTGAACAACTCTGGGTAGCATTTCTGACCTTAGCTAGAAACCCATAGTTGTAATATCGTATAAATGTTCTGAAAACTTGTAAGTAACAAATACTTTCCATTGAGGTTTATATAGTAGATAAATGTCTTGTTAGTACTTATGTTTATCTTCATTAGCAATAAGAAGTACATTTGGCTGTGATTCGAAGAACGCATTACAAGGGGTCAAAACGAAATGCTGCACGACATAAGTTTCAAATTCACACGACGATGCAAAACGAAAGGTTCAAACAATATGTTTGAAAACTAGCCCCGATCTTCTCAAAATCTATTTTATACAGGAGGTCAAACGTTTTTTAGATTATGGTTTCATTATTTTCTTATTGTACTGTTTTGTATATGAATGCTGCTTACTATAAGTTCTTATCACTGGCAAGATAAGTAAACTTTTACAGATCTGATCACCAGACATATATTGGTATTTGTTGTTTTATTACATTTGATATTTTCCACAGGTCTGCTGACCTTTATTGCCTTCTGTGCATTGACAGTAGCACCACATTTCCTATATGGTCCTGGTAAGGAAGCTCTCTCACTGACATTAGAATACGGTGCAACGCCCGATGAAAATACAACTGTGGAAGCATTTGAAGAAGAACGTACGAAAACACTGTGTCGCCTGAAAGGTGCTGGTGCTGAGTGTCAAATTAGCGAGGGTAATTTCACACCACAGGTGATACTGCTCATAGCGCAACTTATATCTGGGATTGGTGGCTCATTATACTTTTCGTTGGGTGTAACATATATGGATGATAATACAAAGAAGTCACAGACACCTGCATTATTAAGTAAGTATACTCGTAGTTTATATGCATGATCTCAGCTTAAAAACTGGAAATTTTCGATAAAAACACACTACACTCCATAGTGGATGTTGCTTATTAGCAAGAAGCTTAAGAAGTATTGATTTCCAATCAAACCTTAACAGGTGAGATGAAAACTTCTCTAATGGCTACACCTGGGGATGTAGTCACCAGCATCTAAAAATTTCACTAGAAGTGATCTAAAAACTGTGCGAACTGCACTGTAGAATATTACTTCGTTATTCCAATATTACGCAATACATTACTAAAATAATGCTTCTCAATTATGTAGCGTAGTTTTGAGTTTATAATAAGAACTCTCGTACCTCTTCTCGCTTGTTATTAGGGTGATATGTTTAATGGTACTTAAGACGTTCAATTTTGAGCTATATATAAGAAGTAGTATTTTTGATATATGGAAAAAAAACAATTTCATAGTCGTAAGGAGAATATTTCATTTCTTATTCCTGAAGTCTGCTCGTTGCATGAAGGATATTATTTTTGAAACGCAAAATGTACAGATTCCGGACACATGCAAAAGAATTGCGCAAAAATTTTGCAAAACCCATTTTCAACTTCATTTGGATATCTTGTCACCACTTGTTTCGAAAGTGTGCCAAAAGCACAACTTACAAGAGCCTGGGGCCATTGCTTAAAAGTCCCAGTTCGCAATCCATTTTTCTACAATCTATGCCAGAAGATATTCCTGAGCATAATTTATTTTATTGTTTCATTTTCATTCCTCGAAAATTCTCTCGGCGACTAATTTGGTTGCCTCTATCAAATTCAAAGCCCAGATTTTTTGAATGAGTACTTGCATATAACTAAATTGACTACAGACTTATAAGATCCCATGCCCTCATTATTAACCTCAATATTGTATTACAACATTTCAAGATAACATCAATCATCAAACTTCAATAGTTCGGACATAAATTTTTCCTACAAAAAAAAACTGGTGCTCCCAAGCTTTACAAAGATTCTTGAGTTAATTTATAACCATAATGCAATAAATAGTTGGCTTGCAATACATCATTGTAACGCCACTGAAAATTACTTACTGCATAACACTCATCATCAAGTTAAAAGATCTTTAAGGTGATGAAACGTGTCTAAATTCATTTACATATATAAAATTTAGATAAAATAAATAGATTTTGAAATGGATTGGTTTTCTGTACCATCGACAAGGATAAATGCATTTTATGTGATACATGAAGTAGCTGAATGTTTATAATACACTTGATTATTTCCCTAGGTATATCCTATTTCCTACGCATGTTGGGTCCCGCCATCGGTTATTCACTCGCTTCCTTCTGCTTGCGTCTCTATATTGCACCACAATTACATCCTGTCATTGATAACAAAGATCCACGTTGGCTTGGTGCTTGGTGGATAGGTTGGATTATAGGTGGTGGTATGCTATTTGTGTCCGGTATCTTTATTGCAATATTTCCCAAAGAGTTGCCCCGTACTCGTGCAAGACGTATGGTCGAGGAGAGTCGTCGTAACCAGCGTGAATCAACACGCGATAGGAATAAGTCGCTGAATGAATGTTGGACTGAAGCCTTAGAGGATAGGTCAGCCGATGCGGTAGTGGAAACAAAGGCATCGCTTAAGGATATGTTGAAGACATTCAAGCGATTGATCAGCAATAAGATATTAATGTGTAATAATTTATCATCAGTATTTTATTTATTTGGTTATTTACCATATTGGATTTTTACACCGAAATATATTGAAATACAATACAGACAATCGGCAGCAACATCAAGGTTAGTTATTATCTTTGTATATTTTTGGAATTTCTGATTTTACAGTTATAAATTACTTTTTTTCTTTATAAAGTATGGTAACTGGTACAGTTGCCTTGGTGTTTTCAGCCATTGGTGTTTTGCTTTCCGGGCTTGTTATATCAAAGTATAAGCCACGTGCACGCTACATGGCTGCTTGGAATGTTATTGTTGGTTTTCTTACAGTAGCTGGTATGGTGGCTTATGCTTTTATCGGTTGTCCTGGGAATGAGAAATCTGTGATTGTCAATATACACGATAGGTGAGTTGGAACTTGTTTTACGAGTAGAGTTTGAGTTCACACCAGCTTCAATTAATTTTTTTCCGCTTAACTTTAGAAGCAACGCTTTGACAGCAGCGCCTACTTGTAATTCGGATTGTAATTGTGATTATGTACGTTATGCTCCTGTGTGTGGTGAAAATGGTATGACTTATATTTCACCATGTCATGCAGGCTGCAAGAAGTTACATAGTTCAGCAAAAGGGAAAAGGGTATGTAGCTATGCTGTAATTTA
This sequence comes from Meiosimyza decipiens, assembly GCA_963680825.1. Taxonomy (NCBI): domain Eukaryota; kingdom Metazoa; phylum Arthropoda; class Insecta; order Diptera; family Lauxaniidae; genus Meiosimyza; species Meiosimyza decipiens. The sequence goes on from OY804261.1 coordinate 59,891,364, forward strand.
TAAAATAATCACGAACTCAAATAAGTTTTTTTTGACAGACTTTTCATGATTGTTCCTGTATACCTAGTGGTAACTATACTACAGATTTTGTTCCAGTATTTCTGCGTTTAACAGCAAAGGACTTGATAGCAGCTGATTTCATCGAAAATGAACAAAACAATAGTCATATTGAATCAACAATGGCAACAACGTTACCGACATCTATGACTTCCTCTTATCCAAATGTAAGTAAAAAATAAAGTCACGCTCTTGGAGTCTTAAACTATTAAATTATCTTATATTTTTTTAAAGATCATCGAAAAGCAAAAAGTGAAAAAGTTAAAATGAAAAGAATAATAGATTTTGAATTGTCATTTTTTATGATAAAATACCTAAAGTGTTATATTCCTTTTAAAGTAGATCTATCTAGGATCATTTTTTGTAGAATTTTGGCAGTTTTTCTTTAAGAAAAGTTTTACTAAAACCAGAATAGAAGTTTTGATATTTCTTTAGTACTTAAAATTAAAAAGTACGATAAAGCAATGACTTCCTAAATTAATATCAATTTTTTTCGCTTCTTTAGGTGCTACTCGGTGGCCAAGCTATACCCGGTGCCTGCCCCGTCAATTGTTTTGCGGAGTTTGTCACCTTTCTGGCGGTAATGTGCTGTCTCAAATTTCTTGGAGCAGCAGGACGTGCGTCAAATTTTTTGGTATCAGTGCGTTGTGTGCCGGAAAAAGATAAAACCGCCTCCATGGGTTTCGGCATGATGATGATGTCAATGTTTGCTTTCATACCAAGTCCCATATTCTTTGGCTGGGTCATTGATCGTTTATGTTTAGTATGGGGTAAAACGTGCACCAACAAAGGAAACTGTTGGCTTTATGATTCCGAATCACTGCGGTAAGCATTAAAAACTTTTTATTTATTTTATTTTGAGAAAAAAAAAACAATTTTATTCTTTTATTTTAACTCCTTCAGCTACATACTAAATTTGACATCATCCACTTTTGTTATCATTGGTTCCTTTTTCGATGTGGGCGTATGGTACCTTGTAAAAGATTTGAAGATATTCGATGAGGAATTTAGAGAAACTGAAATGGAAATTGTACTGCATGAGAAGGAAGTGCATTGTGAAAAGAGTCTGGATATTTAATTTTGGAATTATATGAAGTTTGTGTATATGAGCCTACATATACTGCCCAGCAAACATTTTTAATCGCGAACGAGTCATATTTTAATTGCAGAGCCAATAGTTTTGATCGTGCTAGTAATAATTAAATGTTGAGTATCCTTAAGAAACTTAAGCTTTATATATACTCAAATTAGCCTTACAGCTAAAATGAGCCAAAGCAATTATGCAACTCAGCATAAACTTATAATATAAACTTTAAAGAAACAAAATGTAAAATATACTTAGTAGCATATTATATTTAAATGGCTATATCATATTCATATTTCTTGATATGTATGGATGATGAAATGATATACAGATCGAGCAAGACACGTGAATATATAGAACAGAGGACAGTGTAGGACGTAAATAGTAACTACTAGCTCATATTCTAATCCCATCAGGAGAAACTTAGCGGGCTGAATGATTAGACAAAGCGATATGCTTATGAAACATAAAGCGATTGTTGTTGAATTGGAAAAAAAAATTTGTTACGTCATGGAACTCTCAGGATTTATTGTTTCTATGTTTATCTGCGCCACTTTTGCGGATATTTAATAATTATTTTATTACGTCACTTATAGATGATGCTTAGTAGTCCTTGTTTGTGACGTTTCATAATATATAATTAAAATTGACTACAGACAACTTTACTTAACATAGCATGAAACAACATCCAACTATCTACATTTTATGCAGATAACAAAAAAGTAATATCGAATCATAAAACATTGCAATATATGAAATTTAACAAACACCTAAAAACCCAATTTAGCTCTCCTAGGGCTTGAAAGACGGAATCATATAGTTTTATAGAAGAGTCTTCAAATAATGGCATGAATATTTCAAAATCAATCTTTTTTATTTTTCTTGTTATATTTATTCCAGAGGAGTGCTAAGTGATTCATTTATTAAACGTGCTGAAGTCTAATCACGTAGTACGCTTCTGAAATAGTTAAAAGTTGATCGCCATGGATTTGTAAGATTTAAAAATCTTCCAAATGTTCGCTGGGCTATTTAATATTATATTAGTTATATGAAATTAAATTTTTCACTGTGAATGCGGCGTGCCTTTGTTAGTTTTGTCATTGTTAAGTTTTTCAGATACGCGATTTTAATTGCGTATTTTTAAAACTAAATAACATTATTAAAAAAACAAAATTCTTGTTAAGTGTTGCTATTCTAAATACAAACAGAACTTTGGGAAATATCCCATAACATATTTTGAAACAAATAAGTGTGCTTTTTTAAGAAATTTACTTTTAAGTTGCAAATATACTTAAATTGCAGTTTATTTTTAAATATATTTAACGCAAATGGCTCTTAAATTGTAATTTTTGTAATCCTTAAATCTTTTAGATTTCAATTGCTTTTCAGAAAATTTCCATTTTGTGCTAAGTTCACATTGTCTACCTTAGCTTGATTCAAAAAAAAAAAAAAAAATTGCTTAGATGATTTCAATACACAATGAAATGGTTACAATCAAACAACGGTGTTGTCTACGAATTAGCATTGAAGGCTCATCTTACAAAGTGAAATGATAAAGCAATTTAGGATAAAAAAAACACACAACATGCTTAAAAATACATTTAGTGAGAACGAGTGAATTTGTATTTTTGTAGATTGAATTGAAAAGAATCACTACAGTTAAGTAATTCGTTGAACGCGGTTTAGTTGAGTTGGTATTTCGAATTAATAAAAAAAATATCAAAAAAAAAAAAAACACTGAATAAATACGTGAATATTATTAAAAACATGTAAAAAGTATTATAATTTAATATATTAAAAATTTAAAAAAAAAATATGGTCATTGTAATGATTCAAACCTTAAGTACTTGACTCAAAGAGAAAGGATAATGTCAATAGAACTATTAATGAAATATCGTGATACAATAAAACATCATAACATAAAAATAATAAATGATATCTAAAGAAATGCAATTTTTAAAGTTCCATTTTAAATTTTTTGTGAATGGTTCCCAACAAATGGATTGAAAATATAAGTTTTAAAACATATTAACTAAAATATAAAATAAATGTACAACTAATAAATTCATATATACTATTTTAAAAATCTCTAGTTTGTAATTGAAAATAATCTTGAGAGCAGTAATATTTGTATCAGTTCTGAAATGATAAAATATGTGCCTTCAGTTTTCTGCCAATGAAGTCCTTGTATTGGACAATTAAAATAAAATGGCTTGGACAAGAGCTAATGAAAAATAAGGCGGGTTTTGGGCTTGATGTCTCCCATAAAACTGTTTCTCAAAATATATTTGATACATCTTCTGTTCTATTTTTAGTTTTTATAAATGTTATTTCCCGCCATAGCTTTGGAAAATGTAAGTTTTTTATGAAGATATGCACTAGCCTAATTGTATGAATTGCATGATATATTCGAAAATTATGTCGAATATTTCGATTTGAAAGCAGAAAGATTCTTTGAAGAATAACATCATATTTTGAGAAAAATGTTTTTAAATTAAATAAATTGTTAGTTAAAATGTTAATGTTTCAACATATTAAATTTTTTTTTCTTCATAAAGTTAAACCATTTATAAACAGAAGTGATTGTGTGATTTATTTTTCCCATAGTTTTTGAGATCTTTCGTTTCAAAAAATGTTCAAAAAAGTAAAAACAACTAAATGTGCAAATATTTATCTTCAAGAGAGGTAAATTAAATGATATGTGCCATAAAAAAGATTTGAAAAATAAGAAAAAAACAACAATAGAATGGGAATGTATTATTTTTCTCTTCATGTAAATACTACACCACACTGTAAACATAAATGGTATTTACACAATAGTGCAAAAAAAAAAAAACGTAATTTTCGCAGGCTAACTTTAAATTTTAAAAAACGAAAAAAATATAAAAGATTAATAAAAAAAAATTCAAAAGAAAGTGAGGTACATAATCAAATCTTTTTATCAATGATATTTAAATAAGCTTTTGTGCTTAAGCATCTTTTTAAGCTTAAATTATAAGCGCTCGGCATATGAATAGCATCAACGATAAAACGTGTCGACGTGATGTGCGCCGTGATTGTTAAGAATTTTTATTCGTCACTTTTTGATATAAAATTTTTCCTTAAATTAGCAAACGCATAAACAAATTTCAGAGACAAATATGATCATAGTGTTAGTGTTAATTGCCCAGTTAGCAAGAGCAGGAGCTTGCAGGCCTTCTAGCAGGCCTTATCAAGGCTTTGCCACCTCCTTTCAAACTTACTTTCTTTTTTATATGAAACATCCCGATAAAACAGGCCTTCTTTAGCAGGCCTGCTAGAAATACTCTTTAAGCAGGTCTTCCTACATCGCTTGCGTCAAGAGCACTTCAAAGACCGCTTACCGTAGATGGGGTCACAGAAGTACTTTGAAAAAAATGAAATCTTACTACGTCGTGTTAGTTAAATGTTTTTTTTTTATCTGCGTCAACCTCCCCTCCCATGCGTTGATATTTTTAATACTTATTTTTCTGTGACGTTTTCTTAATTTATAATTTGATATTGAATACACAAACACTCTAAAACTTTAACATATCATGAAGCAGAAGACCAGCCCATCAACATGCACACCGTTCCTTACTTCTAACCATTTATCAACTTTTGATGTCGTATAAGTACAATTCAATGACAAAAAAGTAATGTCGAATCATAAAACATTGCAATGCATGAAAAAAAAAAAAAATTCCTTCTTCTTTGCCTTCTAATATCAGACTTTATAGCAGTGCTGCTGTTGAAGGCATAATAGCACGCCTGCTGTAGTAAGGCATAATAGCATTTCATGAGTATACACTCAATGAAGCGCAACTATTCTGCTAATTAAAATTTCACTACTTATAAAATTTACTTATTGTTAATATTAACAGATTGTAAATAAAAACAAAAATCATAATAAAAAAAAAAAAAAAAAAAAATGAGTTTTGAGAAGGCCTCTTACCATCGCAGTAGTGCTAGCAGGCCTTCTCAGGGGAAGGCCTTGCTCAATTGCCTGCTGGGTGTCAAAAACACTTCAGTTAAGCAGTCGTAAACGTTTGAAATTGTCAACTGCAATTTTCCTTCGATTGTTTTATTGCTCACTGGGATTGGTATCATTGAAAAAATGTCAGCAATGGATAAAAAACCGTCAAAATTACTTTAAAGCAGTCTGAGGATATTATTTACATGCATTCAAATAATGTCCATTATGAAATTACAATCGGTGAAAATTGGATCTATGCACAATATGTAAGGGCCAATTATACATACTACACAGACCGTCTGCGCAAGCAGGTGCCAAAAATTAAAGAATTTTGATTTTCTGCGCAGACCGACTGTTTAGTGAGTGATGAAATTCATTCAGACTTGTCATAATTGCGAACATTTTGTAATGTAAAGATTTGCGAAAATTTAAATGAAAGCGGATAGTTTTTTTAACTTAGTTCTATCTCTCTCTTCTTCTCTCTGTCTGCACTCGTCGCGTAGCAAAAGTGAAATAAAAACTTAAGTCTGTGTACGGTATCGCGGGCAAACAATCAGTGTACAATGTACACAGCTATGTGTCATTCGTTCAGAGGACAGTGAGCAGTGAACAGTGAACAGTGATAAGAAAGTTAATAAAAATCGCGGAGGTGAATAATTAGACAGTTGTGCTAACTAATTACTTCTTAATTAAAAATGCAAAAAGTTTCTAAATGAAATGAAATTTTAAGTAACCGTAATTGAAATAATTGTGAAAATATTTCAGGTGATTAGTTCATTGCATCAAGAACATAACGTGGCCACTGGAGATACTGTATATCATGTGACTGGCTCAAGTTTAAAGCCTTCATTCTATGTAATTATAAACGCGAAGATCAGCAGTTAAAAAAAGTATAAAATGGTCGATCGACAACTGGAGCCAAAACAGGATATAGCCGTCAGAGAAAGTCATCAAGATGCGCGAATAGAGGAAGCACAAAATCGTGTTGTTGAGACAGTGACGCAACAAAACGTTGAACAGCTAACTGATCATGAGCGTGAAAATCCACAGGATGATCAAGTTAACGACGATGAACGCGATCAAATTGATGTTGAAGCCAAATTGCTAGATAATTCAAGAGATTCTGCGACAACAAAGCCTATACTAAATGGCAAATCTAATGAAAGGTCTGAGCAAGATCGTACGATGACAGAAGATATTAATAAGCTTTTACGCGAAATGCCCTTGACTGATGATATGACATGTGGTTTTTGGTATCTTAAAGGATCTTTCTTTCAGAGGTGAGCTTATCATTTTGTGAACTAACAATATCTTATATTGGGATCTTATTGGAGATAGTTTTAAACATGAAATTGACTCCTGCTAATTTACTGTGCAACTTATGTGGAAGATTTTAACTAGAGTTTTCGAGATTTAAAAAGTAACAATCTTTTGTATAACGCGCTGTTCATTGCGATGAATACTTTTGGAACTTTCCGAAGTGGATTACAAAATTATTAGTTTACCTGCCAAGGAAACTTATTTATGTACGGGTAGATGACTAATTCTACTTAGTTTTTAAAGATTGGTTGTGTATTTTTAAAGCTCTTAGAGTTTCTCGTTTTAAAGCTATCTAAGGATTAATTTTTTAATTTAAATCATTAAACTTAATATAAATTTTATTAATATGAACTATTTTTTGGCGGATGACTTTGGGGTATTGAAATATTAATACTTTGCTAACTGCCTTGAATTTCGTCTACCGTATAAGCGGTTTGTCATTCCAGATACAATATATTAAGCTTGTATTTGTTACAATCTCTAAACTCTAACCTACGTTAGAAACAACCAGATTGATGACTTGAATACTTTCGAAATTTTTAAATCCATGTTATTCATAGTATAAATTTTATTCTACTTATAAGTGTTTCATTAAAATATATCTGCATTTATAAAATCATCGTATCTTAAGTCTAAAATTTCGTACATAATTTAATTGTAACTTTCTTCCTCAACAGATTCGCAAATCAAACTGCCTATGTTATACTGTACGGTCTTGTCGGTTGTGTCTTCTCAATGACTCATGGCTACTTTAATGGTACAATAACAACAATAGAGAAACGTTTCAAAATTCCATCAAAAAATACTGGTATTATATCAGCAGGCTATGATATCAGTCAAATCATGGTATCAGGAGTCTTAAGTTTCTATGCTGGAAAATGTCATCGTCCTAGATGGATTGGTTTCGGTATATTTGAAAACTTATTAATATAGGACGTGATCTGGTAAAAGTTATGTGATTTTGTTGGGGCAAAACTTTTAGATTTCGCTGAATTTTTATCTTGTGTATCCTTAACGTGATCCACTATCTTGGAGCTAAAAGAAGATCAAGCTGAGCTGATAGGAAGTACAATAGAGTACACAAAATATGTGACATTTTACTAAAACTGCTATTCATACGCGGAAAAATCGGAAAATTTACCAAGAAAAATTTTTATGATCAAATTTCAAGCTCGTAGCTATCATAGGTGTCAATACACATCGTTTTAAGTGGTTTTGTTGTATGAGACATACCACGCTCAGTTATTTAATCCCGTCCAAACTTTCAAAGGTCCTTAGCACATACTGTTTATATCCAAGTACTAAATTCCACAACTGCTGCTGTCAGATCTGCCAAGATATAGCGTCTTAGATGTTCTATTGTATGGGATGTGTCACACCCTGCTGTCACACCACGACCACATTTTTTAAGTTGCTGAATGCAAATAATATACATACATATAAAATTTCAAGCTTGTAGCCGTAATAATTGAAATGATACAGCGTTTAAAGTGTTTTTGTTGTATAAAAAGTGCCACGTCGCATTATTTAATCCCATCCTCATTTTAAAAGGTATAGATCACTATATTCCAAGAATACAGCAGCCAATGACTTCGATCTAAAATTGGTCTAAACGGATTAAAGATCAGGTTATTTGGCTTATGATTTCTTGATATTTTTTATTTGCTGTTTTCGACATGAAAGCGACTTTCTATAAATTTTTACCATAGGCAAGATAAAAAAGCTCTTACAGATCTTATCTTCTGACTTATGTATATTGGTATGTATTTTTATTTGATTTGCTTACCATTTCATTTGTTATTTTTCACAGGTCTACTGACAATCATTGCCTTTTGTATACTGACAGCAGCACCGCATTTCCTATATGGTCCCGGTGAAGATGCTCTATCACAGACATTAGAATTTGGTGCAACGCCCGATGAAAATGCAACTGTGGAAGCATTTGAAGAACAACGTACAAAAACATTGTGTCGCCAGAAAGGTGCCGGTGCTGAGTGTCAAGTTAGCGAGGGTAATTTAACACCACAAGTGGTACTCTTCATAGCGCAATTTATATCTGGAATTGGTGGTACATTATACTTTGCGTTGGGTGTAACATATTTGGATGATAATACAAAGAAGTCAAAGACACCTGCATTATTAAGTAAGTATAATTTTAGGCCTTCATCAAGATCCAAGCTTAAAAGCTGGAAACTAGTTTACAAAATAAAGTAGCTCTGGACCGAAACCTGTTCAAATCTTGCATGCTGACTCACTTCAAATTGCAGAATTGGTTGCCGATAAAATATGATGTTTTTCAGAGGATATAAGAGGACACGTATTTGAATTTGATTAAAAATCGTTTTATACCAAGCTATGCGCATTTCAATTTTAGGTGTCAAAAATTTAAAAACTGCTAGCATATGAAAATAACTTATTTCTTAGCACCCATAATAAAGTTAAAATATCTTTCGGTGATAAAACATTGATAAGAAACTACTTAAGTCTTAAGTTGGTAATAAACAAAGTGTCTTAGCAACATTTACTAATATAATAATTAAATAAAAAAATTAAAATTAGATTTTGAATGGATGGCAAATGCCTTTTGATTGATATAATAGCTGAATGTTAATTGATTATTTTCCTAGGTTTATCCTATTTCCTACGCATGTTGGGTCCCGCCATCGGTTATGCACTCGCTTCCTTCTGCTTGCGTCTCTATATTGCACCACAATTACATCCTGTCATTGATAACAAAGATCCACGTTGGCTTGGTGCTTGGTGGATAGGTTGGATTATAGGTGGTGGTATGCTTTTTGTATCTGGCATCTTTATTACAATGTTTCCTAAAGAGTTACCACGTGCTCGAGCAAGACATATGATCGAAGAGAGTCGTCGTAAGCAGCGTGAATCAACACGTGATAGCAATAAAGCAGTGATGGAAACAAAAGCATCGTTTGAGAATATGTTGAAGACATTCAAGCGATTGATCACCAATAAGACACTGATGTGTAATAATCTATCATCAGTATTTTATTTCTTTGGTTATGCACCATATTGGATTTTTACACCGAAATATATTGAAATACAATACAGACAATCGGCAGCAACATCAAGGTTAGTTATTGTCATCATATATTTCTTGAAATTTCTGGTTTGACATTTATAAATTACATTTTTCCATATACAGCATGGTCACTGGTACAGTTGCCTTGGTGTTTTCAGCCGTTGGTGTCTTGCTTTCTGGTTTTGTAATATCAAAGTACAAGCCACGTGCACGCTATATGGCTGCTTGGAATGTTATTGTTGGTTTTCTTACAGTAGCTGGTATGGTGGCCTATGCATTTATCGGTTGTCCCGGGAATGAGAAATCTGTGATTATCAATATACACGATAGGTGAGTTGGAACTTGTTTTAGAGTTTGAGTTCACATCAGCTTCAATTGATTTTTCCCGCTTAACTTTAGAAGCAATGCATTGACAGCAGCGCCTACTTGTAATTCAGATTGTAATTGTGATTATGTACGTTATGCTCCTGTGTGTGGTGAAAATGGTATGACTTATATTTCGCCATGTCATGCAGGTTGCAAGAAATTGCATAGTTCATCAAAAGCGAAAAGGGTACGTATCTATGCTGTAATTTATAAAATAATCACGAGCTCAAATAATTTTTATTTGACAGACTTTTTACGATTGTTCCTGTATACCCAGTCGAAACAATACTACAGATTTTGTTCCAGTATTTCAGCTTTTGACAGCAAAGGACTTGATAGCAGCTGATTTCATCGAAAATGAACAAAACAATAGTCATATTGAATCAACAATGGCAACAACGCTACCGACATCTATGACTTCAGCTTATTCAGATGTAAGTATATTACTAAACCCAAAAGATTTATTTTATCCCGCTCTTGGAGTCTTAAACTATTAAATTATCTTATATTTTTTTAAAGATCATCAAAAAGTAAAAAGTGAAAAAGTTAAAATGAAAAGAATAATAGATTTTGAATTGTCATTTTTTATAATAAAATACCTAAAATGTTACATTCTTTTTAAAAAAGATCTATTTAAGAGAATTTGTTGTAGAATTTTCGGCAGTTTTCCTTTAGGAAAAACTTTACTAAAACCAGAATAGAAGTTTCGATATTTCTTTAGTACTTAAAATTAAAAAGGACAAAAAAAATTCCTAAATCAATAACAATTTTTTTTCCCGCTTCTTTAGGTGCTACATGGCGGCCAAGCTATACCCGGTGCCTGTCCCGTCAATTGTTTTGCGGAGTTTGTCACCTTTCTGGCGGTAATGTGTTGTCTCAAATTTCTTGGAGCAGCAGGACGTGCGTCAAATTTTTTGGTATCAGTGCGTTGTGTGCCGGAAAAAGATAAAACCGCCTCTATGGGTTTCGACATGATGATAATGTCAATATTCGCTTTCATACCAAGTCCTATATTCTTTGGTTGGGTCATCGATCGTTTATGTTTAGTATGGGGTAAGACGTGTACCAACAAAGGCAATTGTTGGCTTTATGATCCAGAATCACTGCGGTGAGTATAAACAGATTTCTGAAATTTTTATTTTTTAAGAAAAATAAACACTCATTTTTTATCTTAAACTCATTCAGCTACATTCTAAATTTGACGGCATCCTTTTTTGTCATCATTGGTTCCTTTTTCGATGTGGGCGTATGGTATCTTGTAAAAGATTTGAAGATCTTTGATGAGGAAGTTAAAGAAACTGAAATGGAAATTTTACAACTTGAGGAGAAAGTGAATTCTGACAAGAATACGGAGATTTAAGTTTGAGATTATATTAAATTAGATAATATGAAACTACACTTATTACCCAGCAAAGATTTTTCACAGCAGTCATATTTTAATTGTTGAGACGATGGTTTTAATCGTGTGGGAGCTCATATTCTGATGCCAGGCGATATTTTGTACGCGAGAAACTGACTGGGATCAGTGACTCGCCAAAGCGACTCGCTTATGAAACATTGCGATTGTTATGTAAGGTGAATAACAAAAATTTATTATTTCATTACTTGCACTGATATTTTAGTATTTAAATGTGTTTGCCATCTACAGATGATGTTTAATAGATATCGTTTGTGTTTGTTTCTAAATTTATAATTGACAATGATAACACATTTCATGTCGTATATTTACAATCCACATAACGATATGGTAATTTCGAATCATTAAACAATATCTAATATTTCAAAAATAATAATAAATTCATGGCTTGGAAGAAGCAATCATATGATCTAATAAAAGAGTCTCCAAAAAATGGCATGAGTGATTCAAAATTAATCTTTTTTATTTAACTTCCAGAGGAATGTTAAGAGGTTTAGTTATTATCGCGCTGAAGTTTCATCGCTTAATACTTTTTGGAAAAGTTATTAGTTGATCGCCATACATGTGGAAGCTTTAAAATTTATGCAAATGTTCGCTGGGCGTTTTTGTGTATATAGAAATTTTTAGTTCTTCTGTAGCAAACAAAATATTCATTTTTGTGTTGGAGTCAATAATCACATTCAAAATTAAATTTTTTACCCTCGAATGAGAACTCTTTAATTGACCACACTGGGATAAACACATTTATTAAATAACTACATATCCAACATTTTATAGCATAGTTTTCTGTATATTTATTAATATATATACAGCTGTTTAATATTATAAGATAATAAATTAAGTTCTTAACTGTAAATTTGTGTCTTTCTAATTTTTGTCACTGTGAGGCTTTTCAGAATAAGCAAATACACAACATTTTTTTGAAGAAACATTTTTTAAAATTTTAATTCTAAGCAATAAATGTGTCTTGTAAATTTAATTAATCAATTAAAAACCTTTTTAGATATTTTTAAATTTATTTTCAAAATTTAATTGAAATGTTGATTACATATAAAAAATTTAGTTGTTAATTTGATACACATACATGTATACAATACATAAGTCTATCGATCATAGTCGTCAACCAAAGGTAACAACTTTCAGAGACAATGCGTCAAATTTCACAACGGTAGCTATTAAAGTAACCAAGATATATTGTTTCAGGTGTACAGTAGACGTCCAATATAATATATAACGATAAAACAAATTTCCATTTTGAAGAACAGCTTTTCAAAATGCAATTTTTACACTAGGTGCCATCCATAAATTACGTGACCGATTCGAGGGAATGGGGGGTCATGAAAAATAATACGAAAAGTAACGACGTGGGGCGGGGGGTTTCGCGAAATACTACGTGACTTCAAATTGTAAAATTGTGGATCGATGTAGAAGCTATAGAAGAGTAGAAGCTGTTGAACTGGAAGACGAACAATTAAATATAGAGAAAAATATTACTTTAATTGAGGATATACCTTCTGGGATAGATGAGGGAATTCCTTTCTTTGAAGAAATTTAAATATTGAAAATTATTTATTCATTTTAAATATGTTATATCTATTAAGATATAAAATGTAATGTTTTATGTTTAATATTAGTAAAGTCACGAATCGTCACTATAGGGGTGGTAGGGCTTAAAAAAATGTTTTTTTCGGTCACGTAGTTTATAGATGGCCCCCTATATTTAATTCAACAAGATGACTTGTTGTTTTTCTTCGAACAACTATTTTCTAACGTCAGTTTTTCGACTCTTTTTTGGAATCGTTTTTCTATACTTTGTCAGTATAATAAAATGATTGTTGTGTTGAAATCATATCGTTTCATTCAAAATGCCTTACGTTAAGTGACAAAATTAAATTAATTGAAGATGGTAAGAAAGGAATGTCAGTAAAAGTGATCGCAAGTAATATGGCGTAAATGAAAGCCAATTTTTTAGTGAAAAACACTTGGATACAAGAAATTTTTCGACAATCCGACTGAACCGTGCATTAATTAGTTCGTTATATTAGACGTCTACTATATTTGTTGTAAAGAAGAACCCATTCTCCTTTATCCAACCACGGCTTCTGATTTTCTCTGAGGACCCACGAACGAACGTAGATTGTTAGGTGTGAGATTAGATTAAAAAATCGGAAAGCTTATAAAGGACAAACGGACATATATAGGTATTGCGTTCGAAAATATATAGTTAATAATTTTACTGGATATACTGTCGTTAAATACGTTATAATTACCCTTAGATTCACACCTGGTTTCATGAGAATTGCAGGATTGCCGTCAGGTAGGAAGAGGAACGTTTCGAAATTGAGTTTTTTTCTTGATTATGTAGAGAAAAATCATGGTCTTAGACTTGCACATCAGGCCTTGGTCATGTTTTTTGAATTAAAAAAAAAAAATATTTCTAATGCTAGCAGTTTTTTTAATTCAATTTTAAAAGAAAGTAGCAACTGACAACATTGTTCTAACAATTATTCTAAAATATATACATAAGTACATACATAGATGCATGACAGTAAAACTTTACAATTCTATATCTGCCAATTGATATACAGCCATCGAGCAAATTTATTATTGAGTTAATATGACGTTTACCAATCGCAAAAGTCGTCTCGCGAACGCACCCTTTATAGTCAAGACACCAGTGTTCTTCAGCAATTTAGTACTAAGCAAGAGCTCTGTACAAACTGTTAGACCACAAAAGCTCAATTTGATAGCCAATGCATCACTCACAGTGCTTTTATAACTTTAGTAGCACACTGCTTCACAGGTAGATGTCGCTCGGAAATCTAAAAACAAAAATATTTACTGTGTAAGATGGCTCGGTCATGGGTGCAGTTTCTTTGGGTTTGTTTACAGTAATTTCACCGTAGTCGTAGACGCATTCTCCGATTCCATTAAATTTTTTGAAATGAAGTACAGTTTTCTGATTTTTACATACAGCTACTGGCAAAATAATAGCGGAACGATGCCATTTTTCAATTGCAAGAATATATTTCAAACAAAACAGTTTTTTTTCTCCTTATCTTTTAAAATAAGCACATTATTCCAAGATATAACGGTACTTTTTAAGTTTGCTATTATGTTGAACAATTTTATGTTTCGAGCGGTCAAACCAAAAGCTTTTTCCAAGTTTTTTCATTTTTGTAGGACGTGATAAGCATTGTACGCCATAATGTCTAATTATTCAAAGTTTCATTTCGCAAATTAAAATTTCGTAAGGAAATTCGAAATTCTATCGGATGTTCTTAAATATGGTTTCAAACACGATGAAATACACAAATAAACGATAAACACGAAGACGTCCCCCCGTAGCTTGAATCGTGTAAAATTTGTTTCGAAACATAGTCCGTTTTTGCCTGCTATGGAAATAAATAATGTGTTTAATGTAGCAGCGAGCTTAGAAACCTTTAAAAAAATACTCAGGGAAAACAATTTGAGTGCCGGAGTCAACGACGAGTTCCATTTAAAAAAAAAACATCACAAAGAGATCGGACTTTGCGCTTAGGTACTTGGTATGGCCACTTGAAAAGTGGCACAATTCATTACAAAAGCTCAAAAAATCTAATTATAAAAGTAAGAACGACATCTTCTCCATGTGTTGAGGCCATAATCGGAGACATCAATGAATCATGAACATTTATAGCTGTTAAACAATGTACGTCTTATGGCATGTGTGTAATTAAAATTTGAGACACTTACCCCATGGTGGATTTCTTTACATCATTATAAATGCACTGGCCTGTGCGAAACATTTTGAGTATACTTGAAATTACTTTTGAAAGAACAGCAGCCGATGTTGTAGCCTAGCAGCAACTGCAGTGCATTTAAACTGCCACTTCCTCTTTAACTTTTCAATGACTTGCAGAACTGCCTTCGTATTGGGCAATTTTCAATCAACATTTTTTCATAAATAAAGCAAGCACTCATTAAATTTTGAAAAAATTATATATAACTTTTAACACTTGTAGCTTTTTTGAACAATTGAAAACGCTTTTCATGAAACTGCATTCCATTTTGCAATTGAAAATAAAGCACAACACTTGCAGCCACCATGACAGCTCTGCCGACGGAGCAGCATTCATTTGGATTTGCATTTTCATGCAATTTCACTTACACATTTTGCTAAATTTATTGCACAACACTCTCGAAAACATACATTTCACATGTTTAAAGCACTATTGTGTTTTAAATTTAATTAACACTAATAAAGAATACAAAAATTGAATTTGTAAATACACGCGGACTCTGCATAGAAATTGAAACTAAATGATGAAAGTTGATTAGCGTTGCCAACTGCACAATTGGGATAATGACTGCAGTGATTTTTATGAAAAGAGAACCACACATGGGAAATTATGCAAAGGGAAATTATTTAATAGAGCTATATGTAATTATAGTGAAAAATTTGATGTTCTTATAAGCTATTTTGAAATCGTGGACTTATTATTATTTATTTTATTATTATTATATATATATATATATATATATATATATATATATATATATATTATACAGAATAAAGTCGCTGCCGCTGACGGTGCATAATAAAAACGGATCGAACGGATTTTACGCTGGTAGTATTTACGTCACCGTCCGAATTCCGTTAACCGCATCACGTACATAACATACATATGTAGTTAAGTATGTACTATTAGAGATTGAAAAACAGACTCTATGGCACGTTTCGATTTCGTTCTGTTCTATAAGTATTAACTGTTTCCTTCTGCATTCCGTATTTCACTCACTGATTGACACACTAATGCGTTGAACAAAATACGAACAGCGTCGGGAAATCAGCAACGATTACACGCTGTCAAAAGATAGCCCTGTCGGAAAATCGCTCAAATGACGATCGCCGGATAACTCAGCTGCCATTTTGTTTTCATTGACATTTCAAACGTAAACAAAAAAAAAGACACAGCTGATTCGAAATGCAACACTGATCATTGTACGCCAACGATGAAAATAGAATTAATTCTAAATTAACGGGAACCCGACGGCAGGTTACCAGTCGTGCGCCACATTTTTTACGATCAAGTGTGTTATGATTTTTGACAACAAGCAATCGTTGCCGATTTCCCGACCCCGTTCGGATTCTGTTCAACGAATAATGTTGTAAAGAGAATACGAACGGTTGTCGGGAAATCGCTGCCAATGACCCGCTGTCAAAATTATTTTATACTTGAATCAAGTGTGTTATGATTTTGGCGGCGTGTTATCGTTGACGTTTTCCCGACACCCGTTCGTATTCTGTTCGTTCTGCTCAACGTCCAAAAAAAATTGTTTCGCTTTGTTGTGGCTTTGAATCGCGATTGCTTTCCGAACCAGTACCAAATGTAGTGATCGTTTTTTTCATTATATTCGGAGGCTTGGGACCCTCGAAAGAACAGCTTTTGTCCCGAAAATGGCTCCCCGGACCACGGTACCCATTTTTGACCAATTTTCTTGAAAAAAAAATTTATTTTTCGAACGAAAGATAGCTCGAAAAATGGTTTTCGGCATAACTGAGGGACGCTTGAGACCCTGAAAGCAACCGCTTTTGACCCAAAAATGGGATCATGGTACCCTTGTTTGACCCATTTTCTGGAGAAAATTTTTTTTTTCGAACGAAAGATAGCTCGGAAAATAGTTTTGGACATCACGAGCCCCCTTGAGCTCGGGACCCTGGAAAGAACCACTTTTGAACAGAAAGTTGGTTCCCGAATCATGGTTCCCTTTTTGAACCCATTTTCGGGGAAAAAAGGGTTCTTTCCCCTTTGAAAAAAAAATTTTGTCCTTGTAAATGGGTCAAACATGCGTACTATGATCCGGTAAGCCATTTTTGAAAAAAAACGGTATTTTCAGGGTCCCGAGGCTCCCTTAGTAATGTCCAAAACTATTTGTCGAGCTATGTTTCGATAGAAAAAAAATGTATTTCCCTAATACGGATCTAATGACAGAAACGATCACTACATTTGGTACTGGTTTGGAAAGGAATCGCGATTCAAAGCCACAACAAAGTGAAACAATTTTTTGTACGTAGAGCAGAACGTTACAATTCTGCTGCCCTCTCTCATGTTGCTTGCTAAGGCTTGTGTGACGTTGTGAACAGAATACGAACTTGTGTCGAGAAATCGTCAACGGTCACACGCTGTCAAAATTATAGCACACTAGATTCAAGTATAAAATAGTTTTAACAGCGGGTCATTGACAGCGATTTCCAGACAACCGTTCGTATTCTGTTTACAACATTATTCGTTGAATAGAATACGAACAGGGTCGGGAAATTGGCAACGATTACTTGCTGTCAAAAATCATAACACACTTGTTCATAAAAAATGGAACAGAATTGTGGCGCACGACTGGTAACCTGCCGTCGGGTACCCGTCAATTTAGAATTAATTCTATTTTCATCGTCGGCGTACGACGATCAGTGTTGGATTTCGAATCAGCTTATGTCAATTTTTTTGTTACGTTTGAAATGTCAATGAAAACAAAATGGCAACTGATTTTTCCGGCGATCGTCATTTGAGCGATTTTCCGACAGGGCTATCTTTTGACAGCGTGTAATCGTTGCTGATTTCCCGACGCTGTTCGTATTTTGTTCAACGCATTAGTGTGTCAATCAGTGAGTGAAATACGGAATGCAGAAGGAAACAGTTAATACTTATAGAACAGAACGAAATAGAAACGTGCCATAGAGTCTGTTTTTCAATCTCTAATAGTACATACTTAACTACATATGTATGTTATGTACGTGATGCGGTTAACGGAATTCGGACGGTGACGTACTACTACTATCCGTTCGATCCGTTTTTATTATGCACCGTCAGCGGCAGCGACTTTATTCTGTATAATATATATATAATAATAATAAAATAAATAATAATAAGTCCACGATTTCAAAATAGCTTATAAGAACATTAAATTTTTCACTATAATTACATATAGCTCCATTAAATAATTTCCCTTTGCATAATTTCCCATGTGTGGTTCTCTTTTCATAAAAATCACTGCAGTCATTATCCCAATTGTGCAGTTGGCAACGCTAATCAACTTTCATCATTTAGTTTCAATTTCTATGCAGAGTCCGCGTGTATTTACAAATTCAATTTTTGTATTCTTTATTAGTGTTAATTAAATTTAAAACACAATAGTGCTTTAAACATGTGAAATGTATGTTTTCGAGAGTGTTGTGCAATAAATTTAGCAAAATGTGTAAGTGAAATTGCATGAAAATGCAAATCCAAATGAATGCTGCTCCGTCGGCAGAGCTGTCATGGTGGCTGCAAGTGTTGTGCTTTATTTTCAATTGCAAAATGGAATGCAGTTTCATGAAAAGCGTTTTCAATTGTTCAAAAAAGCTACAAGTGTTAAAAGTTATACATAATTTTTTCAAAATTTAATGAGTGCTTGCTTTATTTATGAAAAAATGTTCATTGAAAATTGCGTAGGCCAATGCATTTACAATAATGTCAAGAAATCTACAGTGCGCTAAGAGTCTAAGCTTTTACTTATTTACATACACACATACATACATATGTACATTAGAGTGATTAAAGTTTTGGAACTTGTTCAGTTTAGCTCACTTTAGGGCAAATAAAACTATTTAAATAAATAAAAATTGTGTGAAAAAAAAGTGCCGCTCGGATCTGATTTCGCAGATATAGCCATCGGAGTTTGCGGATACAACTTTTCTAAAAATCACTGCATTGATTTCGAAAAACTGGGTGCTATATAAAAGGTAATTTTAAAAGCTACAAAATTTGTTTCAAAAAGTTTTGAAATTCGGCTCGTAATTTTCAAGCTATTAGAACTTTTTTGAAATGAGAACCGATTTTTTTTTTTCAAAAAACCGTAACTTTTTCAAACAAATCCGTTATGAACCTACAGTTTTAGTAACATATTTATAAGCTGAATTCATCTCCTTTAAAATTATGTATAACTTAGACAAAAATTCTTGATATTAACTCTTTCTAACCGATAAAATTAAAACTAATTTAGATGAATTTTGTGAAGATTTTTAAATTTTTTTGATTGATGTATTCTCTTTGACAATATGAACAATAAAATATATTTTAAGCGTTTATATATTATAGTATATTAAACAGCTTCGCTGAAGGCCGCAACTGGCATCAGAATTGACTCAGCATGTCAGAGTTCTGAAATATTTGAGGAGAAGTTCCAAAAGCATGATGTTTTTGTCTACTTTCGAGGCCACGTATAGGATTAATAAGTTGTTCAGTTTATTTTTAGCGAGAGCATTAGTTAGTACCATCCTTACTCTTTAAAATGAGCTTTCAAGTGGTGATCTGGAATGTTTCCTTACAAAGTTACAGTCATTTTAATGTAACATGAATTTGGACCCGGTTGATTAATATTGCTCGGTTGCAAATCGTTGTAGGGGATCAAATTCACGTCACTTTAAATTAGCTATCACTTTTCAAGGAAACATCAAATATCACCACATGAAAGCTCATTTCACAAGAAAACTCAATTCATTTGCTTTAAAATGATGTATCATTTGTACTTAGTTTTTAATATTAACTTATTTTTTATCAAAAAGAAAACTTACTAAGGCATAAAATCCTGATATAAAAATTAAAGACCCGTTGTGTACTTTCCGAGGTATGCGATTATTTTTTTTTATTAATCTGCATTGCTATATACACAGCCGCTGCTCATCCTGTAGTACGTCCTTTCATATGATATCCATATTTTTAAAATTTAAGCAAGGGTTCCCAGAGTTAATTACTCTGCAATCAATTTTGCTTCTCAGTAATTACTTGCATGGGGTTTGAAAAAAATTAATTGAAATTTACCTGTAGTTTTTCTGTAAATTGAAATTTAAAACTAAAAAATTTGAAGTAAGGATATAAAAATGGCTAAAATGCTGATGCAAAATCATTTTTTATCCTTAAATAAAAAGTTAACAGATAGATGGAGCTGCCGTTCATGCTTTCAAAAATTAATTTTTGGCCCTCTTGCATCGATTGGTTCCAGAAAAAACTATAATCTATATCAAACTTTCCAATTTGGGATGAAAATCAATTTTCCAACTTTGCTGCCCCCATTGAATAACTTAAAATTTCGACATTTTATTGCGGCTTAAGACTTTACGGGGCCTGAGGCTTAAACCTGACAGCCACACCTTTTTCGTATACAAAATAAAAAATTTCATTAGTGACTAAAAAAAGTTAATTTCATTCATAATATTTGATGGTGTCAAAAGAGCCCCTAGTATGCAATTATAATATCACGTTCGGTGGAGACACTTTAACTTGCGGCCATAATTCCTCCTAGCCCTACCTTAACACGGCGCTGTTTGTTGATGTGTATAAAAATAAGTAAAATGTTGGAATTTGTTTTGAAAAACCAGATTGTCAAAAATATGTCCACTCAGTGGACATGAAACCTCCTTGAAACGGATCGACATTACTATAAATTTTCAATATTTTTTTTTTTAAATTATCGTTATTTACAAAATGAGAATCACTCCAAAAAGTTGGTTGTTGCCCGCATCCTTTGTTAAAAACAAAAACAGATATCCTTATTCAGAATTATGATTATTTCATTAACATACATATGAACTTTAAGACCTGCATACACATGTGAATGTAGAAGTGCAGGTAGAACCTGTTACGTACATGTGCGTATGAGTAGGTCAATAGATAATGTGAACACGCATAATCAATTTGCAATGACCAACATTATTCTGCAAGATATTTTGCATAAACAATGTTCCCTTGGTTGAACCACAAAACCAGTACATGAGCAGCGGTGTGGCATACCATGTAATACAGACAACGACCTGCATGATATTTTCCGCGCATTGGAAATTTTCCTGTTGCATCAACGTAGCATATGCATCCGCACAATGGAATTTACCTCAGCAGTACCTAAGTGACCAAGTCACGGTCAATCTTCACTGATTTCCGTTCCTCTCGTACATCAATGCCTACTTTTCAGTTGCATTTCGCCATTTGCTTCGCCAAAACTCTATCGCCCAAGATACCTTAAATAAAAATATTGCACTGGCATACTGCATTCTGGTTAGCAGCGCATTCATTTCCGTTTCCGCTTTGTGTTGATTTTCAAATTCGCGCACTCACACAAACACATGCATACAAACTTTGCTTCTCACTTTTTTTATCAGTGTATTTACACCAATACACTAACCGCATTCCTGTTGCAAATTTGCATTTTTATTGAAAATCAATAAAATTTCTGCATTACCTCTGTTAAGAGAGTTGGATGTTAGTGACAGCCAGCGGGGATTTTTTAAGCGTTTGGCTTTTGAGAATTGAAGAAAGAATAGAAATTCGCAATAGTAAATAACGTATTTATTTTGAGCTATACATCAATTCCTTTTATTAACTTTTTAGATATTAGTTCATGTAAATGTTGCCTGCGGCTACGTCTCAGGTGGTTCATCCGTAAGCTCCAATTTCGGCATAATTTTTCCAGCATATCGGACGATATCTCACAAATGTACTGTTGTCTTTCATGGCTGCAATTGTGGCTGGTTTGTCTCTGTATACGAGAGACTTCACGTAGTAAACAAAAAATAGTCTAGTGGAGTCAAATCGCATGATCTTGGCGGCCAATGCTGCTCCAAAACGTGAGATTAATTACTCACGAAATTCGCCTCTCAATAGATTTATGCTATCACGTGCCGTGTGGCATGTGGCACCGTCTTGTTGAAACCACATGTCAATCAAGTTCAATTCTTCCATTTCGGGCGAAAAAAGTCGGAAATCATTAAATGGCACCTTACTCCATTGACTGTAACGTTGAGATTTACATTATTTTTGAAAAACTACGGTCCGATGATGCCGCCGGACCATAAACGGCAACAAATAGTGCTCTGCTGAATTGCTTCGGAAAGAAAACAGCTTTTTCATGCGTAAGTCACAATATTATGTGTAGACTTCGCACCCTGGTACCATTTTTATAGTATTTTCTCATAAGCCGCAGCTATCGAAAATTCAGTAAAAAATCTAATCTTTGCACTATAAAGATTATCTTAACGTTTTGCCACACCAGAAAGTCGCATGATAATCTTTGATACAAATTTTGCAAAAAACATACACGGCACAAACTACACTGAGAAAAGAGTATGGTTCCTTTAAATATCTGTATTTGGTTGATAGAATTTTAAAATATTTGTTAACTATTAACAAATTTTGGTAGTTATTACCAAGTCCTTAATTGAAGATTGTTGCTCATTGGGCCAAACGTTCTATTAGTTTGAGTAGATTGAAAAAATTTGTTTGGTTGAAGTTTACATTTGTTAGTCCTATTTTTATTTGATTTTACTTATCATTAACATGATAATTTTGCAGTTCACAACATATTCAGGTAAAAAACTACTTAACTATATTCTGCTTGGTATGCAATTTAGGTTTTTATGATTGTATAAATACAAACGACATCCTATATAAGGATGTAAAATCGTTTTTTGGCAACACATACATTGAACACATACTGAAGTATACTGTTACAACAATAATATGTATGTATGTATGTAAGTCCATTGTATTGAGGCTGAACACGCCGCGTTGTGTTAACCTAATTAAAGTCATTATTTTGACCAAAATGAAAAACAACAACAACAAAAATAGATCTAAAACCAATACAATGCAAACAATTCCTGCACATACATGTGAAATTTTAATACTATTCTTATTGTTGAAAGCTTATATTTTTACTACACAAGCCAACAGAATATCAAATTTTATTTAAGTGAATTCATACACTGGCTCCTAATAAAGTAAAATATGGAAATAATCTATTTTTTAGAAGCATATTCTGAGCTTTACCATAAAGAGTTTAAAATTTTTCCACCAATATATGGTATCTTGCTTAATAAGTCTTGTGTTCATAGAAGGATAAGTTTTTAAAAAAAACTTTCTTCAATCGTCTTTTTGAAAATATAGACAAAACTGTAATAAAATTCCAAATTTGAGCATGTAAAAATATAGTGATAGTACGCAAAAATCCTACCGCTATTTTTTGTGATATATTTATGAATAACATACATTTTTATTAATGCATTAATAAAGCACTATTTATGTCCTTTAAAATGATACGCTATTCAAAGGTTGATTTTTTTTTGCAAACCCAATATTTTAAAGGAATCAATTGAACGAGCTCCAGAAAGTCTCTGAAAACTTTGCTCCCTTAATGCATTGATAAAATTGTATGTTATTTAAACACACTTTGCTAAAAATACCGGACTTTTAAAAAAGGTGATCTGAAATTTCGAAAAATCGTCATATCTCAAAATGGCGCACAGATTTCAAACTTCCATGAACGAATCTTATTAAATTATCTTACATATGACATCCATGTTTTGATGATTCGATAATGATTTTATCCCCATCTAACGATGTCTACATCTCCGAATCCAAATATGCCACCAAATTTATGATTCCTTTTCGTTGTCAGTATTTAAAGCCACTAAAAAAAATAAAGGTTTAATAAAAAATTGAGAGGAGCTCCTAAAATAAACAATTTTTTTCACTTTCACTATTCCATCAATTTCTGTTTTGCTGTTTTGAGGTGTGGGGTACGGCTTTTTAGATTTCAAAAAGAGTTTAAATATGTTTAAGGCATACCACTAAAAAAAGTCGGAGGTACCCCACACTGTGAATTAAATTGCCTTCCGGCGAGCTATGACGAATTAATTATTAACATTATGGAACATCTACAAGCCGTAAACAATGCTTGCTAGCACATCAATGTGATAATATATAATACATATTTTTTTATATTGAGAAAAAGCTTGTAACCTTTTTCTGTATCAAATGGGCCGATCGGCATAAATTTTCGAGATCATTTTACATTACATTCCATGTGCACTTTAAAAAAGCATACGCGATTTTGACAGGAATCTTTCCATTAAGATCTTATGAGTCATAGCAAAAAATGCTTTTGAATATCCCATTAGCTTCTTTTAGAAAATTTCGAAAACTCTAACTAAACCAGAATTACAATAACAATGATGCTATGACAAAACTACTACTCTCTTATTTATTCCGAATATTTTTGCAGCAGCTTTTCTTAATATGTAAATGAAGCTTTCTACACAAAGTTTAGTTTTTAGCTCAGGTTCGTCTCGACACTCAACCCACAAAAAAAAAAAAGTTTTTTTTTTCAAATCCATTTGATTAGTTTTGTAGAAACCGCGTAAAACTCATTATGTGGCTCACAACACATAACAACAACAAAACTGATGCGCCCACAAAATGTAATATGGTTACGTTAACGCATGGCCTCTACTTTTGACAGCACCAACCCCCAATCCGCATTGTTTTGGGCTCTTTTTCGTGTCTAATTTTGTTGTTTTATTAACCGAAATGTATGCCTATATTCACACAAAATTCCGGATGTTTTAAGCCAACACACATACGTCGCACACAACAACACACATGTTGAGTTATGTGTACATAGTACTCATTAAGTTTGTGAAAATTTTGTTACTATTTTTGTTTTATTTGCAATCGTTCTAACAATCGATTCTCGCATAAAATTGTTGTTGAAAATTTGGTTGTTTAAGGCGCATTAATGTTGACTTAAACATTGTACCAAATTGTGTTTTCGCATTTTTGGAGTTCGACCTCTGGATTGTGGTGCATTAATAATGCTGTTAATTTATTTACAGTAGTAAAACTTTACTTCCATCTCTATGTTCTCTTAAAAATTTCATATTTTACTACTCTAGACGATTGTCAAATAAAAGTGGGAGATTTGATAACTTCAATTTGTGTAAATTATAATGAAAAGGGTCATATGTAAATTTATAGAGGCTAACCAGAATATTAAAAATTTATATATAAAACCAAAAAATAAATTAATAAGAAATTCTCGCCATTTCGGTATAATAACTGTTTCCCATAATTCCAGCATTTGAATTCTTTCATTTATATTATTAACGTCAGATTTTAACATTTGATCAACGCTTTTAACATAATTTTTGAGCTAACAAACTTTTTTTTATCAAAGGCAGTAGAAATTAAAGCAGTGAACTTCCATTTGGATCGTTTTCATTTTCTGATTTATTTCCATCTAGCTTTTATCTTCTGACTCCTCGACTGTTATTATCTCGTGATCTATCAATTGCGACATTCAACTCACTTCAACACTTGATACAGCTCCAGAATACCAGATCTGAGGACTTTGAAAACTTTTGAATTTGCGATTTTCTCTTGGCTATGTTTTTTTTTTTAAATTCAAAACCAGAAATCAGTATCGAATTGAAATTTTCTTAAGCAGAAAATAAATTAATTTACATAAAATCAATAAGTCTACCCATAAGTCTTACGACCTTTTAACAAACAAATATTGAAATTTTGTTTGAAAATTAAGGATTTAAGTTAGCTTCGTTTTATTTAAAATTTTTATAGCCCCATCTCTTATTCACGGTTTCATGCTCATGGTAGATAGAAATCTCATGCCAACAATTGACTTAAGCTTAATGAATTTGAAAATTTCGTCAGAGACTTGCGTACGACAAACTGACAATGATAATGACGTTGAAGGAAACAAAGTTTACCAACCAAAAATTTACATTTTTATTGTGTTGTCTTCCTTTAAGATGTAAATTCTTGCATTCGTTGTTTAATTATATATTTTGCTTTGAATTACACGTGTCATAAAATCCACGGAATGGGATTAAGTAGAAATATAAACAACGCAAGATACACTTAACAGACCAAATCAAAATTGCAAGGACATGCGGTAAAGGGTGAAATGTATCTATGCAAAAAAGATTTTAAACTACAAAATAAATACACACTTTCTTAAATTTTATTTCATAAAAGTTGATGCAAACCTCTTGTAGTTTTAAGAAAACACGATTAGGCAAAATATGAAGAATCACCGGAAACTATCCCAGAGTATACAAGACAGTTTAATAAATCCAATAGAAATCACTGAAAATCTGTATTAAAAAGACAAAAAAAAAAAAGGAGTAGGTATATACATATATTAATTACTTAAATTTTTTTCAAGCGTTGCAAAACTAAGTGGATGTGAAAAGCAAAGGTTTTGCTTGTGCATTTAACAAGCGTTTAGAATGAGCTTGCAAGACATTGATTCAAAACTTAATACGACCTTGAAGACAAATGGAAGTTTAAACTTATCCGCATATCGGATAATGATGTGTCCCTAAATATTTGTCTACTTTTTGTAAGACATGTAGCATAAATGATTAAATCGATAAATATATTGAGAGCGAAGATGAAGAAAAAAAAAATAAATTGATTTCATACCAAAAAGTCCACTTGTGCTTAGATTTCATTAATTTGTGCTGTTTTGCCTTTAATAATTAAATATGTAATATTTATAATTTTATTTATATTTATAATTATTGTTACAGTTATAAAAAAGAAAAAAAGCATCGATATCTTCCAAAAAAAAAAAACAAAAAAAAAATCTCTGCATGTTGCAATTTGACCAAGTTGGAATTTACCACTTCAGAATTTTTTATCGTTTTTTGGTTTAACTTCATGTATGTATACACTGAGAAAAGAGTATGGCTCCATTAACTATATGTGTTTGGTTGCTAGAATTTTAAAATATTTGTTAACTATTAACAAATTTTGGTAGTTATTACTAAGTCCTTAATTGAAAATTGTTGCTCATTGGGCCAAACGTTCTATTAGTTTGAGTAGATTGAAAAAATTTGTCTGGTTGAATTTTACATTTGTTAGTCCTATTTTTATTTGATTTTACTTATCATTAACATGATAATTTTGCAGTTCACAACATATTCAAGTAAAAAACTATTTAACTATATTCTGCTTGGTATGCAATTTAGGTATTTATGATTGTATAAATACAAACGACATCCTATATGATTTGGTAATTATTACTAAATATATAATTGATCGAATAATATTATTCGATTCACTGTAATATGTGATATTTTAATATTTAACAAATATTTAATTCGCCTTTATCAAATATATAATTTGTTAATTATCACCAAATTTTGGTATACGTAATTAAATTGTTTTCTCAGTGTATGTATTTAGGGCGAACAGAAATGATCACAGACAATCATAAGGTACATATAATTAATTCTGGAAAGCTTAAAAAGGGCAGGTCATAGAGCACTGCACTATAGGAACTATGCCACATAAGTTGTAGCTTGAGCTCTGATTTCTGCAGGAGGGGTGATAAAAAGGAATATAATACGTTCAGTAACTACTTTGTAGCTGCCCGCAACTACATGAACACTGGGGCAACGCGGCAAGATTCTAAGATAGTCTGACAGACATATCCAGGATGAAGCTAATGAATTTAGTAAAGTTTCAGAACATGACTAAAATATGCTTTGCCGATGAGTAACGCTTAAGTTAGTCAAACGAGTTTATTATTATTTACGTCATCGCCATTCCAAATTTAAAATAACCTAAGATGCCCTTCTAGAAGGATTAGTTTAGGGTCAATAAACTATCATTTATTCTCTTTTATATACCAATAAGCAGAAATTCGTAAAAGCTATGTTGCTATTTTATGTCTTTATCCTGGCATATCCTCATTATGGTTTTGTTTCTATTCCCATGCATTATAATTTACACAGTGTAAATGACCTCATTTAAGAAAAGTAATTACATTTTGCCAATAATGAAAAATGCAACGCCCCCATTTCATTTCTCATTATCTATTAATTTGACGCGTCCCCACTTTGCACAGCAATTTGATTTTTATAACTCTATAATTTTGCATTATTGCACACATTATTTGTAAATTTTCTTTAAATTTCCTACTTAAAATTTTATTGCACATAATCTTTTTTTTTCTTTCGCTACGAGTATTTGACGTCGTCGATTTCTAACGCATCAGCGCTTAGGGAATGATTGCCATTGCATGTTTATTGTCGTGGTGTGGTGGCAGTGGTAATGGTGGCAAGTCCTTTAACTGCAATTTTGTTGTTTCTTTGTTTTACAATTCATTGTTTTTAAGCGCTAAAATATCGTGTCCATAATTGAAGGATAATGGTCAGCACATCAACGCCTAATGACAGAGAAGACCAAACAGCAAAAGCACAAGTACTCGCCATACAGGAACACATACCGTAGCATAAGAAAGGGCCGCCACCAAATGACATGACAAAGCAAAAGGATATCAATTTCATGTTTCTACAATAACGGTACTTAAAAATGTCATTATATGTTTACAATCATTGACGGACGGCAAACTAGCAATATCGACGTAGACGAGAAGAAGACGTCGATGAAAATGTTGATAAAGACGATGACCGCTGCTAAGGCATTATCGATATTGGCCAATAAATGTTGTGTCATTTAATGTAAAATTAACACGTTTTCGCAGGTTTTCGTTTTTTTTTCAAGGAATCCTATATTGCAAATTATTTTTAAAAATTTTTGATTATCATGGAAGTCAGGGAATTTTGCAAATTTTACCTACGGGCCGGGCCACCAGGATTAGAGTTTGTTTGATATCCGCTGAATATATCGAAATCATCTGAAATTATGTATAACTTTTACTAAAAGCGAAATTATTTTGGAGTTCAATTAATTGCATTGGTATTTCAATTCTGACTCAAGTAAAATCTGTTTTTGTTGGTATGTTAATATCAATTAAATGTTCTGTGCATTAGGTTCACCAATTTGATTTTTTTTCTTATTCTTTCCGATGTATTCAGTTTTCTATTCAGGAATTTTCCAACCTTCGATTCATAAAGCCATTTGTACCGTCCTATATATAAAAAATTTTCACATATGTTTTAAAAACGTTTTGCATTTTCCGATAAAATCGTTGTTGAAAATGGGTTAAATTTCTCACTCTGAAAATACCTATGCCACCTTTGTAGTTGAGCAGAGTTTGATGGATGTATTTTTGTTTTTTCAACGCCATAAATCGCATTTTACAATAACATAATAAAAACGACAACAGCAACAAAAAAAAATCCACAACAACAACAACAATATATTAGAAAAGAAGTGGTTAGTACTAATAAGAGAATAAAAAATTTAATAAACTCATATTGACATTTCCCCAAGCTTTCCTTTAGACAAAAGAATGACAGCCAGAAGGGTTAAATTGCTTTTTTTGAGTGAATTTTTATTTGTATTCAAAAAGTTGTTATAAATAATAAATAAAAATGGCGTCAATAAACTGTTGACAAATGGCCAATGGCATTTTAAGTTTATAGTCTTTCCTTCAGACAAATTGTGGTAATGGGCGTGTTAAAAGTAACTGAAGTAACACAAAATAGAAGACAAAATTCAATCGACGGAATGCTTTTGTATAATTTATTTGAATGACACTTAAGACCAAGAGTATGAATAAAAGCACAATTTTATTGTGTATAAATAACTGCTAAAGGAATGTTTTTAAAAAACCTCAAAAAAAAAAGATGAAAGTGCAAAGTCGAGATGGTTTGATTATGGGCAAGAATTTTCGCAATTCTTAACGAATATGAACTATACATTTTCTGGTATTTAAAATTTATCTTTTTCAAAGTTTGAAAAAGTTTTGAAGTTGCTTTTCAAAACAAATTAGTCTATTTTAATATTAACTAGTAAAGGTGTTATCTTCGGCCAGGCCGAAACTCACATATACACTGCATTGAAAGTACTTTTTAAATAAATGTTAAAAAAATGTTGAAGAGGTTGAATAAGTCGAAAATAATGTAGAAAGGTTCAAAACTGTTGGAAAGTGTTGGGAAAAACTGAAAATGTTGAATAAATATGAAGACCATTAAAGAAAGTTGAAAGAAATTGAATAAGTCGAAATATATGAAAAATGCTGAAAAATTGATGAAAAAGTCGAAAGAATAAAGAAAATGTCGAATGAAATTGAAGGAGAAAGGTAAAAGATTAAAAATGTCATAAGAATATGTTGAAAAAAATAGAATTGAAATGAAAAACACGAAATATGCCACGCCCACTTCTCCACTTCCGCCCACTTTTGGTTCAATAAACAAACCAAATTTTAGCACAATAGCTTGTATAGTTTGTGATATGTGCCGTAATTATTCCTAAAATTTAGGGCGGTGACACACCCACTGATGCAATCCAGTCCGATTTTGATCCAAAAATAGCCTTCCATAAACGAACCTCTTTCAGCATGATTGCTCATATATATCGATAGTTAACACTTAAAGTATTTTAATTGTAGGGGGGTGCCACGCCCACTATTGCTATTTCGCCAACTTTTGATTCATATGTACCTAATACATACCCAGTAATGATCAGCTAAAATCTGAGGTGATATACCGTACAATATATACATACATACATATATTTGTTTGACAAGCTTAGAACAATTTACCCCATCTATTAAGTTATTTAAAAAACTTAAACTAATTAGGTACAAAAATCATGAAAACGAATTTCCATGAACATTTCCTAGAACTCAATTTTGTGAAATTTTATAGTCTTGGCGCCAATTGTTGACAGCAAACACGCTAAAGACGCGTCGAGTTTTGCGTGTATGTTAGCCAGCAAGCGCACTCTGTCGGTTGGCTGATTGCATGCAATGACAATTACACAAAAATGCAATGAACAAACTTGCATTCTATGTACATGTGTATGTTTGTAAATATAAGTGCAGCATATCTGTTGTCTTGATTACTTCAGTTGTTGGTTACCTAAGTTGCTTATTTGTAAATAAAATGACATTTTAATCCTTCAATTATCCTTATGGATTTGTCAGCACTTTGTGCGCAGTGGGAGTCATAGTCTGGGAAAGAAGTACGATGTATCGATACTTTTATTATCGATATACGTACTATTACACTAAACAGGAGTTATATTCAGTTCATTTCTATTTTTAAAACACAAAGAAGTAGGCGAAACAATTAAAGAAAATTATTTTCTGTCAGAGTTGGTATTTGATCGCTATAAACTCTAAAAATTAAAATTTTTCGAAAAAATTTTATAGAAGCTCTTGTTGGTATTCTATAATTTTCTCAAGTACAGATATATGCAATTGGCTACTGGACATTAGTTAAACTGCTTTAGCTTCCATAAAAACACCATTAGATTGGAAATATTATCCAAAGAGTTCTACTTAAAATAATATATTGTTGAATAATGAGTGTATTCCACACCCACACACAACGATTCCCATTCAATTAAATTACTTATAATAATTACCTTAAGTTTCATAAAAAATTGCTACTGAGACGAAATTTTGCAAAAGCTATCATAAGCAATAGAGCGGTTAAAAAATAAAAAAGTCTTCAAAATCAGGGTGTACCGACGGAAAACTATTCTAACCAGAGTTTCCTTAAAGTAGGTCAAATGATTTTTCCCAATATGTAGATTCCGATTAGCGATTTCTTTTCTATATGACAAACTTTCCAATAAAAAACAATAGTTACTCTCTAAAATAATATAGCTCATTGCTGATTTTATCTTAGGTCTTTTTTGCTAAAACTCAATTTGAATTATGACGATATCGGTACTTGTTAGAAAAAAAAAACGCCCGGGGAGTCAGTGAGTTATCTCGAATACGTAGCACCTTGAATGTTTGGAGAGATGCAAGTTTGTGGCTTAAAGCCTTTATCAAACAACCGTGATATGCCCATATAGCCTTAAATACATTTTATTTAAAAGGGACCAGAATAACTTTACATATCACCACTATAAATCGCATTGGCGATCAAGGGTCTACAATTTAGTATGAAGCTTAGTCTTTCGGTGTACATTAATACTACTCATTCTAATTAAATAAAGAGATGTGTTCCTATTGATTTTTTTTTTTGAATTGAATGGAATTTGTAGACACCTTCACTTAAATTTTTTTGTCACGAGCGGCCGTATTGAAGAACAATGACTAGCAAGCACCTAACTTTGATCAATACAGCAAAAAATCTGATTAATAAGCACTGATTTGTGTTGTTTGATAAAGAGCGCCCAAAGGTTAAGACAACGTCCGATGGCTGTCCTGTCAAAAAAGTAACCAAATTCAGCATATCAAATATAAAAGTCTTTTGTTATTTCATTTAATTTATTTATATTATTCAATTTATTTATTTGACTTCTGTATATTTTTAATTAAAATACACAAAGTTTAAATCATATATATCATTAGTATTTATTAGTACATTTTTTAACATATATTATAGGGTAATGTCAACTTTCTATTGCCTGGTAGCTATTTATTTATTATTCAGAAACATTTGCCTTCTAATAAGTCGCTGAATTTTATTCTACTTGTACTAAAAATATTTCAGTTGGAAATTTAGTTCACAAATTAAGATTATGTTCCAATTAGCAGCGTAGCCAAGACTTTGATATTTAATTCCCAAGAAAGTGAGTTTAAAACGCTCAAACAATTTATTTTTGTTTTGAGAGCAATGTTTTCATATGCTACACTTACAGCCAGAGAATGAAAAAATGGTTCGTTTTCGTTCTGTTCTATGAGCGTTAACTTTTTCCCTCTGCATTCCGTACTTCTCTCATTGATTGAAACACTAACACAAACAATAGCAAGCCACATGAGAGAGCGCAACAGAATGGTAACGTTCTGCTCTACGTACACACGATTGTTATCCAAACCCGTACCTAATGTAATGACCGTTTTTGTCATTGCATTCGTATGAGGAAAAATTTTTTTTTTTTAAAATAAAGATAACTCAAAAAAATTTTTATACCGCATTAAGGGAGGCTCTGGACCCTGAAAATAACCGTTTTTGATCCGAAAATGGGTCCCCGGACTATGGTACTCATTTTTAACCCATTTTCGTGTAAAAATTTCGTTTTTTCAAACAACAGATAATTCAAAAATAAAATTGAACATCATTGAGGGCGGTTCGGAACCCTGGAAAGAACCTTTTATGACCCGAAAATTGGTCCCCTTACCATGGTAAGGGGTTTTTGACTTCCAAAACATGGCATCACTAATACGAATCTAATGACAAAATACGAGCACTACATTTGATACAGGTTCGTGTAGCAGTCGTGAGTCAAAACCATAATAAAGCGAATAAAGTTTTTTGTACGCACAGCAGAACGTTTCCATTCTGTTCCTTCCATATATTTCTGCTTGTTATAGTACGGGTTGGTGTTTGAATCAAAGAGTGAAACAAAGAATTTTAGAGGTAAATATTGCGTTGTGCGTTTTAAACGTTACAATAAGGTGCGGTTTTTTTCATTCCCTGCTTAAAGCTATGATATGCATTTTTTTTTGCGTTGCAGAGGTCGATTAAAATTCTTCTATACAATAGAGCCCATCCAAATATATGTAAGGAACATTTTTGCTCATCATCCAAAACTCCATTTCCCTAAGATGAGAGAAAGCTTTCTCTATTTATTTCATGTGGCTCATAACCACCAACGAGATGTGATAGCAAGAAAAAAACAAAACGAGATAACTTGATTTTTTCTATATGTTAGAGCATGATACGAAATGGAAGCTAAAAAAGCTCTGTTTTGATTTTATTTGTGGTTTTCGTGCACAGGGGCTTGACGGACTCGCAATCGTGACGAATGGCTTGATGGCCATTTCAGAGTGCACTCATGCAGGCCTCTAATATGTATATCATATCTGTAGTCAATGTAAAAAAATCAGTAAGAGCTAGCAACATTTGTATTTCCATCAAAGAATTCTCTTAATAAATAATGGTACGCTTAAAAAATAGTTTACTTTAAATAAATTTGTTCAAACATGAATATTTTAATTTTTAAAAATGGCCAACAGCACTTGTAGCTAATGCCTTTTTTTGCTTATATCATTATATTTCAAACTAAATCAATACATTTTTATGTACTTGGTAATTCGAACGAAAAAATCATTGCTACGCGTTAATTCGAACTCGTCGGCGTCAAACACTCGACTATTCAAAGTTGCAAAGAGAAAGAGACAGAAAGATTGTAAGTACATTTTGAGACAAGTTCAAACTTGTATCATCGTACACGAGCTTTTGTTTTTGTTATGATTAGTTTAACAAACACTTTCGCACGAATTGGTTGGTTTAGTTATGTTTCAGTTACTGTTACTCTTTCGTTGGTATACAGATTAAAAACTTGTGTTTGTTATGAGTCCTAAAAAGTATAAATGCTTGACGGTTGCTGAAAAGAAGAAATTAATTGACGAAGTAGAGGAAGGTGAGAAGAAAAGTGATGTTTCAAAAGATTTTAAGATTCCTCTGAGTATTCTCTCAACCATACTAAAGCACACGGAGAAAATTTATGCTACTCAAACTGCTGGAGTACGGAAAAGAACTACTAAAGGTGAATTTCCTCGTCTGGAAGAAAGCCTGGTCATTTGGCTAAGACATTGTAGATGACAAAAAGTGTCTATTAGCGGAAACTTGTTAAAGGAAAAAGCAAAAGAGTTCGCGTCTACTCTAAGCATCGGAAACTAACGATTTTCAATTGCTTCAAAAAATCCGGATGGATGATGAAGAACCAGAACCATAATGAAAAAAGCAACGATGAAGATCAGGACGATACATCAGAACCTTTGGCGGAGGTGTCAGTTAAGGAAGCAAGAGCCTCAATCGATACCTTACAAAGCTTCTGTATACAAAACGAAAGTGATGAAAAAGCAGTCTGAGCAGCAGTACAGGTAGTCCCCGACTTACGACCGTTCGACTTACGACTATTTGCACTTACGACCAATTTTTTTTTCAATTTTTTTCATAGAAAATGCTTAAAATAGTTTCGTGGAGTCCCTAAAATATGTATATGAGAAAAAATTAAAAAAAAAAACAGTAGTATGTACAAGGATTCGATTTATTTCAGTACAAATAATACGTTTGTTTAAGTGAATAATTTTATATCATCCCAAAAATGGCTGGAACTAGTAGTACAGTATGTATGTAATATTTTTCTTTAGTTATTTTTTATGAAACTCGACTTACGACTTAATCGACTTACGACCGATGACTAGGAACCTATCTCGGTCGTAAGTCGGGGACTAACTGTAATGTGTTTTGAAGCAAACCAATGTAACAGAGTTCTTTCGGAAGATTAATTAATTCTCATTATGGATATATACACGAATGTACCTCTTAACTTTTGTCATTGCTAAAGACTAGCAATTAGTAAATAATAATTAATCAACACTTAATAATTCGAAGTTTTATTTATTTTCTCTCAAAAATTTCGAACCATTTGATATTTCAAACACTCGATAATCCGTAATATTTTAAGAGTCCCTCGAGTTTCGAATTAACGAGAGTCGACTGTAATAATAAATCTTGTATATAAATAAATAAGTTTTAAAAAATTTCTTATAATATCTCTAACATATCATCTGTTTTTTAAAATTATTTTTCATATTATTCTCTAAACAATTCTCAGAATATATCTGCTTTCAAATCAAACTTTCCAACATAAGTTTGGAAAATATGAATTTTTGTTGAAGGCGCGCACCAGTCCAGTTGTACGAATGTTACATGATTCAGTCAGCTTAGAAAAAAAAGTAAATAGGCCTTGGACTATTTTTATTTTGAAAGTTCCAACGTTTCAAACACAAAGATTTCATTTCGTCGCTCCGCAACGTGCAATTAAATCTTAGGTGTTAACTAATTCCTTATCGTTTGATAATAGTTGCAGGAAAGTGCTCCAGCCAGTTTCCTTTAATATCTACTCACGGTTTTAATTTAATATTTACTTTGTACATTTAAAAACTTGTACGTTACTGCATTTAAATTGAATATTTCGTGCTAAAATAAACGAAGCGACTTTTTCTTACATGATTTCTTTTCACAAAATATCATATCATAAATACAAATAGAGCAATTGCAGTCAGCAATTACACGTCTGCTGCCGCATTGCATGTCAGATTGAGGCGAATTCCATTTAGTAGTGCCGCCATTGCAGAAGCTGAATTGTAGCATATCACTTAAGCAGAACATAACCCCGTTCAACTCAAGCTAACTTTGCACACGGTGTGATTTTAGCGAAATAAGGTTGATGTAAGGACCGATTGAACTTGTTTTTTTTTTAGAATTCAGTTTCAATATTGCAAAGCAACTTAAAACAAAGGTTATGCAAAAAGCGTATTTTGAAAAAAAGTTAAAAATGGCTCACACCTATGAGAGTTATATCGTTTTTAAGGTAGTTTTTACTCGTTAGCTTTAAATTAAATGCTAAGGTTCAATACAAGAGACCCATTTTCATAAGGTTTAATTTAACAAATTCGTGTCAGAGAGATCCTATAGGTCATAAATTATGACTCATAATATGTTGTTAAGTCTCAGCAAGATGATTCTACGATAAGAATACCTAAAAAAAACTTGATGAGAATGAAAAGCTCTATGATTTTTATTAAATATTTTAAGCGTTTAAATATCTTTAAATTGGACAAATCTAATATCCAGTTTTTCTTTAAAATAATAGTGGTTTAAGTTTAGTTAAGGGCTTGGAAAATTGTTGGTAATTTCAAAATAACGAATGATAAGACAAACCGCATTCTTTCTGAGCAAGAACTCGACGAGTTTTCGTTTCTTTTACAACTTTGGATGAAATATATTTTTGTGTTTGAAACTTACTTTTCCAGTTATTGAGTAAAAACCCTTTTCGTCATCTTAAAGCGGTCATATCTCAGTAATGTTTCACCAATGCGCGGACAGCACTCGATATTCTTTATTGACGTCAATGGCGATATAAAATCATAGTACAATTCATGTCGCTGACTCCTTTGCTGTTATTAGTAGTAATTAAAAATGAAACAAATTAGTCTTCTCAACAACTTTTTTCAGATAAAAAGGTACCGTGTGTGCATATGTTTGGAATAGGCATGAAAAAATTCCGCGTAAACAATGGTATGCTGTGTTTGGAAAAATAAATTGAGCAAAACTTGAACTCATTAAAGGTGAAATGACGGTAGTACAAGTCAAATCGACCCTAATACATATATACATACAAGCATAAAACATACCATGACAACACGTCCGATCTTCTACGAACTTCAAGCCAAATTCTTTAAAAGTGAGAAAATTTGTGGATATATTTTTGCATCAAATTTTTCGAAAGCAATTTGTTACCTACAAACAACGAAGAAAACGATCCAACCAGCATTTTTAAACTTTTATTGGGCCTTAAAAAAAAATTTTCAATGAAATTACGAAAATCTCAAATGCGACAACTTTTCTTCTCAAATATATCCAAGCAGCTCAATCCAATGGTTGAAAATTAGTGAATTTCCATTAAAATCTTTGAAAAATATTTCTAGACCAACAATGATTTTAGATAGAGTGCGTTTCTTCAATAAGTGACACTTGAGGAAAAAAAACTTCGACTTTCTATTTTATTGTAATATATAAAGTGCTTATTTGTTCAACAGCCAACCTGAATACCCAAATTACATTTTTTAGCTCGCTAAAATCCATGCTAAACTATAGTCTAGTCTCCCGACAAAAGCTGCTAGATTTTACTGCCATTTCATATTTAATCTGCATTTTAAATTTAAAATTTAAAAATAAACCATTGTTGATTTTGAGACCATTTTTCACAGAATATCGCTACCTCACCTTTATTGCCAATGCGAAATCTATGCCATGTGGTGCAGTACAACTGTAATCATTTAGACTTATTATTTTTTTGTGCTCCTTACATTTTCCAGGAAAAATCGTGCGATCCCTTTTTTCCACAAATTAAGCGTAAAAATTGTGTATAATTTACAGTCGTAAATGGCAGATAAAAGTCAGTTTAGTTTGCCCACCAGCAGCAATAGCAACAACCGTAGCAGGCATTACCATATCGCGCTAGCGTGTTGTTAAAATGTTCGTTTGTTGCACTTTTCATAAAAGTTTGTTAGACATTTTTTCGCGTTTCGTGTTGGTCACTTGTCACGGTGATGTTTTATTTTGTTTTTTATCAAAAGATTAATTGGTAGGACATACAAATGACACACAAAAATTCATGGAATTTTTCGTTGAAGTAAATTCAGCTGATTAAATGGCATTATTCTAAAGCATACGTATGAACAATGAGCCCAGTTAGCAATGATGTAAAAGTAAAAAGTAAAGTATGTGCATTGGCCTTAAAGTTTCTAATCAGATGCCAGTGACTGAACTATTTAGTTTTGCCATCATAATCATCTAATGGCATTGGCGTAGCTAGCCAGACGCCATTTATTTTTCTCTGCGCCTAGATAAATAATTTATGAGTTTCCTAGAGTATACTTACAAAGTATTGACGTGGTCCTCGTGTTTCGTTTCCCACAAAATATCCATGCAAAAACTGACAAGTCCATACAATATCTTGTAATGTTAGGGGTTTCTAGACCCATGTACTTTTACCTATAGCAAATAGTCCAGCGCTGGTTGTGAGCCTCCGGGTAATGCCTGGTGTGCCCATGCCTAAAGACGAGCCTCGATATCCTTGAAGTTTTCTATGTGGTTCTGTAGCGTTAGAATTGTTTCTAGATCTTGTAATTAAAGTATGAATATTTTTCTGATTTTTCTTTAACTTCAGGCGAAGTTTCTGAAAAGAATCCAATGACAAAGATTTTTTTAAAATTTAGTTCGGAGTTTATGAAGTCCTTTTAACATATTTTCATGGCTAGCAAAATTGAGGGCGTACATTTGGCTAGCATTGCCATTGTTTATAAATATTACAATTTAGATCAATAAAGTGCATTTGAGTAAAATGGAGTAGAGTAGAGTACAGCACAGTCCTATTAATTCGAGGCCATGATTAAAAAAAGATGTAGTAACTAAATATTAAAGTGTAAATGAATTGTATAGCGAGTAATTATAAATTTTTGTTATAATTTCAAAATCTGATATCGAGTTTGTGCATAAAATGAAGAATTTTTAAATGCTCAGCTATAAGTTCTCATTGGGTCACTTAAAATTAATACAATTGCTATGCGCAATAATTGAATTAATATTAGGCCTAAATGCTTAACATTTAGTTATTTACTAAAATTGCAAATTTGCTCTTGATTTGCTTTGATTTGATTTCCTACAACAATATCGCGTTGCACAAGCGAATTAAATTAGCAAATCACCCTATAGGTAATTACAGGGATTCAAAACATAATAAGTACCAATGATTAAACTCAATATACGTACACAGAATTGTAAAAGTATATACAAATGTGTGCGTGTGAATTAAGCCATTTTCAAGTATATTATTATGGAATGTTAGGAATATTAGTCTAATTAGTTTAGAAAATTTGATTTAAGTTAATTTGAATAGTTAAGTTAGGAAGATGTAATTACATATTAAACATTTCAATATGGCTTTAGATTTAGAGATTTTATTTCATTTTTCTAAGTAACTGACTTTTGAAAAAAATATCAAAAAAGTAAAAATTCATTAAAAGCTCACTCGCTTTTTGAGGTAATAATAAAGATAAACTCAACGCCAATTTTTTTATGGCAATTTTAAATCTTTAAAACAAAATTGAAGAACAATTTTTATCAAGAGACTCAAATTAAATTAACGTGTGTGTGTGCTTTTGCTTTTAAAAATATTAAGTTTGTTGTTGGTAACTGTTTACGTACAACGTAAACTAGTGTGTAGCCTACATATCTGCTCGTCTTTGCTATCCACCGCAAAGCGCTGCCGTTTACTCGTTGTGACTGCAACGAATGCCCCAAGCCGATCGGCTACAACACCAACGAGTAAAACGTGCAAATATCATTCGTCATCTAGAAGAAGATCCCGAAGTCAGCGAACCCTCCCGCAAGCGAAGAAAAAACTTTTAACATAAATTACAATTAACATCTCAGTTTTAAACAAGTGAAAAACAGTACACAGTTTACAACAGTTTAACATAAATCACACAACAAACAACAGTGAAACACAACATAGTGAAACACAACAAGATTCTACAATCAACATCAAATTCATCAATACAAAAACAACCACCATCATCTCAACACAGCAACTCAACGTTGGACAAAAACAATAACTCGAACTCCACATAACACAATTACAACACGTATTGTATACATCAAATTTGTATATTGTATTTAATTTGTAGTTATAATATTTTACATTATAATAAACCCCCAAAATTGATTTTTAGTGTTTCAACTTTTTTGTCCAGCCCCCGATTAAACATTTGGTCCAATCGAGCCGGATCAATTTGGAGCAGCAGCATCAAAGCTCTGGGCGGACACGAAAGTTGAAACGCAGACACGGCAGAAAAAAGAAAGTCACAGCTTAACTACATGAAGAACCCAAAGTAGTGAGTAAAGTGAATTTAAAAGTGCCAAATTGTGGATAAATATTGTCTGTGTAGTCATTTGTGATATAGCAAAAATCCACCCAAGCCCTCCCGAACTCAATATTTATTTCTGAAATTTGCTTTAAATTCATAATACAATCAATTTTTTAATTTGTGCCTACGTTCAATGCAAAAAGAATTTATTTGATTTGTGCGGAACATACATACGTACATAAATATTGCGTACATATATTTTTTTTGCATTGAAAACCCAATTGCTGTGCCGTTTGTTTATTTTATTGCTGAGTACAAGTTCTGAGTAACTTGTACTTTTGTTTTTGTTTACTCTCAAGCCAGTCTCTTTCTGAGTTGCCAGATTGGTGTAAAAAATCCCGGAACATTTTTAATCCGGATTTTTATTGAAATTTTTCCCAAATTGTGGGAATTGAAATAGATTTTGAAAATTCTTAACCCTTTGTGAATTTTGTTAACCCATTGTGCCCCAAAAATTATTTAAACGATTTTTTCGTGGCTTTTTGCGCTTTTTTGGAAAATTTCGTAAATTTACGACTTTTTCGTTTTCGCCTGACCCCAATTCTTGAAAATTTTTCAAAATTTCGTTAACCCGTTTTAACTCTATAGAAACTTCAAGTAATTGCAAGATTTTTTGAAGTGTTTCAATATATTTGCTTGAATTTCTCAACAATTTGCTTAATTAAAAGCAATTCAGTAAGATTTTTTTGGAAATTTTTTTACTTAACCCATTTTTCGTTAGCTCATTATTATCCATACTTGAAAATTCTTGTCTCTTTTTCAATATTTGGCAAGTTTCGCTCAATTTGTTTTGGTTTTTCGAACTCAAATTTGACATTGTATAAATTTAAAGTTAAATTTCATAACTTTTATTTGTTTTCTTTTCAAAGACCCTTTATACAATGTCTCTTAAGTCTTTTGTTCACTTTGCGAACGATGTGCTTGAATTTGAAGAGATTCACTCGGAGACCCCAATTTCAGAACACAGTTCTTACAGTCTCAAAGCCCAGCAAAAGCAACTGGAATATCTGTGGCAGAAGTTCCAAACTGCATATGAGGAGCTTCGGGAAAATCAAGACAAAGAAATTGATATGGAAAAGCTAAAAGACAAATACAAGAAGACGTATTCTAGCTACCTTAGATGTATTACATCAATGTATGAGCATTCTGAGGCTCTTAAGACCCAAAAGGAAGAACCCAAACCAAAAGTTGACATTGTTGATATGTCCCCAGCTGTTCATCTTCCACCCTGCGATATTGACGTCTTTGACGGAGATTACGTCAGTTGGCCCTCTTTTAGGGATTTGTTTACGGCATTATATATTAACAATAAAAGGTTAAGTAATGTCGAAAAGCTATTTTACTTGAAGCAAAAAACCCGTGGCGAAGCTAGTGATGTTATTAAAAATGCCCCTCTTACTAATGATGGTTTCTTCATCGCGTGGGGAAATCTCTCAGAAATTTATGAAAATACACGAATGCAAATAAATGCACAACTTAAAATGCTTTTTAATCTGCCCCAAATTTCTGAGAATGGTAGTTCGGTTAAAAATGTACAGCGAACCATTAATAACTGTATCACGACGCTTCAGAGTTTGGAAATAGATACAGATAGCTGGGACCCTATCCTGGTGTATCTATGTTCCACAAAATTACCCAATGTGTTCCTCGAAGATTTTGAGAAGTCTTTAAAGGATATTTCTAAAGTTCCAACTTGGAAGGAACTCGATTGTTTTTTGACCCGTAAATATAAAACTCTTGAGTCTGTTGGCGATATAAAGGCTTCACTTTCAAAGCCTAGTCAGCAAAAAGTTGCAAATTTTGAACACACTTTGAATAAGCGTGTCAACTCTTTTCACATGAGTGTGTCAAAAAAGCCCCAACCCATTGTTTATAACCAGCCAAAAAATATTGCCCCAAAACCCTTCGTCCCAAAATATAAAGTTGATGGTTCTATTTGCAAGCTATGCAAAGATGAACACACTCTTCGTGAGTGCCCATGGTTCATTGACATGAATGTCAAGGAGAGGATCGAATCGGTAAAACAAAATGGATATTGTTTTAATTGTTTAGCTGTGTCGCATGGAGTAAAAGCATGCAAAAGTGCATATGTTTGTCGTATTTGTAAAAAAAGACATCATTCTTTACTCCATAGAACGACAGACCCAGATTCGATCCCTTGCACGAGTTCACAAGCCAAAGTGTCGTCAAAACTTAATAAGACCCGGCAGTTATTTACCACAACTATACAGTCCACTTCTCACCCGACCCGTCATGAGCAACGAAACCACCTAGTAGCGAACTGTGGTACAACAATGAAGAAGGTCCTACTAGGTACAGCCATTGTAAGTGTGGAGAACAATGGAACTCAGTACATGGCAAGAGCACTGATAGACTCTGGATCCGAGGCAACGTTTATTTCGGACAAGCTAAGGAAGAAAATTGGACTGCAAGCCCAAGCAGTCTCAGCTCAAGTCACAAGCCTCAGCCAAACAGTGTCTGCAACACCATCAACGGCTTGTGATCTCATGTTGTGCTCTCCAATGAACCCATCGTTTAAAGTGAAAACTCGAGCGTTAGTCTTGAGGAATATGACAAGTGAGTTGCCGACTTACTCTGTCGACCCGAAGCTTTTTGAAAATATTGGTGAACTGCAATTGGCAGATTCAGAATTTTTCAAACCTCGCTCTGTTGATTTGATCATTGGCAGTGATCTTTACCCACAGATAATTTGTCCTGGTGTTCAACGCAATGTTCTTGGGTCTCTTTTGGCACAAGAGACTGAATTTGGTTGGATTCTTTCAGGCCCTCTTCCAGACACGTCAAGACCCTTCAGATAGCTAAGTTGTGACCCTCCCACTTAAACACCTAGACCCTGCCCTGAGCATCTTGAATTTTATGTACCCACACATTTTATAATTTTTTGAGTTTCTTTGCAGATCCTTGATACTGCAAGGCGGGCAGAATGTTTACGTACAACGTAAACTAGTGTGTAGCCTACATATCTGCTCGTCTTTGCTATCCACCGCAAAGCGCTGCCGTTTACTCGTTGTGACTGCAACGAATGCCCCAAGCCGATCGGCTACAACACCAACGAGTAAAACGTGCAAATATCATTCGTCATCTAGAAGAAGATCCCGAAGTCAGCGAACCCTCCCGCAAGCGAAGAAAAAACTTTTAACATAAATTACAATTAACATCTCAGTTTTAAACAAGTGAAAAACAGTACACAGTTTACAACAGTTTAACATAAATCACACAACAAACAACAGTGAAACACAACATAGTGAAACACAACAAGATTCTACAATCAACATCAAATTCATCAATACAAAAACAACCACCATCATCTCAACACAGCAACTCAACGTTGGACAAAAACAATAACTCGAACTCCACATAACACAATTACAACACGTATTGTATACATCAAATTTGTATATTGTATTTAATTTGTGGTTATAATATTTTACATTATAATAAACCCCCAAAATTGAATTTTAGTGTTTCAACTTTTTTGTCCAGCCCCCGATTAAACAGTAACAAAAGATCAGGTCTAATAAATTGAACATTTTTTGAATTTATATTTTTTTCGCTACAGTGCTTTATATTCCAGATGATACAGAAAACATTTATTTCTAACGAGCAATTTTTACGCAATTTATTTTTTCAGTGTACATTTTTTGACGCCTCACGCGCGATTCGTAAGATGTGTTAAC
Organism: Meiosimyza decipiens; assembly: GCA_963680825.1. Classification (NCBI taxonomy): domain Eukaryota; kingdom Metazoa; phylum Arthropoda; class Insecta; order Diptera; family Lauxaniidae; genus Meiosimyza; species Meiosimyza decipiens. Next base: position 59,935,509 of record OY804261.1, read on the forward strand.
GCTAGAAAGGCTCAGTAAGCTTTGCCATTTTAAAATGAATTCACTAACAAATAAACAGCTCTGTGAGAAATGTGTTTTATCGAAAATTTTTTTTTAGCGACGAAGATCATTTTTTGCTGAATGGTTATGTCAACAAACAGAATTTGGTCTAAAGAGCAGCCACAGGCAGTTCAAGAACTGCCAATTCACCCTGAAAAACGCGCTGTTTGGTGCGGCTTGTGGTTTCAACATCACGGCACGTTATACTAAAGGCCTATTGTGAGGTGACTTTGGTGAGCAATTATTCTGATGTTTTGGAGCAGTCCATTGGCCGCCAAGATCATGCGGTTTGACCCCAATAGAATATTTTTTCAAGTGCTACGTGAAGTCTCTCGTGTGCAGGGACAAGCCATTCACAATTGCAGCCATAGAAGACTACATTACAGCTGCCTTGAGTGGAATACCATCCGAAATACTGAAAAAATTAGGCCAAAATACCGGCTGAAATGCTGGAAAAAGTATGCCAAAATTGGAGCTTACGAATGAACCACCTCAAACTAGCAATATTTGCATGAATTAATCTTTAAAAAATAAATGAAAAGAGCTGATATATCGCTCCGAATATATATTTCATTCACTATTGCAAATGTTCTGTTCGTTTTTCAATTTTTAAAAACCAAACGCTTAAGAAGTCACCCGTTATAATTGGTGGTGGATTGGATCCTTTATAAATGGTGAAACTTCTCTTAAACTACTTCGAGATGTTTCACGTTAATAAGTTTAGCATTAATCTTCTTTTTTTTTCAATATTTGTGGGGGTCAGCACAAATCTGACAATTTTTCTGAGTGAAAAACAAAAACTCTAAATTGTCATTTCAAATAAGTGTATACGAGTAACATAAACTTGAGTTCTATTCAAATAGAACTTGCAACTGTTGCAACAATTTTGACCACAATAAGGAATAACAAATGTCCTGAAAAATAAACAAAAATGCCAACAACGGCCATCAAGTCAAAAGAAGCGGTTGACAAGAATGAAAGAGAAAAAAATTAAGTTTAGTGTGGCAGGAAAAGGATATTGGCTAAAAGCTTGTAAAACAAATAATAAAATGGCTGCCAGCCAACAAAGTAAAACCGCAATAGTAAAAGCAACAACAAATGCAACACCAAAATATTTTCCTATTTTCAACGACGACTGACAGCGAATATTCCCTAAAGTAAATCCTTAGAAGAGCAGCGCATCGTTGTTTTCAACTCCAAGGGCTACTGTACACGATTCATTAAAGTATCGTATTATGTGTTGTGCGCGATAAAGTAACAGACTTTTAAATTTTATGCTTTTAATACGAGTAATATGTTTGGATGGTACTCGGTCATAAGCCGTTCTGGGTTTTATGCCCCCTTTTGTTTCGGTTATAAGCCCTAATTTTTTTTTTGTGGAACTTTGACCATTTCTAACAACGAACTTAATTCCATTTCGCATTTTTTAAATTCTTTTATCAAGCTATTTAAGAGGTATAAATTTTTGAAACTGAGTTTTTCTTTTTTTTTTTGAAATGCTTATAACTCCTCGAATATTAAGCCCGATATTTGTTTTTGTTTCAAAATAGCAACAATAATAGTGCAAAAAAATATTGTTTTAAAAAAATGTTCGATATTATATATAAAAAGTACGATATAAAATAAATCCGATGGAATATGTTTAACAAATAATTAAACGATGTTCACTAAGGCATAGTCAGCTAATTAAACACTGTCTTACTAGATATCTTTTTAAAAGTGTTAATTTTTCATACAGCGATATCGACTTTGGCCCTTGATGCAAATATCTTACAATATTTCTCGTCTCGTATGCGCATTCTCTAAGCAATAATTTCTTTATCGCAATTTCGCTAACACATTTTGCTTACTTCTCTGTTGCTTTTACCTTACCCTTTCCGTACCTAATCCTCTGTGTAAAAGTGCATTTTTAAATCGTGGAGACATTTTCGCCCCTGGAAGCAATTAGCACTTTGGTTACAAAATTGTCAACGCGCAACAACAAAACTGAAACCAAAAACAGGATCTTAAGGTTGCCAACATAATATGAAGCCAACACTGCCAACACTGTAGACAATGAACAAGAGAGAGAAACAAATGGATAAAACTACAATGACAACAAAATATGACACAAAATGTTATGTTAAGCAAAAAAAGTAAAAAGATAATGTTAATAAACTAAAAAATATTAGCGTAGAAATAATGAAGAACAAGTGGCGTGGAGATGAGTCTTGAAATACGACAGCTGTGCAGTAGTCATTGCAGGATGACAACTTAACTTGAAGATGATGTTAATGAAACACATTTATTTAGAGCACACCTGCAGATTATGTAGTATGACTGCATTAAGGTAATGAGTACATTTTAAGAAAGAGAGTTAACTAAGAAACTTTACTTTTTTTTTTTTTAAAACTCCAAAAAAGTCGCGACGAATCGAATAGAGGATTATCGTATAATCCTAAAGTAATGACTATTGCTTCACATACCTCGGAGAATTCGGAAATAACAAATGCTTCGAAACATTTCAAAAGTTTCAATAGTTCGAAACAACATTTTTTATAGTTGGCACAATCGTGGAAGGGTTGTTTGTAAAATACCAATAAAAAAGATTTCTCTCGGTAACTCGGATATTAAGCCACAAGTAGAAAAATGTATTTTGATCGATGTTGTGGAGAGAATGAAACTTGTCGATTTTATACGACAAGGTTTGACTCGCCTTTCAGCGTTTTAAAATTTCCAATATACAATGTAGTTTTGACCATATAAATATAATTATTTTGGGCGAAAATTAGAGTTTTCAGACATGAATGTTTAAAACTTTCAATAGGAAATGTATCTTTTCGAAAAAGGCATATGCTTTTAGTAATTTTTCAGGCTATGATATGTGGGTTAAGTTTTGTCATACCGAAATTTTTCGGGCACTGATCAAAATATATTTTTATACCCTACACAGAGGGTAGGGTATAAAAATACCCTACACAGAGGGTATATTTATTCACTTTGTCATTCCGTAGTAACGCATAGAAGGAGGAGTGGCAGGTATAGAAAAGTATATATATTCTTGATCAGCGTCACCACCTGAGTCGATGTAGCTGTGTCCGTCTGTCTGGCTGTCTGTTGAAATCAAGTTTACGGAAAAACTAAGCAAGCTAATTCAATGAAATGTGGCACAAAGGTCACACCTTCTTGCAAGCTGCTAGCATATAAAAATGGGCGAAATCGGTTAATGGCCACGCTTTTCGCCCATACTCTATGTAAATATACCCAAGTCAATTTTGAAAAAAAGTTGCTGCGATTTTGATGAAAATTGGTGATTTGGTGAAGATAAGAAAAAAATTAAGATTAGGCTGGATTTTAAGTTTGCAAAGACTCTTAAAGGGGCGTGACACAGCCCTAAATTTTAACTTTTATAACTCGTAAACTGCGCAAGATATTGTGATGAAATTTGGTACACCAATACAGACCTTATAAATCTATAACTGTACTCAAAGTGGGGTGAATTATAAAAGTGGGCGTGTCACTTTTTAACAATTGAAAATTTGGATTTCGTGTAGCTCCAAACTGGCACATACGATTTTCATTAAAACTTTAGGGATGATACCACTGAAAGTAGTCAACAATACAAGCCACGTCAATATACTGAAAAAATTTATTTTAAGGGCGTGGCACAGCCTACAATATTTATAAACGTTATAAAAGAGAACTAACAACGCAATCGTTATGAAATTTAATATGGCGGATGCACTTGCTAAAAGGTGTCTTCTTGCAAAATATTGGCACAGTTGCGCCTGTGGGTGTGGCACCTCCCATGTAAGCGAAATACGTTTAATGCTATAGATAGTGTGCTATGAGAGTAATCTTCATAAAATTTTGTGTAGAGGTGTCGGTTACTATAAGCTTCGGAATTAAATGAAACTCGACAAGATTGCATCAGTGGGCGTGGCACCTCCCTCATTAAAATAAAGCTGTAAGTGCTATTTTAAGTGAACTATTGGAGCAATTGATCTGAAATTTGATGTAAGTGATTCACTGGGTATTAGGTACATATGATTCAAAAGCTGGCGAAATAGCAACAGCAACACCTCCCATACAATTAAAATACCTTATGTGGCATAACTATCGAAATATATGATCAATGATACAGAAATTCGGTGTAAGAGGTTTGTTTATAAAAAGCTATTTTTGGATCAAAATCGGACTGAATTGCATCAGTGGGTGTGTCACCACCCTAAGGCATAGGAATAATTGCGGTACACATCGCAAACGATACAAGCTATTGTGCTAAAATTTGGTTTGTTTATTGAACCAAAATTGGGCGGAATTGGAGAAGTGGACGTGGCATATTTCGTGTTTTTCATTTCTATTCTATTTTTTTCAACATTTCCCATATTCTTTTGACATTTTCAATCTTTTACCTTTCTCCTTCAATTTCATTCGACATTTTCTTTATTCTTTCGATTTTTTCATCAATTTTTCAGCATTTTTCATATATTTCGACTTATTCAATTTCTCTCAACTTTCTTTAATGGTTTTCATATTTTTTCAACATTTTCAGTTTTTTCCAACACTCTCCAACATTTTTGAACCTTTTAACATTGATTTCGACTTATTTAACCTATTGAACATTTCTTAACATTTATTCAAAAAGTACTTTCAATGCAGTGTAGGGTATGTGAGTTTCGGCCTGACCGAAGATAACACCTTTACTAGTTTTATTTTGAAACTGCTTTGGTAGTTTTAGCCTAAACTGAAACTTTTTTGTGCAATTTTTCGCTTTATTTTTGGCTAGTTATTACTTTTGGGTAAATTTGCTCGCACCCAATTATCACAAATGCACTGAATGGAAACTAAGAGCATTACACATTTTCCATGCTAGTTAGATATCTTTTATAAATCTCTAAAATTTAAAGTATTTTTCTATACAGTATTTTTTAATTTTTGTATGCGAAAATATAAGTAACTCGCTCAAACCTTTTGATTATCTTGTTAACTTGAATATCCTTAACCTTATGACATGACCTGAATCCAAAAATGCTCTGTTCATGTAAAAATAAGTACATGTACTTTCAATAAACTCTACACACTTATCGCACAGCATAACGTACCTATTTATGTATGTAAGTTGCTCTTTATGGGAAAAAATATTTCTCATTTCCCAGAATATACAGTGTGACATTTTGAACCTCTTTTGTCAGTAACGCTATCAATATCCATATTGTTATGATTATGTTGTACTTGTAAAATATCTAGTACTTCGGAAACAAAAAAAAAAAAGATAATAATAGTAAAATTCTATGGATGTTGTAGACAAAAAGTGAGCAGAAAAAAGCCAGCTACTAATCCTTTAAAACAGTGGCGTAGTAGTAAAATTGTTTTTAGTTCAAAATTGGTGACACTCGTGAATGAGATGAGAAGTCGTCACTTTTGAATATTTGATTCAGTTAGACACCAAATTTATTTTTCTTCTTTCGGCTCTGGCTCAACAGTACTTGGACGACGTTTAAAAAAAAAGCTTCTGAGGAACATGTTTCGTCTATTTTATTTGAATTTATTTGCTGTTATATTTTCTAGAACATACAATATTCCATAAAACGTTTACTTATTATTTGAATCTTTTTGATTTCATTTTTTAGTTAATCTTTCACCCAAGAAAAATCTATCGCCGTGATTCCTTTTTGACTACATCACTGCTTTCAACTATGCACTTCTACTTTTCCTTTTCGCTTGAGTGTGCGTGGCAGTTATCTTTAACCTAACCTTTTGAGGTTAAAATATGCTGAATCAATTTTGCAACTTCCCTATTTTTTTGGCCCAAGAAAATTTATTTCAATTTTTTCCGCACGGTTTATTGTGATTTATATTTACATTTTAATAAAATACTAAAAGCAGTAAAGATGAAGTAGAAGAAACTACGCTTTTTTTTTAACACTAAATACAAGAACAACAACAGTATAAAAGTTTACTTTCAAACTTTAGTACCCTGTGTTAAAATGGTCAAGCTTCAATACTTTCAGGCACTTTATGTTTCTGGTCCAGTGCAAAGTGTTCAATTTTACAAGTAAATAAGGATAAAGGCATTCATTACGGATATTGTAAACATCATTTTGTTTGTCAGTATTAAATGTTTAATATACAAGCCTACAAGGATATGGGCCTTTTTGTTACGAAAATAGCAAAAAAATTAAAAGCAGCCGAAAAGTTATATCTGCATTTTTGTCTAACGAATCTAGATATGGAAAAAACATGAAAGGCCGCAAACATAGTGTGCTCTCTGCTGCGGACAGACGACATATTTTGAGAGAAGCTTCAAATTCGCACCACTTAATAGCGAAGATAAGGCAAAAAACTGGCGTTAATGCAAGCTTAACCACTATCCGGCGTGTTATTTCGAAAGCTGATCACATAAAGCAGTTAAAAATAAAGAAAATACCACCACTTAATCCTGCCCGTAAGGAGCGACGCCTCATATTTTGGCGCGCTAACATGATCTGGACTGCAGAATGGCATCATATTGTCTTTTCAGACGAGAAAAAGTTTAATTTAGAGGGCCCCGATGGCTATAGTTATTACTTTCACGATTTACGAAAGGAGAGCCATCATTTGGACCGCCAACATAGTCGGGTGGGCGGTGTCATGGTGTGGGGAGCGATCTCGTATTATGGCACCTGCGAATTGCAATTTTTGAAGACAACGATGAATGCAACGGTATACAATGGCGTACTACAAAAGGCTTTCCTGTACTTCAACAACCTTTTTGGACCTCTGCCGTGGACATTTCAACATGACAATGCGCCAATCCACACCGCTCGGATCGTTAAAATGTAGCGCTTTTAAACTGGCCACCATACTCACCAGACCTGAACATTATCGAAAATGTTTGGGGGTGGCTCGCCCGAAAAATCTATGGGTCTGGGCAACAATATTCAACTCTACCTGAACTTATCCAAGCCATCAAACTTGCCTGGGATTCCATTCCACTTAGCTATATAGCCAAATTGTATGAATGTTCAAATTAATGGGAAATAAAATTAATAAAAATGTTTGAAACATGAAACTTCATAAACGGCTTTTTTTAGGGGGTGTTCTATTCAAGTGGCGCGAAAATTATGTTAATTTAAATCAATAAATTTATCTAAGAATGAATATAAAATTAACTAGATATTCTAGATATTACAACAACTATTACAGCATTGGATTAAGAATTAAAAAAGCATTCTTTTATAAACAAATCTCTATTTTCTTAAGTCTCCGGTTCGGAAATTATTGCGATTGAAAACATAAATATTAGATGTGCTATTCAAGTGGCGCTGAGTGTATACCTGAGATTATGTATTGTTTTCATGTTTTATAGAGATGTGGACTTTGGTGATTCTTCCTGCTAGAACATCGCCAGTGCTACACTCAGAGCTGTGCCAAGTTCATGTTTATATATATACTTAAATAATGTATACATATGCTAGAATTTGAGAGAAGTGATTTCGTTGATAATGCTCCGCTGATGACAAAAATCCAATACAGTCAGCATTAACGAATTTTTAAATATAACCTCAGGAATAAGTGCGTCCTGGCACATCATGCAGTACTATTAAAAATAATAAACGTAGCTTCAGGCAACCATGACTGATTTTTCTGAAAGGATGAGGTAATATCATTGATTAGAGCTTCAATGCGTTAGCCGTCAGGCCTTTTGTTAGAGTGACAAATTGAATATGCCAAAACGTATCGTTTTTTTTTTTTTTGAAAACCAAGGTTAGCATACCGCCATATCTTATAGTTCTACTTGCTCTTAGCAGAAGTCTCCGAGCTTTTAATTGTACAGCTACGGGTAGGTTGCTTGGTTAGTTTTTGTTGGAATGCAGAGTGAAGTTGGCCAGTGTCGTGATTTCGTATGATAAGCTCGATATTGCTGTTTCCAATTTGAGCATTAATATTGCTCAGTGAAATAATTTTGGGCTGTCTGCTGATTGATACAATATTTGAGGACTAATTTGCTGTAAAACTAATGTTTCCTCTCGCACTCCGGAACTTCTAGTGGGGAATAAGCTTGTACTTTTGTTATTTTTCTTACTATAGTTGCGTCATATGATAACTTTGAATCGTAGCAGCTGTTGTATAATAAACGTTTGTGATGACTTTATTGAGTAGGTTGTTTTGTCTGTAGCATATACATTTTTTTTAATGAGAAGAATGCGAAGTTAAGTAATCGGGAATGGTAGCCCAATGTCTAGTACCTTTTGCGTTAGTACAACAGAGCTGTTCCAGATCACTTTTTTATTTGTAAAAAAAAACTTTTTTCCTTCACTGTTTCTCCGATTAGCCAACTTAACAAACTTGACATGGACTTTTTAAAGTTAAACACAGTAATAATCTTATCTTACTATCATTCATAGTTTGATAAATCCAACACTGTGTCTTCTTTTTTGATACAATTCTAAGATTATGGGGTTACATTTAATGAAGCGAGAATTATCGTGTGCCAGGTTCAAGACTAAAATGATGACGACGATGTCTGCTTTATGTTCTTAAAGGACTGACCACTCATCATAGTACCTATGTAGCTACTTCTAGAATAGTTTTGGCACTCGAAACTTATCTGTTGAAAATCAGAAATTGATTATTTTTGCAAGCAAAGTTTTTAGAGGAGTGTGTACGGTCTTTTTTTTTTATAACAGCTTCATATTTGTTTGTTTGCTTGTTTTCTTCAAGTTTTGTTACAAGTTGTTATAAAGTTTTGTTTTGATTTTTAGATTGTTGTTTTTGTTTTCTGCACGCTTTCTGACTTGGTGTTTGTTTTTTTGGTCAAGAGACTGAATTTTCACTTTCCACACCGCAAAGTAAAACGAGTTTCGGTTGACCAACGTTTCTGTACGAAGAGGAGAGATGAAAAGGATGCTAAGGACTGTGGTCGGGCATTTCATCGATAAGCAAAAGCTGTTCCATCATTTGCAATTGTGCGTACAATATTTGGTCGTCCAAGGTTGTCAAGGGTTAAACTAAAATTTTATGCTTAATAGTTTGTAGTTGGGTCATAGAATAAATGTGCAAATCGACAAAATTGATAGAAGAATTTTTACTACTATTGTGGTTTATAAATAATTGAAATGTCAGTTTGGAATGGAATTTATTTTCAGTGATTTCTCTTTTTTTCCTGGACTTTAAATTAAGAAAGTAGGTAGTTTTTCTACTTTTCTTTTTGCCAAAAGTAGTTTGCAGTGATTAATTGCATACACTTTGTAAATGGTCAGGGAAAAAGGTTGTTTTTATAAATTTATGACATCAACATGTAAAGGGAAATGTTATCTCAAGAAAGCTTATTAGGGTGGTTTGGTTTGCGTCTGACTTGTGGGCATGAAAAAAGTCATCAGAATAAGGCGAAAATCATAAGATAGATATTGGTACTAAACTACGGTAATTGCCATACCTATATGTTGTATAATTGCGTATTGACCATCTTTACATCCTCTATAATGCCAACCTTTTGCAGTTTGCTGAATATAGTCATATAAAGTCAGGACTAAAACATTGTTTCATCGTTCGGCAGGCTGTCAATCTTTAATCAAAATTTTGAATAACTTTTTTTGCAAAATGATGATTCAGTTAGTGACAATCGATAATATTGTCTTTGCGGTATTGAATAGTTTAAGGGTTATCAGCATAAGCTATACTCTTCAAGAAGCCCCATAAGAAGAAATCCAATGGTGGTAAACCGCATAATCTTGGTGGCCAATTCCAATAGTTTCCCTCAAAAAATTTTAATTTTCATCTTGTTTCTTTATGGCCAAATTGATGAAATGCTTCTATTTTTGTAATGAAAACACGTTGTTTACTCAGGTAGCAATTGATTTTTCTAACCGAAATTTATTATATATAGAAAAAATGGCGGGTAGCTTAAAAAGATATCTCAAAGTTGAACGCCTTTAATCAGAAAAAGGAATAATTTAAACAAGTTACTCAAGTATTTTGGTTTGATTGCTGCCGAAGCTAAGGATGCTAAGTATTCTTTAGGAGTGTTACGTCACACCAAAATGTCTTGTCAGTAGTTATAGTGGCCATTGTCTTTCTGCAGAAAGATTAGGAATTCACTCCATTGACTTCTGTTGAAGCTGTGGGTGCGTTAAATAGGAGGAAAGCCTCAAACATTTTCCTTGCGCATACCCTGCACGACTTGGTTCGCTATTATTTGTAGAGCATGGAAGCATGATTCAGCTACTCAGTCTTTATACGAATTCTGGTTGGCTTTACGAGAGGGCTTAACTAAATTTCCCATGATATCAAAATGGGCTTGAACCAAGCAATTTTTTAAACTGACTGTCATCTCTCTCTTACCTCAACTAATCTTTAAAACTGGAATTTGAATGAGACCGGTGAAACAATTGCTCAAAAACTTTAACAAGTCATCCCAGAGAGTGACACCAAACAAGTCCGAGAGATAAATTATAACGCATTGAAGTGGTGATATCTCCAAAATTTGTATTATGATCAACTAATATGAACTCTGGATTTTAAACTCATACTGGGATAATGCTTCATACTATTATGTTATTTGTTCTGGTTTCAGCTTAGAAATTCATATGCTTAATGATATACAATTAAGCTTTAATGCTCGTATGATATATCACGTTTGAGAAATCACGCAACAGGGAAAAAGTCAATTCTGCTGTGACTTTATCAAAGAAAATAATACCTTGACTTCAAAATGAAATTTCTTCAAAAAGAAACATTTTGAGGGGCTGACATATAATTCGTCATTCTAAAAATTTCTTAAAAAAATAAGCCACTTTTTTTGCACACAAAATTATCCATTACCAAATCTTGTACTGTTATTTAGTTCCTGCCACAAATGACGCGATAAATAACTTATAAATTCCTGTCAAGTATTTGACATTTGATTAATTGAAATTGACTATAGCAACATAGAGAGAGAGAAAGAGAGATAGAGAGAGCGAAAGGACATGCACGCATATCACACGCAACGGGGATGACGATTTTCTATTAGAAAAACTTAGGCTGTATCGAAAATACAAATCATTGGCGACCGGAAGTTTAAGGAAGTTGAATGCAATAAAAGCGACCTTATGAGTAAAGTTGAAAATAAATACACTCGTGCAAGATACTTAAAATAAAAATGATGAACTAACCCATTCGGCACAAATTCTTTAAAAACCATGGCTCTATTTTTACAATAATTTTTCATGATTATACTCACTGCTGTCAGACTAATAATATTTGTTAAAATGTTGATATTAAAATTTATTTGAATAAATATTTATTCCATAAATTAAAAAAATAAACAAATCAGTTAGAAATTTGAGTGCGCAAAAGTGTTCGTTTTGGTTTGGTCGAAGGAAGTTAACGATACCTAAGCCTTCGCTAAGTTTTCGTTTGTTTGGCATAGCGAACGATTTTTATTGCCGAGTGGGTTGTAATGAATTGGGAAACCACAAGCAGAAACAAAAACTCCTTATGCAACACGCTTCTCTCATTTGCTCACTCGCACTCTTTATGTCAGAACGAAAAATCCCAATCACGTGACAATACAAATGTCAACATTACATCATCATTTTCGCTTGTAACTCACACCGCTCGTAGGTCAAATAAAGATAAAGTCTCCGCGATACTTCGAGTAAGAGAATCAAAATGCTGGTGGTTGTGAGTCATTTGGTAACAAGTTTCAAAGATAAACATCAGTAAGTTGTTTAGGTTGTTGCCGGTACGGCTGCTACTGTTGTTGTTATTGTTGTTGTTAAATGAGTCAATCTACGTCACCACATCCATACCATGAATGTGGAGTCAGGAGTGAATATGAGAGCAATCGTGCAAGTAGGAGGTGTGGTAGCATGTCAGCGTGTGACATTTGTGCTTATTGCTGTTTGACAACGTACACAAATTGTTTTTTTTTTTTTTGCTTCAGCTAAGACATCCTATGAGTTTTTTTAGGCTAACGTTATTTTCGAACTTGATTATCAATAAATTGTTTCTTCAGTTTTTTTTTTTTTGTAGCCAATCGAGCGTATGTCATATCAAAAGATTTAGTGAGCTTGTTAGGGTAAGATACGGGGGATGTTCATTATAACATATCTTATGCTGTCATTCTTTTTTCATCAGAGCTAAATTGTTTAGAAGTAGGCGTTTTCTTCTAGAAGTTAGCCAGTGGAGAAGGCGACTAAGTGTCGCATTTTGATTGAAATCAATAACTGGGAAGTTTATTTAAAGCTACTGTTGCTTTTGAGAAGCCAATTATGCTGTCAGTTTTGCGATAATTCACATGAGTCACATGTCTATCATAGAGATTTGTATGAATTGTGTAATATAGATACTCGTAAAAGAGATTAGCGACTTTGAAGAACAAGTGTCGATAAAAGTATTCGAAAAACACTTCTCTTCGATGCCAAAGCAATAAAACAATTTGTAAACAAAGATGACTTTTCTCAATGGATCTAATTAAATATTTCATATACTTAATCGTTTGAGGTATAAAAAACAATCTTTGTTTATTACGCGCTAACAAATCAACGCAAGCCAACTATTTGCAACTTTGCCATTTGCATCTTCATTTGTACACCGCTTATGCAGCCAACAATGACAACACATTAATGTACGCACTATGTATACATGAATGTAAAGCTGCTACAGGGTGTACTTTAATATTTTTTTTATATAATTTTTTGAAGTACTTTTTATCTGTCTAGAGTTTGAATCACAACTCACAGTACCACAAACATGTTTGTGACAAAGTATAATTTTTCAATGAGACTTCAAATTTAAAATATGAAATTAGATGATCATAAATATATACGAACCTAAAAGAGAGAGCCTTAAAATTTTTTTTTAAAATTCGTTTAAGTGACAGCTAATGAACTGCATATTCAGGATATCATAAAAGTGAATAATGGTCCATAGGAATACTTTTTAAAAATGCAAAAAGGAGTAAGCCATAGGGTTGTAATTTAAGCGATAAGAAAAGAAAAAAATTTAAACTAAAATATTTATATATATGTATGTTCCTTAAAGAAGGTATGATGATGAAAAAATTTGTAACATTTGCTTATGTTCAAAAACAAAGGATTATGTTGGAACCTATCGATAGCAATGTCTCAATCATTTTCCTAGGGTATCTGTTTGCTTGCGTTAGTTTGCAATCTCATTTCATAAAAGTAGAAACGCAAAAATTTAAATATGCACTTCTGTTTCAAAAATCGAGTGATCTCTGCTTTTTAACTGGAAAATATATTTCCCTGGAAATGACACAATTTAAAAACTTTTCTTTATAGTAACATACCATTTCAACCAGTGCAAAATGAAATTGTTTCTAAATTGTTTGATATGATTTCAACTATTCAACATAGGTGAGAGTGTTTATCAGAATCTGGAACAGAAAATGAAAATGTTGTTGTGAAGATGTGCATTGTGAAAAGTCAATAAGTTAAACTCGAAAATCTAAAACTTTGAGTTATGTCGTTTTTGAAGTAGATGTGAGTGTGATATCAGCTATTTTGTTGAGGAAAATTTTTTACAAACAGGATAGTTTGCTGTTTCTACTTTACTCAAATTAGAAATGATGTCTTGAAGCTGCTTATGTTGAAGTTGTATTTGGGCAGAATTCAATTATTGTAACGTTAAGGTTCACATTCAATCCTACTTTTACAAAAGTAAAGTGGCATACTTGAGTTTATATATATTTGTCTCTAAACTAATTTGTGCTCGACTGTTAATAGTATTGCATTTTTTCTTATGTATAAATGGGGTTGTGATAGATTTAGAAGCATTTAAAGAGCATGCTTGGAAGTTGTTCAATTGCTACTGCAACGTAAGAATAGGCTCGTCATTAAAGTATATATTGGATCGGATCTGTAACTGATTTGTATAAGATAATATAAATACATCAAAAAACCAGTTTAGGATTGAGCTTAGAATGAAAAACAAAGCAGCTTTATGGGTCTTTTAAGTTCCTGCGAAAAAATATTTTAAAGTACATTTTTTGCTTTGACGATTATAGCGACATCTACTTGTGAAAAATACATCTAATTTATGCTTAAAATAACTTACACTCTAACCAATATGCACATGATACATGTGCATGTTTTACGTGTGTCTCTAAACAGTGACTATAGCAGTAAAGAAACCCAAACGAGAGCACTTGTCACCATCATCAAACGCTTAACGGAGCACATTACCCGAACATTGTTTGCGTTTTTTTCCGCTCCATAAATGGAGTCCTTTCTATTCAACTCAAACAATCAAAGTGTTTTGCTGCTGCTTACTTTGTGTGTGTGTGCGTTGTTGCATCGTTTGTTTGTTTGTTTGCATGTGTGTGTGTGTGTGTGTGTGTTACCAAGTCTATTTGGCATCCTTCAGTATGCTTCGTTTGGTGCTGTTTTTACAGGAATTTCATCAACACAATAACGCTCCTGAACGTTGTTTTTACTCTCTGAGTTTTTGAGTTCGTTGAAATTTTTTTCTCGGAATCATTTTATGCCAGCATGCGGTTACATGCAGTGCTGCTTAAAATTGGGCTGCATTTTGAAGTTTTGCATGCAAATGTAATTGTTGTTGTTACAAAAGTAGTAGTTGTTTTTGTTTAATTTTTTTCGCTATTAAAGAAGGCGGTATTGGGGATGAGCGCTTTAACTGACTATTGGAATCTCTGGTGTATAGAACTTTACAGACATGCAAGTAGACTTAACTCGCTGTAGTTGCGAGTTGCAGTTGCTGCTGTTTTTGATGACAATGATGTTGATTATGATGAAGACAAGTGCAAAATATTGCTTCAGTTTTTTTAATAAGTGAGGAGTTACAGAAAGTTTCAGTTTAACTGGCATTTTCTATACTATGTATGCTTTTGCTGCATAGTTTATTTGCCTTTTGAAAGTTTTTACCAAAATACTTTTAGTAAATTTAAATTTTTCTATCGAACAGCTGTTATATTCATCCCGAATACCAAACAACTTTATTATAACTTTTTAGCTAATGCAAGCTGATGGTCATGTTTTTGTTTTAAAAAATGGTGCATGATATAGTGAACAGCCAAAATAGAATTGGCGTTAATTTATGTATAAAATTAAGTGTAACACTGATATTAATGTAAATTTAGATTGCTGCAACATTGAATTATATCACAAGTTGCAAAATGCAGCACTCGTTGGAGACGTATTGAGCAAAATGACTGTGGCATTAAGTGATTTGAGTTTGGAAAGCATCCGACCTTAATACGTTCTAGCAATTGGGCTATGGTAGCAAAGTTTTCTCCAATATTATTTTTAGTTCGGGACCTAGGCTAAGTAGTCTAAAAAAACAAGAAAAAATAGAGATGTGTAGTATTCATAAATTCTTCAGTATTGCTTTAAATTCGAAAATGCATACCTTAAGTATCAATATTTCTTAACTCATTAGGTGAAAACACGTGGTCGTTTTTTCAAATTAAAATTGGTTTTCATGATTGATGGCACAAAAATCGCCATTAGTGATAAAATGGGACTTTCAAATCTTTCATCTAACGAAAATTTCTTTCGTTTGTTGCATGTTCATTATTTGATTTATTGATACTGAAATACTTTGCACCGAATGCGAAATATTCGTATGTTAGGACAGTGTAGTTCATACTATGTAAATGCTGGACAAAGGTTAATACGTAGACATCGAATGTGGAGTCTTACCCAATGGAAAACTTTATAATCTTTTTGGGTCTGTGCCAGATGTGCAAAAATAAAAATTTAAAAAATCTAAACTTTCTCTGGGTTCAGTATCACAGTAGGCTCAAAATTGCACTTGAACACCGAAGATGTTTTAAGATTTTAACATTTAAACATTACCAACTTCTGGATAAAGCTCTCTAGCTAACTGGATTAAAACAAAATGCGCTAGTGTTGCATAACGACACTGTGTAGGGGATTGCGGGGTTGGTTTTAACAGGGTTAAGTTTGAACACTCAAATTCTGAGAATACCAAATAACTCAGAAATTATTATCTTTTGGCTTCTACGCTTTCTCTCTCCACTGGGCATTGACTGAGATTATTAAATTTTTCCTCTGGCGTTGTAAAAGAAAGTTATAAGTGAGTGTCACAAAATTGAGCCAAATCACAAATTTCTTATGAAATAAAATTTTGATTACTGGCAAATATTAACAAAGCGATGGGGTAAGTTTTAACACCGATAAGCGCTAGATATATTCTCAAATAAATGAGAAATACGAAAAAAAAACTTAAAATTGCCTACATATCGCAAATGTATTGAAAAGTGTCCATTATGTTTAATTTTTCCCAAAATCTGTTGAGCTTAGCCCCAGATGCGTGGCTAAAATATACAGCTGGCATTTTTTTTATCACTGCTTTGAAAAAAGAATTGTAAAACATTTGAAACTAAGTTTTTCCACAAACTAACTAAAACATTTAGCTATAGAACAGAAGTTAAAATTCGTAAAAATAATAATTGGCTCACAAACTACAGTTAGTTTTGCTAAAAATGTTAAAACGAACCCCAGCCTCCCCTACATTGTTTCCTCTTTATAAAAAAAAAGTTTGTTCTTTTGTCGGTTTTATATAAATTGCACGAATTTTTAGAAAACTAGAATGATTTATTGCAAGCTTCGACAAAAAAATTGATATATCTTCGGATCTTAGGGTAATAGTCAATAAAAGGATCAAAAGAGAAAGTGCAAGAGGAGATAAGAAAACACTTATTGGTGCTTTGACAGAGGCTTAGTTTGCTTTTGAAAGAACAACAATTGACAGCCTTATTTCTTCCATGCCAAGGAGATGACCAGGAAGGCAAACCCTGTTACTTTCAATATCTTTTTAAATTAAGTTTGTCATATGTGAAAAAAATACAATTTTTAGTTAGGTAAAAATTGGTTTATAAAAATAATACCTCATGAAGTAAGAAATTCTGTCAGCAAATTTTCTCGAGTTCGGCATATCGACATTACCGCTACTTTGTAAAAATAATTTCAATTTAATTGAGGATCAATGCCCAAGTTTCACGACTAAAATTTAATAGCAACTTTATATATAAAATACCATCCCCAGACTTAAAGTCTTAACTAGGGTTCATTGCATATTGAATACTTTCGCTGTCTAACACGTTGTTGTTGTTGTTGAGTGCATGAAAAATGTTTACCAAATACGAGTATTACTGCACTGGTTGCTGTGTTGGTTGATGACTTGTCATCAGTCAGCTGTCATTTTAAAAACTTGCAGTATTTACACGCTCCCTATGTCACTATGCTGACGACAATACTACTTTTCTACTGCTGTGTATTTTCACTACATGAAAAAATTTACATTTTCATTCAAAGTCAGAGGAAACCACGCAGCAATACAGTGGCATCAAGTCAAAGTCGAACGGGGTCTTGAAAGGACATTTACATATTAAGTAGTTTTTTTTTTGCGTTACTCACTATATTGTTTAAATCGCTGCAGACAAACGTCAGACAAGTGTCAACGTAGTTCATTTATCTTGTAGCTGAAAACGGGAAGGATAGATGATGATCGGTTGATGTATGTCATGTTCTGGTTGAAATTTTTGTATTAACATTTTTTTTTAAAGTCTCTATAAAGCAAAAACAACATAAATATTTTGAGAAAATATTTTCACGAGCAATGACCATAATTTATCTTTGCTCAATTAAATCGCTACGAAAGATTCATATATTTTACAAGGTGTCATAACCGGAAAATTGTTCCATCCAATCAACCACACACAAATACACTCATTCACTTGACACTACTGCTTCCTTTCGTTCGAGCAGTTCATTTATAAATGAGCCGCCACACTATTTTGCAGCATTCGCTCCAATATTTCATAGACATTCCATCCACTTGTGGAAATGTCTCTGTGCTTGTTGCCTGCTTTAAGGCGCAAAGCATTTTAATTCATTTAAAACCAGTGGTTGACACTTCGTTGGCTGCGTTGTCGGCAACTCACTTGGTAGGGTCAGTTGCCGTTGTTGTTACTGACACTGTTGCTGGCTGTTGTCGTTACTTTTGCCTGTCGGCATGGTCCTTGTTTGGACTTGAACAGTAAAAATAACTGTCAAGACATTGATTTATTTATTTACATGCTGCTAGTGGAGAATGTAGCGCGTTGTACTTTTCGGTAGCACTGATTGCTGCTGCCGTTTGAAGACTGAAACATTGGTGGTTTTGTAAAGGGTGTTTTTTTTTAGAGGTATAGAGCTTCGAATTGAAATAAAACACAAGAAAATCGTTTTAATTTCCATCAATTTGGCTTTATTGGAAGGATAATTTTATGCCATTAATGTTTAATAATGATTTCGGGCATGTGGCCGCCGCGGCTGGCTCGAATAAAGCCAATTCTACAGGTCCAATTTTGAACCACTTTTTCGAGCATATGGGGCCGTATGTCGGCAATAACGCCACGACGAGCGACTTCACATATCTCCAAAGAAAATAATCCAATGGTGTCAAATCACACGATCTTGGTGGCCAATTGACAGGTCCATTCCGCGAAATTATGCGCACATCGAATGTTTCCTTCAATAAATCGATTGTGACGTGCGCTGTGTGGCATGTAGCGCCGTCTTGTTGGAACCACAACTCATCCACATTCATGCCATCCAATTCGGGAACAAAATAGTCGGTTATCATGGCTCTATACCGGTCTCCATTAACGGTAACTGACTCTCCAGCATTATTTCGGAAGAAGTATGGCTCAATGACTCCACCAGCCCATAGAGCACACCAAACAGTCAGTTTTTGTTTTTGTAATGGCGTCTCAAGGGTCTCATGTGGATTCTCTTCACTCCAAATGCGGCAATTTTGCTTGTTGACGTAGCCATTCAACCAAAAATGAGCCTCATCACTGAACAAAATTTTGCGATGAAAATCAGCATCGAGATCAATCTCATTTTCGGTCCATACACCAAAATCACGACGCATTGCATGGTCTCGCGGCTTTAATTCTTGCACAAGCTGGATCTTGTAAGGTCGCAAGCCAAGATTCGGGTCCTCTTCAACATTTTGCTCTACAGCGGCAATTGTTTCTTCGGTGCGCACTGTTCGACGTCTCTGCGGATGCGTATTATCACATAGAGTAAACGTAGTGCGAAAACGATCCATGGTTAACCGAATTAATTGCTCTGATGGACGATTATGTCGACCATAAAATGGACGGAGCTTGCGGTAAACTTCGCGAACTGAACCATTATTTTCGAAATAAATTTGCACGATTTGCAAGCGTTGTTCTTTTGTCAACCTGTTCATGATGAAATGGCAAACCAAATTGAACATAAATGACATTAGAGTTGCCAGATTTGACCATAAAATGCCAGTTTTATCTCTATTCGAAAAACAAACCCCTAAAAAAACACCCTTTATATGAATACTTTTTTTTGACAGGCTCTCGGGTTTTAGCCCTTATAAGTTTTGCTTTGCTTTCAGTGTGGTTGAAATATTATAATTTGCATTCAACAAAATGAGAAATATTTTCAAGTGATTTCAGTGTTATTAAAAAGCTTTTAAGAAAATATCTTTAGGTACTTTTTTCATTGGCAGTATGGTAAGTTCAAACTAAAAGCTATAGTGCTTCTTCTGCTTATTCCGTTCATGTTTCTCTAATATCTTCGTGAAGAATTAACTCAGGTGCACTTTATAAAAGATTCTACCAAGCTGACAGAATATTTCATTGAAGTATGTTTTTCTTCCATAAAATTTTATGTTGTTCATTGATATTTTCATTAAGATAAATAGTTATAAATTTAAACAAAATGAAGTGAAGTCGAAAATTCATTAGAAATTGTATTTTTGACAAAATCTGAAAGATGTAGAACAAAAACTTCATATTCTGAGAAACATAGTCAAATTATGATCACTACGATCATGCTATGCTTTAATTAAGTTAGTGATAATGTACATTCTTAACTAAGAAATCGAATTTCTTATTTTATTGTTACCATAGGTCACCACATGCATAAGTAAAACGTGGCTTACTATTTTGGAGTGAAATAAGGGTACAGAAAATATCTGACATTCAAAGACATGTTCTAATGATAACAAAAATCATTCATATAAAATATATATGTTCTTCTACTAAATATTTCTTAAGTTCTTTAAAAAGTTAGTATGAAGTACAAAGGAGTACAATACTTTTTAAAACTTTCACAATGCTTTCCAAATCGAAAAAGTGGAACTCTTAAAGATTTTTTTGTTTAATTATCTTGCTCAAATTTTCCGTTTTGAATTTAAGGACTGTTCCAGAAAAAACTTACGCTTTTTATATTTTGTATTATACTCTACCTGGTAATCTTATAGGTCTAAAAAGACACAATATTTGTCATATATAAAGTGACGTTTAATATGATGTATAACACTTGAAGATAGCACTTTTAACGACAAAGATATCTAACAAGCAACAAAAAAGTCTGCAAACTGATTTTGTCCACTACCTGCAAAATTCAGAATTAAAATATTCAGCTATAGCAAAAATAGTTGGTGCATGAGAAAAAACTGTCTTTACGATTATTTCTAATTATAAGAAAGGACTACCTGTTTCACGAAAAAAAGGTTCAGGCAGAAAACCAGAATTTTCTAATCCAAAGGTAGCGACAAAGGTGAAGCACCTTTTTAAGCAAAATCCCAACACCTCAGTGCGAGATATGGCGGCTAGAGCAGATACATCAAAATGTACTGTACAGAGGATAAAGGAGAAAAGTAAGCTAAAGATATATAGAGTTCAAAAAGTACCAGACCGTATTGATGAAATGCAGTTAATGGCTCCGATGCGAGCCCGAAAATTGAATGAAAGATACCTGACTAAATTTGATTACAGTGTTATGGAAGACGAAACTTTCGTTAAAGCAGATTTTAAGCAGCTACCCGGGCATGAATATTATGCATTACCAAAATAGGAGCATGTGTCTAGTATATTTAAAGAAAAAAAAATTTTGAAATTTCCGAAGCAATATACGGAACAATTAATTCCAAAGTTTATATAGACGAGTGCCTCGAAAAAGGTCTTTTACCATTTATTTGTGCACATGAGTGTACCGTGATGTTCTGGCTAGATTTAGCAACCTCTCATTACTCTAAAGCTACGATGGAATGGTATGCAAGTATAAAGATCAATTTCGTACCAAAAATAGCTAATCCGCCCAACTGCCCAGAGCTTCGCCCAATTGAAAGATATCGGGCTCTTATGAAAAGAGATGTTCCAAGGAGTGGTAAGACTGCAAAAAATCCACAAGACTTCAGATTTAAGTAAAAAAAATCGTACCATACCGTCGATGAAACGACTGGACAAAATTTAATAAAGGGCCTTACAAAAAAAGTAAGAAATTATTATAAAAAAAAAAAAATTGTTACTTAGTTTTTAGTTATTTATATTCTGAACACTAGCCATTATTAATAAAAAACGAAAAAAGAATAAAAAAATTACTGGGTATTTTTTTATAACTAAAAAACAAAGCGCAAGTTTTTTCTGGGACAGTCCTTAATAACCTGCTACAAAATATTCGCAACTTACTACAGTACACTGTTATTGTTAGCTAAATGGGAATTTGGTTTCGTGTTCTTTTTTCTTTACTTTGTTGACTACAAACTTGCAAATCGAATTCTTTATTGAGTACTTACGTTTAGCATATAAAAATATTGAAACCTGTAAAAGGTAGAGCCTTAGGCTAACATCCGCCCAACTCAACTTGAAATGCTCCTTGTAGTGCAAACTCTCCTAAAATAAAATACTGAATACTGAAAATCCACTACCTAATACGTACCTTTTAGAGATGATAACGGCGAGGAAGCCTCGGTGCTTTTTATGCCTTCTTTTTTTTTCTTGTACACTGTATATAACTTTCTCTCTCTAGTTCCACAGTGAGAGTTTAACTGCTATTTTAAACTTAGTTTAAAGTTTAATTTTCAATCAATTTTAAGCATTTTAAATGTCTAATTATGAATGCTTGAGTTAAGCCTATCATGTGACTCTGGCTATTTTCTTTGCATATAAAATGATCACAAGTCAAACTTAGAGTAAATAAACGATGTTTAACTGAACGACGTTTAAATAACAACAGCTTAAGTTCGAACTAGAAAACTAAGCATGGGGCTCCTTAAATATTTCCATTGTAATTTGACTCCAGAAATGGTTATTTTATGTGAAAAAGTCATGGCAAAAAAAAATTTACAATTTCTTGAGCCATATAACAATCTTATGAAAATTTTTTTTGCACAATTTGCTACGCATTATGCAAAGAAGGCAATAAAATTAATAAGCCATCATTAAAACATACAAAAATAGAAAGAAATTCCGAAGTAAATGAAGTCAAAAATTCAAAGAAAACAACAAAAAAAAAGTTTTAAGACCATAAAACAAGAAAACAATTACGCCCTAAATTTCAATAGAAAGATGGCTGGCATATAAATGTGCGCCACACATAAGCTATTTATCATAGCTTTCAACGAATGATTCAGTATTGGCCATATTGTTTTGTCTCCATTAAAAATTTGCTTCAACGTCATTTTAGATGAAACTCATAAATTCACATGCGAGCAAACAATGAGTGAGTTCATTCCATATAATGTAAGAGAAAGAAAACGGATGCAACCAATATATTAACATTTTCTAATAGTCCACGACTCTTTAACTGAAGCAATTTATCTTATCTTTTATATAAGGGGAAGAAAACTTTTTTTTTTGTGCGTCATAAAAAAAGTTGAGTTAACGAGATATGATTAGGTTTAAACAACGTTAAAATTAGCCATTTAACTTTTGATGCTCTGTCTCTTTTGAATTTTGTTCTCTTTCTAATGCATGCGATCTACTTGTGACCATTTGAAATTTCCGGACGATTAATCATAATTTTATGCGCGCATTCTGTCAAATAATTGAAAGTTCATAAATTTTCCGAATTTTATATTTTTTTTTGTCTTTTGCTGGAAGGAATTTTCAAATCAACAGCCCCCTGCTAACTTGGTGAAATGCAAAAAGTTGAGATTTTGGTGGTGACAGTATTGCCAATGTTTAATATTTGAATTAAAATTTTATATGCGGTTTTTGAAAGTTTTGGTTCACATTGTACATGGGTGGTGCTGGAAATAAAAACACAAGGCAAATATATAACCCGCTGCCAGTTACCTATCGCTGCTAGTTATATATCGCTGAATAAGTTGTATGGGATAGCAAGAATAAATCCGCAAACTTAGCACACAAAACGTTATGAATGTCAGTGCTACCTAGTAGATTTATATTATACTGTGAACTTTGAAATGAAACGAAAGTTCATTATCTTACTGAACTTACTGCTCAGCTAGCGTGTGATATCTGTATAAAAATTACAAAAACAAAACAACATAAATTAAGTCATAATAGTTTCATCCATTGCTAAACGGAATCGTTAGTGACTTTTAAGTCGTTGAGTGCGGATTTCTTTAACTGATATATATTTATTTCTGCATAGATCTATTGAGAACTGAACGAACGAAGCAATCACAAATTCTTTATTCTGTGGTGTGTCTTTGTTTTGTAACTCATTTGATAAGCCTTCTTCGCGATTCAAAATGAAGTAGTAAGCGCAAATCGTTTAATAAATCAGTGAGCTCGACATCGACAAGTATTTTTTTGTGATGTTACTCGCTTGCTTCAATTGTCTGGTGTCATAGGTAGCGAGTTGACGAACAATATACAGCTATTAAAGCTTCAAAAATATATTCAAAGGTGGTACTGTAAGCAAATCAGTTACTTTGATGTGCTTAGTCATAGAGCCTAAGCTACTGAGCCGATTAAGACAAATGAGAGTGTTGTTCGTTTTGTATTATAAGAAAATTAGTACAAGGTAAAAAATCTTCAAAAATATCATCACAGGTATCCGCTTTCCTCACTGTTCGAAGCTGGGGGCTTAAAGAAGTTTTCGATACAATCCGATACTTTTTGAGTTTTATGATGTTTCCCATTTGTATTGAATTTTTCGATGCATTGAGATTCTCTTCATTCTGTTCGGTAGATTCTGCCTTTTTAAATTCATCTATGTTTTCGATTCATGTAGGATGTATTCAATGTATTCGATATTTCTCAACTCTTATCTATTCGATACTTAGCAACCGTTTGACACTCTTCGATTTTTGAAAAGTTAGATTGACGTTTCGATGTTTCCGATAATTTTTAGAGTTTTTCCATTCTTCTCGGTATTATTCGACTGCAACCCACTCTTTGATCTTATCCCGACTTTTCGATTTTATTCCTTACTTTTTGTCTTAAATCGACGTTTTCCGATAGTATTCGATGTCTTTCGACATTTTTAAGGTTTTTCGATGCTGTTGGACTCTGATAAACTTTTTCGATGCAATTCAATATCATAAGATATTTATTGATTATTCTATGCCAGTTGGTCTATCGATGCTTTTGAAAAATTTTTTGATACAGTTCGACATTTTTCGCTAGTTTTGACCGCTCACCAATTTACCGAACTTTTTGTTTTGATTCATGCTTTGATTGTAGCTTGCGATCAAGTAAGTTTCACTTGTAGTGTGCGTTCCAAATAAAAGTTTTTTTTATTTGTAATATCTTAGATAACTTAGGAGCTGTGGAGCAGTTTCCGACGAGTAGTTTCTATTACTGTGTAAATAACTTTTGCTGTGGTGGATAGGAAAAAAAAAACTTAAGATCAAATAAAACTAATTTATTTTAGAAGATTTGTACTTAGTTCTGAAGAACATTTACCTTCTGCTCTGTGGAACCTAAGTATTTAGGTGCAAACATACAAAAAAAGTGAGCAAAATGAAAGGAAAATATCATACCTAGCTACTGAAGAATTCATATCGTCTGGGTATTTCTGAAGTTAACTCAAGCTGATTTTTCCCTCTTTGCTACAGATAATTCCGCAATTCCTAAGAAAGAAATTATGTTATTCGGTTATATTTGTATTAACAAATTAAAGTTGGCAACTCTGTCAATCAATGCAATACAAAAATTTTCTTCGACATAGCAAATGTGTAAAATTTTTTCTCTCATCTTAAGTTCGTAAAGTGCAAAGTTTTTTATGAAGTTATTAATTTTTTGATGGTTTATTAAAATCAGTAGCAAGGAAAAGTTCAATAAAATCGAATCGGCGAATGAACTGAACGAAGTTGGAGTCAAAAATAATATGATTTACGCCACAAAAAGCGTGGGAAATGGAAATGAAATTAAAATAAGTTTGATTTGGTTCTTCTTTCTTCGTTTCCTCGCTTTATGAAATTTTTATGTCTGCAAAGTTTATTATGAATGTCAGCATGAAAAGTTTTATTCATTCGACTACAGTCTTTCGTGATTATTTTAATTTTGAAGTCAGCAGGAACATCGGGAGTAGATTTTATTATGAGATTTAATTGATTATTATTAAATTGAGAGTATGTGAAAACGTAACTAGTTGTAAATTTTAAAATATAATTATTTCTTTTCTTACCATTAAGAGAGATTGTTTTGGTTAAGAGCAACGCCAACCAAATTTCAAATTTTACAGCACTATGTCCTTAAAGAGTTTAAGAAAATCAATAAAAAAAGCTTTATATATTTAAAAAATGTTGATTACCAATTATAATGTGTATATTGTTTGAAAGTCAGTTTTGATATTAAAACTTTAACGTTGTATTATAGTAGAAAAATATCTCAAATTAGCAGTTTTTTTATAGAAGCTAAGCCATTTCGTTAGTTTTTACAAAGGAATGGTCTAAGGAATATCAATAGTTCAACAAAATTTAGAAAAATTTAAGCCTTAAAAGACCCCTATGCATGTAAATACGGCACACTCTTTTCTTATTCTATCATCAAAATAATTTAATACCACAGCGAACATATAAAATGAGCCTTGTGGTAAAATCTCGCAGCTAATTTATTTTCATAGAATGGCAATATGTTCCAGTGATGACTCTGGCTGCAGTAAAATTTCAAAATTTCAATAACAAAACGTAATGTGGCTGAGGTGCTCTATACGAGAATCCCGAATTCGCCTTTGGTTACAACTATTCAATATTCCTCCCTAGAATATTGACTTTTTAGATTGTTCGAAATTGGGCTTTCTTCCACAATTTGTTGGTAAAACGAACTATTGTATTAATTTAACTTTATATTTAAACCAAAGGCACCATTTATAAAAAAAAATATGTGACATGCAATGTCACTCGCAGTTGTAGCAAATGAAATTCAACTTTTCAATGTCAAAACGTTTATCTAAAAACGACACTACCACAAGTCACATCATCGATGCAGAGTAACAAATAATTTTCTACTCTTCCGCATGCCATTATATTTAAAAACCACATGCAAAATAGCGAATGATTTGCAAGCTATTGACTCTATTAAAGCGAGAATCTATTTAACTGTCAAAGTTGGAAAATTTCACTTACTCATACACGCAGGCTGCGTCCTTTCGCTAACTTCTATACTCCCGCACTGCCGCATTTCCAGCCCACTGCCACTTATGCTGATATAATCGTAATAATGCTGACAGTTGCCATTTTTGATGATATGATGTGAAAGTAAATCACGTATCACAACCACATATAGCGTAGTAGTCGTAGTGGAGCAAGTCACCTACTCATAGCGACATAGCAACAGACAACAAATGAAATTGAAATGATTTTTGAATAGCAAATCAAGTGACAATCAACTCATGAAAACCAAAAAAAAAAAAATAGAGCGCAGAAACAAAAAAAAAATGTCAAAAAATCACGCATTGACATTTGCATGTTTATACACGATTTGCATGAGATTTAACTTTGACAGCGGTAGATTTACTGTCATAAAGTAGAATGGGGAGACAACGCGATGTAGCTGGATATACCCAGAAAACATTTGAAACATGGTTGAATCATCCAGGCCAAAAATTTATAACTCTATCTATAAGAGAGTTGAATGAAATTAAGTTGTTTTTAGGCATTTTCTTAATAATTATTTTGAAACTCTTTCTCATGATTCGAACACGAACACGGCGAACGTGATTTTCGATTGATATACGATCTCGATGATTAAAAACGTTTGCTGGGTAGGATTCAAGCTTGGTATATTTACATATGTGTAGGTGTCTAAAGCGTTATAGACTTTTTGACAACTCTGAAAATGATAACCTTTTGGTAAATTAAATTTTTGACAGCTCTTGGATAGATTTAACTGAATGATTTTAAAACAATTGAAAAGCAATCTAATGCTACTTAAAATATATTTCCTTTATGTTATTCATGATAGATGTTTTTAAAGAATAATTTACTTACCCGTACAGTGGAATGAAGGAATTTGTCATTTGTGAATTTTCAAGTGCAGCAACCGAAATTATGGTTAAAATAACAAATAATTCCACTGTCCTTTTCACACGTCAAGAATTTCGGCATTTTTTGTTAGGTTCGATGTTTTGATAAATGTGGTCATAAACACACATGTCAATTTTTGTGCACTTGAAAAAAGTACACGATTTTCCTCGCAGCATTTCTAAAATCAAAAAAAAAAATAAAGAGATTAACTTTCTCTCCAAAATTCATTTAATTTTTTTTACACAATTTGTTGTCCTTAGAATTATGGCTACATGAATAATAGTTCAGTATCAGTGTTTTTGAGCATATCAAATTAGGTTTTTTTAAAAATGTTTCATTATCTCTGAAAAAAATATGTGTGATATCATTTAAAAAAAGTTTAAAATTGATGCTTCAAACGAATTCTTATTTTTAAGGAAAACTTAGATTTCTCAAAAAAATGAATAGATTTCAAAGATCTTTCTGTTTTCATCATTTAAGTCCTGAATTTGAACTGCGTGAATTTAGAAAAATAAATTTCCAAAATGCATGCTTTCGAAAAAATTTACTAAATTAATTAAACTTATAAAAATTAAGTTCAATGAGTTTACTTCTGTGGAATACGCGTGCTGGTGGTCTTTTTAGAAAGTCGTAAGAAAATTCTTGGTTATTGTTTCGAAAATTATGCCTTATGCCTGGGTCAGGCGGCGTGATTGGGCCATATTTTTCTGTGAACTACATAGGAACACGCTAACCGAGGCCTTGTGGCTCCAACTAAACGGCATGTTCCTGGACAACATGTGGTTTCAGTAGGACAGCGCTACCTGCCACACCGCGCATGAATCAAATCATTTTATTACAACAACAATTTCCAGATCAAATCATCTCACAAAATTCTGATGTCAGCTGGCTACCAAGATCAGGTCATTTTCTTATTTGGGGTTGTTGTAAAATCTCGGGCTAATGTGAATAAATCAGACAAAATTCCTGAGCTTAAGGCCGAGATCCAACGCGTCATCAGTGAGGTACAGCCACATCTTTGTAAAAAAGTCATCGAACATTTCGTAACAAAAATAGCAATGGCCTGTCATCAGAGCCGCGGTAGCCATTTGCCGGGTATTTTATTCTACACTTAGTCAATCATATCTACTTAACAATGCAATAAAAATATCACAACTTGCTCAAATTCCGAAAATGCATTGAATGTAGATTTAAACGAGAACGTGAATGAACCCATAGAACGGTGCTAAATTAGACGTAAAACATTTACACTGCCATAATCAAAATTTGGTAATGTTTTGAACAATAAATTATGATTACAATTGTGAATACTTTTTGATGATTGTGACTCTACAACCCCACACCCCCCATGAGATGTCACTTGAAAAATTTTTGTAGTTGTGGTTGTCCCCAATATTTTTTAGAAGTCTCCGCCTCTGTCTGGTTTAAATAAAATTTTACAACGAAAATTAAATATTCCATTTTTCAAATCATTTTTGAAATAGCTCCAAGGACTTAATTGAAAACACTGTGATCATTTCAGAAATATGTGGAACAAAATTTCATAAAAGATTTATCCCAGAACTCTTAAAACTTTTTTTGTAAAAAGAGTAATGTTATTTGCTTTACTCAGATTTCATTGCAATCACAGTCTTCTGATTTCTCTTATTTACAAATTAAATCGAACAAGTGTCATAAATACCACACTTTGCTATTCACCATAATATAGTGATTTGTCAAACGATGACTTGGCGTGTTTTCGCCAATGCTGAGTGTTTTTTTAGTATTTTCACACTGACTTGTCATGAACAAAACGTTTGTTAAGGAATTCAATGGTTCAGCGAACAAAAGCGCACAATTGGGTAACAACGGAATGCGTTGGTGAAATGGTGCATATTTGGCTGTTGAAAATTACCAAGGGACACGACATGGCAAGACAACAACTGGCACCGTATGATAATAAAATTTGACTGCAATGTGAGCGTTTCAATTAAAAAAATAACAAAAATCTTATGCTTTTTGAAAAAGCAAATTTTCAAAGTAAATACTTTTTTTAACAAACTTTGTAGGACTGAAAGTAAATAACAAACAGAGATAAAGATGAATTTCGATATCAAACTCAGTGTTCACTCAACGATAAGCCACATTTGAAGCAGATATGTAGTAAAAGATTTTTAAAACATGAAACATTTTTTTCGCCAACTCTATTCCCAGTTCAGTGTTTTTATTGATTTGCCTGACATCCTTTCTCTAATAAAATTTAATGGCCTGAATTGCACTCTGTTTCTATGCTTGTATATTCTAAGGACTAAATGCATTATCTAACCCTAACCTTGTGAAAACTACTATTTTTTTTTATATGGATTGCCATTTTCTGTGTTACTTTTTGCTCTGCAGCTCTATTTAATGTTGCAACCTTACATAATCTTATGTAATCATATGTCATTATTTTATGTTCTTCTCTATTTGACTTTCAGCTATTTAGGCCAATCTCTAGCTTGTGTATTAAAAATTAAAATCAATTTAATGTAGTGCACTTTGCTAAAGCTCAGAGTATCGAAATGTTGCAGCATTTTGAAAAGGTAAAACTTATCGAATGAATTTAATAATTCTTCTTATACCATATGAAAAGTAAACCATCAAAGTTCGACATTTTCTTTATTTTATTTTTTATAGCAGAAGACTCGTGAATTCACTTATTTATTTAATTATATTTTATTTACTTAAATTGCATGAAGGTTTTCTTTTAACTGTCTAATCTTATGTTGCGCTCTGATTGTGGGATTTTAGTATTTTTGCGTTATGTACTAAAGAAGAATATATCAATTTTGATAAATAAAATATTAATATAACTTTACTGAAACTGCAAATATTGTGTTTGGAAATGCTTTCTTGTGAAAGTGAACCTTTTAGGAGGAAATTGGCCTTTTTGGAGTGTAACTTGAAGTCATTAAAAATTATGATTTAACAGGAAAAACTTAAAACTTTATTGTCTCAATAATAATAAATAATATAAATTAAATTCTGTTTATATCAAAATGTAACGCACCAATAACAAAATTTTACAAAACTAGGCCTTTAGTTTTGAAACTAATAAGTTCACGAGCATATAATTAATTTTTCCTTAACGAAGTATGTTTAAAAATTAAAAAAAAATACAAAAAGAATCAAGGTATTTAAGTTTTTAAATTATTTTAAATATTTTCATAGTTAAAGAAACTTAGAGAAAATCAGTTGCCTTACCTAGATGAGATGAACCTTTCGAAAAATCCCTGTGATCGGTTCAAATAAAGAAGTCTCTAAGTTAGCAAAGGGTTCAAGTATGAAAAGTCAAATTTTCCGCCACTTGCTGAGTGATCTCTGTTGTAATTGATTGCTATATTTTTTTATTTAATCCTTTAATTTAAAATAATCCTTTTATATAAGGACTATCCCAGAAAAAACTTACGTTTTGCTTTTAGTTATAAATAAATACCCAGTAATTTTTTTGGTCTTTTTTCTTTTTTATCAATAATGGCTAGCGTTCAGAATATAAATAACTAAAAACTAAGTAACAATTTTTTTTTTTTTTTTTAAATTTCTTACTATTTTCGTAAGGCCCTTTATTAAATTTTGTCCAGTCGTTTCATCGACAGTATGGTACGATTTTTTCCACTCATGTCTGAAGTCTTGTGAATTTTTTGCAGTCTTACCACTCCTTGGAAAATCTCTTTTCATAAGAGCCCGATATCTTTCAATTGGGCGAAGCTCTGGGCAGTTGGGCGGATTAGCTATTTTTGGTACGAAATTGATCTTTATACTTGCATACCATTCCATCATAGCTTTAGAGTAATGAGAGTTTGCTAAATCTGGCCAGAACATCATGGTACCCTCATGTGCACGAATAAATGGTAAAAGACGTTTTTCGATGCACTCGTCTAAATAAACTTTGGAATTGATTGTGCCTTGCGTAACAAAAAATCTGCTTCTGAGACCACAGGTGCATATGGCCTGCCAAACCATATATTGTTTTGGAAATTTAAAATTTTTTTTTCTTTGAATTTACTAGACACATGCCCCTTTCTCGGTGATGTATAATATTTGGGCCCAGGTAGCTGCTTTAATCTGCTTGGACGTAAGTTTCGTCGTCCATAACACTGCAATCAAATTTAGTCAGGTATCTTTCATAAACTTTCGGGCTGACATGTGAGCCATAAATTGCTTTTCATCAGAACAGTCTGGTACTTTTTGAACTCTTTATGTCTTTAGCTTACTTTTCTCCTTTATCCTTTGTACAGTAAATTTTGATGTACCTGCTCTAGCCGCCGTATCTCGCACTGACGTGTTGGGATTTTGCTTAAAAAGGCGCTTCACCTTTGTCGCTACCTTTAGGTTAAAAAATTTTGGTTTTCTGCCTGAACCTTTTTTTCATGAATCAGATAGACCCTTCTTATAATTAGAAATAACCGTAAAGACAGATTTTTCTGATGCACCAACTATTTTTGCTATAGCTGAATATTTTAATTGTGAATTTTGTAGGTATGTGGACAAAATCAGTTCGCGGACTTTTTGTTGCTTGCTAGACATCTTTGTCGGTAAAACAAAAAGTGTTATACATCATATTAAACGTCACTTTATATAGAACAAATATTTTGTCTTTTTATACCTATAGATTTATCAGGTAGAGTATAAAAAAGTATAATTTAATGATTTGCAAGTACTATTAATTGAGTGGTCTATTTATTGTGAAATAGCTAAAAAATAAGTAGCGAAAAATTCACACGTTATATAGTAACTGTAATTTTTTTGCCTCACAATTTTTAATAAGAATTTAACGGAAACTTGTTGTAAGTCTTGAATCCTTGATTAGTGTAATTCTCAAAAATTATTTGCTGCTTTAATTTATTAGTCGTTATTGTCCTCATCCATAGAATGACGATGAGTCAAACCTGTTTTCTTTCCCATCATTCTCAGCCAAAACAAAATGTCTTTATTTTTGAATATCTAAATAAAGCAAACTCCCTGAATACAAACTATGGATTTTGCTATATCACAACATGGACTTTACTCAACTTTTTCTTCCTCCTTTTCCATTTATGTGTGATTCATTCAGCGTACTTACTCCTTTCTTAACGTGTCTTCTTCTTTTCTATTCGCTGAATTGAGTTTTCCTATTCAAAAAAACATAAAAACCTAGAACTTCTTCAAGGTAACAAAGAACTACCAACCAGCACAATATTCCGTTCAACAGAAAAATCAAGAAAATTGATACTAAAACGTCATGAGTAACCAATTTATCGATGACAAAAACAAGAATTGACAACAATTGCCAAAAAAACAAACGGTTCACAAAGTCACCAAATATGTTGATGCTCATATATGATGGGCTGTAGATATTTTTATGACATACTTAAGATAAATATGTAATCAAAACTCAACAACAAAACAAGTAGTTGAAGGTATCTTACAACAAAAGAGTCAAAGTAGCAAGTTTTCACGTATACAAATTGAATTGCTAGGTTAAGAAAAAGAAAGAGAAAATTGTTCAATAAAACGATTATGGTACTACAAGTGATAAAAGTGAAACATCCATATGTGGTTGTAAGTATGTACTTGTTGTGTTCATGTAGAAAATAATTTTCTACGACAAATTGTTGGGTATTTTGGTGAAATAAGCTTCTTATTTTCGAATACAGGCTGTGAAGTACTTTTTGGGAATAGCACAAAGTGTACGTTAAATGGATTTTTTTTTGTATATATTTTGTTTAGAAACACGAGTACTTAATCGATAAGCATGTACTTTTTAGTGTCATATAGAGTTTGTAGCATTGTGCAATTGAAACTGAAATTGAAGTTTAAGTGATTTTGCCGAAGTTGAATAAATTCCTTAAAAGAAGAAATAACTTTTAATGATGCCGCTGAATCAGTTTTCTTTACCCTTTACCTCTTATTAGTACGATTTTTGGCAAGATAAGTTTTAACTCGATTCAGTTTATGCCAAGATTCTTCGCTTATTGGAGGAACGTTTTACTCCGTTTCTTGAAGTGATCACATTCGCTATGAGCTTATAGATTTTGCAATATAAATATTCGCTATTCGTACGTCTATTTGTCCGTGTAAGTTACGATAACGAATTCTTTGATTTAATTTGGTGCACTGGCTTAGCTTCCATTGCAGCTCGTGTGCTTGTTAATGTGTTCAATACCAAGATTAAGGCCTTACCACCTCCTTTCAAACTTACTTTCTTTTTTATATGAAACGTCCCGATAAAACAGGCCTTCTTTAGCAGGCCTGATAGAAATACTCTTCAAGCAGGTCTTCCTACATCGCTTGCGTCAAGAGCCCTTGTAAGAGCACTTACCGTAGAAGGGGTCACAGAAGTACTTTGAAAAAATTAAATCTTAATACGTCGTCGTCAGACTCTTAGTTAAATGTTTTTTTTTTTATCTGCGTCAACCTCCCTTGCGTTGATATTTTTAATGTTTAGTTTTTGTGACGTTTTTTTAATTTTTAATTTGACATTGAATACACAACACTCTACCACTTTAACATAACAGGAAACATAAGACCAGCCTAGCAACATGCACACCGTTCCTTACTTCTAACCATTTATCTACTTTTGATGTCGTATAAGTACAATCCAATGACAAAAAAGTAATGTCGAATCATAAAACATTGCAATACATGAAATAAAAAAATACATGAAGTCCTTCTTCTTTGCCTTCTAATGTCAGGCCTTATAGCACTGCTGCTGTGGGAAATCCTTATAGCACTGCTGCTATGGGAAGGCCTTATAGCACGCCTGCTGTGGTAAGGCATAATAGCATTTCATGAGTATACATTCAATGCAGTGTAACTATTCTGCTACTTATAAAATTTACTTATTGTTAATATTGACAATAAAAACAAAAATCATAATAAAAAAAAAATTTTTTTTATTTGCATGAAAATTTAGTTTTGAGAAGGCCTCTTACAATCGGAGCAGTGCTAGCAGACCTTCTCCGGGGAAGGCCTTGCTCAATTGCCTGCTGGGTTTAATGAGAGCATTTTATGTCAAAAGAGAGTGAAAAACACTAAAATTTGTAAGCAATAATTTTTTTGCTATTTTCGTAAGAGAATCGTATGTGAAAAGAGAGTAACAATATCATAATTTGTAAACAATTTGACACATTATAATTTTGTCACGTCATAATTTTACTATGAACTGTGAATTGCATAAATGTAGCTTAGAGTTTGACGTATTCTTATCGCGTTTGATTGTTTCGAACTTCAGATAAATGAAACTTATTATTTTCTCTGCAAAACTTCAAAAAGAACAATTGCAATGAAAAACTAACTACAAAGGAAAATCAATGTATTGCACTTAAAACCATATGTCAAACTATGCATCATTTAATTTCCTTTAACGAAATTACATCATAGACTAAACACAGGGTCAAGTGAAAGAGGGGAGCTTTTTTTTTTGCTTCTTTTAATATCAATATGAGCTACGCAGTTAAAAATTTCTTCCCTTTTGCAAAATTGGTAGTTATAAACTATTTGCAACATTTTTCTTGTACCCCCTTTGTCAGAACATTTTCGCGACAGCTGCAATATTTCATTTTCGTAAACTTGAAATTGAGTCGTAAACAATGACAGTTGTTGTTACTTTTACAAAAACATATTTTAAGGGTAACTTTATTTTGGGTGATATTTATGTAAGTGTAGTAGCAGTGATACTTGCAACCCTTATTGAGGATTAAAGTTTGAAATTAGATTTGTGAACTGTATTCAATTTAAAAATAAAGTTCATTTATTGAATAAGCTTTGCGAATTTTTGTGTATTTACACATTCCAAGCAAATGCCCAGAAGCATGCAGCTAAAAATATGAAACCATTCACACTACTTGCAAAGTAAAAACTACTACATCATTTAATTGCATTGTACTTATGTAAATAGAGTGAGCAATCAACTCAAAAATGCACATATTGCCCCTCTCATTACTTTATATAGTATTGCTAACAGTTTTTATACCCTACACAGAGGGTATATTCACTTTGTCATTCCGTTTGTAACGCATAAAAGGGGTTGTGGCAGGTATGAAAAAGTATATATATTCTAGATCGGCGTCACCACCTGAGTCGATATAGCTGTGTCCGTCTGTCTGTCTGTGTGTCTGTCTGTTGAAATCAAGTTTACGGAAAAACTTAGCAAGCTTATTCAATGAAATTTGGCACACAGTTCACACCTTCTTGCAAGCTGCAAGCATATGAAAATGGGTGAAACCGGTTCATGGCCACGCCTTCCGCCCATACTCTATGTAATTAAGTCCAAGTCCATTTTGAAAAAAAGTTGCTGCGATTTTGATGAAAATTGGTGATTTGGTGAAGAAGAGAACAAAAATTAAGATTAGGCAAGGTTCTAAGTTTGCAAAGGCTTTTAAAGGGGCGTGGCACAGCCCTAAATTTTAACTTTTATAACACCATAGCTCATTAACCGTGCAAGATATTGTGATGAAATTTGGTACACGAATACAGATCTTATGGATCTTGAATTTCGCAAAAAGTGGGCAGAATTGTTAAAGTGGGCGTGGCACTTCTTAACAATTAAAAATTTGGATTTCGTATAACTCCAAAATGGCACATTCGATTTTTTTTAAAATTTTAGGGATGATACCACTGAAAGTAGTCAACAATGCCAGCTACGTCAATGTACTGAAAAATTTCTTTCAAGGGCGTGGCACAGCCTAGAATATTTATAAACGTTATAAAAAGAGAACTAACAACGCAATTGTTGCACAATTGTGCTGGTGGGTGTGGCACCTCCCATATAACCGAAATACGTTTAATGCTATAGATAGTGTGCGATGAGAGTAATCTTCATAAAATTTTGTGTAGAGGTTTCGGTTACTATAAGCTTCGGAATTAAATGAAACTTGACAGGATTGCATAAGTGGGTGTGGCACCTCCTTCATTAACATAAAGTTGTAAGTGCAATTTTAAGTGAACTATTGGAGCAATTGATCTGAAATTTGATGTAAGTGGTTTACTGGGTATTAGGTACATATGAATCAAAAGCTGTCGAAATATTAACAGTAGGCGTGACACCTCCCATACAATTAAAATGCCTTAAGTGGCATAACTATCGAAATATATGAGCAATCATACTGAAATTTGATGTAAGAGGTTTGTTTATAAAAAGCTATTTTTGGATCAAAATCGGACTGGATTGCATCAGTAGGTGTGTCACCGCCCTAAATTTTAGGAATAATTACGGTACAAAACGCAAGCTATACAAGCTATTGTGCTAAAATTTGGTTTGTTTATTGATCAAAAGTGGGCGGAATTGGAGAAGTGGGCGTGACATATTTCGTGTTTTTCATTTCTATTCTAGTTTTTTCAACATTTCCTATATTCTTTTGACATTTTCAATCTTTTACCTTTCTCCTTCAATTTCATTTGACATTTTCTTCGACTTTTTCATCAATTTTTCAGCATTTTTCATATATTTCAACATATTCAGTTTCTTTCAACTTTCTTTAATGGTTTTCATATTTTTTCAACATTTTCTGTTTTTTCCATTACTTTTCAACATTTTTGAACCTTTTTACATTATGTTCGACTTATTCAACCTCTTCAACATTTATTTAAAAAGTACTTTTAATGCAGTGTAGGGTATGTGAGTTTCGGCCTGGCCGAAGATAGCACCTTTACTAGTTTTGACTTAAATTTGATTTGAATCACGCTCTCCCTAAGCTCATTTCAGTTGATAATAATTGATTTAATTAAAAATTACTTTACTAATGCAGGCAAAATATCTTAAATTCCTAAGCTGAACCACCGCTCATCATTCTCTTGCAACATGCGATTTCCTTTTAGTCTACATATCCATAACAGTTATGACTAAAAGTTGGAGTAAGTGTTTGCTTTTGCCTTTTCAAGTGTCTGTTGTAATTAGTGGACTACTTGCCTGTGTATGATATGGCACACACAAACAGTGCTGTCACAAAAGGGATACTCTTCACCATAAGAACAGTATGAACGCATGTAATCAAATTTAATGAACTCTTTTGGGCTGTTCGGTATATGAGATCAAATGGGTTTGGCATTATCTTTGAAGTTTATTTTTGGGTTCGGTTAAGAAGCTAATAATGCATGTATTAATTTAATTTTGGAAAAACTAATAAACATATAACATTGATTTTAGCGTGGATAAGGCAAGGGCTAATTAATTAGGTTCACTAGACCAAAGTGCTTATGTAACAAACTAAATTATTCAGATAGCTTAAAAGTCGTTTTCGCACTTACGAAAGTCCTACTGCATTTTTTTTTTAAATGTAACCAAAGCATTTGTTATTTTCTGTTCCAAGATTTGAGAATGCGATAACACGTATGTTCAGATTAAATTCTTTAAGTTAAAATTAAACTGAACATAAACAACAAAAGTGAATCAATGAATATTAATTACATTTCTGACACAAACAAATTTATTGATATACAACTACAATAAGAAATGAAAGCTGCGGTTTGATAAATTATTAATATGATGTATTTTAAGAAAACAAGAAGTTTTATTATATACATAAATATTTTAATTCTTCCAATACAGTCGGTGGAAATTGATTTTTATTCACCTTAGAGAGCATTAAAAAATTATGTTGAGCACTTAGGGGGAGGGGAAGGGAGTGGTCAGCAAGTGAAAAACGACAATTTGAGTTGCGAAGAATAAAGGGGAGCTCTTGGAGTGAAAATCGGCAATTTGCATTACCTTGCGTTTCGGAGGAATTAAGGCGGGCGGGGGGCTCTTGATACCATACTACGTAATGCGGTGTATCGAAATTTTAATTTTTTAAAAGAATGCATTATGCGGTTCGTATCATTTTTTTTTTAATTATCTATTTTGCTTCATTTTTAAAATTTTTGAAACTTGGGAGAAAAGCGAAAAATTCATGGTTCTGGATTGTTGTTCTAAAAATGTATGGATTGACATCCGATTCTCGCGTAGATTTTCGACGTTCAACATAAAAAAAAAATATCCGTGGACAAAATACTTTATAATATTTGCCGAACTGTGCTTTTTTTTGACAAAGTTTGAAGAATTGCAAATTTTGAATTCGGCCAACTTCGACGAAATTTCCAAAAGCTGTGATGTTTTTGACGATTTGCAATAACGATATTCAATTAACATTGAATATGGATTTTTCCATAGTCATAATTTGATATATAATATAAGAATTTAACAATTTATTTAGGAAGAATTCCTCACTATGACCATTTATCGATCAGCCACGGTTCAGGAAAAAACGTATTTTATGTGGCAAAACCATTTAATAATGTGTTCATACAAAGCAATATCTTGTAAATTATATATCTTAAAAATTACTGCGGTTTTAGATATTACAGATTCGGCTCCCTTTTCCTCATTTTATGCCAAAATTATTCTGTTTTCATCTAAATATTCCCATTGGGAACTGGGTGGCTTTTTAGTATAAATGTACGTATTAAAAGTATCATGTGAATTTGAGAAAAAATCACTGTAATGTGCATGTTCCACTTAATGAAAATCTTATAAAATGAAAGTAAATGACGTCTTTTGGCTAAGGTTGTTTGTATTTGTCTACTAAGAAATATTTAGTTTCTCGAAAAATTCATCATAAATATTCGACTAAAGTACAACGCTTGCAGCAAGCGGATAGAATAGCAGCCGCTACTGTTATATACTATTAAAATCAGAGTTACCAGACTAAAAATATATCGTACGCAATTAAAAATTTTTTGAATTGGCTGTGGTCTGGGTGTTATCATTTAAACTCACATTTGCTCAATGAAAATAATCTCAAAAATGAAAATATTGTCAAAAATAACTTAACGGAGGTCTTAGCTTTTGAGCTAAATAAATTTTTGATTTGTAGCACTTTTTCCGAGTAAATCAACCATAATTAGCGTAACTGAAATAATTGACGATTTTTTTAAAAAAATTATGTTTCGGTTGATCGGTCCATCTGGGACAATTTTTTTAAAAAATACTTTTCAATTTTGTGATTTTGATAAAAATTAAATAAAAATTATTTCTGTAGCAATAGTAAAAAATCTCAGCCTAAAAATCGATTTTTATTTTAGCTGATATGTGTGAATTTTTAAGTTTGTTCTATTTGTGTGTCTGTGTAGCTTGCATTAAAATGATTCGCTTAAAATATTTTCACCAAAAAAAAAAAACAGATTTTTTGAACTTTTGCTGGCATTGAAACTCAGTTTTTTGAAAAGTCCCAAAAACCGGAACTGATTTTAAAAAATATAATTTGATCCGTAATGAGTAGATAAAACTTTCCCAAGACAGTTAGCCAAGAACTCTTCAACTTGATTTTTATTTTTTAGTAAAGCAGTATTGACAGCTCTAAAGTAATATTATTGAAACATTTTTATGAAATAACTTTGTAGAACATCATCATCAGTATTAATTTAAATGGCTAATATGCAGTGACAGATTTTTGAAATGCCAATATTTTAGAGGCAAAAAAAGTAAAGACAATCAATTCAAAAAATTGGTTCCGATTAGTTTTTAAAAAAAATTTGCTATAGAATATATCATAATTCAATTAATTAATTTACTTCTCAATTTGTTTGGGTAAGATGTTGTATGAAGCGTTTTGAAACTACTAAATCTGAATAACTTCTCAATTTGTTGTTTTTAGTGTAAAATAAAATTACCGTAGATTTCCATGTATTGAATATCATTTCGATATATCGAATATCGGCCATGAAGCTAAAGATATTGAGGATGTTTTGCTAAAATCTCAACAAAATAATGGTTTTGGTTTGGACATAATGAACTGTTGTGGTCAATCTTATGATAATGCAAGCAATATGTCAGGCATATATTCAGGCGTTCAGACACGAACCAAAACAATTAATCATTTAGCAGATTACGTTCCCTGTGCCGCCCATTCTTTAAATTTGGTAGGATCATGTGCAGTTGAAACAGTAACAGAAGCAGTCGACTTCTTTTCTACTTTGCAAGAGCTATAAAATTTTTTTACTATATCACACATCGTTGGGAGATCTTGGTGCAGCGTACAAATTTAAGAGTTAAGAGTCTTTCTCAAACTCGTTGGTCTGCTCGACATGATGCATGTTACGCATTAGAAAAAGAGTGGTCTGCAATAATTGATGCACTGGAATTTATTGCCAAAAACAGAGACAAGAAACCGGTTGCTCGATCTGAAGCTACAGGATTGCAGCGAAAACTGCAGCATTTAGAAACAGCAATCCTAGTCATTGTTTGGAACGAAATTTTAGAACGTTTAAATGCTGCTAGTAAAAAGTTTCAAGACTCTCAAGCTGATTTATCATCCGTTGTTCAAATCTATAGCTCTCTGGCTCTATTTCTTCAAGACATGAGAGATAGACAATTTTCTGAATATGAAGAAAAAGCCAAAGCGCTATCCGGAGTTCACGATTATTATCGTTATGATACTCGTCGCAAAAAAAAAACAGAAAAATTCAGCCAGATGAATCCCAGGTAAATGAAAGAACATCTGTTTCTGGACAAGAAAATTTCAGACTAATATTTATTACCCTATTCTAGACACTCTGAGTGTGCAATTGGCCAGGCGTAAAAGTGCATATGAAAAGCTCTACACAAATTTCAATTTTTTTTTGATAATTTATCTGAAATAGATACAAATGAATTGAAAATCCTGGCCAATCAACTAGTCAGCAAGTATCCTGACGATTTGGCAGAGACGTTAGGCAATGAATGTATTCATTTACATTGTCAACTCGAAGATTCCTTAGCAAATACAGAAGATGTACGCTCGGCACAAAAAATATGCAATATATTGCATTCACGGAGTCTTCGAGACGTTTATCCTAATTGTTCTGGAGAAAGATCTTTTTCTACTCTAAAAAGGGTAAAAACCTATTTACGTGCAAGTATGGGCCAAGATAGGCTTAATGCTCTTGCATTACTGTCAATTGAAGCTCAACTTGTCCAAGATATTAGTTATGACGATATAATCGACGTTTTTGCGCGGACCAAAGCCAGGAAAAGGAAATTTTCAAACTGATTGATATTAAAAAAAATATTTATTATTTATCGGTCTGAAGTTTATAACTTATTTATTTGTAATGTTTATTAGCTATATTAAAAAATTCTATTTCCATAAATAAAGTTATTTTTAAATAAAAATATTTGATCAAAATTAATGAAATTTATTTTTTAAAAAAGGCGGCACATCGAACGTGGCCGTGGGCGGCAGCAAGGCTAAATCCGTCACTGCTAATATGTTATATACAACAGTCTCATTCAATAAAAACTAACGCCTACTGTGTTTTTCCATTGGGTGTAAGAAGGGCGTATAATTTGATCATAGCTTACTAAAGATTACAATATTAAGCTTTAGCTCTAAGTAAAAAGATGGTACCCAATTTGATCATTAAAAGAATGCTAATAGAACAAGAATTTGAAATGATTTGGATAAACGGCTACGGTATAATGACAATCTGATAACTTCGAGTAGAGACATTTTAAAACTCACTTTTTTGTTAAACTCTTCTAGTACCTAACGCTGCAATGGAAGAAAGTTAATAAATCAACCAAGCTATGAATAAGAAACAAGAAACTCAATTTTCATCAGTAACGAGAAGAACTGAAGAATTTTTCAAATGAATCTTTTTTGCAAAAACTTATACTTCAACGCCTTACATTCATACACATCTGGTAACACTGTTCAGCAGTTAACTTACAAAGTAACTGCAGTAAACTCCACCTTACTATATTTAATAACTAACTATTTCAGTTTGAAGTGAAAATTCATCATTTTGCCGTAATAAGACTGACAGTTTGAGCAGGAACTCAGAGATTGAAATGAGACGACAACAGCTGAAATGTAATTTTCAAATTTTGTCATTTACATCAAAACTCATTCAAAATTGTCGTTAGGATAAACGCGCACACAAAAAAAAAAATTAAATAAATAACAAAACATTTACTACGTATTTATTGCGATGTAAATATTTTGTTGAGAACAACCAAAGCACAAAGGACAACGTTGGAAGTTGTTTATTCCTGCGCATGAACATATAAATTACTCACCGGTAGAATCGTACAGCGTAAAGTTGGCAATAATAAAATCATCGTAAATAATTATTTATGCGAAAAAGGATGCTGATTTAATGAAATTGCATTCTTTGTGATATTGTGAATTTTATTAAATTTTTAAATTACGTTAGTGACTGAGAGACGGACTACTGACTGTGTGATGATTGCACTTTTTAAATGCATTTATGATGACTGAGGCATTCAGATTTTATTAAGTGACGAAAATACTGTTGGATTTATTATGAAAGAAATATTCAACGTTGTGAATTATTCAAGTGAAGTTATATGTATTTCAGTAAAAAAAAATATATTTAAAAGTAGGAAAATGTTCAAATGTTGTGCTCAAAAAAT
This sequence comes from Meiosimyza decipiens, assembly GCA_963680825.1. Taxonomy (NCBI): domain Eukaryota; kingdom Metazoa; phylum Arthropoda; class Insecta; order Diptera; family Lauxaniidae; genus Meiosimyza; species Meiosimyza decipiens. The sequence continues at coordinate 59,978,143 of OY804261.1, forward strand.
TCCTTAAAACTTTTCTTAGTAATAACAGCTGATGTACTTACATTCCGTTTCGAGAAAAATATTCCTGCTAAATATCCCGATGTGTTTTAGTGAGACAAGTTTACTTTATGGTATGATCTAAAATAGTTTGGCCATGATTTAAATTATAAAAAGTTGCTGAATTTTTATCTTTAAGATCGGACATATAAATTAAGAATACACACAGAGTTTGCTTTTGAAACATAATCCTCATTCCATTCATGCTGAATTTGAATTTGGATAAACTGAACAAATTGGACAGACAATCTCTAGAGAATTCCAAAAAAAAAATGAGAAACCAAATAGACGAATTGTGTATCTATGTTGTATCTACTCGTATAAAACATAGCGAAAATTTTTGATTTCGTTTACAGTTTTTCCCAAAAAACTTTACTCACTCGTGCATGCAACGTTACGTTTTGATTGCATACATTCTGGCGTATAATATACATACCTACACATAGATAGATACATTTGATATAGTAAAATGTATTTTCATTTTAGTTTATGCAGCATGAGTGGGCTGCAAGTTTATTACGACTGAGGTGTAAAAGCGTAACATAGAGTTTTTGCTTTAATAGAGGTGGTTGAAATTTAGTTACCAAGTAACAAACATTTATGATACGGTAAGAGATTTGCTATGAGCAGACAGTGAAATCCACATGAATCATTTATTAGGTACTTTTGATGCTGTTGTTGTGGTTTTGAAGTTTTTCGATAGAAAAAAAAGAGCAAGGAAAAAGTATACATAAGCTTCATGATTGAAGTGCATTGTGGGGCAAAATGCTATAGACATCAAAAAATTACTCGACCTTTTTGAAATGAAAAACAAATTAAGTATTTTCGACTTAAGCGCAACTAAGTTCAGAATATGTTGCCAAATCTGAATACATAAAATAATTTGAGATTAATATTGTTAAATAAGTTACTGTTTTTTGGTGCGTCACAAATACTTTTTTGCCTAAGCAGTCTTGAACCTAAGTCGCACCCATAATCTTACCGTATTGGTTCCGGAACGTGAACGATAATTAATTTGTAATAAGATCTCCTTACATCACTCGTTTTTAATGCTTATATCTCCAAATTAAAAGCTTAAGATTTCCCAATTGAAAATTTTTACTGCATATCAGCATTTCATGTGTATGCAGTTCATAGCAAAATAAGATCACTAACTAACTAAACGTCTAACTAAAATATCGAATGTGTTTGCTTCAGATTAATTTTCTACTCGTCTTCAATTGTGAGGAAAAAAAAAACATTCGGGAAGAAGTCTGACTTCAAAAAGTGTGTCAGATCTTATACTTCACAAGAACTTCCTAAAGAATAAAAACGTCTTGATTCTATATAGAAAGTGTGCTAATTAATTAAGCTTTATTCATTCATTTGGAGTGAGCAATAATGTGGAATTCGAAACAGAAATCTTGTTGAGCCTTGAATTAACTTGAACTGTGTGAAGGCTTCATAATATTTGCTAACCAATTTCCATTGGTTTTACTGGTGATAAATGTGTTCGCGACTAGTGAAATGCCCGAATGCGCTCCATGCTGGAATATTCTATCCATGGTATTAACACCCTTTTTAACTTTGTTGTAATTTCTCATTTGTTCTCCTAAGGCACACAAGAGAATTTACTTACATCAAGATCCTGGGTAAAATTTATCGACAGTCAAACGAATTTTAATACGTTAGCTACTCCTATAGTTGGAAAGAAGGTAATGCCAGTAGTAGTTCACCAATAGCTTGTATAGCAAACTGACCATACCCAAAGCAGTTCGCTCATAAGGACTGTCCCAGAAAAAACTTGCGCTTTGTTTTTTAGTTATAAAAAAATACCCAGTAATTTTTTTTTTCTCTTTCGTTTTTTATTAATAATGGCTACTATTCAGAATATAAATAACTAAAAACTAAGTAACAATTTTTTTTTTTATAAAAATTTCTTACTTTTTTCGTAAGGTTCTTCATTAAATTTTGTCCAGTCGTTTCATCGACAGTATGGTACGATTTTTTCCACTTAAATCTGAAGTCTTGTGGATTTTTTTGCAGTCTTACCACTCCTTCGAAAATCTTATTTCATTACAGCCCAATATCTTTCAGTTGGGCAAAGCTTTGGACAGTTGGGCGGATTTGCTTTTTTTTGGTACGAAATTGATCTATTTACTTGCATACCATTCCATCGTAGCTTTAGAGTAATGAGAGGTTGCTAAATCTGGCCAGAACATCACGGTACACTCATGTGCTCAAATAAATGGTAGAACACGTTTTTCGAGGCACTCGTCTAAATAAACTTTGGAATTGATTGTGCCTTGCGTAACAAAAAATCTGCTTCTGAGACCACAGGTGCATATGGCCTGCCAAACCGTAGATAGGTTCCGAAATTTCAAAATTTGTTTTTCTTTAAATATACTAGACACATGCCCCTTTTTTGTTAATGCATAATATTCGTGCCCAGGTAGCTGCTTAAAATCTGCTTTAACGAAAGTTTCGTCGTCCATAATACAGCAATCAAATTTAGTCAGTTACCTTTCATACAATTTTCGGGCTCGCATCTGAGCCATCAACTGCTTTTCATCAGAACGATCTGGTACTTTTTGAACTCCATATGTCTTTAGCTTACTTTTCTCCTTTATGTTTTGTACAGTAGATTTTGATGTACTTGCTCTAGTCGCCGTATCTCGCACTGAGGTGTTGGGATTTTGCTTAAAAAGACGCTTCACCTTTGTCGCTACGTTTGGGTTAGAAAATTCTGGTTTTCTGCCTGAACCTATTATTCGTGAATCAGGTAGACCCTTCTTATAATTAGAAATAATCGTAAAGACAGATTTTTCTGATGCACCAACTATTTTTGCTATAGCTGAATATTTGAACTCTGGATTTTGCAGGTATGTGGATAAAATCAGTTTGCGGACTTTTTGTTGCTTGTTACGTTACTTTATAGAGAACAAATAATGTGTCTTTTTAAACCTATGAGATTACCAGGTAGAGTATAATACAAAACATAAAAAGCGCAAGTTTTTTCTGGGACAGTCCTTATATGTTTACTTTACGGGACCATGTGCCAAGTTTTGGTGCAAAGCTAAGTTTGTAGTGGGTTTAATACATCAAAGTCCCAGAAAATTTTGATATGCCATATATAGTCTATTTGGATGGTAAATTGTGTGTGATTTAAGTACGACTTTCATATAAAAAGCTTTGTTCATTGATGGTAATGCAATGATCAGACTTTAAAGCACTTGCAATTTTTATGAATTGTTGTTAAGATGTCTCGTACTGGTGCAGATTTATATATTTAATTGAGTGTCGCATATAGAACTTAAGTAAACATGCAGTAAATAAAATATCAAAAGAATGTTGGTAGTCACATTCAATTTCATTATAGCTGCTTCATGGAAAGCATGAGGTATAACTAGTGTTTCTTCCCATTCAGTTAGCATTGTAAAATCGTACCCTCTGGAGCAGTTTAACTAGTGCTTCACCGAGGCTGCGAGGCAACCTCGTTCAACGAGGCGAGAACGAGGCGAGGTGGAAAAACAAATTTGGCTCGCTCGACCGAGGCAAGGCGAGATCACACCGGCACCTCGCCTCGCCTCGTTCTCGGTTCTGAGAACGAGTTTCCTCGCAGCCTCGCTTTAACACTAGCTCGTATCGGAAGTAGGTGCAGTATTTTTTGCTTTGATACTATTTTTTGAAATTTGACTCGATATTTATTTATTGGAAGGCATAGATAAGGCTATAAAACTTTTATTTTGAGTGCATCTTTAGGGTGGCCCTCATAAAAAAATATTTTTTAAATATCATTTTCTCGAAGACCGGTTAACCGATTCACACCGAACTCACACCACGTCGCTTTCACATTAAGAAGCTCAGCTTAGGCTACTTTTATTTAGAGTCCATATATTTCGTCATATCTTCGGTCTTTAGAGTCAGCAGTACTAAAATGATTTCTAATCGAATGAGAGTTAGAATAATACAGCTACTACTCTCTTTTGTTATTATTATATGACGAAAGATTTAATAAGGGGACCCCTACGTTCGGTAAAAAACTTTGTTGTTCATGTACTCCAAAACCGTTTAACCGATCACCTGAAGATTTGGCATGTGTTTATGTTTCTTATGCATTGGGGAAGGTTCGTAGCATACTTTGGTATTATCAACTACTTGACGCAGATGAATAAACCATTTATTTTATATCTCAGCAATTATATGACGTAAATGGATAAGATTTGGTACATATAATTCTTATAGTTTGTAAAAGGTTCGTAGTTTGGCTTGATTTGAATAAAAATGGACAGTGCCACGCCGTCCCATATAAGAAAAGAATTAAATTCATCATAACTCGTCAATCATCATATATGATTCAATCCACCAAAAATAAAAACATATATTTTGTTTTACTTATTGAGGCGTAGCAAGTTGAATATATCGTTGGCATACAAGCAAAATTGACCATTTTTTTTTAACAACCGAAAGTAATATATCACAAATTTAAGAGGATGTTAACATAATTAAACGATTAATTAGCGCCACCCACTTATTATTTGTTTGCAGATAGTCAATTTTGCTTGAATGCCGACAATATACAAGAATGATAATTTTTTTTTTCAGTTTAATAAAATCCTCGGTTCTTACCGAGGCGAGGCGAGGTTTCAGCGAGGCGAGGTATGTGATTTCAAGACCTCGTCCGAGAACGAGGCGAGGCGAGACTCAAATTTATAAAACGAGGCGAGACCGAGAACAACTAGAACCTCGCCTCGCCTCGCCTCGCCTCGCCTCGCCTCGCCTCGGGTGAAGCACTAATTTTAACTTCAAGATCGGTTGGTGTCAAAGCCCAGTCTACTGAATATTAGTAAAATCATTACTGTTTTGCTTAGTTATTTGGTTTTTTAAAGTACATATAACGATAACGGCAGCATCACTTATGGAGCTAACAGATTCTGCTGGCAGTTATATTGCAAATTTTATGGTTACATGAAAATTCGTTCCACCGTGCAAGACCTCCAACAATTAGATACAAATTCAATCGCATAATTTTTCACTTGCAGTTGCTAAATTCAGGTATCACGGGTGCACTAATTTAAAAAAAAAAGAGGAAACAAAAAAATCGAGAAACCCAAAAGATTTTACACGCATACAAAAAAAACTTCCATGCTTAACGAACTCATAACCACATTTTAGGCCAAAATATTGTAACCCTCAAAAAATAAACATGAAGAAAAAGCTCGAAAAAAGTTGACTCATGATTATTTTAGTGCGTCATTTAAAGCAGCAGACTATCAGACAACAGCAAAAAAAAGGTGGGAACAAATCTAAGCCATAAAATGTCAAAATAAAAACCAAATACACGAAACTTCATAGAAACAATTACAGAAGACACCACACACCCCACGTAGCGCTTAGCTGCTAAGAACCCAATTTTAATGTGACTGCGACTACGCAAACTACTAAATAATGCATCACTATCTTTTTTCTTACCCGACATACGGAAAAAGTTTGAATGCATTCGAAGTCAACTTTAGACACAAAGTAACTTTTATTTTGGTAACTTTGGTAAATTCGTTGAGGGATAAAACGAATAAAAACGACATCAAACGCTGCGTGCTGTCTCTTGGGATGACATTTTATGCCAAAACGGGATCGCTACCCGGTTTTGACTGCAGTCATGTTGATTTTTCTTTTTTGATTCTTATGCGTAGCTTGAGCAAATTTTTAATAGATTGGTTCAAAATTTACGAGGGCGCTTGTCATGAATAACAAAAGGTAAGTTGCATCACCACAATTAGGTGGAACGCAGTGTGAGCAGAAGTTCTCTATTAAATTTGGTGTTTGCTCTTACATTGGTGGCTGAATGCTACGTCGCGTCTTTCAGTTCTCTGGGGATGCATTACTGAACCAATTGAAGTTATAAATAAATCTGCGGCATGTACGAATATGCGTTTTTTGGTTTATGTATAATGCATTTCCGGGTAAAATAGTGTCTTTGTAGTGAAGTTTATTACACGTGACTTGTGGCCTTATTGCTTGCTGTTCTTATTTTACATTGCAGATTCAATTAGTAAATGGCGGTGGATATTGTGTTCCTGATTATGATTCCGTAAGTGACTTGCAAGTGGCATTGCAATGTTTTTAAAAAAAAAAATTAGATAAAAATTTTATTTGTATTGTAACTTGCCTCATTTCGGAGAACAGTATTATTTTGATAAGATTGCTTAGGTATATTCCAAAAAAAAATTACAAGTCTGTTAACTAAAATTAAATATTTATTTCACTCAAATCAGGTGTATACCATATGATAAAGTTGAATATCCTTTATTTTAGGATTAAGTTTTTGTAAAACCTCAGACAAAAATTGTCTTTTCATTTTTCGTCTCATGCTTATGCTGGTTTTAAAATTCTGTTTTGCTCTATTGTCGTATTTTTTTTTCATTTGTGTCCGTTTGTATTTGGCTTCGAAGTTCAGTAGCGTATTCTGTGAGTCGAAAAATAAGGCAAAGATTTATAGTAGTAACCAGACCACTCAACCCCTGTTTTCAAGAATGCTGGACACGGTTGTGCGGTGTTTAAATTCTTTTGGAGTCAGCTCCGCTCCACAAAATGGCGAAAAACCGCCCACAAAATGTGGAAATAGCATGCACTGCGCCTTCCATCGGTAAAACATTTGTCTATTCCCGATTTCGATGATGCTGAAGACGGTGCGGTGTTTAAAATTCTTTTGGAGTTGGCCCCACTCCCAAAATGGCCAATAAGCGCCATCTACAGAGTGAACATTTTTTTTGGGTATAAACGAGAAAACCCGAGTCACCACTTATTTTCAAGGATGTAGAACACGATGACAATGTTTAAAATTGTTCGACTTGAGCCCACCCCCCAAAAAGGCTAAAAAACCACCACCTTCAGGATGAAAAACTAGTTTTTGGCCATTTTGGAGGGGAGGGGGTGGTGCACAGATGGAAGGCGCGGAATGTGTGATTTTCACATTTTTGAGGCGATTTTCGGCCTTTTTTCTATTATAATTTTTTTACTGAAAATATCTAGAACATGCAAAGTTTATTTTTTAATAAGTCATTTGAAATATACACGCCGTTGACCTTGACTACGGCCTTGAGACGCTTAACGAACGACTGACATGACGCCCATATGATATTTTGATCAATACGGTTTCATGCTGGAGTTAAAAACTTCTTCAGCAATATCATACTTGTATGTTTTTTAGCACATGCCCTGGCCCGAAAAATACCCAAAACACGGTATAACAGCGGTTTGAGGTCGATAGCGAATGACAGCGAAAGTTTGTGCTATATGATCGAGTCCTGCTTGAGTATACAGCACTCAGCACCAAAATTTCGAGTACTTATTGTGTGGGTTAGGCCCCAACATTTTTGCCATATAAATTTGTTGATTTATTTTGACATCATTGCGGCCCATCGGTATGGAGACTTGCCAATTTTGTTCACTGCCAACCATACCATAATTTGTTCAGCTCTTTGCTGTGAATTGACTCGCAATTCATTTGAATGGTTGCTTAAATCATAGACAATCATTTTGTTTGTTGACAAACTGTTCGATACAGAATGTATTCTCGTCAGAATACATCAAATTGGGCAACTTGTTTTTGCGGCGTATGTGAAACAGCTCTCTTGATTCACTTGTCTCGTTGAAATGCGGAAAGGTTCTGCGACTTGAATCTTTCGAAAAGCTTGGTATCCAACATGATTTTCAGAATTCGAATACGCTTCAATTGGTTATTGGCATTTCTCTTGTAATTTGAGCTGAACTGAATTTCATTCATTGAATTTCATTTCAATCGTTTGCGCACAATTTCGACGTTTAATCGCCCAATTCCTGTGTAGTGGTGGCCATTAACGTATTGCTTTTAAATGCTGACTGTCTGCTTGACACGTTTGACGGTGCCGCCGGTGAAAACAATGATCAATTTTGATTTCTGCAGCTGATGACGTAACTCAACGTTTTTTGCATTCCAAATGAAGGCCAATTTTCAGATCCGAGCATATTTCTTTGGATTTCCAAATCGTCAAAATCTTCAAAACGTTGTCAATCACAACCAAATGCAAATATAAGTGAAAGGTTTTGAATTGAAATCATTGCGAAGATAACCTCTCAGTTGCCTAACCTTTATTTGCGCAGGTTTGTCTTATCCGAGCCCCAAATTTTGCAGAATAAGATCTTCCTTGGGCCTTCGCATATTAACATCTATTTATCTATATATGGGTCAATCCATCTATAATGGGCCTATCATTACCCTCATCTTTTTTAAATAGGCTGAAACTTTTTTCAGTGATTGGTCTGTCATGCAGAAGATATAAAAAAATTCCAAAAAATTTTTTTCACCAGTATTATTGCTTAAAAAAAAGTTTTAAATTGTGTTAAAAAAAACTCGCAAGTAAAACAAAAAAATGCATTGATGAATATAAACGAACCAGCACAATCCAAATTAGCTTTTATATTATTTTTAGGTAGTTGTGTACTAGTAGATGACAACAAAACTGCAAATCTGAATAAATGAAGGCCTGAACGGTTTCTATGTGGCCTATCATTGCCCATTATGGATGGAATGACCCATAGGTATGTACAAAGTTTGAGCGGATATGTTAAGAAAATGTGAAAAAACACTAAAAAGATTTATGGAAAAAGAACAAAATAATATGCTTTTTTATTTTTAATCCAAGCTTACTATTAAGCTTTTCGCTAGGTCTTTAATATTTAAGTTTAATGGCTAAGAAGGCCAATAAATGTCGTAGCTAAACTCTATTAACATAAAAACAGACGTTTTTTCATCATTTGCAGTTAAAGCTTTAAAAATTATGGAAATTTTCTACAAATAGACAAAAGGCTGAAAACAGCAGCATTAATATAATTGAAGAGTAAATCGAAATTTCTTTAACTCTAACAGGGCACTCCTTCCAAAGATTATAATCAAGAAAAGGACGCATCTGTCATAATTTTTGAATTTCAATACGTGCAGTGCCAAGAGGGAAAAATGACGCCATCGAAAACCATCAACACTAATTTAATTTAAGCTTTTTCTACAAATAATAACTAATTTTTGCATACCTCGCTTGAGGGTGTAAATATTTTTGAGGGAATTGTTTTTAAGTTACTTAAAAAATTTTATGTGAAAGAGAATTTCAAATGTTTTTTGTTTTATCTATTTTATTACATTCATGGCTAAAGAAAGAGCTATCAAAAGTTTATGTAGCAACACAAAAAATTTCCTTTTACAATATGAAGAAATTTTTATCCTTGATCCATAATTCAACTTCAATGTCTGCATTGTTTTTCAATAACCCAGTCTACCGCCAGGACTTCATTCTGTACATTCAACAGACTAAAGTCACTATAGCATAATAATCAATAAAAAGCTCTAAAGGAATTTCCAAAAAGACTCCGGTAAAATGAAAAACCCACAAAATGTACAAAATTTCATAATCATAGTGAGGTATAAAAGTAAAAAGTGAAAACCACTATAAACCCAGTCATAAAACTATGACAACCACCATTGCTGCCGCTATGTATCAACCCTCATATGCTTAGTTAAAAACCCTTTTATTTTCACATTATGCTTATTAATATTTATATATTTAAATAGCAAGTTCCGTTCTGTAGGTTGTTGCCGCCACTACCATCACCTTAGGCGGCAAAGTTAAAAAACTTTTACAATTTCATTCTAAACTTGAAAAGTGAAAAAAGGGTCTCGCGTTTGTGAACTTCAAAAAAAAAAAAAAAGGTAGATGATGGTGATGGTTGGCTCATATGCCCAACAGCTATTGAGCAACGGCTTGCCATATGAATAGCGGTACAAAGGACATAAAACCAAAAAACAATTTCATGGTTATTGTTGAAAAATAACTTGATCTATCATTCTAGGGTGATTTCATTAAAATAAAAGCACGGAATTTATATTTTTGTCTTAACTATTATTCAAAGATTAATGAGAACTAAAGCGCAATATATCATTTATGTACTTATGTTTATAAATAAATTTTTATAAAATCAAAACCCATTAACAATATAAATACAAGAATGTACCTAATGAGCTCACACTATAAAGTGGAGTATTTGACTTATGAAGATTTTTCCTAAATAATAATCTTCTTTTTGGTGAGCTGTCCTTCTTATTTTGAGTTCTTAGCAAAATCTGACACTATCTAAAGAAAACAAAATGGCGTTAGAATTTGGGAAGTAGTCCAAAGAAGCATTTGGGTATAGCTACTGCAGGATAAATTAGGAAAAATTATGTTAATATTCAAGAAAGTGTAGATCTTCTATTTCTTCAAAGTTCCTGTACTCGAGGTATCTTTATTCTCCGTAATTTATGCATCCTTTTTCTAGTATCATGACATCACGGAGAACTTAAATTTTCTAGAGATATCACACACAAAGATTCTGCGTAAATAAATACAATGTATGTGATGAAATTACTTTTCTCTAGAAATATAATATATATCAGTTCGAATTCACTGAGCCGTGGGCTTAACTTTGATTGATCTAGAGCGATAGACAAACGTCCTTTCGCACAGTGTGTGAATTTACTATCAAGGAACATTTGATATTTGTACATAAAGCATCCTTGTCTTACCGAAGGAAGGTCATAATAGTGCTTATAGTCAAGGCCGTATCCAGGATTTTATGTCGGGGGGGTTTTAGATTTGAAATCGATTTAAGGTAGAGTCTATTCCTTGCAAAATCGTTTCTATCTAGTGTCTGTCAAAAAATTTCGGGGGGGGTTCTATCTCCTAGCATCCCCCCTAGATACGGCCCTGCTCATAGTAACCACAAATCGAGAAGCAAAACTCTCGCCTGCTCAAATTGAGTTTGTGAAATAGGCATTAGTTGCTGTCATTGACAAAAATCGCTAGTCTTGGTTTCATCACCATTGTTGCTTAGAATAAGTGGTTATTCTTGACATCAATAAATTAGGTGCTCGAAGTCGTTAAGATGGAATCGTTTGTCGAGGTAGATAATAACCAAAGGTTCCTTACCTACATCACCTTCAGCCCTTTAATTGCCAGAATGTTGGCATCAACACTATCGGCCGTCTGACAACGCAAATGGCGAAGCATTAAAAAACTGTAAAAACTATCAACTTTGCTGCTGATGAGGCAGAATATGCGAAATCATGGAAGTTGCAGAACAACCACTCTCAGATTATGTTGCTGATCAAGGGGAGTGAAACGACTTAAGCTGGCAAGTTAGGCACAATGATTTTCGGGAGGCAATAGGTTCATGTAAATTGACGACAAATATGCAGAATTGTTGGTTAGCACTTGTATATAGGATCAGAATTATTACAAAATCGTACCAGATCGATTTTATGAAATTAGAGATCGATAACAAAAGAACAGATATTATGTTTTCCATATGCATCTCAATTGAAAAATAATATTCGGTACTAAAACTTTTTCGCTTAAATTGTGCCATACATTTTTCACAAGCCAAAATATATCAAACCAGGCGCATATTTTTATCTTTAATAAATAAAAACAATGCATTTGTAATCTTGTTTGTAAAGTTTTCCCAACAAAAACACACTGGTAAAACAAGTCAGTACACAAATGTTGCACCTTCGTTGCCTCAACAGGTCGAAATATCATATGAAAAGTGGTTTTATTACCACAATGTTTGGGAACAATTTATAGCATAAGTCATCGCTGACGACACAGCTGCGCTTTGCAAAGCATTAATGGCTTCAGAAATATCCTCTAATCTGCAGATTACCTTGGCAGTCATACAATCTTACTTCTTTAAATGGAAAATTCTTGTAAACTCCCATAAAACACAAGCAATTTATTTTACTAGAAAACGGAAATCATGTTTCATTCCCCAAAATTGCTTAAGTTTCGATAACAACTTAATAAATTGGGAATCGAAAGTGAAATACCTCGGTATTATTCTTGATCCAAAAATGAAGTTTAAAGAACACATTTCTTACATCCAGAACAAAGTAATCGTTCTAACACGTTTGCGATATCCATTTATTAACCGGAACTCAGATTTCAATTTACATAATAAATTGCTAAAACTGAAGTCAATATTTCACGCTGTAATTTTTTACGCTTCCCCGGTATGGTCAACAAGCGGCAATTGTCACTTGAAGAAACTGCAAATTGCTCAAAATAAGCTACTCAAACTGATATACACTAAGACTAGGTTCTATCCTACTGAACAGCTACATGCACTTGCAAACATAGATTTACTTGTCGCCAAATTAAACCGATATTCCGAAAACTTTATTATCAGATGCCAAATCTCTGAATATTCTCATATTAATGAGCTAGTCTCAAGATAATAGTAGGTTAGGTAGAAATAGATGTAAGTTTTATTGTAAATTTGTATAGGGTTTTTAAAAATTTATTCCATCCAAAATTATTTTGTGAACTCGTGTATATATAATTTAAGCAATTGTATATTTAAGTTGAGAAAGATATAATCTTGAACTCTTTAAGAAATAAATTGAATTGATTTATAGCATAAATCGCTAGCAAAAGTCTAAAGAGAGCCTTAAAATATTTACCTATATTTATATATATGGTAGCACAATAGCACATGTGTTTTTGGAGAAGTATGACATAGCTTTATAAGAACCCTCAAATGAACTACATATCAATATCGAAAACATTAGAAGTTTTAAGTTGGTTCTGCAATTTTGAGCTCTAGCGCCTCTCACATAGGATTTATTGCATTAAGTTGAGAACTCAACTCATCAGCTTTTTTTTTTCCTATCAATATAGAGTCCTATTTCTTTTGCGAAACACCTTAGCAAATATATGTGTATAGTTGTTTTATTGGGTACTACCCAAAAAAAAATAATACCCTTATGTGTCATAGACACACAGAGCAATGCGAGTATAATCGCATTTCGATTATACGTAAATATTTTACCATACGCCAAAATATAAAGCACGCGACGACTGATTGTTAGAATCGGAATAAAGGAAACTTGGTTTGGTTTTTCTTTTTTTTTATCTCATGAGGGTATTTTCTTATACCGCTTGTCTACAAGTATTTGAATTTTGAGTACTTTGATTTGACACACACATACATAATACAACACACTTTGCTCACACTTTATTTAAATGCAGTCACCCCTTTGTTTTTCTAAGAGTTTTTTGTTTCGCTTTACATCCTTAGTCGCATTGAAGAATTTATCATTTTGACGCTCTATAAAAATATCAACCAGGTTTCGGTGTTCTTAACTACCAATCCTTTTTATAAAAATAAATTGTTGAGATGGGGTTGTTGTTGATATTTATCTAAGGTTTTTTGTTTTATTATACCCACAAATACGTGTACTTGTATTTTTATTTTGACTACATATTCGACAATGTAATAAGACCCTTAGGAATTTTATTTATATCATTCTTAAGTAGCTGATGACAAATGTTGTTTGTGTTTGACAGTTCGAAGCGGCTAAAGGGTGTGCATATTTTTTTATATATTGGCATAATTTTTTGGTAATTAAATTCTTTGGTACTAATAATGAAAATGTTTGTCTTAAAAATTTCAGCGTTTAGTAAAATTTTTTTTTATGGAAAGTTTATTCATTTTTATAATAAAATTTGTAATACATTACATTTCATTATGATCATAAATACTGTTTATAAACTATTTTTGGATTACTTTGTAAATCTTTCCACATTCTTAAAGCTAAAAAAAAATAGTGCCTTGATAAGTTTCGACGACAAGTCACCTCATTCGGTGCACTGTGTTGTTACTTGGCCTATTAAAAATGGAGCTTCTTTGTTTTGACTGGGTGAATGGACCTCCTCTTGTTGGTGGGAGATGGCGTTGTTTGATGTTTAATCAGTTTATCTTCTTGTTGTCATCAAAGAGTTTCTACAATAGCTTAATCATTTTTGAAGATTATAGTAGAATAATTAACGTTTTAAAAAAATGGTACAAAAATTGATTAATTCTATGCCAAAAATCAATAATGATGTTACATTTTTAGAGAATTCTTTTATCTACTGAAAGCTTCGAACCTGTAAGATATTCACTGCAATATGGCCATCATATAGTATTTCCAAAACCGCTGACTTAATTTCCAAGAGACGCAAAGGCATCGCGAGAATCACCGCGACATGCACTGGACACTGGACTATGGGCAAGCATGTTAAAAAATTAGGGATCCCATACAACCCTTTTTGCCGTACTCGTCTGAATGCAAACGAAAAAGAATCTGTTAAACACTATCTCTGCACCTGCGCGGCCCTTTCTAGAATCAGATTCAGATATCTAAGACAAGCTTTCTTTAACATTCTCAGAGAATTGGCCGAAACTGAAATCGGATCGCTGCTTAACTACTTCAACAAGATAAACTGGATATAGTTTTTATCGTTACCAAAGTTCTTACAAAAAATCTTTTGACAATCCTCTTACCAGTTTTAAAGCAGCACATAAGTGTTAGTAAATGGTTTCTAGCATGGTTGCTAAGCCACTAATCTAACCTTATCTAACCTAATCTAGCTGAATGCTTCAGAGAGTAATTATTCTCTATCACTGAAATCCATTTCAATGTCGATGGTTTGGTATGTGTGGATTCTTTCCATATAAAAAAACTATGGGGTGTTCAAGACAAGGCAAGTCTTATAATCTTATATTAAGTGTATCTTATACAAGATAGGAAGACACAAAAATTTCTTTGATGCAGTGTAATTTGGACACTTGTAAGATTTATCAGTTGAAAAAGAACTTTAACTGGTTCGGGCGCTTAAGTTTACTATCCTTAATTTGTGTATGTTGACTCCAAAAGAACTGAACAAATGTTTTATAATTACTTTGATCCTTGACTTATTATATACTACTGTTCTTTTTTAAGCCGATTTTAATGGAACTTGGTAAGTAGGATCCTTGAAAAGTCGCAAAAATTTTGTTGTAAATATTGTCTGCCATTCAAAAAAGTACAAATTGATAAGGAAAAAACTCTTTGTAATTAAAAATAAATTGCATTTCAATGTTTTCAAGGTGTTGAAATTAGAATTGAGCTTGTTTGTCGCGATTTTCACCGTCTCCAAGTGTATAGTCTTTAAATACTTAAGTTTTAAAAGCTAAAGCTTAGCACTGATTTCAATTGAAATTGATATACATAATTTTATGAACGTGATTTAGTTTGCTAATAACGCGAATACTTTGTAAAAACATAGGGTACTAAGTTATTCGCTCCAACTACCTACCCACTCAAAATTACATTCAGTTTCAATTTAACTTCTTTCGACTGGATGTCAGTAAACAGATTAATGTGCTCAACGTTTGCAAAAGTAAAAAGTTTATCCAAACTGAAGAAGCGCTGAAGTATGAGCAGTATGAGGTTGGCTTATAAAAAAACGTAAAAGCTGTCGCAAAAAAAAAAAGAATAATGTTTCAAGTGAGAAATAAAAATATGAAAAAAAAAGTCCCCAAAAGTAAAACGAAACTTTTTTGAGAACATTAATTTAAGCCTTGATGATATTCAATTTGGTCCTTTTGAGACCAGTGCAAGAGCAACAGTAGAAGTAACATCAAAATTGAGAAGAAGGAAGCAGCAGCCAAAAAACTTGTTATTCTTGTAAGAATTTGGCAAAGCTTGCGCCAAGTGGCGGTGAAGCATTTTATTGTCAGGTCAATGAGACCACATGGTAGCAATTTGTGCGATAAAATAGAAGAAAATACAAAATAAAGTTTTATATTAGCTTTAGGTTTAAATAAAAATATGAACAATTTTTGTAATTTTCATTTTAATTTATTTTTAAACCTTTTTTTTTAGAAACTTGTTTTTAAAAACTTTCTATACATAAATGGCATATTTAAAAATTTGCATATATTATTACTTAGTCTGAGGCTGTTAAAATTGTTGTATTCAATTTAGCGCGTATTTTTCATTCATATTTTGTAAAATAAAACTTCAGAATAACAAGTTTAATAAAAATTAAATTTGCGTTAAAAATGAGAAAAGTTTTGTCGTATTTTGTTTGCTTTGCTATGAATGTGCATATTTCCCATAAAGGGGTCATATTGTTTGTATGTTTCAAAAAGTATAGCTGCTGGTTTGTTGGCGCCCCATGTTTTGTGGACTTCCTGTTTTCAAACATAAACTAACCAAACTTTATCAATAATTTTCGTGTGCAACATTTATTGCTGCAGAAGGTAGGTAGGTTTTCTCTATGTTTTTATTTTCATTCGGTCACTTTGTTAGTTTCGCATGGCATTTCTGCCTGTTCCGGAATTTCCCCAAAGTATTTGAATTTTGAATTTATTGCATTTGTGCAAGTGATGTGGAAAATATTGGTTGGGCTTTAAAGAAACCGAATAGTTTGTTGGAAGTTTTTTTGTTACTCATAACGTAAGAACGCCTACTGGTTTCGAAAGGAAAAATAACTGGAATGTGAATACCGTATTTCTGATTCTGATTGTAATTTTAGACAATAACTTTTAATAAAAGTGGTTCAAATCGAGACATTTTTTAAATCACAAAGAAACCAATAATTGTTACTTTGGGTTCCCTGCAGACATCCATCAGCACACATTTAAGTACCCTTCTATACTCCGATTACCGATTAGTTACACCATGTCACACATCATTCAAAACTACAAATATTAACTAATCAAGTGCCATTGTGAATCATCGAAGTAAATAGTTCTTGGTTGTTACTTTTCAAACATTCTATTTTTACAAATTTTTGGTAGATTAAAATTTCCTCATCTTGAACATTCTACCGACTACCCGTTACTCATATTATCAGATCACTCAAGCTCTAGTCTCATCTGTTTCTGAACTTATGCTATCGATAAAATAATGAATATAATTTTTGTTTTTTTATATTTTGCAATATATTTTTTGCCTTTCGTACCGATGTCGCCCTCCACACGTACATATGTAGTTGTGATTACTATTGTTTTAGGTGTTAGACTTGTTGTCGGTGTTTCAGTTCTTGGTTTCATTTGATTATGTTGTCAATAACTACAAAAAATATTGCCATATCGTCCTTTCGTTGTTGTATATATGTACGTGGCGCTTTGATTCGGTCCTGTTGCATCGCGTAGAAATGAGCAAAGTCCAATGTTAAATTATGCCCCAAACGTGGCGGCATTTCCGACATTCTTTATATTTGTGTGCTTCTTTTGAATTTGTTGTTGATATTATTGTTGGTGCTGTAACAATTTCATACCGAAGCTGCTGCTGGCATTTATTAAGCCGACCGTGGCGTATTGTCTGCCTATCTGGCTGTGCTGTCTTCATTTTTAACTTATTGCTCTGGGAATATGGGGTAAAGAGTCTTAGTTACAACGTAAACAAATAATGTTGAACTACAGGAAATCACATAGCGACAAACATATGTTGCATGAAATACATACAAACAGAACAATACACAAATTGAACTGAACTTAATCCCTTATGTAATTTAGGTACACACCTGAATTTTTTTATATATTGTGATCTTAAAAACTTTTTGAGAAAATTAATGAAGTTGGCAGTTATGTGTTTGATGGTCATTTAACATCCTTGAAATGTGTGCAATTAGGAGTATAAATTTCAGCTTAAAGTTCTACCTAATTTATGCCCGTTTTAGTGCTCGCCTCTCATATGAAAAGATACAGCGAACTTCCCGAACAAGGTAATGTACTCTTAGAATTAAAAGTACACTTAAGACAAGCAGAGAAAACTCAGCTGAACTACTCATTAATATTCCTGCAAAATAGGTACTACAATGGAGAATACGCACAGTTTAAGGCAGTAACTAGCAAGAAATAAGTTCTTCTAATGTGTTTTCCTTAAAAAACCGGAGGACGAGCAAGACAGCCAAGGAAAAAAAAAGAGCCGCTCGTTAAGCACACAGAACCACAAAGGAGGAACGAAAGGATCACGAATGAGCATGAGCAATTATGTTAAAGGGCGACGCCCGACCACAGCGGTTCATCACTCAAATTTGGATTGATTGTATCAGTGGGTGTGTCAACGCCTAAAATTTAACACTTATTCCTGCATATATTGCAAACTATTCTGTAAGATTTTGGTATGGGTGTGTCAATCACGAATAAAATTTATTGAACAAATAATAGGCGGAATTGGAGAGGTGGGCATGCGATATTTCGACATTTTCATTTCTAATCAATTTAACTCAAAATTTTTAATATTCTTTTCACTTTTTCAATTATTTAAATATTTCATTTATATTTATCCATGCGTATTGGTTCGTATTTTTCAACTTCTTTGAACTTTCTTCATTATCTTCTGTTTCAAAACTTTTCAACATTTTACATTTTGTATTTGCTTAATTGACTTATTCAATTTCTTCAACGTCTTTTTACATATATTTAAAATGAATTTTCAACCTTTGCTAGTTCCCAATACTCTGATCCAAGGTTTTCGAAACAATGTGAATGAAAATCTTAAGTTCTTTCAATACCCTTCAATGCTCCTCAACACTATTAGTTATTATCGTACTTTCGGAGAAGTCTTCGATCCTTATTGATATGTTTCAACTTCTACATACTTCCTCGATGCTTCTCGATATATTTTCATATTTTTGTAGACTTTTTCAATTCCTGTGGACTGTTTTGATACGTATCGGCTTTTATTGTGACATATATAGGTTCAAGGGTATATACTTTTATTATGCACATTGTTATTTAATTCTGAACAGTTTTTTACAAAATAATAGAGACACGAAATCATTTGTTTTGTGGTTCCTTGCCCACATAAAAAGGTTTGCCAACTTTTAATACAACAGCTGATTGTATTACTTTAAAGCTATTAGGCGTGTCTTCTAGTAATCATATCGACATTTTACTAGAAGAGATTTTTGATTCCACGATGGGTTCCCTACACAATATCATCTACAATAAGACAGTGAGTGAATTCCTATTTAAAAAAAGGCAGTCACGTTTTGTTGTAACATTTTCTTATAAACAGCTAACTGAAGATTTCATTAACTCATTCTTAAGGCTTGGGTTTCATTTTACTCGATCTAATCAGAGCCGCATAAAGCACACTGATCAGTATCACATCGGGTTTGCCTGGTCCGATTATTTTGGCTACATGCGTTACCAAACCTATCCACTTTTGATCCGAATGTTCACGCCCAGATCGTATCTCTAATAGGGTCAGTCGTGTGCGATTCGAATGAAAATTCCTATGGGGGGAAATACAAAAAATGGTGCTTCGACACATCGTTAATGATATTACATACTCACTAGAAATGTTTAGTTGACTTATGCTTATGATATCAGGTAGCAGTTACATTATTTACAATTATACCTATGGGACAGCAAATTTAAAAAAAAAAATCTTCGGGTAAATTTTTATCCGCATTTTTAGCCGAGCGAAAAATGTGGGTGTGGTTTGACCTAAGGTAGATATTTTCTACGTTTAGTTAGTCGCTTTTTTCGTAAAATTATATTTTGGGATAATCTTTTTTTAAGCCTCAAGCTAACATATAACCAAAAAAAAAATTAAGTCCGTTCGCAAAACGTTGAAAAAAAACACCCTTTTATATATATGGAGTAAGCTTTAACCGAACATAAGCATAATTTATTTGATTATAATTTTTAATTTGTTTTATGAACTTAAACATTTTAATATCTTCAACCAGTTGATGACAATTGGTATTGCTATGAATGCAAGGACTTTTTTTAAATTCTTGAACTAACCCTTAGCTTGCATCTTTTTTGATTAGTTGTCAGTCATAGTAGAAACTTGGAATTTTATATGGAAAAAAGAAGCTTACGAAGAAGTTACAGTTCTTAACAAATCTTTGAAATTACAAAAAAAGTTTTAGTTAATAAACATGCTGAGAAAAAAACGTTTCATATTTTTCTCACAGCAGCTTGGAAAATAATGAAAACAATTTTCACACAAATTGAAAAACCAAATTCAGACTAGAAAATACGTTAATATGTCACAAAGATACATGCGTTTCAAGAAAAAAAAAAAGACAATCGTGCATGCATTTCAATATGGGAAGTAAATCAACTGGCATTAAATTAAGCTAAATAATGTTTCTTTACCTTTTGAACTATTCTTGGGGTGGCTGAAAAACGTCTTTAAGCAGTTTCTGCTTTTAGTCTGGAAAAATAAATGAATAAATAAATAGGTAAGATCAGAACCATTTTCTTTTGTAGGAAAATTGCTCAAAAACATAATGTCCTTAAAATTAGCCATAGAATAATATAAATTAAAAACCACAGGAATTTTTATTGAATGTTCATTTATTTGCAAATTTCAAAGTTTTCAACAACTGTCGTTTTAAGTAGAAATCCTCCATATGTTAAGCACAAAATTTTAAGTAAAATTATGGCTTATTTACCACGATCCGTTGTAAGTTGTACATTAATAGGTTGAACTACCAATAGCACTCCAATGGTGGCTAGCCATAACAAATTTTTTATCGAATAAAACATTGTTCGCGTAGAAATAAACACTTTTGCAATAATTCAATATTGAAGTAGAAGACCAATTTATACTAAAAAGCTTAGGTTTGTGATTCTAAGGAAGCGTGCCCTGGAAAAAATTATTTTTCAAAGCCTTACAACTGATATTTGACAACGAAGACTTTGTTATATGTTGATTGTTTGCAACTAAAACAAACAAAAATATGAATAAATTATAAAAGATATGAAAACCAAGCCTAAACAATAAGTTAATGAAATATTCAGTTAGCTATTCAAAATAAAATCTTCTACTAAAACGTGACTGTTTCTTTTTAAATAGGAATTCAATGATATATGCACTCATTGTCTTATTGTAGATGATATTGCGTTGGGAACCCACCGTGGAATCAAAAATCTCATCTAGTAAAATGTCGATATGATTACTAGAAGACACGCCTAATAGCTTTAAAGTAATACAATCAGCTGTTGTATGAAAAGTTGTCAAAATTTTTTATGTGGACAAGGAACCATAAAAAAATGATTTCGTGTCTCTATTATGTTGTAAAAAACTCTAGAGAATTAAATTGCAAAATCGGTGCCAACCCATTTTTGTGACAGGATTCAACAATGCAACTCCATATGTTACCATTAGGTCTCTTTGAGTTCTATCTGTTGGCATACATTTTGAGCAGCAATATTATGCAGTTTTGATTAAAAGGGCGTAATTGGCTCAAATTCGGGCATTTTCGGGCGTCGGGAAAGGCTTTGGTAATACAGTCCTGGTTCGTTAATTTCAATAAAATGTGTTACTATCATTCCCGCAAATTTTATCCTGAAATTCATATTCTCGACTTTTATACAGCGTGCTCTGGGGCTATTACACAGATATATTTATGTTTCAGAGGGCAAATGTCCCGAGTACACTATCTGACACTATCTATCAACACAAATAATTCCAAAAAGTTTATTATTTGACACATCACCAAAGTCCATTTAAATCAACCGAAAACTAAAAAAAAAGTTTTCAATGTTACGTTACCCCAAAACAGCCATTAAACAAAAGTTGCAAAGCGGATATGTAGATGTCTCTTTATTTTTGTGTACAAAAATAAAACTTTTGTGCGACTTAAACTTTTTTTATTGTTGTTAAAATGGAAATACATTGCAAACATATTTCAGACGTAACCAAAGTTGGTCAGACATGCCGTCAGCTATCATGGTGAAGATGAACATTATGTTGTTGAGAGATGTCCATTTAGAAGAGTATAAAAATAAAATTCAGAATAGGATTATATATATACAATACTATAAATACATATGCATATGTACTCATATCAAAGTAAAGTAGACAAAATTTTGTTGACAGCGCACCTACAAACATATGTACATTCCTGCATGAACATCACAGATAGATACACTTTAGGTGCCTGAGAGCTTTGAATTTCGTGAATGGAATATCCTTGAAAAATAGACAAAAGCTATCGAAGGCAGTGAGCGGCTCATAATATATCTGTAGGTAATGAAAACAATACCAGTTGTAGGCAAGTTGATAAATACTATATTTTCTCTTATGGATAATGGGTTCTTAAATTTGATTAATATATCCAAGCGGATCGAAGAACATCCCTGTTGTAGATATCATATATCCTGTAAATGTAGGGGTCTAGAAACTGCATCTGCATCACTCTGATTGCAAGTATCATACGATTTATTGAGCGGACAAAAAACGGTGCTCTTTCCATTACAATTATTAGACATCAGGTGGTCGTCGACGCCAGAGGTTTGAGTTAGAGAAAAGTGGAAGGTTTGTTTCATGCAAGCATTGACCCTAAATGAAATAATAACTTCATATAATGGAGAAAGTGTTAAGTCTAAAGTTTGTGCCAATTCTGTTTTTTTTTAATGAAAACCCAAACCTGGGAGAAAAGCTGTCGGAGTTATATTACAGCAATATTTAGTCAAAATAGGCCAGCAAAGAATGTTACCTAATTGAACTCGCAACCAATACATAATCTAACAAACCTGATTATTTCCTATGGCATTTTTCATGCATATTTTTGAAATGAAATTTAATTAATATATATATGTATATGATATGAGGAGTGAGATCGAAAAAATCTTAAAATTCAATAATTTTCAAACGGCTGATCTTAGAGTTTTGATTTTTTTTTATTTCATTGATAATCTTTTACAAATTAAAGAAAAATATTTTTTTTATAGTTCTAACCACTATTTATGAACTCGTGAACCTTTTTTGGTAAGCCTTCCATTAGAGATTTGATTGTTGTTTCAGACACCTTTTTGGAAAAGTTTGCCCATCTCCTTTTAAAATTTTCGATATTTTGGGACATTTTTTTTGTGCTCTTTAAGTTTTTTTTTTACAAGAGCCCAGTATCTCTCCACTGGTCTTAGCTCTGGACAATTTGGAGGATTGGCCTCTCTTGGTACAAAAACTTGGGCCAAAAATATGTTGGCACATTGTGCTCTCTTATGAAAGACAGAAGTCTTTTTTTCAAATATTTTTGTTGTATATTTCGGTATTTATAGAGCCCACTGTAACAAATGACTTGCTTCTTTTGCCGCAACTGCATACAGCTTTCCATACCAGGAATTTTTTAGGAAATTTTGCTGCTTTTGGATTCTAAATTGTTCTTCAACATTTCTTCGAGCATCAGCAACATAACAATTTTGACCCGGAAGCTGCGTAAAATCTGCCAGTACATACGTTTCGTCGTCCATTATACAACATGAATATTTTTGTATGAAATTCGATTTTAATTTCCGAGACCTACTTTTGGCGTCTAAATTTTTTGCTGCATTCCTGTCTGGAACTTTTTGAACTTTGTATGTTTTCATACCTGCATTGGCTTTCACTTTTCGCACCAAATAGTCAGAGCACTGGGCTAACCGGGCAGCTTTTCTTGCAGATGTGTTTGGAGATCTTTTCAACACGCTTTAATTTTCTTGGCTTTCCCAATATCATGTGGTCCTTGTTTTCTTCCCGAACCAGGTTTCCAATCGATGGTCAAATTCTCCTGAAACTGTTTAATTGCATTGGAAACAGTTTGACGTAGACCTTCAATTCTTTGGCCAATTTTATGTAGGACCAATTTGGATTTTTTTGAAAATTTTTTATAATTTTAAGACGTACTTCTTTTTCTTCATTCATTTTGATGAAACTCACAACAAATAAACATGTTTTTCATTGAAAATAATAACTAACATATCTTTCAAAGATAACTAGATCAAAGAAATTTTTAAATTAAACACCCAAAAAAAATTATTAGTTAAAACGTGTGTAAATATTTTTTCGATCTCACTCCTTATGTATGTATATGGGTCAGTCTTTGTTATACCACCCCATCAGAACATCACAGTTTATCAGATGGAAAAGTCTATTAAGGCCCTTAATTTTCATTAAAATACTTTCTTTACAATGTCTTCTGGCGTATTGTAAGCTTTTGCAGATATTGTTTTGGACTCTTTAGTTTTGATCTACACTATATATAGATAAGTAGTCTGCCATATTGGCTTTAAAATTCTTTACGAAATTTTTAAAATATTGACAGCTACAGAAAAATATTTTCAAACAATATGCTTTTGTTGGTATCTCTGAAACTTTTAAATTGACTTTGTCTTATATTTAATGGTAATCTCTTTAAAAAAAAAAATCATTTTGTCTTACTAAATTGATATAAATCCTTTCATTTACAATAAACTGCAGCCTTAAAGTGTTTCAACTCCTGTGTGTGTTGCTACCGCATGCAATGTGCATTTTTAAATATTCAATAACTTTATAAACTCTTTACGCTAAAACTACTATAGAGAGAGAGAGAGGCTTAAGGGAACTTCAGCAACAGTAGTTGTCTACAAAAGGGAACAAAAGCTCTGGATTACCTTGGCAAATGTCATGAAAATTTAAATTTGACATGAAGTTTTGTTGAAAACTTTAAGCACAAGAATATGAAGTACAGGAGAACAGAGTTAAGTTATCGGTAAAACTACTAGATACGCATATTCTCTCTCTCTCTCTCTCCATCTCTCTCTTACACTCTGAGTTGATCATCCTTTAGTTACAGTCTATGTATGTCAGGAAATTGGCTTCTTTTCCATAATTCGAAACTGAGGAAATTATGAAATTCATACAGGAAGACAATTTTCTTCAGCGACTGATGCTGCAACTTCTGTTCCAGCAACAGCGCCAGTTGCACCTTCTACTAAAATATTTGCGGTTGAGCCAGCACCGACTTTTGTTAGAATGCTTTTGGCTACAGCAGACTTAATACTTTGAAACCGAAGCGATTGTAATGAAAGGGAGAGAGAGGAATGAATAGAACGAACGAATTTCACAGCAAACGACGCACAGTGCATTTAATGAAGTTGCCGTTTGATCAAAAATTATTTAAAATTACAAAAAATTTTAATCAAATTTTTAATTTGTTTTTTATACTTAACGAAAATAAGCTGAAATTTGGAAATCCTATTGGTTGTTTACACCCTTTATTTTAGTTTCGGATATATGTGGAACGAAACAGGCGTGTTTTTTATTAGGAGCGCTGCAAAATTAAGATGTTTACTGAGCAAACTCAAGGTATGGATTATTACGTGCTTTCTATGTGAAAGACGTTTAAGTTATCTCTTAAAAACTTGTACCCTTAATACACATTGCTTAGACTCTCAAAATTAGGAACTAAGAAACAGAGCTTCTATTTTGATTTAATATTTTGGAAGTCTTTTGGAAATACAATCAAGGTATGAGATAATGTTTCCAAAATATATTGCTTTTAAAATTAGTTATGATTTGGCTGAATCATTTTCTATGTTTAAAATTGACGATTTTAATTGAAAGCATAATTTTTTTTTACCCCTTACCTTTACATAGAACTAAAATTAAAGAAGCTTTCATATTAAAGTCAACGATTTTTGACCAGTTTGTGGCTTTAAATGTGCACTGTACAACGTTTACTTCGGTGTCTGTGCAGGTGGCAGACATCCTCATGCGATGAGTTTGTCATAGGAAATCCTTTTTTGAGGGTAAAGATTTTGCATGCCGAGTTTAAAATGCAATTTGTTATTAGGTGAATTTCAAAGATAACGTCGACGTCAAGCTACTAACACATACAAAACTTGGAGTGCGTCAACTTAAGCATTAGAGATTAGGTTTAATTGAAGACGCAGCAGGGATTTATTACTGAGTTTTATACGAAATTCACACATGAAGCTCTTGACAGAAGCTTTTATTTGAGCAGTGGATACTTTAAGTCTATTTGACAAAAAAAATATTTAAATTACGGAAATGTAATTATTTTTGCTTATTTCCGAAGAGATCTGTTTCCGGCAAGCAAGTAAATTCAATAAACTCCATTGAAAAAAAAAAAAATAGCATAGTTAAGCTTCGTTCGTTAGATCCTCAGCATATTTTAAAAATTCATGGAATGTTATGTATGCAAAAATACATCAGTCTCCGGCTATCACTCGTGGCGAGCAGACTGTCTAATTGATTTCCTTCTGTGTAATTAGATTGGCTTACCGTTTGTTTCTCATAATATAGAGAAAAACAATGTTTTAGTTTTTGTACTATTTTTGATAATACTCTTATTTAAGGCGTGGATATATACATAGTTTTATGCGTGGTATTCTCGCGTTGGTTTGCCATTTCATCATGAACAGGTTGACAAAAGAACAACGCTTGCAAATCGTGCAAATTTATTTCGAAAATAATGGTTCAGTTCGCGAAGTTTACCGCAAGCTCCGTCCATTTTATGGTCGACATAATCGTCCATCAGAGCAATTAATTCGGTTAACCATGGATCGTTTTCGCACTACGTTTACTCTATGTGATAATACGCATCCGCAGAGACGTCGAACAGTGCGCACCGAAGAAACAATTGCCGCTGTAGAGCAAAATGTTGAAGAGGACCCGAATGAATCGATTCGCCACCGTGCACAGCAATTGGAGCTTTGTCCATCAACTTTATGGAAGATTTTGCGCAAAGATCTTGGCTTGCGACCTTACAAGATCCAGCTTGTGCAAGAATTAAAGCCGCGAGACCATGCAATGCGTCGTGATTTTGGTGTATGGGCCGAAAATGAGATTGATCTCGATGCTGATTTTCATCGCAAAATTTTGTTCAGTGATGAGGCTCATTTTTGGTTGAATGGCTACGTCAACAAGCAAAATTGCCGCATTTGGAGTGAAGAGAATCCACATGAGACCCTTGAGACGCCATTACATCCACAAAAACTGACTGTTTGGTGTGCTCTATGGGCTGGTGGAGTCATTGGGCCATACTTCTTCCGAAATAATGCTGGAGAGTCAGTTACCGTTAATGGAGACCGGTATAGAGCCATAATAACCGACTATTTTGTTCCCGAATTGGATGGCATGAATGTGGATGAGTTGTGGTTCCAACAAGACGGCGCTACATGCCACACAGCGCACGTCACAATCGATTTATTGAAGGAAACATTCGGTGAGCGCATAATTTCGCGGAATGGACCTGTCAATTGGCCACCAAGATCGTGTGATTTGACACCATTGGATTATTTTCTTTGGGGATATGTGAAGTCGCTCGTCTACGCCAACAAACCAGAAACGTTAGGGGACTTGGAAGCCAACATTCGTGGCGTTATTGCCGACATACGGCCCCATATGCTCGAAAAAGTGGTTCAAAATTGGACCTGTAGAATTGGCTTTAGTCGAGCCAGCCGCGGCGGCCACATGCCCGAAATCATATTTAAACATTAATGGTATAAAATTATCCTTCCAATAAAGCCAAATTGATGGACATTAAAACGATTTTCTTGTGTTTTATTTCAATTCGAAGCTCTATACCTCTAAAAAAAACACCCTTTACAATGGAACATTAAAGAATACTTCAATAATTACCATGAACTGGCTTTATTGAATAATTTACACAACCCTTCAGTAATTCTTTTACAAGAGACCCATCTTTCACTAAACACCATTCCACATATTCCCAAGCAATAAATTGTTCATTTCAATAATCTTTCCCAAAATGCCACACGCAAACAAGGAGTTGGTATTCCAATAAAAAGAAACCTAGCATATACTTTCACAACAATTAATTCATCTATATCGGCGATCGCAATTGAACTTAATCTTACAATAATATTCACCGTTGTTTGTATTTATATCCCATCTAGTCAACAATTTTACTAGTCTGATATATACCAAATTTTAAGTAGTTTTTTTACCCCCATAATTTTGGCCGAAGATATGAATTGCTGGAGCTCACTTTGGGGTTCTTCAGTCACAAATACTCGCGGGAAGCATATTGAGGATGTAATATTGCCTTCTAATTTGATAGTTCTTAACAACGCCTCCCCATCCCACCATTCACTCCATCATTCTTTCACACATGTTGATGTAACTCTTTGTTCAGCAAGTATAGCTCCAAAATGCACTTGGAAAATTCATGACGACCGCCACGGTAGCGACCACTACCCCATTACCATAAATATAAAATTAAACACAGCCACATGCTGGCTGTTTTAAATTCAATACCGACTGCGCTAACTGGGAAAATTTGCAAATGAAATGTGAAGGAATTTCTAACACCATCTCCGTTTCACAAAAAATTAACTAAGAAACAGTCAAAATTCAAAAAAAAATAAACGTTGTGCTGCACCTTTTAAAATTAAACAGCTTGAAAAACCCACAAATTCCATAAATCCACTTCAAACCCAGAAAAAGTTTGGGCCGATACCAAGATTCTTTCTGGTTCCTATAAACAGTCGCATTTTGCAATGTTAACTACGCCAAATGGACCTATATTTTCTACTCCTGACATTGACAATCTATTTGCTGCCCATTTTTCTAATATCTGTTCTGATACTAACTTTTCCAACCAATGTTTGGATATCAAATCAGCTACCTTGAATTCTACTTATTATTTATCTCAAAATTTCTCAACTTCCGCGAAACAAATTGAAACTCCTTTAACACTTTCTGGATTTGAACTAGTCCTCTGCTTCGACAAAAGTAAAACCTCAGCACTAAAAGAATATCGTACCCGATTATTAATAATCTTCCACTTCTTCTAAAAAAAATATATGTATAGCTCTATCTTCGATTTAAGCATATATCCTCAATTTTGAAAAATATCTTCTATTATTCCTAAGTGTTTTCACTAAATGATATCAACAGATATCGCCCAATATCACTTCTTCCATGCATGGGGAAGATTCTTGAGAAGAATGTTGCCAGCAGACTCATGTGGTACGCAACTAAAAAACAAACTTATTAGCCAAAACCAAGTTGGCTTCAAAAAAGAACACGGAACATTGGATGCTTTGCTACATCTTTATTGTTATTTTACTAATGCACTCTCAAGCAAAAACCACATTTCTATGTTGGTAATTGACTTTCAGAGAGCCTCTGACCGTATTGGTATTCATATTGTTTTAAGGAAACTGATGAAATGGAAGGTAGGATCAAAAAGTCTTAATCTCATTAAGGGTTTTTTATCCAACATATAATGAAAGGTATCTTTGAATGGCTCCTTTTCCTCAATAGTCTCACTCGACAATGGCACTCCTCAGGGTTCACCTCTATCGGTGATATTGTTCATTATAGCATTTGATGAATTAAGCCACATGATATCCAAGCATTCACTTGTTGACTATATTTTATGTGCCGATGATGTGGTGGTTTTCTCAAAAAATACCAAAACAATTGCGGTAATGATGGCTTTCTCTGATATTTTTAATGATATTAACAGTTGGTCATTGCTATTGATTTTGAATATTTCAATAGAAAAATCGAAAACTATTCATATTTGTCGCAAACTAAATTGTTTCAACTTAAATTTAACTTTTAACAATGTTATTATTAACTGTTCAGATAATCAAAAACATTTAGGAATAATATTTGATAAAAAGTATACTCTTAAGCCTCATTGTATTTATCAACATTGGACTCCTGTTCGCACCTTACCGCAGTTCAGTTCGTAGAAGCCTTAGAGCATTTCCTACCAGTCCAACAAAAAATATCATGGCTGGAGCTGGCTTACCCTCAATACCGGAAGAAGCTAAAGATGTTACTTATCGTCTTCTTCCGAGGCTTGTGCAATCAAAAAACGCATTTGAAGCCGAAGATTTTAAGAAGGCACTGAGTCGTAAGCGGGCACCCAAAATATACTCTAGCAAAATGCATAGAGTTTGGTGTCCCACATGTTGCTCTCTTTGGTTACTAAAAAAGACAACACCTCCAACTCAGTTTACCAAAAGACATTTTCTCTCGTAGCGGATCATCATAAGTCCTCCGGTTGGAATTTTATTTTCATCGATGGATCTACATCTTATGCAGTTGTGCACGAGAACTTTGCTTCTATCAGCTATGGGTTATTGCACAACTTTCGCTCAGTGTTCACAGCTGAAGCTGAAGCTGCTATATTCGCAAAAAGCAACAAAGGAAAGTACCTGATCTGCACAGACAGGAAATCTTGTGTCAGCGCAATCCGTGCACCTGCCAATTCAATGCATATTATTGCCACAATCAGAGATATTCTTATTCAGGCTCAAAATAAAATAAAAATATTGTGGATAGCAGGCCATAATGGCATCCATGGCAAAAAGCTAGCTGATACGCTGACAAAAGACATCAGCATTATATCTGCACTAACTATTTATATATTCTGCCCAAAGGATATCTATAGTTTCATAAAGAAGCTGCGCTTGTCAATAAACATATAAAATTGGAACAACTACTGCCACCATTAATCCGATATCAACACTGACTGCTCCAAACCAATCTATCCTAATGCTGCACCAACCTTTGCCATCATTGCTTACACGAGACTACGCTTTGAGCACACTAAGTTAAATCACAAACATCTCCTGCGCGCCACAGCTCCGAACGTCAGTCATTCCTGCAATTGCTCAGCAACACCTGACCACCTGCTGAATCCTTGTACCCGAATCTCTGACCAAAGGAACTCAATTTTCGCCGATGCTCGCTCGTATGATCTCCTTAAATATCCCACACATAATATAATGAAAATTTAATAGTTTTTTAAAATATTGTAAATTGTTCCAACAAATTTTTTGTTTCACATTGATTATTTTATGCATTGTATTTATAATTCATGCTACACTAACTTCAGATCACTCTTATTATATTACCAGCCAGTCGAAATCATTTGAAGCAAGTACTGCTAAGTTTATTTGTATAGTATTTAATTATTATATTAATCCTTTTAAATAAATAAATAAAAATACATGTTGTTATTATTTCAGAACATAACGAGATTAACCCTTCATGAATTTTTTATTTTTTTTTTTGATTTTTTGGATTCCCACTAGGTTTATTTAATTTTATTGTTATTTCCTTATTTGCTGATGTCATCAAAAGTAACCTTGTCTTCTGAGATGACCTCATCTTCATATTAAAATATCGTTTTTTTAAGGGTGCAAGTTTACTTCACCCTTTATCCTTTTACAATTGACTTTTGTTTTCTTGTCATTTTGTTTTTTTTTCTGTATTTTATATATAAAACATTTGCGAAAAAATTTGAAGAATGTTATAAAAACTGTTTATACAACATTTAAAGCCCTCATTTCATGACATTTCTTTTTCAAAACAACATAAGAATTCCTAACGCAAGCACGTTGTTTCAGCCTCAGCCATCGGCGTACAACATGACATCAGCAATATACAGTGAGTGTATTTTTATTACTATTGTCCCTGCGACAGCCTGACATGTGTATGCTTTAATCTACCTTAGAAGATGGATATCGCCACCCCTTTCCATTGGCCAGAATTTTTTGGGCGGATATATAAAGTGTTGCAAGTTAACCTTTAATGTTTCATTTTTGTAATTTCTGCTTATGGTATTGTGCAAAACAGTAAATTTTTACCTCTTTTTATACCCTACACAGAGGGTATATTCACTTTGTCATTCCGTTTGTAACGCATAGAACGGGGCGTGGCAGGTATATATAAAAGTAAATGTATTTTTGATGAGCGTATGTCTGTCTGTTGAAATTACGTTTGCGGGGAAGCTAATTCAATGAAATTTGGCAAGCAAATTACAGGCTTCTTGGAATTAAAACAAAAATGGGGAAATTGGTTTACGGACATCCCTACCGCTGATACTCAGTGTATATAAGGTAAAACCTATTTCAAAAAATAACTTATTGATAACATATTGTTAACATAAAATTGTAAGCATTATTTTTAGTAAACAATTCCAGCAAGTGGTATAAAATTTCATGTAAGTAGCTTACTTGCTAAAAGGTTCACCTGAATCAAAAGCATCCCAAATATCCCCAGTGGGCGTGACACCTTCCATACAAGTAAAGTACGTTAAATGCCATATCTATCAAACCATGTAACCAATTATTTGGTGTAAGAGGTTTGCTTCCGGATAACTATTTCTGAATCAAATTCGGACTGGATTGTGCCTGTGGGTGTGTCAGCGCCTAAAAGTTGAACACTTATTACGTCATATATTGAAAACTATACAAGTTATTGTATAAAAATTTGGTATGCGTGTGTCAGTCACAAATACAATTGATTGAACAAAAAATAGGCGGAATTGGAGAGGTGGGCATGTCATGCAATCATTTAAATATTTCAAATGCATCTATCCCACATGTATTGGTTCGACTTTTTCAACTTCGTATCGGCTTTTATTGTGACGTATATAGGTTCGAGTGTATATACTCCTATTATGCACCTTGTTATTTAATTCCATACAGTTTTTTACAATATAATAGAGACACGAAATCATTTGTTTTGTGGTTCCTTGCCCACATAAAAAAGTTTGCCAACTTTTAATACAACAGCTGATTGCATTACTTCAAAGCTATTAGGCGTGTCTTCTAGTAATCATATCGACATTTTACTGGATGAGATTTTTCTTCCACGGTAGGTTCCCTACACAATATCATCTACAATAAGACAATGAGTGCATATATCATTGAATTCCTATTTAAAAAGAAACAGTCACGTTTTTGTATAACATTTTTTTTTGAATAGCTAACTGAATATTTCATTAATTTATTGTTTAGGCTTGGTTTTCATATTTTTTATAATTTATTTATATTTTTGCTTGTTTTAATTGCAAATAATCAACATATAACAAAGTCTTCGTTGTCAAATATCAGTTGTAAGGCTTTGAAAAATAATTTTTCCAGCGTACGCTTCTTTGGAACCTAAACTTTTTAGTATAAATTGGGCTTCTGCTTCAATATTGAATTATTGTAAAAGTGTTTATTTCTACGCGAACAATGTTTTATTCGATAAAAAATTTGTTATGGCTAGCCACCATTGGAGTGCTATTGGTAGTTCAACCTATTAATGTACAACTTACAACGGATCGTGGTAAATAAGCCATAATTTTACTTAAAATTTTGTGCTTAACATATGGAGGATTTCTACTTAAAACGACAGTTGTTGAAAACTTTGAAATTTGCAAATAAATGAACATTCAATAAAAATTCCTGTGGTTTTTAATTTATATTATTTAATGGCTAATTTTAAGGACATTATGTTTTTGAGCAATTTTCCTACAAACGAAAATGGTTCTGATCTTACCTATTTATTTATTCATTTATTTTTCCAGACTAAAAGCAGAAACTGCTTAAAGACGTTTTTCAGCCACCCCAAGAATAGTTCAAAAGGTAAAGAAACATTATTTAGCTTAATTTAATGCCAGCCGATTTACTTCCCATATTGAAATGAATGCACGATTTTCTTTTTTTTTTCTTGAAACGGATGTATCTTTGTGACATATTAACGTATTTTCTAGTCTGAATTTGGTTTTTCAATTTGTGTGAAAATTGTTTTCATTATTTTCCAAGCTGCTGTGAGAAAAATATGAAACGTTTATTTCTCAGCATGTTTATTAACTAAAACTTTTTTTGTAATTTCAAAGATTTGTTAAGAACTGTAACTTCTTCGTAAGCTTCTTTTTTCCATATAAAATTCCAAGTTTCTACTATGACTGACAACTAATCAAAAAAGATGCAAGCTAAGGGTTAGTTCAAGAATTTAAAAAAAGTCCTTGCATTCATAGCAATACCAATTGTCATCAACTGGTTGAAGATATTAAAATGTTTAAGTTCATAAAACAAATTAAAAATTATAATCAAATAAATTATGAATTCTTTTGGTTTGGGTCAACTTGATTGTTTTATTAGTTTTTTTAAAAAAAAATTTCTTTTTGGAGGATTATTGACCAGTATTTTGAAATTGCACTTAAGTTAAGTCAATTTTTACCCGACGTTTCGTCGCTTTTTTGGCGACTTTTTCAAGGGTGATTTTATTTCTATAAACGTCGGGTAAAAATTGACTTAACTTAAGTGCAATTTCAAAATACTGGTCAATAATCCTCCAAAAAGAAATTTTTTTTTAAAAAAACTAACAAATAAATTATGCTTATGTTCGGTTAAAGCTTACTCCATATATATAAAAGGGTGTTTTTTTTCAAAGTTTTGCGAATGGACTTAATTTTTTTTTTGGTTATATGTTAGCTTGAGGCTTAAAAAAAGATTATCCCAAAATATAAGCTTCCCAACTCAAACCTGTGCACGGCGCAGACATATTTTCTGTTCGATTTCGTTGAAATTTTACGAAAAAAGCGACTAACTAAACGTAGAAAATATCTACCTTAGGTCAAACCACACCCACATTTTTCGCGTGGCTAAAAATGCGGATAAAATACACCCATAGGGTTTTGTTTTTTAAATTTGCGGTCCCATTGGTATAATTGCAAATAATGTAACTGCTACCTGATATCATAAGCATAAGTCAACTAAACATTTCTAGTGAGTATGTAATATCATTAACGATGTGTCGAAGCACCATTTTTTGTATTTCCCCCCATAGGAATTTTCATTCGGATCGCACACGACTGACCCTATTAGAGATACGGTCTGGGGGCGAACATTCGGATCAAAAGTGGATAGGTTTGGTAACGCATGTAGCCTGATTAGATCGAGTAAAATGAAACCCAAGCCTTAAGAATGAGTTAATGAAATCTTCAGTTAGCTGTTTATAAGAAAATGTTACAACAAAACGTGCCGGTCTCTTTTTAAATAGGAATTCACTCACTGTCTTATTGTAGATGATATTGTGTAGGGAACCCACCGTGGAATCAAAAATCTCTTCTAGTAAAATGTCGATATGATTACTAGAAGACACGCCTAATAGCTTTAAAGTAATACAATCAGCTGTTGTATTAAAAGTTGGCAAACCTTTTTATGTGGGCAAGGAACCACAAAACAAATGATTTCGTGTCTCTATTATATTGTAAAAAACCGTAGAGAATTAAATAACAATGTGCATAATAGAAGTATATACACTTGAACCTATATACGTCACAATAAAAGCCGATACGTATCAAACCAGTCCACAGGAATTGAAAAAGTCTACAAAAAAAAAAATATATTGAGAAGCATCGAGGAAATCTGTTAAAGTTCAAATATATCAATAAGGATCGAAGACTTCTCCGAAAGTACGATAATAACTAATAGTGTTGACGATCATTGAAGAGTATTGAATGAACTTAAGATTTTCATACACATTGTATCGAAAACCTTGGATCAGAGCATTGGTAACTAGTAAAGGAGTCATCTTCTGTCAGCCCGAAACTTACATACCCTACACTGAATTGAAAGCAGTTTCAAATATATGTAAAAAGACGTTGGAAAAATTGAATATTTTCA
Organism: Meiosimyza decipiens; assembly: GCA_963680825.1. NCBI lineage: Eukaryota > Metazoa > Arthropoda > Insecta > Diptera > Lauxaniidae > Meiosimyza > Meiosimyza decipiens. The sequence continues at coordinate 60,013,213 of OY804261.1, forward strand.
TTATTGAAAATTAATCCAAAAACCGGTGGCAACCCATGTTTGTGACAGGATTCAACAATGCAACTCCATGTGTTATCATTAGGTCTCTTTGAGTTCTATCTTTTGGCATACATTTTGAGCTGCAATATTACGCAGTTTTGATTAAAAGGGCGTAATTGGCTCAAATTCGGGCATTTTCGGGCGTCGGGAAAGGCTTTGGTAATACAGTCCTGGTTCGTTAATTTCAATAAAATGTGTTACTATCATTCCCGCAAATTTTATCCTGAAATTCATATTCTCGACTTTTATACAGCGTGCTCTGGGGCTATTACACAGATATATTTATGTTTCAGAGGGCAAATGTCCCGAGTACACTATCTGACACTATCTATCAACACAAATAATTCCAAAAAGTTTATTATTTGATACATCACCAATTTCCATTTAAATCAACCGAAAACTAAAAAAATAGTTTTCAATGTTACGTTACCCCAAAACAGCCATTAAACAAAAGTTGCAAAGCGGATATGTAGATGTCTCTTTATTTTTGTATACAAAAAGAAAATTTTTGTGCAACTTAAACCTTTTTTTTATTGTTGTTAAAATGGAAATACATTGCAAACATATTTCAGACGTAACCAAAATTGGTCAGACATGCCGTCAGCTATCATGGTGAAGATGAACATGATGTTGTTGAGAGATGTCCATTTAGAAGAGTATAAAAATAAAATTCAGAATAGGATTATATATATAAAGGGTGTTTTTTTTAGAGGTTTGTTTTTCGAATAGAGATAAAACTGGCATTTTATGGTCAAATCTAGCAACTCTAATGTCATTTATGTTCAGTTTGGTTTGCCATTTCATCATGAACAGGTTGACAAAAGAACAACGCTTGCAAATCGTGCAAATTTATTTCGAAAATAATGGTTCAGTTCGCGAAGTTTACCGCAAGCTCCGTCCATTTTATGGTCGACATAATCGTCCATCAGAGCAATTAATTCGGTTAACCATGGATCGTTTTCGCACTACGTTTACTCTATGTGATAATACGCATCCGCAGAGACGTCGAACAGTGCGCACCGAAGAAACAATTGCCGCTGTAGAGCAAAATGTTGAAGAGGACCCGAATGAATCGATTCGCCACCGTGCACAGCAATTGGAGCTTTGTCCATCAACTTTATGGAAGATTTTGCGCAAAGATCTTGGCTTGCGACCTTACAAGATCCAGCTTGTGCAAGAATTAAAGCCGCGAGACCATGCAATGCGTCGTGATTTTGGTGTATGGGCCGAAAATGAGATTGATCTCGATGCTGATTTTCATCGCAAAATTTTGTTCAGTGATGAGGCTCATTTTTGGTTGAATGGCTACGTCAACAAGCAAAATTGCCGCATTTGGAGTGAAGAGAATCCACATGAGACCCTTGAGACGCCATTACATCCACAAAAACTGACTGTTTGGTGTGCTCTATGGGCTGGTGGAGTCATTGGGCCATACTTCTTCCGAAATAATGCTGGAGAGTCAGTTACCGTTAATGGAGACCGGTATAGAGTCATGATAACCGACTATTTTGTTCCCGAATTGGATGGCATGAATGTGGATGAGTTGTGGTTCCAACAAGACGGCGCTACATGCCACACAGCGCACGTCACAATCGATTTATTGAAGGAAACATTCGATGAGCGCATAATTTCGCGGAATGGACCTGTCAATTGGCCACCAAGATCGTGTGATTTGACACCATTGGATTATTTTCTTTGGGGATATGTGAAGTCGCTCGTCTACGCCAACAAACTAGAAACGTTAGGGGACTTGGAAGCCAACATTCGTGGCGTTATTGCCGACATACGGCCCCATATGCTCGAAAAAGTGGTTCAAAATTGGACCTGTAGAATTGGCTTTATTCGAGCCAGCCGCGGCGGTCACATGCCCGAAATCATATTTAAACATTAATGGCATAAAATTATCCTTCCAATAAAGCCAAATTGATGGACATTAAAACGATTTTCTTGTGTTTTATTTCAATTCGAAGCTCTATACCTCTAAAAAAAACACCCTTTACAATACTATAAATACATATGCATATGTACTCATATCAAAGTAAAGTAGACAAAATTCGGTTGACAGCGCACCTACAAACATATGTACATTCCTGCATGAACATCACAGATAGATACACTTTAAGTGCCTGAGAGCTTGAAATTTTGGAAATGGAATTTCCTTGTAGACAAATGCTGTTCAAGACAAATGTGCTAAAAAATCTAACCAGGAGTGATAAGTTGCACTTTTTTAGATAGTTCCACTCTAGCGCAACATCAGCACTGACACTTTTGGACATTCTTGTACTTTATTTTATTTTTTCTCTTAGGATATGTGAAAACATTTTTTGCTAAAAAAAAAATGCATAAATACATTAAATACAGGACATTAAGGTCTACTGTCAACGCAGTCTGTCGTCTCGCATTCCTTAAATTCTTCTGCACACAACACGATTGGGTAACATTTGGTGAAAGTTTGCTCTGATACGCTTTTAAGTCGCATGCTTGCCAACATCATATTTAAATTTATGATTTTGTCGTTACTTTTGCGTTAATGTTAAGTAAAACAATATACCAAAAGTTAGGTTTTACTAAAATGTTTTTGAGGGCGTTAGATGTTTGGCATGGTAATAAATATGTTTTAGGATTTTTTTGGAAAAAAAAAGTTTAATTAAAATTTATGTGCGAAATATTTTTTTGAATTTGCACTCACTATATTTGGTTTCATTACTAACTTTTAATTCGCCTTCAGTTCGGCACTTGTCTGAAATTGTTTTGCCTTGCACTGGAAAATGTTGGTTAGAAATTTTTGTCAAATCTCCGTTTTTTTTTTAAATGAAAAGAGTGAGTGGTTAATTTTTTTTGCATGCATTAACTTTTTCTAAAAGAAAACTTTCGAATGTTTACAGAATTTTTGAATTTTTTCGAGCAAACGGCTTAGAGGCAGACATTTAAAATTTAAAAAACACCAGCAGTGTCAAAAATCTTTAGAGGTTTACACACACAGTTTCAAAATATGAAATACAAAACTGTCTACGAAAAATAACTTAAATTAATCATTTTGGATTAAATCATATCAAAAGTAACGAGATTGTTCAAAGATGAGATCAGCGCTGTTTATATTTTATTCATCAAGATATTGCAATGATATAGTTAACTTTTGAGTTCACTTCATAATTTAATCCTTAGCAGCACCATGTGGTCGTGAACGACCCCTAAACACTTTCAAAGTTATTTTTCGAAATGATAAAATTCGAAAATGCTGCAGATGTTGCATTCAAAAAATCATCTTTTAGTTTAACTATTCCTCCACACATAAGTGAAAGTCATGCGCTCTTCAATGCGCAACTGACAGTCGTTGGGGTCATCAGAGACTCCAATTGTGCCGAAACGTTGATGTATATATTTTTAAAATTTTTTTCAAAAACTTTGTTTTTTAACAACAAAAAAAACGGGAGCAGGATACTAATTGTGAAATGTGTAAATATTATTTTACCTTGTTCCATTGACTATAAGGTTGCGAATGAAAACATAATTTTTTTTGAAAAATTACAGTCCAATGATAACGCCGGCTCACAATACGAACCAAACTTAATGCTAATTAATTCTCTTTTTTGAATCTTGCGATACATCAAAAAAATATATGTATTTTATCGTCAGGCAGATTTCGTTATTCATGTTGATATCAAAAAAAAAAAAATAAAAGAAAAAGAAAATATGACTCCGAAAAGGGTTTTCAGAAAAAGAAAAACAATGTTTAGAGATTTGTAAGTAATCATTATGCTTCATGTTATTTTTTACTTACAAGTAGCGTAACATATGGTGGACAGCTTCAGAAGAATTTGATTGATGGCAAGTAGCTTAGAGGGTTTCACAAACATTACATCATGCTTTTTCATCAATTATGGAATTTTTAATTTGTTGATGCATTTGAATGCACATTGATTATTATTTGCAAGTTTTATCCTCTCCTCCTGCCCAAAAATGTAGCCGACTGTAATGAGGTTCATACTGAAGCTCCATGCAAGTGGTTTAAAAAATAAAATGGCTTGGTAATAAAAATGATTTTTGTATTGATAATTTTTGTTTGCATATAAATATTTTACTTTTTCACATTTACTTTGAAAGTTCCTTTGCACATTTTTCTTCAAAACTGCTTTCCTTATAATATTCTCAAACTGGTTTGCAAATAAAAGTTCCAACTTTTCAATGTATTAACCAGTTTATGCAATGAAAATAACTGACTGAAGCATGGTTTCGCTTACATGTCACAAGATAGCCAATCATGATCTGGCCTATCAACCGACTATCAAAAAAAGTACAAGAATTTGAGTGCGCTGTATTCCCACATTCACCTTAAAATAATTACATCTTGCTCCAGTACCACAAAATGTACAATGTTTTTTTGAGTATTTATACAGTAGAGCCTCGATTACTCGTTTCGCTATTATCCGTCACCTCTGTTAACCGTCACGGTCAATTTCATTTCATGTTTTAATTTCCTTGTCGTCTTATCAAAATAAAGTATGATTTATTTCCTGGCATGCATGCGACGGATTGTTTTCGTTTCGCCTGTGTTTCGTTCCTCTTTGCTCATTTGTAGGGAAGATAAAAGCATGACGGCCTTATTTTTAAGCTACATAAATTTGGATATCCTATTTATCTCTTGAAGATCATTAAAAGTTTTTTATCCAACAGAACATTTGCTGTGTGAATAGGAAATAGTCAATCATCTCTCAGGCATATTCCTGCTGGCATTCCTCAAGGCTCTGTTATATCTTCTTTATTATACGCAATTTTTATATCAGACTTTGTTATTAAAAGAAACCAAGATGCAGCATTTTATGCAGATGACAGCGCGCTGATCTGTAATGGAAAAATTTCAAATGCAATAGTTAAGCAAATGAAAGAAGCCTTAATATCTTCAAAAAAATTCTACGTCAAATGGAAAATAAAGATAAATTGCGAAAAGACTCAGGCTATTATTTTTCCATTCAACAACTCTCCAAAAAGGATTCCAAATATACCGCTTGAGGTACAAGGTGAAAATATTCAGATAACCGATTCGATAAAATATTTGGGAATTACACTGGATAAAAAGCTGAGTTTTAAAGATCATATTCTAAATATATCCGCTAAAGCTTTAAGGTGTGGCAGAACATTGTTTACCATGCTAAACCGAAACTCTTCACTTTGTGTCAAAAATAAAGTTCTTTTTTTAACATGTGCATCAGACCAATAATGACCTATGGCTGTCAAATATGGTTTCCGAAAATTGCTATATCACACTTAAAGAAGCTGCAAATAGTTCAAAATAAAAACATAAAAATTATTCACAAACTTTCTAAAAGATATCCAACTATAGAACTACATGAAAATTATGGGCATATGCCAATTAGTACGATAATGAGAGATTTGACTCTATCATTCAACAATAGATGCAGATTGTCTAACATAGATTACATTAGGAATTTACTTGAATAATAACACACATAACTTTTAGAAAAGTTATTCAGTGTGTTTGTTAATATTGTTCCTTATAAAATTTCAACGATAATATAAGGTTTTTTCATACTCTGTTTTTCCTTAAATAATTAGATAACTTTTGTATTGGATTTTTATATAATTTATTGTAACTGATTTCAATTGCTGTAATACATAAGTGTAAAATCTCATACCATGATCTTTGTAATAACTGTGAATTTCAAGACTAATAAATAAAATAAATAAAATAATAAATAAAAGCAAATTTTTATGAATTATCCTGAAAATATGCCGCAAGAAATTTATTACGATAAGACGATAAGATGAATAACTTTCATCGTCTTCATCACAATATCCAGATTCTTCATCACCGGCGAATGGCGTTCCATTTTAATCTGACATTCTACTTAGTATTTGTATACATATTGACAACGAAAAAATCCTCAGAATTTGGGATAAAAGATTTGAAACTTATATGTTTTCTATTCACCGTATTTTCGGTCATCCATCATGCGGTAATCTTTGTGACTGACGGATAATCCAGGTTCTACTGTAGTAGATTTATGGTGATCACTCATACGACCTGTTGTCGTTATTGTTACAAATGCACAAAAATAATTTTGATGTAAATACAGTGTGCGCCTTAAATAGAAGATTCATATTTTCCCAAGGGCTAGTTTCGATTTGAATTCAAATACATTTTTAGAATTAATTGAAGAATAGCGTATAAAAACGTAAATAAAACCATGTGATATAAGAGATATATTGAACAACATTTTAAAGAAAAAAAAACTTTTAACATTTAGTTAATTTATTTAAAGGAAATTATTTATTTCATATAAAACTTAAACATTTTTCTGAATTTTTATTTTTCTAAGTACTGAACTTTCAATCTAAGAACTATTCAAAAAATTTTTACACATATTTCTAAAAACTATTTTCAATTTCGCAAGTATAACTTTATAAGGAACAATAATGTAATTTTTTCGTGAAATGAAAAAGGTCTTACATGTGGCTACTGAAAATTTAAGACTTTCAAATTAACCTCCACGATAGGTGCAATGAAGGGTTTTTAATATTTGGCCAGGTTAACATAACACCATTACAAGTTTTTATTGGTATTTATTTTTACTTTGTTTGTGCTGGTTGTGTTTAAAGTTATTTTACATGGATTGTCTGGTTTTTTTTTTGGTCTTGCACACAACATTTTCATAGTATTTGTGGCTTAGGACTGCCTGTTTACACGTTAAAGTATATGCGTGTTGGTTTTGTTGTTGCCTTCTATTTGCATTTCCTCATGGGGTAAATTTTGCGGTTTGTTTGTCAATTACATTTGACACCTCGGTTGCAGTTGCAAGGTGTTGGAAATTTAAGTGCGCATCAGTTATTGAAGTGTGGCTAAAAATGTGAAAAGGGTTATAGGAAAGTGAAAGTTGGAATAGTTTTGTACCTGTTATGTTATTATACATAAAATCTTTTCAATTTTCTATTTAACAGGAAATACTCTTTGTTAGTTTCGCGATTTTTAAAGAAAATATTTTTAAATCAAACCGATTTTTTTTAAATTAAGTAGGTGTCTAGCTATATGAAAAAATATCATGCTATTTGCATACTATAGAAGCAAATGTTTTCAAACTGTAGCTAAAACTGCTCAGTGGTGTAACATGAGGGGGCGGGTGGTCAGAAGAGTATTGAGTTCTTCTTTCTTTTGATATATCGTACTATATAAGATGGTATATTCCATTTTTGTTGAAATATTTGTTACATTTAAACTTGCTTACAGCCCACTGCGCCTTTACGAAGAAGTAAAAAGGATACTCAGATTTTTCGGTGGCCGCCTTATGATCAGGGTCAGCTACTCGTTTGCAAAACTGACAGCCATGGCCTTAGGTGTATCGTCAAACCCGATGAAAATAATAAAAAAAACCTAATAAAGTAAATCGTGATCTTCATTTTCAACATTTTATAAAAATAAATCTCGACACTTACAGTGATTTTACGATAATATCACCATGTCTAGCAAAATAATACTATAGATGCAGAGGCGCCCCGTGCACATTGGGTGCCTGGGGCGAAAAGCTTGTTTGCCGCTTCTACCGATAAAAGTTAAAAAGTTTTCGTGTTTTTTAAAAAAAACTTCTCTACCTCAACAGAAAAAAATCCTCAGTTTTGACTTTCAAGGGCTCACTTCACTTCACTTTATCTTTGAAAATTTCCACATACACATTCAAATTTACTACATCGATTTAGTTTAGTCCACTACAGAAGAAAAGGTTCTCATTTTTCACTTTCAAAGACCTTTGAGACTATTTTGCCGCCCCCAAGACTTACGCCCGAGGCGACCGCACCCTCGACGCCTCTCATTAAAATATATCGCAAACCGATTAATTGCGTCAAACTAAAAAAAAAAAAAAAAAAGGTTTGCTGACAACAAATTGAAAATAAATCAAATGAATAAATGAAAGTGCAAATAAAATACAATAACAATTTATCAACTGCAAAAACACTAAAGCATTCAACACAATTTAAAACTCTTAATAAATAAATTTTTTCACACCAAATTTAAAAACAAAAAAAGCGCAACCAAATGAAATTCGAGCTCATTTTTAATCCTATGGGCATATCTTTTTTTTCTAGAAACTCAATCGACCCATCTACCTTATGCGTGTAAATGAACGAGTGACACAATGCCAGGAAAAGCACATGATTGTGCATGTGTGTGTGTGTGCATGTGTGTGTGTGTGTGTGTGTGTATGTGTGCGTGTGAATGCGTTAAAGCGCACGTAAACAAACAAGTAGTTTGCTGTTTTTCATTGCTTTTAAAAAATTAATTTTTATTTTGCGACACGACAAACGCAACAAAAAACTGCAATAAAATTTGTAAGGACAAAATAAAAAATGAAGTGTAAAAAATTTAACACCTTCATAAAAAGGAAAACAACAACAACAACAGTGCACAGCGAGATGCGAGACCAAGTAGTCTGGGGCTTTCTTATTGCTGGTGACAAAATAAGGTAACGGCAACAACAGGAACAAAAGCAACAATATACATAGAGCATGTGAAACCCTATAGAGGTGTGAAAATTGAAGTGTGTGCATGTGTGCGGCTAAAAATCGTCCCAGCGAGAAATTTGTACAGAAGTATGGCTACGATGTGTTAATGTAAGTTAGGTTCTTCCAAGCCGGCGATAAGGACCTAACACAAAACAAACCCACAAAAATTAGAAAAAACTGTCCAAAACAGTTGCGAGCCAGTCTGAGCATTTATCCATATTAATGATGATCCGTTCACCTTTTTATGGATAATTTTTTGATTTTGGTTTTGGGCGACTTTTTGTTAAGAAAGAAAACATTCTGCATTAAAAGACAAAATCAATAATCCACAAAAATTTTAATCGTCGTAAAAGATAAATCGAAACCACTATCACTAAAATATTCAGGAAAGACGAAGACATATTTTGGGTATTACTTATCGCATAAAATGATAGAAAATTGAAAACATTTCATACTTATAATTTTAAGGACAAAGTTTTCTAACTTATTTTCGGTCAATCATCAAAAACTCACACGTAACCAAAATAAGAAACAAAACTCATTTTAAACCTTGAATATTTGCTGAAGAGTTTACGGCATTCTCCAAATGAAATACAAAAAAAGATATCATGACTTTAAGGCAACAAAAACTTTTTCCTTTAGAGCGGTAACATATCCCAGTAAATATTTTTTTGGACGTTTTTAACTACAGTTATACATTATCCCCTAGATTTCTCAGATAATTTTCATACATTTTGTGTTTAATTTTAGGTGAATTTCCTTTTTTATATTATTCTCAGGTAAAATTTCTTTAAGCTTGCCACTAAAAAACAATCATTTCATTTTCGTTGTTTTTTATTTTCAGAAATAAGTGAAATCAGTATCTGAAATAACACCCCGAGCGAATAAAGTCCAAAGGGAAATACTGACAAATTTCTGGTGAAATAATTTTCAAAATCTCCTAAAGAAATATTGTGTAGCATATACTTCCCTAGTAGCACCAGGGGAAGTTATGAAGCTTACAAAACAGTGATGCCTATAAAGTAGCTTTGTATCGCAATTAATAAAATAATTTGACTTTGTAACGAAATTTAGTGTTATAAAATCTTGTAAGAACAAGCTATAAAATGATAATAAAGAGACCACATGGCTCCTTTGTCTTAATACTTTAGCTATATAAGTCACATGAAAAATATGACGTCTCATGTTTTCTGAGACGCACGAGTTAGAGCACATAAGTGCCCATTTTTTGTCGTTTTACCAAAACAACTGTGAGAAAGATTTGATTCGCCTTTGATATGTACTATTTATAATATATGACAGGTAGCCTAGTGGCTAGCGCGCAAGACTATGAAGGGCTGGGACATGGGTTCGATACCGACTTTGCAAATTTGTAAACTTAGTAAAAATTAAATATAATACTAAAATAAAATTCAATTCTACAATTCTTTGCATAATAAATAAAAAATAAATAAAGTCGACAAAATCTCAAGAGCCGTAAATCTTTTTTAGGTGTCTTCAAGGTGTCTTTTAAGTAACTCAGAAAGATATTATACAAAAAAAAAGTTGCGTAAGGTTCAATTCCATACGCGGGGGCTTATGTAATTAATCGTGCTCGTATGATACCATAACCTGTTCCAAGTTAAAAAAATAATGAGTTTTGTAACTCAAAGGAACTTTTCTACTGGGACGATATGTCTGCTGTTGTTTTTTCATTCAATTTAATATGCGCGTGTAACTGAGTCTGTCTGCGTCTGCCAAGGAAGCAACAGCAACCAACACTTTGAACCCTCTTTTTTGCTCAGCTTTTTTTTCTGTTTTTTTTTTTTTTTTTTCGTTTTTGTCACGAGTTCTCGTTGCTTCCTGCTTGACAAAATTTGACGCTTGAGTGGTTGTTGTCATTGTTTTCTTGCTGCTGTTATATATTTTAATCGAAAACCACTTTTTGTTGTTGCTGTTGCGTTTGTTTGTTATTATCCAAAACAACAAAGAATGAGCTTGAATGGATCTAACATGTCACAAATTAAAAACACCTTCAGTAACTGTTGTGGGTTGAGAGTTCAAAACGTTTTAAATGGTGACTTAAGATGGTGTGTGTGTTTTTTTTATGGGTAAATAAAAGTGTCAATATCAAGTTGTAGCATTATTTTTTTGATAGAAGCTCTGACGTGGGAGCGATATATTTTTGCAGCTCAGATTATCTTTCTCGTTGTGACTCTTATGCAGAATTAACTTTACAGAATTTGCAAAAATCCAGTGAAATTATCAAAGCTGTTTGATTAATCCTTCGTCGGTCAGATGGTTCTGCCCAGATCTTTATCGATTGCAGATATATTTAAAATTTATTTCTTATCGACTTGCCGACTTAGATTCCTTGACTTTGTCTAAAACTTTATTGGCTATCTACCAATAAAAAAATCATGATCAAAAAGCATACACAAGGAGAATATTTTTTACTGCCTCAAACAGTCACATGTGGTGTGGCTAGTTCCCTATACACTTGCGGTTACCGGAATATTACGAAATTTTCGTTAAATTGAAAATAAAAAAATATTGCTCAAAATTGCTTGCACCAGCCTTGAGCAACGAAGTGATATTTTTTCTATAAAGAAGATATGTAAGCGTATTATACTTATAAAAGGGTAGAATGTACCAAGAATTTATCTTTCACAAACCTCATTAGTGCAATACAATTTTTTGCTGAAGCACTTCTTTTAAGGCCCTATTTCTTAATTGCTCTCAAGCATATTATGCATAGATATCTCTTACCTTTTGAAACATTAAAAATTCCATTAACTTCACCTTATTGCTGTTGTTATATTTTCGGGAGAGATAAAGGCCCAACAATTCAGTTGTCATTAAATTGAAACAAATTAAGCATAAAAATACCAACATTTTGTGAAAAATTAAAGGAATTTTTATGAACTCTTTACTGAAATGAATGTTAAAAAAAAAACAGAAAAGCATAATTTTACACTTTTGCCATAAAACCGAAAAGAAAAAGAAAATGAATCAAAAGCGGGAAATAAAAATGACGGTAGCTAACAAAAGAAAAGCGCAATCTGCTGTCATTATGTAATGACAAATTTCTTCATAATTTTTTTCATCAACAAAAATGAGAAATTTACCAATTTGGGTAAAAAGAAAAATGATGCTCATTTAAAACCTGACGCGTCAAAAAATTTTACATTAACTTAATTTTTTTATTTTGGCTTTGCAGGTTGGTTTCTCTCCTTTCGTATTCAGTAGGGTAAAAAAAATAATCATTTACCAAGGTAAAGAATACTTTTACTGATTATTATTTCTACACGGAAATAAAGTTTTATCTGTTTGAGAAAAAGTTAAAACTATTAAGATTCTTTGTAATTTAAGTCTGGAAGACAAATGGTTTGATTTTTAACAAAAACGAATTTTTTCTCAAAATTAAAAACATTTAGTGAACATTTTTAAAAAAGTTACTCAAAGCATTCCGAGTTATATCAGCAGCTAAGAAGAATTACTCTCTGGTTGATATTTTAATTAATAACTTTTTTTGATTCATTGTTATGATAACTTTAAACACTAAAACTATGTCGAAAAAGTGGCCTAAACACACTGAGGCTTATGCTTTGAAAGAAATTGTGCCTCTTTTTTTTCAAAAATTAGTTTTTGAGCTTTAACCATTTACATCGTTTGCTATAGCTTTTAGTTAGGAGTGAGGCTGTAATAATATTTTGAAGATCATACATGAGACTCTTGCTTTTATAATAAGGCTTTAATAGTTTTATAATAAATATAGAACACTAAAAGTCAAGTGGAAAGGTGCTGAATCTTGAGTTTTCCAATTTTACTGTTTCGTGGTTACATTATGAAGAGAGTATTTCTTTTACAAATTTTTGTAATAGTAACTAACAATCTATACAATTTATTCAGTGCTGATATCTACGTATTGCTCGTCTCTAAGCTGCTAATAAGAAATTATTTAAAAAAACGTCTCTTTCTTTGAAAATATTAAATCTGTTTCTCACAATGCATTGTGACTGTTGGTTAAATACAAATTTATGTTGCAAAGTCAGAATACTTTTCCAACAACTGATGGTTTGTCATCGTATAACGTCCGTGATAGGGGTGGTACTGGCTGTGGTACATCAACTACCTTGAAAATAATACTGGTAAAATGAAGAAGTTGCTGTTGGAAATTTGTACGCGTAATATGAACATTTTGCACTTGAAATAATGCGGAGCATATATAAATTTACAACAAAAGCAATAAAAACAACAACGACAAGTATAATAACGCAAAAGTACAAGCAAATTATATATAAAAATTTGATTAATTTCCAACGCCTAATGGTATGCAATAAATTTGAGTTAATATTAAGTGTAACGAAAAAGGTAGACAGAAGGTAAACCATAAGACAGCAAAGAAAGTGGCGAAACGTTTTTCCGCGCCACAAATTGGTAAATGGTTTTAAATGTAAATGAAACATGAATTTTTAAGCTAAGCTTGCAATGGCAGGATATAAAAATCAAATAACATTTAAGCATCCGCATTTTTTCTTCAGCTGCCTGAAGTTTGAACTTAACTGTGCTGTAAAGCAGCATCTTCTTAAAGTTTCTTCAACATCGAGGGTCATCGAAAGAACGTGGTCGTCTTTCGAGGTTCAAACTCAGAAGAGTCTTAGCCAACAATTTTTAAAATTTTCCTGACTTCCTAAATTAGGAAAATATGAAAGCTGAATTAATCATGCTTAATCATGATTCAAGCATGTTTCCTCATGATTTCAAAAGTTCCTGTCCCTTAAAAAAGTGCGTGTTGTCTTTTCCTCGGTGGGTAAGACCGATGACTGAAATCTTCCTTTCTTAAGAAATTTTGGTGTCGATTTATCTTGGAAATTGACACTGGTGAACATATAAGTTTTGACTTGAGTAAATTGTTAAGTAAAAACTTAAAAATTCCATACCTTGATACGTAAAACAAGTCATTTTACAATGAACAAAAATTAATTAAACAAATTGGGTGCATTGTATGTACATTAATCGCTGGAAGTCATCCTTAAAGTTCATGTGGCTGCAGTATTAAATTTTCTTTTTTCTGTGCGGTGCAACAATTCTTAGGAAGAATAGTTCACATGAAGCCTTATAACTTCCCTTGAAATACTGAAAACAATATATATCAATTTATAAATATGCTAGAGGCTCTCGCGACAACGCACGCGCACGTTCCATTTTTTTTTCATGATGTGATTAAAGGGAGTATACTTATTCTTTGCAAAAACTACTCGTAAATTTAATAAAAAAGTATATTTTACTTAAAAAAAATCAAAAAAATAAGTATGCAATAATCTTTCTTAGCAAATATATGTTATTATAAAATTGAAATTATTGAACACGGTTCAATATATTTTGCGCCAAAGCGTTACAAACTATATATCAATAATATATAGACATATATACATATCGCAAATATTATGTAAGGATCGGCAGCTTATTAAGTAACGCATGTTAGGTGTCTTAAAAAAGATGTTATTAAAGACAAAATGAAGAATATATTCAGATTTTATTTGACCAATATATTTTTTATTTTACGAAAAATTTGTGGAAAAATTGTTCCTTAAGCTTTTTTGGTCATTTCTGGTAGGTAAATTAAAAAACAAAAAATTTTTTTAAAACAGGGGCAGGAGCCCCTGAAGAAGCCTGGATCCAACGGGCGAAACGTCGGGAAATTGTTTTAAAAAAATTTTTTTTTTTTAATTCACCTACCAGAAATGACCAAAAAAGCTTAAGGAACAATTTTTCCACAAATTTTTCGAAGAATATATTCTTTGAGCGAGCGTAGTTTATTTAAAGCATAGATTAAAAAAATGTTAATTTTAAATACATTAAATTTTATCTTATCAGGAAGCTGCTGGTGAGATTATATTGCTGTGCCCATAGCAGTGTTGAACAGTTCTCATTAATTCAACTTTCGTGATAACTGAGCTGCTTAAAAAAATAATGAGAAAATATTCGGAATACTCCATTGAATCTATGATAAATATTGTTGTTGACTGCTGATGAGAAAATGTGTTTAACTTTAAAGCAATAATATATAAAGCATGTGCATTTATCTTCGTGGAATGCTTAAACTATAAGCAAATAAATTCTTGAATTTTACTTAGAAAACATTAGTAAGATTCTCGTACTCCTCTAAAAACTTTACCAGCCAGTGCAAAAATTAGCTTATAACGTCTAAGAACTTTTACCAATTTCACAATATTACAATTCCCAATCCAATTCACCAACAACCACACCAACTTCTTACCTCAAATGCGCTGAGGAGCTACACAAACGTCAGGTTTAATTATCGTCTTCCTGTCCGTCTGTTCAAATCCAATGTAGCGTGCGTCTGTTGCTTGTTACTCCGTCTGTCACAATATACAAACACGAAATAATTTTTCATGAACTCATTTCCGGAAGTTGATATAAAACTTTGCCTTAATTTTTTTAGCCCCACTCCGCAAAGGTGGTTATAGGGCTAAGTTATTTTTTTTTTTTTATTTTCCACTGCAACAAATTGGCTTAAGCTGCAGCTGAGTACCAGCAATGCCCTCAAAGAGAAGGGTGTCATATTTTTAACCCTTTTTGCCATATAACTATGCGTGCGTCTTCGCTGCATGTAGTAGTTAGTGGTCGTTGCAAAAATGAAAAAGTGGCAACACTTTCAAGATTTATTAACATCAAGATTATCGCATTAAATTTGCAGTGGCATTAGAAGACAGCATGGCTGGG
Organism: Meiosimyza decipiens; assembly: GCA_963680825.1. Classification (NCBI taxonomy): domain Eukaryota; kingdom Metazoa; phylum Arthropoda; class Insecta; order Diptera; family Lauxaniidae; genus Meiosimyza; species Meiosimyza decipiens. Next base: position 60,028,495 of record OY804261.1, read on the forward strand.
TACAAAAAAAAAAAACGAAAAAATGCTAAGTTTCTCTGTCGGAAATTTCTTTGCATTACTGGCGACTAAAATGTTGTAGAAAGTTATTGAAATAAAAATTGCAAGCACCCCGTGGGAGTTTAAAAGTACGTGCAAATGTTCATTGAAGTTGAGGAAATGCTGCATATTTTCCATGCAGCGGGAGTAGAGCATTACCGCTTAATTGAGTTGTAATGGCAGTGCGGTAGAGTTCATTAGTTAATTTGGTAGCTGCTGTGATAATGACTAAAGTGGTGTGCAAACGCGGTGTGACATAGGGTCATTCATTGGTTGCAATTTAATTAGTAAATAGATATTTTGAGAAAAATATATATTCCTGTTTCGAGAAATTTAGGTAACTGAAAGCAACATCCCGATAGCACTGCAATCACAATCTTGTTATTCGTGTTAAACTCCAGAGCCTGAATTAGTTTAACGATACAAAAATCGACTTCGCACAGACGACTTCAAGTATCTTATGGAAGTGGGCGAATTTGTAATAAATAAGTAGTATCTACTGCGACATTTGAGATGAATTTGAGTTTGATCGCTTTGCACGAAAATAGATATAAATACCCTATTGCACAATATTGTGAAAACGGTTAGTTTCTTGCTCAAACCGGAATTTTTAAAGTTTGCGCTTCTTGGATAGTCCCTATTTTGCCCTGTCATCGACCCTGCTCAATGCGTAAGTAACGAAGTAGTGTACGGTGTTCAAATATCTTAGGTATTCATGAATAAATATAATTTTTCTACAAAGCCTTAACACCAACACTTATACTCATCCTAAGGAATGAAGAGTGATTGCTGTTATCTTAATTTTATTGATATTGAATATCAGAGCTTGCTATTAATATTTTCATTTTATCTTTATCTTCCCATCAAAAGATAATCCCTTCCTAAATCATTTCTAATAAAATTCAGTCTCTATTAATGATGCTTTTACTTAGGCATCGTATAAATAATTCAATCAAATAAATTAAACCGAATTCTAATCGGTATTAATCTTTTATAATCGAACCAAATTGTTTTTTCCATATACAAATGTCTACGAGTAGTCGTCTTTGGCAAATCAATTAATTTCCAAATGAAAATCCTGCATATGAATTAATCACGTCGATAGCATGAAGGCATGCATATTTTAAAAGGCATCATACCTGATTACTTCAAAGAATATCTATCGCTCGAGACGCGTGTAGATATTTATAACGAGAACTTACATGGAGGGTGGGAGTGTATGTATGAAACATTACATAAAAGTTTTTGGTAAGGTTGAAAAAATCTCGTAGTAACACGGCGAACAGATTAAATTTAATTAGCCTTAGCTGCAATGTGAACATTCTTTGGTGTAACAAACAAAATGAAAGCTAAATTAATAGCAAAAAAAAGAGAGGCGGACAAAATTATTGGCGAGTACTGATCTGTTGAGTTTCGTATTAGTGACCTAACACATTGACAAAATATCGATACATTGTACTTAAATCTTTACACATAGTAGTTACGGCTAAGATATATCGTGAGCATTCGAGAGGTTCGAGAAACTTCTTGGTCGACGAGAATAGCTTATTCAAAGAAGTCTAACGTATTTGCATCACGAGAAATTGACACAGAATAATCGGCAGAAATGAAATGTGAATTGTTATTTTTGAGCCATCACTTAATTTGATAATGTCATCAGTGCCAATTTCAACATTTTTTTCAAGAGAAATGAGAGTTTTCAAATATTTAGCATTGCTCAGAATATAACTACTCGAAACTGCTGAGCTCTTTCCCATTTTTTTATTTCTTTGGAGCGCGTAGGGTTTTTGGAGAAAACAAAAAATAAGTCATAATATTCATAGTCAATCTTTTGTCTGAGTTTTCTTTATGTTCCCCAAAAAATAAATCATTTTTTTTTGAATGGTTCTCACTATGATTGGTATGATACATAAAAACTTTTATTTTTGAATTTTTTGATGTGATCAGCGTAGCTTTTCCATTCTGGACTCACCAATTTTAATAATTTCTTACAAAAATCGATTATATTTTTTGTGTAAGTCAAATATTTCAGGGGTGTTTCATCCTCTCATCTCTCTACTATATGTGTATATGACCAATGGCTCTTATTCTTTAGCTCGAGCTATTTTTTGTAATTCGCCACCATTTTATAATATTAACCTCAATTTTTGCTGCACCTTTATTTTATCAGTTTTGACACGACATTGCCAAGTATTTTAATAAAATCAAAATTAGTTCGAATCACATTTCAGTTTATTGGTTTCTAAAATGTTCGCACATAATTGCAGAATTTTTAGTGTTTTAAAAACTCGAGCGGTAAACTGACATTGGGCTTCAACTAAAATAAAACTATTTGGGAAAAAACTCTTTTAAAATATTGAGTATTTGAATGAAAATCTGCGAAAGCTTCAACGCTGAATGTTTTTGACACATGCCAGCATTTAAAAAATCTGAAAACCCTATAAAGGCAGAATCAGGGTTACCAAGTCATACAGAAGCAATTCCCGGTCTTCTAAAAAAAAGACATATTTTTTTCAATGGAAAAATGGAGAATTTTTTTTACCTCAGTTATGTATAAATTAAATGGTAGTTTCTAAAATTATTTAGGTGTGTGATTTCGGACTCTTGAAATTCGCACATGTGAGTTCTATATGAAATCACAGATTCTGCCCTTAGAGCGTTTTCAAATAGTCGAATTGCATAAAGTTTCGAAAAAATCTTATAAACAATTCTATAAGAGCGGATAAGTCCCAAGCCCAGTTGGGTTTTTTTAAGGTATTCCTACTATTATTCCGATTCATAACATACCCCATTTATATATGGATTGATAACAATCTGCCTGCGTCAAAAAATCTTTGGTTGTCCTCGTCAAAACTTTGCGTGGGCTTTTTTTATAATGTTTGTGAGGGTTTATTTCCTATAGGTCTATTATCGCTGGGATGTTTTTTTTGCGTGATTTTTATAAATTTGAGTGTTTCCTCGGGAACCTCAGTTAAGGTTTAATGAAAATATACTGAATCGAGACTTGAAATGTGCTTTACCAATGGCGAATATACTTTCTTATCTAGAGCTTGAATAAGTTAATTTTTTAATTCAATTTTATACATCTACAATTACGAATGATACAAAAGTAAATACATAATAATATAATTAGTTTTTATCAATTAAGATGCTTCTGAAAATAAAATCTTTTTTTTTTGTTTTGAAGTAAATAATAAAGCAAAATATTAGGAAAATATTATGTAGAAAGAAGGAGAATAAGTTATTTAAAATTAATAAGATTCAAACTAAGATTACTTGATAAAAAAAAAAATTTCAGAATAGCTAACTGCAGGCTTGTACAAAAAAAAATGAAAACTTTAAAAAATAATCCAAATGTTTTGAAAATTTACCGAAATTTTAATGGAAATGCGTCAAGTGAAATCCGCCAAACGTAAGAAAATCTTGTTGAATGTACGAGTACTAACAACGATTTTATATGACGCAAATGTATTGAAAAAAGTACAAAAAAAAAATCAAAATTTTTATCACTGCCTTAATTTAATTTTTTTTCAAGAGACTTTTCAAGTTGTATGACCTAAGGCAATTCTGTGATCTCAACCTTTATTTTTGGAAATTAAATATTCATAATTTGGTCTTCAGAATTCTGTCTTTGGAACTTAGCTTTTGGAAGAACATACCCAATCCATTTTAGCAGTTGATTTCGATAGTATCAGTAAGTCGATACATCATTTAATGGATATCTTATTTATTTGATGTTACTACATTTCAATACTTATAAATATATCCAAATTAAACTGATATACAAAGTCAAGAGAGAAAACACTTTGGAAAACACTAAAGAAAAAAACACTAACTGGTTATCCTTAAGGTAAGAACGACACGGCCAACACGTATTCGATGACGACTAAACAATAGGGCTTGTAATAGAAAATGAAATAAAATTCCAGAATAGGAAAGCAACGAGAAAAAACAAAAACTTGGATAGTAAAATTGCAGGGGATGAATGTCTGAATAGCTGAAACTTTTTTTCTTTTTTGAAGTACAACACGTGAGGTAAACATATTTAAACAACAACAAATGCCGAGCATAAACATTGAACAGCATCAAAGTACATATATATATATCGATACCTTCATCTGATATTTTTGGTATTTTTTTTTATTGTTGTTGTCCTGCGAACAATTCCTGCACATCTTGCAAATAAATTTTCAATGATTTGGCATTAAACTGATGGTATCATCTACTTTACTTGCATCGTCTTTGTCGTCAGCTACATCTTCGTTTACATCCTTCATCTACAATAATCTTGATCCTTGGTCATGGCACACAAACACACACACACACACAAACACACACACGAATATATATTGTAATAGTAAACGACGTTTACGAAATCGTTTATAATTTTTTGCTTTCGTTGTTTTTTTTTTTCTATTCTGCGCCATGGTCTTATTGTGTATTGTTTCGCATCATTTGAAGTGGATCCCTGGCAATTTGGTGGCTTGGCGCAGTGCATTTTACTTATGGTTTTGTATTACAAGTCAGTTCGTTTCGTTTGGCAAGAGTTGAAAGAAAATCCACGCGTCATTATATTGGCATCGTTTGGTTTTATTTTTCTCCATATACTTTCAGATTTTTATTGCCATTACAGTGGCTCAAATTTTGTAAGGAGTGTCAAAAAAATATCTAAAAATAAGCTGAAAGTTGATAAGTTTCAATTCGTCCATACTAGCACTATTGATGAATACGTCCTTTGTTAAACCAATAAACTGTACAACTTTAAAGTATCGTCCAGATATGTAACCATAAAAAATCATCAAAATAAGCTTCTAGCAATGCAATGAGCACAGAAAAGATATCAAAGCAAAATCAGCACTGTAGCTAAAGAAAGAGGAGGGAGGACGCCGTCGCCACGCGCGCAAAGGTTTAGTGAACTCGAAAATGTTCCTAGGTACTTGTGATACAGCTCACTATTAATTTCTAAAAATCTAAGATTTTTTCCATGCCTTTCAACATCTTATCCCATTGTAAATTTCACCTTGCCTTAGCACACCCAACAATTTTCTTTTGAAGCCAACAATGAGATAATTTTAGGAAGTCATCGCTTGTGAAGTAACTCCCTTACGCCCAGATCATAGCATAGCTTGTCGTCTCTGTTGAATTAAAGCGAAATCAAAAAAAAAAAAAAAAAGAAAATAAAAAAGATTCACAAGGCAACCAGAGCTGATGTTGTTGTTGCTTTTGCAATAGCGCACCTGGCAGCAACCCAAAAGTAACGCCAATTTCACCAATATTTGTGCAGTGTCATTGAGATGCTTGGACGCCAATAAGACGATGTGGTAATGTTTGATGCTGCTGCTACCCTTAAACCTTTTTCTACTTCGATTGCTTCAGTGCAATATTTCCTTAGTTGGATAAATGATCTGATTAATCTAATTAATAATTGATTTTTAAGTATTTTTGGAATACAACCAAATGTTTGACGACGGCTTTTGTTTTTAATTCCATGAAACGATGTACATGTGTAGCTCTTATCTGAAATGACTTCAATGGATGCCAGTGAAACGAAATCTGCATAAAAATATTTCGCATCGCGCCGAGTATTCGCAAAGTATTAGGTGCGCAATTAAGTTCTCGCTGTTTTTCGTTAGAAAATGCAGCTTTATGGTCAAAAAATAGTTACAGATGAATCCATCAAAGTATTGCCCACGGCTAGATACCACTTTTCCCCATCTTTCTTGTAGAGCTCGAATGCCATCACGGTAGAAGCGTTCGTCTCTTCAGGCTATCCACGAATCAAGCCATTTTTTGAGGTTTTCATTGGAGTTGAACTGCTGATCAGCCAGACCATGTGCCATTGAACGGAACAAGTATAAGTCTTACGGGGCAATATCTGGGGAACACGGCGGGTGGGGTAGGACTTCCCATTCGAGAGTTTCCAAGAATGTTTTCATTGGTTTAGTAACGTGAGGCCTAGCGTTGTCATGCAATAGGATTACTTTATCGTGCCTCTGTTCGTATTGGGGCCGTTGCTCTGCTCAATCGCATCAGTTGAGTTCGGTACCGTTCCCCAGTGATGTCTCATTCGCTTTCAGAAGTTCTTTATAGTTTTCACCGACCTGGTCCCACTAAATACACAACATAACCCTATCAGCGTGAAGATTTGACCGAGCTGACGATATAGAAGCATGACCGATTAGTCCCCAAGAATTTCTTCTCCTTGGGTTGCTGTAATGAATCAATTTTTCATCACCTGTAACGACGCGATGAAGGAAACCCTTTCGTTTTTGCCGCTCGAGTAGTTGTTCACATGGAAACAAGCGACGCTCTACGTCTCGTGGTTTCAAATTATAAGGAACCCAAGTTCCTTGCTTTTGAATCATCCCCAACGCTTGCAAACGCTTGGAAATGGCTTGTCGAGTAACTCCCAATACTGAAGCAAGCTCTTCTTGCGTTTGGGCCGAATCTTTATCGAGCAATGTCTGCAATTCCGTTTTATTGAAGGTTTTTGGCCTTCCTTCACGTGGTCGATCGTCGATGTTGAAATCATGGTCTTTAAAGCGACGAAACCAATATCGGCACATTGTTTCGCTCAGAACACCATCTCCGTAAGCTTTTTGGAACTCTCGATACGCGTCAGCCGCCATTTTCTTCGATTGAAAGAAGAAAATCAACACCTCCCTCAAATGACGATTATTTGGCACCAAATAAGTCATTTTCGAACAACCACAAACAGACTATGAAAATACAAAATCTTAAACGTGTCAATTCGGTTTGTTTACCATATGTTTGGGCTAGATTCATAACGTTTCGATATGAACCAAATCGACCAGCTCTTACCGCTAGCGCCATCTCTTGACAAACAGCGAGCACTTAGTTGCGCACCTAATGTATATACTTCTACATCTAAGTAAAAGTTGATTCTTTCGTAGAATAAAATAATTTCTAGAATTCTTTCAAACTTTGAGAAGAGCCACATCAGATAAATAATAGGATATTTCAAAAAAAATATAAATACAAATAACAAAAGTATGGTCGAACGTACGTATAAAAATAATAATGTTGATTGCGGACCTTTTGAAACTGCCCTCCTTTGGAAAGATTTTCTTCTTGTGGCCATCAATGTAATGTCTTAGATTAAAAGTGGCTTGGTGTTAGTTATTGGACTCCGCAAAGTTTGAAACAGAGGCTTTTTTTAGTATTCTATTTATTCCTTCAGCCTCTTATGAGTCATGACATTTCAATTGGCATCTGGGTTGCATTTTGACATTACTGCAAGGCTACATTTATTAAGAGAGTCTTTTGCTAATTTTTCTAGGAAAGAGTTAATCTTAAATAGTAGTAGTACAAAATGGGTTAAATTTTTCAATCGTAATATTGTTCTATTCTTCGCTTATTACAAAAGCGTTGAGTGCTGAAAGCTAAAATTCAAAGCGAATCTGTACGTCCAGCGTGTTGCTTCCAATGTAATATCTATAGACAAATAGTAGTATTAATATGTACAGGTGCGTGTGCTTTCGCATCTTCTACAGGTAAAATATTGCAATGGGACTTGAGTAAAAAAAAAAACAATGAATTCCACACTCTTCTTCCGACGGAAAAATAAAATGATGCACGATTGGCCTTTGTTCTTTGGCCAAGTAAATAGGCGTGGTGCAGTCGACGGGAGGAAGAACAGATATTCCTTGAAACATACGCTGCTAGTCCTTGGGAATTTTGATGATTTAGCTATACAAATAGTGCACATACACACACATACAAAAGCCAGAGTGATATACGCAACGACCTCACATGCATATTAATCTGTGAATGCGTGTGCGAGTGTGTAGCGTTTTTCTATTTCCGTTCTTATTCTTATTAACGTGTGGATTTTTTTCGTTTTTATTTTTATTCTTCTTCTTGGTATAATATTGAAATGACTTAAATTTAATATTTGCTAGTAACTGTGTAGCATTTCATTTTAGTTTGGTCCCAACGCACAACTTCGTAATCACTGGTTGTTTTTGTTGCACCACATTCAGGATTAAATGATAGATTTGGCTTATATAATAGGTTTCCAATTGATTTCTTTCACCTGCGATTATGCATCATTTAGTAATGTTATAGAACAAAGATATTTTCTGTTGCTATTTAGGATCTTCGCATGATTTTGCAAATTATTTAGAATAATTGTAAGACATTTGTTAACGTAAAGGTCATCATTATTTAAAAGAGTATAGACAAAGTAGGTTTTTGGGTGGACTACAATGTGACTGTGCCAATGGGATATCAAAATTAATGTTGATGCCGACAAACATTTGCTTCATCATCGTATGTGTGCACGAGCATATGGAACATTCTTTGCCAAATTGAAGACGTAAGACCTTGAGATCTTCGATTTTTCTGCCTTTATGGTTTTGGTAATATTTGACAAATTGATTATTTGTTATAAATTATTTTGGCATGAAAGAATTTTGACATACCTCTGAGGATACTTAAAATTGCATTTAACATTGTTTTATTCATAAAATCAAAATTGATCTAACAGCCCGTTTTTCAATAAAGAAAAATTATTTCAGTTTATAAAAACAAATATATTGGTCAGATATTATTCATATATTTTGGCGTGCGTCAAGCCATGCGCTAGAATTTTTCGAATCTTATGAATCGCAATAGAAATAATCCTTAAAATGTGTTTCTTCTCTGTTTATATTAACTCTACAAAAAAAGTTATTTGAGCATAAGATGCTGATAATTAACTAAAATTCATATGAAGTCTACTAATTTACAGAAAAATTATGTATCAAAATTAAAATGAGGGCTCAATTTTCAAGTATTTCTTAAGGGTATCATTTACTCTAAAAAAATTGTTGTATGGTATCTTTCGAAAACTTAGGATTAAATTACTTTCTATTGCAGTAATACTACAAAACGTATGGTATATAAGGAATCGGTCAGCTTTTTGAAAAAATACTCTTTATAAAATGTACTTGTCATACGGCAAATTATGCTTTAAGTCATACTTGAAAGCCGATGGAAAATCATATTTCGATATCAATAAATTTTAGTTAGAAACATGCCGAAAAAAGAAACTGTAATATATATCAAAATCAAAGTGAAATCTGAGCATTTTCTATTTTGATACATATTACATATGTACGTATTCTTGTGAAAATATTAAATTTAAAAGTTTTTTCTTTATTAGTTCAGTTATTATAAAGTTTGAAAATATTGTAGGCTATGACACGCCTTTAAGCGAGTTTTGTCAAAATGGTGTTCTATAATTGTGGTAAAAAATATCCCATGAAAATAGTTTTTCTTAAAAAATCACCAAAAAATGTTTGTAAGAGATGTCGTGAAGCTTTTGACATGGTTTGTTAGTTAAAAACTCTAGCAACCTCAGCTAAGTAGGGACTTCCTGCAGATTTCGGCATTTTCATAACGTTGCCTAACGCTAAAATGGGCGAATTTTTGGTGAGTGAAAAATGTGGATTTAAAAAATATGGCATCAACTAAATCAGCATTTCCACCACATTAATTCATCTTCGTTACTCCATTTGTCCATCACCATAATCGGAAGTTGTTGCTACAGAATGAATTCTCATGATTTAAATACAAAAAAAAAATAAAATTAAACCACGAACCACGACGGATAAAAAAATGGATGAAATAAACCCAGTAAATATCTCAGTAGTTTTCAGCGATATAAGGCTGCATTTTTTTTTTGTGATCATTTTGAATCAATTTCAGATCGCATATGAAATTTCATTAAAATTGTTTGGGCCTTAATGGGTTAATATACCCCGATTTTGTTCATGGCATATCTGCAGCTTCTAACCTCCTTGATTTTACTTCTTTTGCATTAAGCTCTTTAGACTCTGGTGGGCAAGTTCACTGCATCTACACTCACTTCAGTAAAGCATTTGAAAAATTATCACATAATTTGATTTAGTTAAAATTAAAGAAGCTTGGATTTCCATTAAGTTTAGTCAGCTAAATTGATTCCTATTTAACTGGTTGTTTATATCAATAAGTTTTCTTAGAGTGTTTTCCTCCCCATTTATGCAGTTCACATGAAATTATTAAGAGACGCCAAATAGGGTGGTGATACTATTCCACTTCAGTCTGACTTGAAATACTTTGAAGTTTGGTGTTCTAAGAATAACTTGCATCTTAATACTGATAAATGCCAAACTATGATTTTCACCAGGAAGAAAAATATTGTGGAGTGTGATTACAAATCAAAAGATTAGAAAATTTGTCGTGTCGACTCAGTCAAAGACTTAGGTATACATTTTGATGTTAAATTGACGTTTAACGAGCATATTAATCAAATTTGTAAAAAATCCTCATCTCTGCTTGGCTTTAATAAGAGGTGGGCAAAAGAGGTCATAGCTCTTTAGTAACGGTGACTTTATATAATACAATAGTGACTACTCACTTGGAGTACACCAGCTAAGTATGGTTACCATTTTATAATATTCATATGAACAGAATTGAGAGAAATTTATTCGTTTTGATCACAATGGGTTAAATTGGATTAACTCTTTAAACCTTCCTCCTTATGAGGATCGTTTGAAGTTACTTCATATGCAATCTTTGAGCTCCCGTAGAAATATTGCGGATGTACCTTACCTACATTAATTTGTAACTGGGTCTCTTGCTGCAACAGAGCTACTTGATTACATACGCTTATCAATTTTTTTATTAACCGACTAGTTGAAATTATTATATGGCTACTGCTCCTTTTAATCGCATGGCAACTCATATTAACAATTGCAAACTTTATAACATTGGCTTGTCAAAAGGTCAACTCAAGCTGTATTTTTATGTTTGTGATGTCCGAGCCCAACAGCATGCAGGGTACATTTTTTCTAACGTTTGTTTCTTGTACGATGTAAATTTATACTTTTAAATATTTTAATATCTAAATGTGTATGCTCACATGTTCTGAGTGGGCATGTTGCGAAATTGAAAAAAACCTAAGAAAACTAGAAAAAATAACATTTAATATAAAATATCATTTATTGAAATGCTTTTTACTTAATTTGAAGCTCTAAACTAAATAGCTAAGCAGTCTATATAGCTGAAGTAGCTAAGCTCTATTATTACGAGTGGAATGAGGAGGCGACAATTAAATCGGTCTCCAGATAGCAGCCGTAGGACTCGCAGCGTCTGCAGCTGCGTAATAAATCGTTAGCCTGACAACCGGGCACCCCTAACAACCATGGTGATTAGATGATACTGACTTATGATTTTATAAAATTGACAAGTTAAAAATTTTAGATTAACAAACTATACGAAATAGTTTACGTAAATCGTCCCTATGAACTGATTTTCGAAGTTTAAGTGACCCTGATCTGCTTTGTGATTCAATGAAAACGATATGTAACAATCGGTTTAATAACACTGAGGGACATTATTTTTCCAACAGAGTGTCCACGGTATAAGCTTAAAGGAAAACGTTATGCTAATCAATTTTGCCACACCAAGCTATAGCGCATCATATCAGGTTCTCGAGATGTCCTAACCTCAAATGCAAAAAATGATTTTGCTATTTTCGGTTACACTATTTTATTTACACTGCTATTAAATAAAAAAATTTTGTCACAGTGTAATTATCAACCCATTAGTTTTAAATTGTTTATTTGCAGCTTTGGCCATGCAAGTATTTTCTTAATATATTTTTCAATTTTAATATTTTCATTTCACTATATTCGTTAGCATAAGTCTGAAAAATTAAAATTTAACGGCACTTAAGAACTTTTACTTCAAAACATTCAGTGCTCTGTTAAAAAATCATAAATTTTTTTTGCTCCCTCACTCTCTGTTAAAATTAAACATAGCAATAACAGCTGTTGTTGCAGACAATTTATAGCACATGCGCCTCAAAATCAAAACAGAGCGAAAATTTCCGCCGGTCAAACTGTTCCCAGTGTTTCTGCTTTTATTGTTTTTTTTTTTCTTTTTATGTTGCAAAATTACTTTGCAACAGCATTGCCACGTAGTAATCAATTTTAGAACAAGCACTCACTACACGAACAACTGCGATAAACTCCCTACAGCAGAGCGCTTATAGGAGCAAAATCATTTGGATACGAGTCGAAAGCCGAGAGCCGAGAGCAAAATAAACAAAATTCTTTCGTGTGCGTTGTGCTGCCGAAGCTCCAACTCGATTCATCGGTTAAACGTTGTAAAGTGAATGCTCGCGAGTGTGGTTATGGGGAAAAACGAGTTTGGCGAACGGTAACGAATAGGAGGCACCTCGAAGCCGCCTAGTTGCTAAAACAACAAACAGTTGACGCGGCAAGTGCATAGTGAACGGTTCGATTAAACGGTTTTAGTGCGTATTATATACGCAATTTTTTTGTGATGAGAAAAATTGTTCTTGCAATTTGCATTTAATTAAAAATGCGTGTGCAGCGATAGAAGAAAACTTCTGAATATGCTGATTGAAATAAAAATTTAAGTCTTATAAATAGATTTAAGGCCCAAAAGTGTGGCAAATGCATTAAAACGCATTGTGAGCTTAAATAATAAAGAAAAACAAAATGCTAATGTGAATTTAAACCAAAAGCTTGTGATTTTAAAAAAAATACAAAATTTTGTGAAATAAAAAATAACTTCAACATCAAAAATCACAGTTCATCTATAAAATCAGCAAAAACAGGTTAACAATTTTATGAAAATTTAAATCTAATTTTTCTAAGACATGACATATATATTTTGTAAAGAGTCTGCAGACATACCTACAGCCTCAGCTGGGACGCGTCAGCATTTTTTTGATACTTTATATTTGCAGTTGTCTGTTACTTTCTTAAATTTTTTTTATGTCCTTTTTATGCAAAAATTACCTTTCCTTAGTGTTGCTATATTCTTTGTCATTTTTTACTTTCTTGCATTTTCTTCTTTTTTTGCGTTGTCTAAAGGAAAGTGAAGATTTTTTATGTCTCAGTTGACTTATGCTTCCTTTACAAGACGATGCCTTTTTTCTGTCTCTTTTTTGTTGACAGCGCTGAAAGCAGGAGCGTTGCAAAAACTTTATAGATTTTTTTTAGGAACCTTATACTGAAACTAGAGAAAGATGTCTTGTGTTCGAAACTGACATCGATGTATTATGGATATTATCTCTAACCAACTAATGTGAAAAATCCTTTTAGCAAGTTTCGTGCTTTATTCCTTAAAAACTTGAAAAAAGATTCCAAAATAAAAGTTCGCGCTTTTCTCCTCAAACCCCGATGTGCAACGTAGACATCTTCTATTATTTACAGTTTTTACTAATACGGTATGAGTTAATTAATTCCTTACTACTTGACCTTAAACTATAATATAAGTTGATATCATGTTTATATCACTTAACAAGACATCAAATTGCACTTAATTTGTTGCCTTAGGGTAGCTTCAGCATAATATAGTACTTATTACTTTTTATTAACAAAAAAAAAATCCAAACGACCTATTACACCTACCTGATTGTAAGGTTTTAACACCAAATCTAACTTGAAGTTTCCATACTTCAAAAGCTGTTCCTTGAAGACCCCAGCACATTTTTATAGGTCTAACATTTTGTTCAGGACAATGCAATATATTTCTATATCCTTCTTACGAGGTACAAAAGTGCTTTTAAGTTTGATACTATAAAAAATCCTTAAGAGATTGGGTTGCACTACCAGTAGGACAACTAAACTAATTGAAATTCTGAAAAGAATACTTAACTGCATAACAATTGAATATTAGAAAATAATTTTTTTAATATTGTAGTTCACAAAATTCCGGCTGCACAGCTTTTCTCCGTAGAGGCATTTTTTCCGAGAGGTGTGTGGCAGGACACCTTTCAAAACATTAAAAAAAAAATCAACAAAAAATTGATACAAAAAAAAATCAATTCAATGTTAAAAAAATATTTTTGAACATACAGTCAAAATTTTAAGTCAGTCAGTCAAAAAATGTCAATGTTATGTGTCTAGCCAAATTAAAAAATTTTATTTCAAGACAAACGCGTTTCAGGTTTTCAGTACGACCCAGTAGGTGTCTACAGCTAGCAGCCAAAATTCAAAATTTGAGTTCTTAGGTATTTTCCACCGTATCTCTTTTAGTATGTCGTTTTTTAAATGCTAAAGTACCTTTTAAAACAGTAAAAAAAAATAGATTCCGGAAAAATTTCCACTGTCGCCTAGCTCTTTAATAAATAATACAAACTGATGATTTTCATCGGTCGGTCATTCGTCGATTCTTCAGAAGCCCATAACTGGGCAATTAAGTCTCATACTAAAAAAAAATTGTGTGTACACATTTATGTCTACTAGAAGTATAATTGATCGAAATAAATGTACTCAATAAATAAAAAAAAAAAACTTTTTATGTATTTAAAATCTAAATTATGAAATTATTTTTCATAATTGCTAAAAAATTACTTTCTTAATTTAGTCCGCGGACACTAGAAAACGTTACCGCTTCTATGAATCTTATTAAGTCTCGAAAGCTTGACATGTTGGGATATAAGTTTGTGTGAAGGCATTTTTCTAAGTCATCGTTACAGCTTATCGTGTTGCGTTGTGTAATATTTGAGCACTGGATAGCAGGATAGACAAATAATGTTACAAAACCATCTAGTAATAAATTCTAGGTCGTTCTTTTAATTAATTTCTAAGAAAATGTTTTTCGAAAATGTGTGCGTATCACCAAATTTTACGTGAATCCTTAAAAAAAAAAATTCTGGAGCGTTACTGATTCTACAATAAATTCTTATCCATAAACATTATTGAATTCAATAATTTTCAAAATCAAATTTTTGAAATTGATTATAAGATCTTAATTGATTTTGGTTAAATAAACATATGTTGCTTCTATTGTCCTCTTTTTGAACCTAAAAATCACACCGTAATGCAACCACATTCGATTAATAAACTTTGTGATGAGTAAATATTTAGGAATTTGCTTCACTCTGATAATATTTATGTTTTTAATTGACCTTGCAGCTCAATACTTCACTTAAAATGTATATTTTGCTTACTACTAAGTGTTGATGTAAGAAAACGGTTTTGATTTTTTAACGGACTTTTGAAAAAACTGGATACAAAAGTAAAAATTTTTGAGCTTATTTTTTGGATTCTTTTGGAATAATGAGAAAATCCTTCAGAGCAGATAATTTAAAGGTTTGTTCATACGGTGCAAGTGTGTATTAGAGGTATGCATGAGTGCACTCGAAACGACCATCAAGCAACTGGCCACGTTGTGCAAAAAAACCACAAATCAAATAAAAACAAATCGAAACAACAAGCAGAAAAGATGAGTGCTGCGCTTGCAAGTAAATCGCAATATAAAATGTTCTACAAATTCAAAGCACTCGAAGTTTATTGCATTTGGAAGTTTATATGATGATTGTCTCAAGTGCACTTATGCAGACCTCTTATGTGTTAAAAAATTTCAAATAAACATTTTTTGCTTGGACTTATTCTCTCTGAAAGGTATTTGTAGCCTCACCTATTTCTGGATTTGAAAAATAAAAGAATCACATGAAAGTTGGCTATTGTATATTTTTTAATAAAAACGTTTCCATCAAATTTAATATAAATATGAATAATTTAATTGTATATGAATAATATCTGACCAATATATTTGATTTTATAAATTGAAAAGGTTTTTTCTTTGTTGAAAAACAGGCTGTTAGGTCAATTTAGATTTTATGAATAAAACAATGTTAAATTCATTTGTTCACCCGACGTTTCGCTTATGGGTTTTAAGCATCCTCAGGGGTATGTCAAAATTCTTTATTGAATATTTACATCACACTGTTAACGAAAATTTACATTAAAAAACATTCATGTAGGTACAAATTTTTGGTTAATATCAAAAACTTACAGCAAGAAAAACATTATTTGAATTTACAAAAATATTAAATTAAAAAATTAAAATAACAAAAATTAGTAATTTCAATATAAGCTTTATAGCTTACTTACTTGTACTTTTGGATAAATTTTCATTAAAGAACTCAAATTTATTTTTTTATCATTTGGCAAAATGCTAAAAGTTTTTGAATCTTACAGGAATTTGTCAAAGTTCTGGAGTGGTTCTTCAATTGAATTGAAGATTTATGTGGTTTTTTTGGGGTTATTTGATGTAATAAAAATATGTTTTCTTGGCTGCTTCGTTTTAATAAAGGAAAATGTATCTAATGATTGGGAGAGTCTTCAAGTAAAAATTTTTTGCATTTGTGCGATAAGTTGGCCAAAATAAAGGTTTTCGAGCAAACTCAACGGCATAGTTGACACATAGTTTTCTAAAATAAACAGTATTTTTTGCACTTTTACGTTAGAATATCTCAAAAATCTTACGGGATAGAGCAATTCTCAGCACGGGCTCGGTTTCTGTGCGAAAAATTACTTAAAACACAACTACTCATCCAAAAGGAAAAAATTTTCAAAATCTCGCAAGCCTGTGTTATTTACTGGTATTCCTTTAATGAAATATCCTTTTTTGATTATTTTTAATAAATAAAAAAAAATTATATGTAATAATTGTTTATTAATGTACTTCAAAAAGTTGTTAAATTCTCATAGACTCCTTGTATGAAAAAATGTTCCCCTTTGCCAGGTGTTGAGATTTTGTTAATGGTAAGCGATGTATCGCATCAAGGCTATAGTTATCTCAGAAAAGTTGTATTGCCATAAGTTTACATCGAGATCGTAAAAGAAGGGCAAACATTTTTTCCTATTGAGTTGATTTATAAATTTCTACCGACCTTAGATTATTTCTTACACATAAGCATTGTAATCGCCATATTCATCGACCTTAAAATTTTAAATGAAGCAACGTATCGTATGATTATATTAGACAATTTTTTTTTCAGAAATTTGAAATCTGAGCGTATTGGAAATCAATGTCATTCTAAGCGAATTTGAAAGCCTATAAAAATAAGAAAAAAAATGGGACCCCAAAGCACCCTAAATTGAAATCAGTCCATTTTCCTCGAATTTTATTGCACACAGTGTAGTCAATCGTAGTCTAAAATTAAACACAACGTTTGCCTTTTGCTCTCGCGGAAGTTTAAATCGAATTTTACCAACACGTTTGCACTAAGCTTTGAGTTGATAATTTTTTATATTAATAAAAAATATTATAAGCAATTCTTAAGCAATAACTTTTTATCCCATAGTCATACAATTCAGACATGCCAGGAAGTTTCTCACAACCTTTGTAAAAATTAGCAATTAAAATCATTTGACGCTGGTAGTTAAATGTCAATGAACCTTACGTTTTGGCTTCCGCCTTGAAGAAGAGCACCTGTTTTCATTTGCGGGCACTAAAGAATTAACAGTAAAACCACGCTATGTCGGAATAAGTTTTGTTTTACCTCTACTTTGAAACTCTTTATCGTGTATAAGTATGCCACTTCTTTCAACTAAAGCTAAAGCTTTTGCTCTTCTTATGACGCTTTGCATGAGTTTTGCTGCTATATTTAACTGTCGTCAGCCGACAATTTTTTTTACTTCAACTTTTCTGCTGCACTTATATGATCTGCGGCTTTGATGGAAGCAGAAAAAAGACCTAGTGCTTAACCTTTCAGGAGCAATTTGGTCAAGAGATTTATATGCAGAGAAACTTCTTGGTGTGGTGTTATCGGGATGTTCTTTTTTAAAAAGTAGCTTCACGGACAAAATAGATTTTTCGTGTTCGTTACGGTTCTTATATCAGAGCTCAGTTTAGATACGCTGCTTCAAAGATTTTGGTTTTTATTAAAATTTGACTGGATTTTCTATTCAAAATCGGTTAAACCCTGGCTGACGCTACTGCTGCTTTGACTGTGTTTTTTTTTTCGACAGTACACGACACAAAAAACGTCAAAAGAATTTTTTGGTCATTATAAGAAAGTAAAAGAGCTACCGACGGTGGCAGTGGCGATGACTCGCTAAAATCAGCGGCTTGTAGGACCTTGCATTTTTTTCTTCTGTCTTTTTGCTCTCTCGTTTTTGTCAGTCTTAATTTTCGACATATTTGATGTTTTTTACTACAATGATATTTTTTATTACTTTTTTAGTCGTTCACTCTGGCTGGATGGTTCCCTGCAAAAAGGTTCTTTCTTTAATGTGGTTTTTAGTCATCCAGCCACTTTGTTAGCGTTAGCGTTGGCGTTGTTTTACTTTTTGTTCTTGTTTTTTTTGTGTTTCTTTCTTTTGTTAGTGCAGCCATAACTGACAAGAAAAAAAATTGGCTGCAGCTGAAAAAAAAACCGGATTAAAATGCTTTTGCGCGCTGCTACTGTTTTTGACTGCAAGGCACTCAACTACTGTCCGACTGAGAACTTTGCATCTTGTTGGCGGCTGGCTTTGCTAGATTTCGTGTAATAAAAGCAAAAGTTGCAAAATCAGGTTTTTCTTAATTTTTTCTTGCTGAAATTTTGACAAAGGATTTTTTTTTTATGTTAAGGCTGAGCAGACTTTGATCATTTATTGTTTGTGCAAAATTGAATTTCCATTTTTTTTTTCAATTTTATTCAAAATTGGTCCTTTTATTTAATTAAAAATTGAATATAAAAGTTAAAAAAATTTTATGTCAAAATTATCAGTCAATTTATATTGCAATTTAAAAGTCATACATGAAGTATTACTTTGTTTATCTAAGAGATATCCCATGAAAAAAGTGGCGA
The DNA here is from genome assembly GCA_963680825.1 of Meiosimyza decipiens. Lineage (NCBI taxonomy): Eukaryota > Metazoa > Arthropoda > Insecta > Diptera > Lauxaniidae > Meiosimyza > Meiosimyza decipiens. Next base: position 60,047,138 of record OY804261.1, read on the forward strand.
AAGTGCATAATAATTATAATTAACAACAATTATTCATTTACATGATAGTCTCGGAAAACTATCAATTACTGAGAGAATAGATTTAGTGTTGATAACAAGTTCGTTCAGTCATACAATTTAAGAGAACGAAAAAGCAGAGGTCAATAAACGATCTATGTCCTTATTTTGATCTTTTCTACTCATCACGTCTTCTTTCAATAACACCATATTTTAAATTTCGTAACGAAAATATCTTCATTGAAATAGGCATCATAGGTTAAAATATCGCTTTTTAATTCCATCTCTGAACATCATTTAAATGTGCATGCCTTTTAAAAATATTTCCTCATTGTTTAAATGTTTACCTTAAATCCTAATAATTTTGTTTTCTGAGCTTGGAGAGTTTCTATTCATTTGTTTCTTTCAAACTTTCCTATATTTTAAATGGCTCAGATAGAGAAGGCCATCGAATAGACCAGTAGAATATCACATCTCTTGTTGAGCACAGATAAAATTTGGAGTGATGATTTTGAGTTATTCTTGGCTCACTTAAGCTTTCTGTAAAAATTATGAGTGTTGTTGTATTATACAGGGTCTGCGGCTAAAAACTATGGATTGCAAAGACTTCAGAGCTGCTACCAATATTAGTTCATGGTTGTTGGGGATGATAGTATTTATCTTGTTCTCAAGCTCCAATAGAACGAGCGGAAGACCAAGTTCTTAGCAAAATTATCATCAATTTGCAATATTCAGAGCAAAAAACTGCTATGATTTCAAGACCAAAATTAAAAGCGTATGATAGAGACCAAAGTAATAGATGGCTTGGTTATGCATATTTTGCGAAGACTATAATAACGACTGTACTAAGATTTTAAGATATAAAGCACAAGACTGAAAGCTATAAGGTACGAGTAGTCTTGAACCTTGTTTGTTACGACTGTGCCCGTGTATTAATCACAATAATCGTGAGTCCTCAAACGTTCTCTGTCATAATTATATTAAATTCTTATGTTTCTTTACTCAATAAAACGATTTTTTTATAAAAGTAAACGATGCTAAGAATTTCGGAACATAAAAACAAGCCACTCAAATTCTTTGCTTATCTCAATACACGCCAAGCTTAGAAAAATCTATCTGTACTACCGAGTCTGATCTCTATATAAAAACGGCGCCTACCTAATTTATTTTTGCAGCCGTTCTTTTTTTTAAATAAAACAATATACTTAAATATAAAAAAATATAGAGCGCTAGTATAAATAGAAATAAACACTTTTTTATATTTAAGTACAACGAAAAAAAAATCGTTTTTTATTACTTCTATTTCTAGATAAAAAAATTTTTTCTTAGTCTGTAAATAAAAATGGAATTTTTTTGAAAATTGTGGCTCCAAGGATTCGAACTTTGGAAAGTTTTGATTTAATATAAAATTGTTCATATCCGACAAGTTTTGCTTTCAGTAGCCATTTTTCAAACTACAATTATTTAAAAAAATATTATATTTTCATAAGTAAAAGACTACTAGAAATATCACAATGTCTTGAAAGTGAAAGTTTGATGAAAAAATAAATAAAAAAAATTTGATTTCGCGAGTCGAAGATCAAATAGAAAATTGTATTACTTACCAATATTCTTAAAAGTTTTTAGAAATATTATTTTCCCGGTCGGAACACATGGGCTCCAACAAGAAGTGACCAATGCAATTTTTGGTTACTTACAGCCCTGTATATAATACATTTAAAATTATCTTACTTGTTGTCGTTGTAATGAGAGGGGCCAAGATATGCCTTTATGTGTAACGCTTTGCCACGTTTGTAGTTTAGTTTGATGAACAGAAAAAATATCCTCACTTGCCGTGAACAAGAAGTACCATAATGCGTATACTGTTTTATAGGAAAAATATCCTCAATATTTAATGTCCTTAGGTTATTATATTAGGCTACCTAAAGTGTAGCAAACGCGGTTCTTTTAAGTTTATTCTATGCCAATGCGTGAGAAACCAATGTTTTCCATTATCTTAACTATAAGCATATTTCTGTGCAACAATTTGACCTACATAGTTTTAAGCCAACGTATATTTTTCCAGAAATAAAAAAAAGCTTAAATGAAAATTATATGAAATTAAGTAATTTGGTCATTATTTTGAAATTATCTAACATGAACGACTAACATTAACAACAACACAACAACAGAAATGTCATGCCAAAGAATGTTGGATGTTCTGCTGTGTTGCTCTGTTTGATTTTGATTTTATTGAAAATTACAAGTTACGTATAATGGGTGTAATTTTTTCTCAAGGACATATAAATAGTATTACTGTGTAATTTCCAATGAAAATAATTTTGTGTAAGCTTTGGCATAAATGGTAAACATCTTAAATAAATTACCTTATTCCTAAATTGTTAAAATTTTAGAAATTTCTAAATTGCGAAATAAAATATTATATTTAATTCGAAAATTTTGCTTGTTAAATTTCATTAATTAATTTTATATATTTTCTTAAAAAATTTTTAACCCAATCACAAGCAAAAAAACCCCAATAAAATCTTATCAAAGCATCCCATCTAATAATCTTGTAAATTCTAATTTTCGTGAATTTTTTTTTGAATGGCAACAGGAACATTAAAAACAAATCAAATACAAATAACATGCTGTGAAAACAAAAGAAATTAAAAATAAATAATCCTAAACAAAACTGACACAAAAGTCAACTTAATGCAATGCAATAAAGGACCATAAAACAAAAATAGAAAAAAAAGTCAAATAGGGGAAAAAGCATGACTAAAAAGTGAGAAAAAGGAATAAATATCAATAGTCAAATTACTAACAAATCTGGTATTAGTAACAACAGAGAAGTCTAGACACTCAATTGTAGAAGCACAAGTGCAAATAAAAATTAAAAGCACCACGTAGACGCTTGTAGACGACGCGCGACTACGCGTGCTATTCATAGGGAACTATGGATGACGGACTAAAGGACCCTCCAGAAACAAACATACACAATAACACACGCTGCAAAACACTGTACGACCGGCGTACCTATGCTCCAAAACACTAAGGCTGTATGGTTAAAACAGAAAGCGGAGCAAACAACAAAACTAGAGAAATAACAAAAAAAAAAAAGAAAATATGAAGTTAAATAAAAAGGAAAGATAGATAGGGTGCTAAGCATGGAAACCACCAAAAGTAGAAAATTATATGTTAGACTGTTACAAAAAAGAAATCACATAAATTATTTTCGATGAAATCTCATTTAGGCTTGCGATGCGCCTTAGAAATCAAGAAACTCTGACACAGCATTTTTAAAGCAAGACTTACAATGAATTGTGACGCGTGATGTCTAAATAAAACTGTTTTTTCAGCAATATTTTTCTAAAGCTTTTTCAAAGTTTATTTGTTTCGAAATCCGTTTTCGAAACAATGTCTTAAGGGGGTTACACAAATTTTTGTTTTTATTAAATTGTTTAATTTACCTTGTATCTTAAAGGTTCTTGATTTTTTTGATATAATAATAATGTTGTGTACCTACGTGTAGTGTAGTGCCTACGAGATGCAAACGATCAGTTTCTTCCCTCCCTATCGGGACATTCGTTTTGAAAAGCTAAATACCTATGCTGTTGTTGTTTTGGTGTCACCGATTGTGGATTTTGTTGCTGCTGCGTTTGAAACTGCTGTTGATAGGTTGCTGCTATTCAGGTACAATAGCTACGCAAGCAACGTGTATCGAAAGTGTTTTGAAAACGTCGCTTTTTTAAAGGTGAAGTTAAATCCGTTTGCATATCAGGAAATGCTTTTAGATTAATTCTTTCTTCAGACGCTGTTGGATGATGTCGCTTATGATCACTTCAGGTTAAATTAGTTAGTGACGTGGCCGTCGATTTGTTGTTAACGTTACGTGATGATAAAAGTCATACGTTTTTAGCTGACGCTAGGTTATTATTACATACTTTTTGAGTGTTTTGTTTTCTCTTTAGTTATGGGTTTGATTGTTGGTTTTGATGATAGAGCCTGGTAGGATCGCCAATATGGTTCTTAAAGGTTTTTGATATTTTTGACAAATTTATTTTCTATTCTTTATTGTCTTAAGAACATGTTTTTAAAATACAATTTTAATTTTTTCACATAAAAAAAATATTTTTAATTCTTAAAAACTTACAATAAAAACTTAAACATTAATGTAAGTTGTTTTTGTGTATAGTCTTTCTTGCGTGTTGTTGTTTATATATGTTGATATTGAGTCACCTTAACCTTAATATATAAACTGAGACTTTGCGGCATTGCCCTGAAAAATTATTAGGTTTAACTACTATAATCAACATAGTATATATTTTACCTATATTATTAGATATATTGTATACAGAAATAAGTGAAAAATGCTGCTTTATGTATGATCCCAATTCCGCATGTTCTCATTTTATCAACTGATAATACGGTCACTTATGTTAATATTTTGATAGATCCTAACCGTATATTCAAACCCATACAAAAGTAATATTTTCTTTCATATTTAAATCTTACATTGCTTACCTTATTAAACATACTTTTAATGAGGCATTTATTAAAATAATTATGGTAGTTTTTTAATTTATTTATTTCAATTTAATTTTTCATTTCACTTATAGTCCAAATTTTTTTTTTGCAAAAGCTGTGCATTTTGTTAACTATACGTTCAAATAAAAATACCCCAAAATTTAAATTGCACCATGTTCTCAAAATTGCCAAAATATTTCTAAATTTTCTATTAAATTCAATTTTATTCAGAACCTTTACACATCAGCTAAAAATGCGTGACTATTTATGCTTTGTGACCAATTAACTTCATCTTTTGCTTGCCAAACTGAGTAACATATTGTTCAGTTCCAAAAGTTGCTTTGACTTTTGATTCAATACGTTTATTGCTCTGTGGGTTAAAAACTTTATTATAAGCTTCGCACAACAAAACTAAGCTAATCCTTTTCTGTTTCATTGTAAAGTCATCTGTATTACAATTGAATGCAATGTACATTAGTACGTGTTTAACTCCTTTATCAAAATTCTCTTGCTAAGAAGGGGTATGAGTAAATAATTCTGCAATATACTGATGTTTTCAGTACTCGATGATTTCAAGATAAATGCATATGAATGATAAGGGGAGACCTTTAATTAGAAAGTCAGCGACCAGATAAAGTTCAGCATTATCTAGTTCCCAGGCCACTGCGAAAAGTTGAAGAAGTGTTTCTTCCAGTGAGTCGAGCCGTAAAGAAGAAATACAAGCCCTGTGATAACAATGTGCGCCCCCTTCTTTACAATTATTAAATTGTCAAAAGTTGTAATCGGAACTTTCCTTTATATGATATTTGATTTTATCAATCAACAAATTATATGTGTGCAATACGTGCTTGTCCTGCTTTGGTCAATACAAAAACATTGACTACTTCAGTCAAATCCAATTTCCTCGCCAATTCCGATTCTAAGCAAAGAGTTCGTAATCCGGAAATCCTGGTTTTTTCGAGGCCTAGCAGGGGCTATGAAGGCATTTTATCCTTGCAAGATAGCTGAGGGCCTGGAAAGAATCCTTTCATCACCCCCTTTGGTCGTTGGGCTGGCCTGTGAGATGAAAGAGTTTGGAGAATTTATGCCCTTAAAATGAGAATTTTGCTTTTATATTCCCACCAAATTTAATATAAGAAACTCTTTCAGTCTGACTAGCTTCTTTGCTAACTTATGGCCGATCCGAGCGCTATCCCGTTCTCTTATTTTCATGTAGAGGAAGACCCAAACAGTGCGACGCCGAACGATAGATAGACTATACTTTTTTCAGTACATTCCAATTGTGGAAAAAATACGTAAGTTCAATGGACTCATTTTCAGTATATTCTCTACAAAGAAAAAAATTTTAATTGCTTTTGCGCATTTTCAGTACACCTTGTGCATTTTGACAATTTATAATATCTACCTTTTTCTATTTTTGATAAATTTAATGAGACACGCGTAAGGAAAGTCTGTTGTTTTATTCATACGAGGTTCTAACATTTTTTGGCGCCAAATGGTACAACTAGGTTTGTGCAGACCTTCAGATGTTTTAAGTGGTAGGAAACCGAGATTCTCCGCAGCCGCTTCTATGAAGTTAGAGGGGGATTCATCCCTAACATGCAAAACAAAAAAGTTATGCGCACATTTATATGCAAAAGGTCTGCACAGACCTGGTTGAACCTCCTAAGGTTAAGCTTTTATTTAATTTTTAGTATGTTAATTTTTATTTCTTTTATGAAATTTAACTTTTCTGGGTATATGGCCATGGAGTACATTTCTCTAAAACTCAAATGCCAGGGATCAAGCTATAGAAACTATGGTCCTAATCGAGTTGTAGGATATATAATTTTTATACAATAGTTCTAACTCTTTTTGAAATAGTCTGATCTTTGAAATAATTTTCTTCATTTATCTTCTTTAACATTTGTAGTTATGAAAAACTATAGATTATTTTTTGAAACGCTCTATTATGCATGGTTTTACTATTCGTATATAGAGCAAACTTCAACCACAACACCTCATGACCATTATGATGGCTAGGACGACGACGTACTAAGGAATGACCTTAGGGTGAAACAGAAAATGAAAAACGCAACAAAGAGCAATCATCATTACCATTAAAAGAGGCGCTTACAAAACTAGACAAATTGCCACTTTAGAAGGTTGCGGCAACAGAAACAGCAAAAAACATCGAATATAACGCTGTAGCACTGAAATTCTCTGTTGTATAGAAAAGTGACCTTAGCTGGGAAAGACAGGGGTACATTGACGAAAGAATGAACAAACGACTGAACTGACCAAATGTGCAAATTACGAGCACACCAACAAAACAGAGCAACTTAAACTCTGCTTTTGTAATGAAAAAAGAAACTTAAGTCAATGGTGATTCTATGAGAATACAGTAGGGGCTACAATGTGTAGGGTAAAGCATATAGGACAAATGGTTTGTTGGGATAGAACAAAAAGAGATTTGTTGAAAAGAGATAGTGAATTGTACTAAAAACGTGAAGGAAAACGCAACAAGCTACAAAAAAAAAATTAGCAAAATGATGATAATAATGATGGTAATAATATAACATTGGTCAACAGAAATTGTAAGTAATTATCTAAGGAAGAAAAAAGATCAGAACTTTCAAGTATTTTTCAATGAGAAATTTTTTGCTTATCATTATTCTTCCGACGGTTGCCAACAGATTATCTAAGAACATCAGTTTGTTATGAGATACAAAGGAAACACAAATTTTGCACACTTGTGTTCACGAGCAGTAAGAGCAAAAGCATAAAAGTCATATGGACTAATAATATTACGCAAAAAGCATGTCTATAAATGGAATCTGGAATTAACTTATGTTGAGATATACAATATACTCCTAGTACGGATAAAGCCACAAAAATGATGAATTGCTTCTGCAAATCATACAACAATTTCAAGGTTAAAAAGTCAGAATATAAAGGGAAAAAAGTTCTTGTTTTGTTCACATAAATTTATAGACAGCATCTTTTTTTCTGTGGCTTGGTACACAAATTACCGGAAATGGACAAAAAATTATTTTCTTTTCCATTCACTGCGAGAAACTTATTTTGCAATTATTTAGAACAAACCGTTCCGAAAGAGCATTAATGTTGTTGCTTTTGTATTTGGTTTGGGTCAAAAATTCCTTGTACATGCAACATCAGTCGTTTTACTTGTGGCAATTTTATTTATAAGTCTTTAGCAATTAACGAAACAATTAAAAAAGCATTAACTGCAATTTTCGTTAAGGGTTTTTCATCACATTGTCCTACTTTTTATAATGAAGGTAAATAACTTTTAAGGGAGCTATTGCAATGTTTTTTACGGTGTTGAAAGTATTTGTTGAAACCTCAGCTTGCCAAGCATAAGAATGGATAAAGCTCGAGGAAATTGCTGGGAACTTCTAAGTTTTACATATTGGTTGTTCTTTAAATAACTGCACACTTGTTTTTTGCTATTTCGTACATTTTTTGAGACGAAATATCTCTAACACAATGGGGAATAGCATAAAAAACTTAAAGTTACTTTTAATGTTATTAAAAAACAAAATAAATAAATTTATTTTAACATTAATTTTTTAATTATAAAAATGTTTCCCAAAACATATTACGTTATTTTTTTTTTGTTGATTTTTTAACATAATATTCTTTAATCTGCTTTCATTTTCAAATGCTATACACGACATAAATTTAGAAAATGTTAACTGTATGAATTGTTATATAGGCCAAAGCTTTAAAAAATTGCTTAGGAAGTCTGAAGTTAGGTTGAGTATTGGAGGTGGCGCCAGGCTTGTTTTTGGCCAGCACATAATTGCTAATTTTTTCATACGCAGTTATAGCAAATTTGGCTATATTGACATTTGATAGCTTTTAAATATTTCATTTGTTTAGAACCTTTATGACCCATTGATTTATTGTAACAAAATTTTGGCTCTAAAACACTTAAAACATCATGAATTTTCTATGGCGTGGAAATTTTTTGAAATTGGTTCAATAGTCTCAGAGGTCACGCCTAACATATAATCCAAAAACTTGCTATTTTCCTCAATATAATTACGATGTTCAAACAGAAGGAAAACATTAACTTTTCTTAAAATATACGAATTTGCTTAAAATGTCTATTTTGAAAATTTTAAGTTACTACATACATAGCTGTTCCTGCAACATTGTTCGCGTAGCCTGGCTCCGTCTGTCCTTTAATCATCGATTCTATTTATTTAATTGAGTTCCGTTTTGAAAATCACTTAATTCTTACGTTTTCAAAAGCGCTTCAATATCAGCACAATCTTAATAAAAAGCAACTAAAAAATTACTGGTGTGTCACCGCCCACAAAAGTGTAAATAAATTTTAAAGATTTATAGCTTGCCCGATACTTTTAATGAAAAACTTTTCCCAGTGGTACAAACTCTTACTATTATCAGTTTTTCGGCCACGCCCACCTCATCATATTTCAACTAATAACATTTAACATGGCAACATAAAAAGTACTTAATAATTTTTATCTGTTTTAATTTTTTTTGTGATTAAAACTTGGTGACCGTTTTGTTTTTGCTGTATGAGAATCACAACGACCTTTTAAGAGGTTAAAAGTATGTAAAAACTGATTATTTCCTGTTGCTTAACCAATTGAACATGACGAAATCAAAGTTAGTTATGGCGACGCTTTAATTTATTTTAAGCTCAAGAACACTTGAGACTTAAAAACTAAAAAATTTAATAGTTATCTTTAATGAAAGCGGTGAGCTAGGAAAAGGTCTGTTTAAGAAATAATTTTAATAAATTTGATAACTTTAGAAACAAAGTGCTTCACTAGTTCAAAGTCTAAAGTCTTAATCGTTAGAAAAATCGCTTTTAATATATTAAGCTGATTTATAAATAATCATTTGACATAGCAAATAAGTTGGGTAACACCATACAGACACATAAACAAACAAACAAATACACAATATATGTAACTTCCTAAATACACAAATAGAAAGATGAATGGCCATTACTATGTGCAACAAATGCTTTTATGGTTGGAAAAGAAAACAGTACATGGAGTTGAGTAAAGTTTTTCATTGGATCGATAATCGATTTCAACTAAACGATTGAACGTTTTGCGGTTGGTCAGTTCAGCCTAGCGACGATTCAGTTTCACCAAGGCAATCTACTCGTATATTATAACAAACACACATGACGTTGTGTGATATAATAGTAATAGATAGTGATGGTTTGGCTATGGCGAATGCAGTTTAATATCTAGATGGCAAAATAATATCACGTGATTACTTTATCGATGCGCGCTCCTTTGCTTTACCGCCATTTTGTGAGTTCTTGTATAATAGACATACCTACATACACTCAAAGTAAAATTTTTCTAGAAAGTTGGCAAATTTTAAGAAAATATACTTTCATTTGAGATCTTAAGAAAATGTTCTTAAGGAATATTTGCAAATGTTAACAGAAGATTGTAGATATTTGAGTATATTTGAGATGGAGCGGAAATTAAAAAAATCCTACGACTTGGTCAATATTGAAGAATTTGACATGACAGAAATGCAAAGGGTGAACCTTTAACTAAGCTCTACAATGACACAAATCTTATAATTAGATGATCATTAATTTTAACTGATCACCGCATAGAGAACTAAATAGACCATGTCTGCATAAAAAAGATAATGAAAAAATAGCCCTCTTGAGAGTGAGAGTTAGGAGAAAAACCGACATCGGCTCCAATTCACACCTCTTAGAAGCTTCTCATCGACTGAAGATAACAAACATTACACAGACCTGCAGAAATACCTAAAAGTTTGGAAAACATAAGCTCAAGGATTCCTTTATTCGGGGAAACTCATCGTGGAGATGAGTTTCTGATTAGCAGATTTTTGAAAAGTCCCTTTTATGGATTCAAGTCAAAAAGTGTCAACCCTACCTGTTGATATTCACTCCATTTGACTACAGTATAAATCTTCTTTGATACCCGCCGATAAAGACTGCCGCAATATCATCTTAAAGTTGCACTATTATACTGTACAATTTCTTTCCGTGTGGTCACATATGCTTTGACTATTTGATGATACATTCGTCCAACCGCGCGTTCATTGTTCACGTTGGATGATTTGTGTCTGCTCAGCGTTTCTCTCCACATTTCTTGGTATCCTTGTAGTCAATCCTTTTACTGCTTGCTTGGCATCTAATTTTGGTTTCTACAGCAGTTAAGTAACGGGTTTAATGTCATAATACTGCTTTCTTCAAAAGGATTTTTATAGCTGGAGATCTTTATGCTGTTAAAAAGTTTATTGCATTAGATATCTTCAATAAAGTTATAATTACAATTTTTTGTTTATTTATTTTATTTTATTTTTTTTTTTATTTATTAAGTAGATTTAAAATAGTGTGCTGTAAGAACTCAATGGCATCTACAAGATTAATTTTATTCCATACATTTGTCTTATAACAACATAATGTTTTATCAATATTTTATTAGCTGTGCATATCCATGTGCAAACACATTTCTGAACTTATCTACAAATTTTTGGAAACATTTTAGTATTAAATGGGTGTGACCCATTTTTTGTTCGGGTAATGTAACAAGTGGTGACACAGGGGAAAGTAGTAAATGAATAGTGGAGGACTAAAAATTGTAAGAGTGAAACCTTCCATGGGAAATACCAACTTTGAGTTTCACACGCTTGCAAAAAGATGTTTGTTTGTGCATAAAAATTAGAACCCAAAGGTGACATACTGTATGATATAATTCCATAATGGGAACAGTATTACTATATGGTGATACAGTTTGGTCAAACACAAATTACATCACAAAATACTTCTTTGCATTACTTACGCAAAGTTAGAAGCGATTAGCACGGCGACCAATCATATAATGATGATCAGTAATGGTGACAACAGTGGCGTACCGTGCTCATCTGGCACGGGACTCCCTAGTTACGGTGCTGGGTGGCAATTGCACAGTTTTGTAAGTTGATTACCAGGCAGTGGAAAATAGCACATGAATAGTAAAATTCACCGTGTTCAAACTCTCAGTACTAAACTTGATATATGCTCTTTCAGGGTACCTGTCCCTGCAGCATTGTAGACAGTTATAAAACCGAAGAATAATGGTGAAACTATGATTCGTAGAACCTTTGCTATTCTTTTGCGGAACCTTAAGTTCATTGGAACACAGTTTGCTTTTTTGATAGAATAGGTTCCAAAAGTTATTTTCAGATGTAATTCGTCCTCACAGAACTACATATCTGGTACTGACTTCTAATCGCTAAAAGATTTACTAACAACATCCAAGGCTTTAACATTCAAACAAAGATGATAACTTGTGCCCAAATTATAACAAATAAATACATAATATCTGCTTTACGGAACGTCTTAGGACACTATATTGTTACTATTAGTCCTTCCTGGTCTATAATGTCACACACTAAAAGCTGGCATTACAACGCAACCTATCATACAAAAAACTTTCGACAGAAATTTGATCAAGAATAAAAATAAAGAACACAGTTTCCTGGTGTAAAAGGCGGCATTGTCCTAACAAGTTAAAATTGGAACCACCCAGAAGATAAACAAACACTTGGAATAGGGGAAGGAAAAGCGAATAGAAAATAAAACTACGCAATTAGTAAGGCCGTGTTCAAATTCTATTTTAATATATCTGTTAATTTAGCTCATGACTTTCGAGTAACCAATTGAAACTTTCTTATAAAACCGAAAACGCTAACGTTTAACCCATTGTTCCTACTTTGTCGAGTATTAAAAAAGCAAAAAATTTGTAGTTATAAGACACATTCAAATAGATACCAATTCAACGGAAATACTTCAATTCAAAAGGTTTCAAAATAGCCCTTCAGAAAAATAATTTCTCAAAGCTAACACTTTTTGACAATTTTAGGGATAAAAGATTTTCGATTTTGAATGTCTAGGCAAAATATTTCTGTGAGTACATTTTGGAATGTATTAAAACAATTCTATTTTCAGTTTTTATAAAAACATAAAATTTCAAATTCTTTTCATTACTTGGATAAAAAAATATATTTAAATTGTGTTAAGCAGCCAAACACTTTCAACTTCCGCCGAGTTCAACGTTAGAATTACTAAATACTACAAGATTGCTTTATTTTATTTCAGAATCTGCAAAAGACTTGATCACGTTTTTACTATACTTTGGGATATTTAATTTAAAAAAGTGGTCAAAGTAATGAAATATTTCTATTGCATTCCTTTTAATGGAAAATGTCAAAAAAATATATATTTTTAAGCCTTTATTTTGAGAATGGGTTACAATAAGATTTTCCAAAATTTATGTCATAATTCTATGTATATTCTGTAATTCTTTAGAATTGCTAGAATCGGTAAACATTTAAAATTCAAAGAGAAATTAGAGGTCTACATTGAAACAAATTCCACTTTGAAAATCAGCAAACTTATATTTATATCTTGCCAAGTTTTTGATCTCTGAGCAGATTTTCTATGGGCTCAAAGTAACAAGTTCAATCGGAAGCCATATTCAATGCCTGGTGTGTTCCCTTAACCATATTCAACTTTTAGTATCTACCAATGTCAATCAGTGATGGCATTTTCGCTACATATGTGCTTCTTTCGGTACATTTGCGACCTGAAAATCCGTCGTCAGTACAGTCGACAAGTTTTCAGTACATTCGGTACATTTGCGGTACATTTGAACCGTATGTGAAACTTATCTCATTTTGCTAGGTTTTTGAGATTTTGTTTATTAAAATTAGTATATTTTAATGAAATTAAGTTTTCAAAACAGAAAAGTACACGCGGCCTCATAAAAGTAGATTTCAAGTATCGATTTAGTAGAATTTTAAAAGCCCAAATGCCATCACTGACTTCAATACTAAAATTTTCATCACAAACTTTAAGCAGAAGACCCCACTGTGTCTTTAAGGCTAAATACAATCGTAGCGGTTTGTTCCACGCGTGTTCTTGAAACCAAATGCCGTAGAGTTTCGGTTCTACCAGTGGCTTCTGGGTAACACTTTTGCCATTCAAAAACTAATGTTCGGCCAAAGCACCCATCACCTTTAACTTTTTGCAATGATTCTTAAGCTTTTGTGGCACTTAGGTCTGACTTAACTTAGAATTTTATAAAAGTGCGTTGCTTCATTGCGTTGGATTAGTCAGCACAAGATTTTTTGGGCTGTCATGTGGAATATCATAACTCAGCCTTATGAGCGCGTTGAAAATAAGAAAACAACACGTTTGCATCGATATATAACGCCAATACATGGCACGAAAACTTCAGCCAGGATATATAAAATGTGTGTATTTTGATTGGCAATTTTTTTTTAACATAATTAAATGCAAATAAAAAATTTGCTGTAACTTTTAATTTGCCTACGCATATGCTACACAAAATGTTTGAATTTTCATTCCCGCTACACCCTCTGGCTAGTCTTCATACGCTCGCTTTCCCTTCCACCGCTCAAAATCAATTGCCAATATTTCAGAAAACGAAATTTCTTTTCATGATTTCCGTTTTGATTTCGCTTTTACGAGTATTTTGCATGTTTTTCAAATTTGTGTACATTCATTCTTTTTGCTTCCTTTCGTTTTGATGTAAGCACATAAAAGTAAAAGTAAAAGTAAGCGTAACCAGCCAACCAGGCAAACGATTGTGGAACAAAGAGCAAACATTGAAGTCCCCATTCTTCCTTCCATATGCATGCAAAATAAAAAATGAAACCCCATGTTACAATTTCTAAGCCTTTTCGAAAGAAAAATAAATGCTTGTATTTCCAATCGTTTTGCAGTCAAACGACCTCTGCAGTCCCGCTTACTACTTCCACATACTTGGCAAATATTTTGTTAAAGTATCAATCGAGAATTTTTATTTGTATTTTTTTTTTTGTTATTTTTTTTTAAGTTCTTAAAAATGTAGTATCTCTGTTGTACCGATGTTGTCATGGCTCCCCAGTTTTGCATAACTTTTTAATGTCACTGAAAAATGTTACGTCAAATAAAATTTGGCTGTTTGCTGCATAGATTAGTTCATTTCCTGTTCAGTGGGGGGTTTCCTTTAAAAGAATTCAGAAAATTTTATTTTGCTTAAGATTTTTTGTTTTTGCAACAAATAAAATTCAATTTTGCTGTATAAGATAGGGGGTGATTTTTTACGCGCTTTGGTCAAATTGAAAAAGGAATAGGAAATTTTGCAAAACTGAATGAAATATATATTTAGGCCGATACATCGATTCCCTCCATTTATTTTTTAAAGATTATTTTATGTAAATGTTGCTCGCAGCTACGTCTGAGGTGGTTCATCCATAAGCTCCAATTTTGGCATACTTTTTTCAGCACTTGGACCAGTATCTCACCAATGGCAGCTTTAATGCTGTTTTCCAGAGCTGCAATTGTGGCTGAATTGTCCTTGTACACGAGAGACTTTGCGTAGCCCCACAAAAAATACACGAAATAGTCTATTGAGGTCAAATTTGCTTGGTGTTGGCGGCTAATGATCTGCTCCAAAACGTGAGATTAATTGCTCACCAAACTCGCTTCTCAATAGGTCCATGATATCGCACGCCATGTGAACATTTTGTTGAAACCACACGTCAACCAAGTCCAATTCTTCCATTTGGGTCATTGACTCCATTGACTGTAACTTTGCGATTTTCATTATTTTTGAAAAAGTTTGATTCAGTGATGCCACCGGCCCACAAACCCCACCAAACAGTGCATTTTTTAGGGTGCGTTTGTGGCTCTTGAGCTGCCTCTGGCTGTTCTTCAGACCAAATTCGACAATTCTGTTTGTTGACCTACCCATTGAGCCTATTCAGTGTGTCGATTCTGACGACCATAAAATGGACGCAATTTGCGATGGACATTTCTTACAGCACGAATTTTGATAATAAAATTCATTGATTTTCAAGCGCTGTTCGTTTATTAGTCTATTTGTTATAAAATGGGTCTAAGGCATGTTACAAATCACACGTGTGGTGTCAAAAATTTTACACTGAAAAAACAAATAGCAAAAAAATCACCTGTAATGAGTGTGTGGCAGCAAAAGTCTTAACTTAGCCCAATTTTTGTACAGTACATTCATGGATTTATTTCAAAATAATTTGAACACTAATGTCGAAAGTATTGAGAATGTCGAAAGAGTCTATGTCTAGCCAAAAAATGTTGATATAAATCGGAATACGTATATTTTATCGAAAATATTGATATGAGTCAATAAATGTCACAAATATCGAAGTTAGCGCTGCGCTAATACCTTTTTTTCTGAAAATTCCTTATTTGTTGGACGCACTTCGATATAAACATCATGAGTTTTTAATATTTAGTAGTTCAACGGCATAGAGTCTTATATATCCTCACAGTTTTCCAAATACACTTAGAAGCAATACAGTCTTTGAGGAAAAACTGCTATCAAAGACTAATCTTCTTAAACGCAAATTAATTCACTTACATACTTCACAACAAAAGTGACAAATAAAAGAAATGAACTCTTGTTAATGTCTATTTGTAAATGAGGGATGCTTACAACCCCTCTATGCAAAAGCTTAGGCTAACATTTCTATTGAAAAGAAAATGAGAAGAAATCATTGCAATTTGTTTTGCATTGTCAAATAAATGCTAACAAAAGGGGAAACTGACATAAACCTACTCACCTCAAACTGCAGGCGTCCTTTAGCATTCAACTAAGCTACCCCATTACACCTAACTACTCTCACCACAAACCCTAAATACTACCCCGCTAAAAAAAACACTTGTTATTAATTCACCCACAAAAGCTGCCGCAGGAAATGCAGTGCCTTCGTTCAATTTTGTTATTGTTGTCGTCCTTTCAATTGTTGCGTACATTTTGTTTATCTTTTGTACTTGTTTAAAGCGCCGTGTGTCTTCAACTTAACTAATTTTAAACAAATGTTGCCTTAAAGGAACAAAAGTTAAAAAAAATTATATTTAGCATGAAAGTATGCATTTAAATAGCTGTATTTTCTTTCATAAAATTTGGCATTGCCATAGAAAACTCCAAATGTATTTTATTGCATATTTTTAGGAACTTTTTTTTATAATTTCTTTAGTATATATAAAAATGTTCAGAATGGTTTAAGGGTTTCACAGAGGTAGCACAAACCCTGCTTTTTTTTTCAAAATTAAAACTTCAAGAATTCAAATGAAATACAAAATTTTCGCAAAAGTCTTTTCAGCGTGTTAGTCCGAAATAAATGGATTTCTCCTTATATCCTTTATGTTTAATCATCAACGCGCATCAGGATATGCTTTTCCTTTCAGTTGGCATAAACGGTTTTAAGCTCAAACGCTCAAACATTTACAACAAAGACACAGTTAGACAAGCAGACGGACAAAACCATAAAAACTGACAGTTAGACAGATCAACCACCCATTGAGAACGGCTCATGCGTTGCGTTGTTTACTCTCACACCCATTTATTTAGCTACACAAACCCATCCATTCAGTGGCGACCCACTCGCATTATTTGTTGAGCTCATCAGGCTCATCATCATAATCGTCTTCCTTTTTGTTTGTTATAATTCGTACATATTGAAAAAGTAGGTACAAGGGAGTGAGGAGAAAAACAAGTGAATGTTTTTTGAAATACTTTTAAAATGGGTCTCTTACCTTTGCATAAAAGGATAGAGTGTGCTTCCAATGTGTATTGGTGTGTAAATGTGCATTCAGTGTAAATACACTGTAAGGAAAGTAGCCTTCGAATCAAAATGCCAGTTTGCATTGACTTGCCAATTTTCACCTATGACGATGGTACTGGGAAAGTTACAATCAATTTGATTAACTTTCGACAGATTTATCAATAATCATTAAAATGCGTATAATATGTGAAAAAGAAGGAATGGCTAAACAGTGCCTTTAAAAACCGAATTTGAGTGTAGGAGATTTTTCGTTAAGACCCATCGTATCGTAAGAACTGTCGAGTACAACATATTTCCTAATATATTAAAAATTGTCTTAGCCCATTTCATACCGTTGATAAATTAATAAATTAAAAAAATCGCATATGTTTGCAATTTTATTTCGTCATGATAGACCTTTAAAATAGAATCTCACTATGTTTTTTTATTAAAGTTCGATCTATTAACATTTCAAGACATTTTATCTTGATAATTCTATAACTGCCAGGATAAAAAACTTGTGTGGCCACAAAAAAACTGTAGGGATTGCTATAGACATTCCATCTTTGTTCTCAATCTTCTTGTTAATTTTATTGTATGCCATAGATGGACGAGTTTTGAATTTTATGTCAAAGCCGATGCCCAGTCGGTTGAATTGAAAAATTTCTGTAAATTTAATGAGCAAAAAAAGTCATCAAGTTTTTCTCACACAAAAATTTAATTTATTGCGAGTATATATAAGTTATATTAATTCCTTTTTTTTAAATATTAATGAATAAAAAAATGGTCATCAAATTTTCCCACAAAAATTATTTTGCTTTATCCCACAAAACAATTTTCTCAATTTTAAAGAAATATTATTATAAATAATTTTTATACTTCTTTTCAACATGACAACCTTGGTCATATAAAAATCTATTCCTTTAAAGTAACAGCGGATATGTAAGGCTCATTGAGTTCTTCTATTCCGATGAAAGATCAATTACAGAAATTCTGAGAAAATATCAGAATGTTTTTTAATGACAGAGTAGCGATAGCATGAATCAGAGCTTTATCGCTTGACTAAGATAAAGTTGATCTATTCTCGATTTTCATTAAATATGTTCTAAGCACATTGTCGCAACGGTTGAAAATGTTCGGCAGAGTGTCCGTGAGAAGTCATCACACCATATCACTTTGCTCAACTAAGCATCGCTTGAGAAGAAAAGTTTTCTCGGTCAGCGATCGAAGAAAATGAGGAGGTATGGTTGCAACAAATTTCAATTACTGCGCACATAACCAGTGTGACGATAAACCTGCTAGAATAGTTTCTGGTGAATGAATAATTTCAAAAAATGCCACTGGGCTGTAATTTATGGCACCAGAATTTTCTTGAATCTTGATCAATTCCAAACTTACTGTGATCAATCAACCGAAAATCTGACGTAAAGGACCTGAACCATGCATAAGGTCATCGAAATATCTGTGAGCGGAATGTTATGGTCAATTTAGATACATTATTTTACATCATTTTATCAATTATTATTCAGTTTCAAATGAGTTGAACCAAGCGTCAAAAATCTATTTTATATCCATATCGCTAATGTCTGATTGTTTGTTCCTTTTCTATTAAAATGTTAAACTTTAGCTTTCGTTATCTGTCATTAGAACTAAAAAAGTTACTTGTCTTAATCCCCCCGTACAATCAATTCAAATACAAAATTTATTGTAGCGCTGTTAAAGAAAATCTCTTTTGCCGAGAAGATTTTTTTCTAATTTTTATAAAAATAACTGTTCCAAATACTCTGACGAGCTCTAATGCCTTGGCATATTTCTCATTATAGATATTAAATTTTTTAGTTTTCGAATTTTTACGTTCATTCATTATGTCAATTACTCTTAGTGATTAAACTAATTCCGTTGATACGAAGCCAGTCAAAAAAGAAACCATTTTTTAATTTTTATTTTATGTGACCTTTGCATCCAGGTGTCTAGCTCTAATTTGAATTTTTTTTTTATTTATTTGGCCTTGATTTCTGTCAAGCTTTTGCGTACAGTTTCGTAACAATAATTTAAATTGTGTAAGAAGATCGTGGACATATGCCTCTTTCAACTTGACGGCATCTGCACACATTACATTTTGCTAAATATGTTTACTAAAAGTAATGCACTAAGTGCTTAAAATTCATTATAGAGTTTTCGGTAAAAATATTTACCATACCGGTATACCTTGGATACGTAAATAGGAGGAAAATGTGATTGTGAACCAGTGATGGCATTGTGGACACGATGTTACAATTCAATTCAGACTGAATTCATAACAATCCGATTATTATTTTGATAAGTAATTTTTATTGTTTTTAAGAGAATAAGATGATGACCAAAGATAATTTAAGATGAGTGGTTTGCTTGGAACAATCATTAAGTACCTAGGCACTTACATTGCTTGTCCAGTAATCTGATTTGAATTGTTGAAATGTACTTGCAGCATCCTTACGTATTTCGATATATCTGGAATTTCCAGTCTTTAAAATACTCGTATAAAAGTATATTTCTTATGTTTGTAAGCCTACCGTCAGCTTGGTGGTCCTCCTTTTTTAAACGATTCTTTCCACTTTACGTCTAAAACTTGTTCGTGTCACCCTACGTTTTAAAACTTTTGCTAGTATAGGGGGTGCTACGCCTACTTATCTAATTCGGACGATTTTTTGTTTAGTTATTAAACGCTCCCATTGCTAATATGTAACCATATGCTTGAAAATTGGTCTGAATTGGTCTGGGATTTTGATGAAACAACACATGACATATACCATGGCAAGCTCAATATAATAAGTTTCAGTGGTCATGTAGGCACAGGTCTACTTAAAAATATGCAAAAAAAAAAAACAAATAAACTTAGGATCTTTCTTATACAAAAGTATAATCTTAAAAATTGGATGTATGAGGCGTCCAGTTGCAAAACCGGCCAAGTCCCATTTTCATACTTTTGGGAAAACAACGAAAAAAGATTATGTTCATCTATGTTGATTGAAAAATTTAAACGTATTTCCAACATATCAGATCAAACTTTTCGAGTTTCATCTGCTTATGTTTTTGAGAAAACTGTTTTGGTGGTTTATGTTTAATTGAACATGGACTTCGCTGGTATTGACATACTTAGTAATTAACAAACTTTGTTTGAAAAAAAAGTGGCCTTGACGGGTTTTGATAGAAATGCACTGGCCGGTTTTGAAAGCAAGTTCATGGACTTTGCCGGTTTTGAAATCTATATATCAAAAATAAATTTAAAAAATGTAATATATCTGGCCTTGATTTTGTTGTGTGAGAATATCTCGCTGCTTGGTTTTTTTTAGACTTGGTCAGTTTCGCAACTGGTCGCCTCACATTTATAAGTTTTATATATAAGTATTTTGTATATTTTCGAGATAGCAGTTGTATCTTTTTCAATTTTATTTTCTCATTTAAGCTATTAATAATTTTTGATATACTATTTAGCCGTTGTACTGGGAGACGATTTCAGTCGTTATAGTTGGTATTTCGATAATTAACGTCTCCAGTAACCATAACATATTTTACCGAGACTTAATTACAGCCCTAATTTGCGCTGCTGTGGTGCTGTCTTTGTTGTCTTTTTTTATTAACTATTCAGAGTATTAAAGTTTTTTTATTAAAGAATTAATTTTTTTACCGTGTATATCGTAATATCTAATAGTCTTAATTTTTCGTTACAAAATATAGATACACCCAAAAATACATTCAATACCATAATATACATTAATGCAATTTAGACTACTATAAGAACCTTTGCTTCATACTTTTCAAATACCTAAACCCTGTGCTGGTGACACAATTTATGAATGTCAAGCAAGTTTTCAAAACCTTCTAAACTATAGAGCAAGCAAGTAACAAACACTACCTACATATATACAAGGAATTTAAGGGTGTAGTATTTGAGTCGATATTGGTTAAGAAGCTTTGCATAATTGAAACAAAAGAACATAAATAAAAAATGGAATTAGAGTTTTAAAATTTTATATCAAACATAAGAAATTAAATTTCATCAAATATCCATCACTTGGAATAAAGTGTCAGCTAAGATGTTCATAAAGATTCTTCAACAAAAGTTGAGTATGACTGACAAAGATGAAAGTTAAGAGCGTCTAGATGATGAAATTTAAAGCTTCACAGGATATTAGATATTGTGTCTGCGATGTCACAAACCTTTTGCACTCTTCTAGTGGGGTCGCTTTTTTGGGGTTTGATTGAAATGTTTTTAAAGAGCGGAGAAGGTAAAAAGGAAACATGTTACAAATTTTGATTTTAATATAATTGCGAAATGCTGTCAACGAATATAACGGAGTTTCTTAAGTGTTATTGAATGTGACACAAATGTTACTTACACTTATGTACATGTGTATGTATATGTATCTGTACATGTGCATGAATGTGTGTTGAATACCTATAGTAACATGTAGTATTAAGTTCAATAATATGTTTTAACAACATGTGTTAATTCACATGATTAACTGCTAAGTTAACGTCAGTTTAAAGATTTATTAAATTCAATTTTCATTAATTTGAAAAAAAAAAAATTAATAAATGTTTAACAGATTCTTCAACTGTACGAAAGTTATTTCCTTAATCGCTTTTATTTGATTCCTAACGTAGTAAAAGAATACAAATGCATTGATTTTTGGAAAAGTAATTTCTTTTAAATGCCAGTAAAAAGAACTGAAAAGATTTTCAGTTTGAATGTGTACTGGTACGCTGGGGTGGCCCAGGGTTGCTCTCGTGAAAGAAAATAAATCTTGATAAAAAATTACATACAAACGATAAGCGCGTGCATGCGTTCTGTCACAAAGTTTGACCACTCCCAGTACTGTGTGCCAAAAATTATTCAAGTACTAATGCAAAACTTAAAACTACTTTCCACTCAGCAAAGAAGAACTCGCAAAAATTAAATAAAAAATTTTATATATTTCCCCACAAATTTTAATTTAAATCAATTAATTAGTTCGAGTGATATTGGCGAAAGAGTAATTATTTAAGCTAGAGCGGTCCCTATGTGATACATTTTTTTAAGCTTCACTTGTAAAATTAGTTAAGGATAAATAAGCCAATTGCAAATAGTTGGTTTGTTTCAGGTGCCCACTATAAATAAATTTTGAAACTTTGACATCTTATTACTGCTAAAACGAGTTAATTTTATTTGTCAAAAAAATCTGTATAAGAATTTATTAGAAAAAGGTCTGCATCGTTCTGGCAGAACAGGTCACAAATTGTGACCAAAAAAATTTGTATATGAATTTATAAGAAATATGTCTGTAATGTTCTGGCTGAAATTGTGACCATAACTACTAATGTAGATCATAATATTTTGATGTGCTTTGTCCCTCATAAGCCATTAATGCAGTGGTTCTTAACCTTTTTAGCTACCGGCACCCCTAAAATTTTCAAACAATATTCTCGCACCCCTTATTAGAAATTATTGAGTTATATAAATTAAAAAACAAACATTATGCAAAACATATTTTTTATTAATTTTATGTGCGTAACAAATTTTTTATAAATTTTAATTGTTAGCTGAAATAATCAATTATAAATTATCAAAGTTTTTATTAATGGCTTTTTTGTTGTTGCTTTTCCTCAATTATTTTTGAAAACCGGGGGATCTTTTTTGAAATAGCTACACGCATATCATTACTAGCATTAAGTCTATTTCTAGCTTTTGTTTTTATATGCACAAGTGACGAGAATCCCATCTCACACAAATATGTTGTGGCAAATGGAACAAGATGCTGAAGCGCTATTTTAGCTAATCGTGGATATGACATTACTTGAGCACACCAGAAATTTTCCAAATTCTCTGCTTCAAATTCCATTTGATTATGTCCATTTGTCCGTAGTTCAACAAGGTCATCTTTCAATAAATTACTGTCATCCATTGAGTCCAGATTATAAATAAATGGATCTAATATCCATTTTTCTGATATATCTATATCTCCAGTAGCAAAATATCCCTCAAAAGATTCGCTCAACTTTTGCAAATGATCTTTAATTTCGGTGGTAATATTGTTTCTTTCATCATCTGAAACAAGAACTTCTTCAAGCAAAGAGAAGTTAGCATAATTTATCTTGTCAACACGGTTAATCCAAATTGAAAGTTTTCGACTAAACGCAGTCAACTTCTCTTTCGCTGTTATAGTGTTCACTCCAAATCCTTGGATTGAAATATTTAATTCATTAAGGTGCGTGAATATGTCTGCCAAATACGCTAGCTGAATTATAGCATCTCTATTGCTGAATTCATCAGCTAAACTACTGCCTTGATTATTAAGAAACTGCATTATTTCACTTCGCAATTCGTACACACGATTTAGCATACGTCCACGCGATAGCCATCTTACTTCTGTGTGAAATAAAAGGACAGTATGCTCGGCACCAAGTTCTTCGCATAAAGCACGGAAGAGACGATGATTTAAAGCTCGACCTCTGATAAAATTTACAACTTTGACTGAAGTGATTAATGTTTTCTTTAATTTTTCAGGCAATGTCTTTGTAGCTAGCGCATGTCTATGTAAAATACAATGGGTAATTGTAACGTGAGGCACTTCCTTTTTTACATACGCTACAAATCCAGAATTTTTGCCTAACATGGAAGGAGCTCCATCAGTACAAATTGATCCTATTTTGTTCATCGGTATCTCATATTGTAATAAAAAGTCTTTGACTTTATTAAATATATCAATTCCTTTTGTAGTCAATTCTAATGGTTCACAAAACAAAAATTCTTCAACAATTTCTTTTTCTTTTACATATCGTACAAACACCATCAGCTGAGAACAATTTTCAACATCTGTAGATTCATCCAATTGAATACCCACTGGGACATTACTAGCTTTAATATCTTCAATTACTTGTTGTAAGATGTCTTTACTTATATCAGAAATTCTAGTACGGATTACGTCATTTGACAAAGGAATTTGTTGAAGCTTTTGTTGTGCTTCAGTACCCAACACTATTTTAGCCATTTCTAATGCACAAGGCTTTACAAGTTCTTCAGCTATTGTATGTGGTTTCTTCTTCTTGGCACAGATATATGCAACTTGATAAGACGCTTGCAACAGCGGCTTTTCGTGTGATATAAATCCAAAAGTTGTGATAGTTCCACTTTTATCAAATCGAACTCGTTTAGATTTCAAACTTTCAAAATCATAGCCAGCATCTACACCACCATGCTGTTTGGTAAAATGCTCATTTAGTTTCGACGGCTTGAGATTGGCGTTTGAAAATTTATTGCAGCACAGAATACATTGTGGTCGCTGCGTTCCATCCTTCTCCGTTGTAAATGTAAAACCATAACGAACATAATCGTCATTCCAACATCGTTTCTTTGACATGGCGTAAACTAAATTAAATTTTTTAATAAAACACTAAAAAAATATTAAACTTCTATCTATTATTGCTATATTTTAGCTTACCTTTTGAATTTGACTTTAATGTACCAAATTAGAATCTAATAATTAGAATATAAATATTCAACTAAACTTGTAAAATTAACTTGTATTAATTATTTTATTATTAATATTTAACTTTTAATATTCAACACAAAAATTCAAACTTGTAATAGTCGACACTAAAATTCAATTATTTTTAAATTTTTATTCAATGTAATGTGCGCATCAACAGTATTTATATTTCTAAGAATAATCGTAACAATCAACTGAAATTTCGAGGAAATATAAAAATTACTATAGAAACTAGAAACGCATTTGAATTTTTGTAATTGTAGAAAAAATACAAAAATTAATTTGTCTCGATGGTTTATAATTTACAAACATATTTAAAAAATGTTTAGGGAATAAAAAATTTACTAACCAAAATGAATTTTTAAGATTAGTTTTTTATTTTGCTAGCTACACGTGAATTTGTAAAATTACAATTTCGCACCCCAAAATATTCAAGCTCGCACCCCTAAGGGGTGCGTGCACCACCGGTTAAGAACCACTGCATTAATGGAACCAGCATCTTACCACAAGTTATGATGAATGAAAATACTTTGAGTGTTGTATAAGACATTATGCCACATAAATACCCTCTAAAGTGACACATACACTCGGTCATCGAGATCATGGTAAAATATATAGAACTAAGAAAGAAGCTCTTGCAAACGATGTTCAACATCCCGGAATGTTTTTGCACAACAATCGAAAGTCTGTAAATATTTGACTTATTTCGACACATTTAAACCTGTTGGAATCTTTTGCTGAGCTTCATTTTCTCGCATGGGAGCATATAATTTTGTTTTCGCGCATGCATTGAATGCCACCTTAACCACCCTACACACAAATCAATCTACTTGCACGTTATCTAATTTTAAGGTATGAAGGTCAAATATTTAATTAATTTAGTCGTTAATTATTAAATATATTTAATTTTATTTATACAAATCAATAAAGTGAAAGCGTTGCGTTAAGTCCTATTTAAAATGTTACAAAGTGATATTTACAAATTTATAGCTATATATACATAGTATTAAGGAATTATTTTTTTTTTGAAAGTTAAGTAAATACTTTGATATTCATAAGTTACTTTGCATTATTGTTAATTTTGACATTTTGCAGACTGTCACATGTTCTGAGTATCTGTCTAAAATTTTTCAATCTTTGACTTAATAGTACCTATGTTAATGTCAAAACTATTTCAATAAAAAAACGAATTTAAAATAAAATTAAAAACGCCATTAAAACAAATATATCAATATTATTTCCTATGAAAAAAAGATTCAAAGCTTAGATTTTCGAACGGCTTGTACATATATGCAGGGAGTTACTTTAAAGCAATAAATGTCTTAAAATAGTTTATATATGCATTAAAATGTTGCATACTTAATTCAATTAAATGTTTTGTTGATTAAGAAAATCAACTTTTACATTCAATAATTGACTGTGGTATTTCAGCAAATTCGAAGAAAATAATTTCAGTGAATTAAATGTCTTCTTTGGTTTGATTGGTTGAACTTTTAGTTGCACATTTATGTTTCGTATTGAATCTTTACTATATATTTACATAAAAGTTCTTACCTGCAAATGGTTTGTAACGTTTTGGTGCATAATTTACTGAGCCGATTTTAATCATTTTATTTTTAAAACAACAATTTTGTGGTAAAAAAGGATACTTCATACTTTATTTTATTTTTTTTTAAAATTAAATATTCAATTTTTTAATTGCAAATTGATCTTAAAAATGCGTTGCATTTTTGTATTCTTTAGTCTTGCTCATATGTTAAATAAATTTTTTTAAACTATTTTTGTGAAAATTAATTTTGCGCAATAATGTAAATTCTGAATGAAATAAACTCTGCAACTTTAAAATGCAAATCTAAATAAAGGCATAAAGATTAAATCAAAACACATTTACAATTATCAAAAATCAATTTAGAATAATTTACTAAAATTACCAGCGCAGCATACAAATATTGAGGGGGACGCAATTCAACTAGACCTTCTTACGGTAAGCACGAAATTGACCTTTTACCCTGTGAAAAAACGATAGCAACAACAACAACAATATAATCATTGACAATGACATGAAACGGAAATAAAATCAAATTTCACAGCAATACAATAACAAATTAAGCAGCAGCAGCAACAACATACCAACAATGAAAAGCGATTTTGATCTGACTTTTGCATATCCGTTTTGGAAAGCCATTTAAACACAAACACTAACACGAATCGAAACACAAATACATGCAAAACAAGAAGAAATATATACAGCAATAGAATCGCACACAAACGCTGGCAGACACGCAACAGAATAACACACATGCGATTGAAATCAAATCACAAATTCTAACTACAAGTGTGTGTAAGTATCTAATGAAGGAGTTATCCTGGGCATAGGTCAAACATTTTGATATATTCTGAAAAATTTTGTTTAAGAGCACTTATAGCATAAACACTTTGGAAACAAAAAAAATTGGTACAAATGGCTCAAACCAATAAGAAATATCGTGGGATGAAGGTGAAAACGAAAAAAAAATTATTCTAAATAACTTCGGTCTGCTGAGAAAATGAAATTTCTTACATCCATAGTTAAAAAAAAATTAGAGAAATTAAATTAGGCTCTAATAGCGCACTGTTGATAACTCGATAAGAGATAGAGTTTTTCTTGAGCGCTCTAAGTATATGCTAAGAAGAACATGATGATCTCAAGGATCGTATTGAAATTTGTTGAACATTTCAAATCTTTAGCATTTCTGCAATAAGTTAGAAATAAATCAAAAAGCTGGTTTTACACTGTTCCTGAAGCGATATTAACTTATAACCGAAAAAATTATCTCTGTATAGCGCTCTGAAGCTTTGGGTGGTGCCACGTGCTCTTTTCGCAATTTTTGTCTGATGCTTTGTCGATCCAGTCTTAGTACTCGTATTTATGTGAAATTTTGTTACATTACTTCAAATTAATCTTTTAATATACATATATATATGTATATAGTTTATGTATCTATAGAGGATGTCACACCCACGAAGCTCGCCAAATTTTTGTCCAGAGCTTTTCCTAACCATTTTTACTAAGTATTTATATGAAATTTAGTTCCATTACCTTAAATAACTATCTCAGTGTAGCGCTTTAAGATTTGGCTTAAAAGGGATGTGCCGCACCCTCTTGTCAAAATTAGCTTACTTTTTTTCTAGAGCTTGCTTAAGTTATACTAAGAATACTGATGAATTTGGTTACACTACGTTAGACATCTCTCAGTATTGTGTTTGAAATATTGTATTTGTATGGGCGGTGGGCGTGCCAATAGATCGATTTCGATTACTTTCAATCGATTTTATTTGAAATATAAAAATGGGAATTTTTTTTTTCATTTAAGGTTTTAAAGTTTTTCTCTTCTCCTGTAAATTTTCAACACATGAGTTAGGGACCTTTTTACCCGAGAGCGGTAAAAGTTTTTGGACGATTTTTAATTTTAACCCGACTTTATCAATTTTTCCGAGTTTAAAGCGCACTTTTCCATTCTTTTATGTTGTTTTCTGCTACTAACGATTTAATTTCTCACTTTTTGATAATGATTCTTTGAGCGATTTTAGCTTTGCGCTGCAGATTGCCTGCGTAATTTAGTCATTATTTTTTAAAGGATGTCAACTTTTTTCTTTAAATAAATCGTATAAAAATTTTTGGGTGATGACCTCACTTTTTACTTAAAATTAGGCTCATTTTGGTATTGATTTAATTTTTCTTTTAATTATTGGGAGATATCACATTAGCCCTCAACTATTTAATTGAAGTTCAATTTTGTATAACATAAATGAATAGTGCAATTTAAATGCCTCTAGGATACTTCCTTTAACAAACATTTAAGCAAATGCTGCACGCTGTTGATGTTGTCTGATGTGATAATCCGCAGGAATTAATAAATAAACCATTAACAAATAAACTAGAAATAACCGTCGCTGATATCAAAACCCCTGCTGCTACCGCTGTTGTCGTTGCTGGTATTGTTGCATCCCTTATCTTGACAGCATGGATTAAAGTATATTTCGGTCGACGACTACAACGACATCGAGGACATACGGATGAACGACGGAAGGATAGACGCACGCTTGTGAGTGACTTTAGTGCAAACGTCAGCAAATAATACAACAACAACAACGATCTTATCAATGCAGCAACATCAGCAAATAAATTTTAACATTCATTATCAAATCCAATTGTAGCAGCACGAACACAAACACAATCACATGTGGCAATGGTGGCATATTTTAAATTGCATTTATATTCACAAGAGTTAATTTAATTTAAAAGAAACTTTTTCATATATATCAAATACAATTTTCTTTAAATTTTACATATGGAAAAAAAAAATAATATTTTTCTTGCGGAAGTTTGCAGCCGCATTGTACTCCTTTACTTAAAAAAACTACAGTAATATTTTGAAAAACTTTAATTTTGTTGCATTACATTTTGTTGAAAGAAATTCAAGAAAAACAACATGTAAAAAAGATTTCCAAGGTTGACTGCAGCATAAAGAATTTCTTCGAACAAAAAAAGTGAAACTAAAAACCAGCTTTGTACTGCACAGTGTTTTGAAAATGAACAATAAATGATAAAATATTAATTAAATTAAAAATTATGTGTAGCATAGTGGATCAGGTTGCGCTCGCAAGTCATTACTAAGCTTCCGGCGAATAAGCTGGTATTATTCAGTTGAATAAATAAAATATTCTTGCAAAAATGGCATCTGAACTTTTCGTGAATGCACTGAGCTAAGAACCCTGATATACTAAGTAGAGGTCATATGTAATGTAAATTCTTTAAGAGGCAAAAGGGCAATGTTTTTCATTAAATTCGCAACTTTCGCAAAAAGTTCCTTTCAATCTGAACCAATCAGCTTGGCCACGTTTTTCTTTTTTGTTCATCGAAGGTTGAGGAAAATTTTGAAACTAACTAACAAAAGTAATCGGTCAGAGAATCTCCACCCTGTAAATTTTTTAAGAAATTTCTTTCTGTATTCACCAGTGTGTGGAAAATATAAGCTCACACTGGAAACAGATTTTACGGCCGTTTCTGAACAACCACTTAGCAATTTTTTTTTGCAAGTTAAAGATGGTGCAATTCAAAGCATTTTAAAAGAAAATGCTTATTTTGGTTATTGTTTTACTCACATTCTAACACTTCGACCAAAAATTGTGTACGAAAAATCTGCCAGTTTAGTGAAAGAATATTCGAAAAAGTCGATAAGTACAAAAAATTTTAAAGAGAATTGAAGATGTGAATAAGTTTCGAAAATCTCGATAAGTATCGAAAAGTATATAAAACCGAAACATATCGAAGAATCGATAGAAATATCAAATTGTATCGAGCATTATCAACAAAGTTGATTTAAGTTAAAAAGTTACGATTAGTAACGAAAACATCGATAAAAGTATATAAAAAACGATTAAAACCGTACAGTGTCGATGATTAGGAATCAAAAAACATCGAGAAATTTAAAAAATGTATTTTATAAAATAAGATAAAAGTTATGTGAATCGAACCGTATTAGAAGTATTAAAAAATTCTACTGATGTCCTGGCATATCGAAAAGTGGTGAAAATAATGAGAGAATTCTAGAGGTTTTGCATTAAAAAACTCGAAAGGAGCGAAGGATATTGAAAAAGTTGATAAAATTCAGATTATATCAGATGGTATCAAGAAGTGCTACCTACTCAATTCTGTCAAATCATTTTATTTAAATGGAATAAATAATTTTCCTTATAAATTTTGGGTGGCTGAATAATGTATACCGTATACTGTCAAGTTTATTCAGTTAAAGAGCTTGACCTCATGGCCTTTGGGGGGCACGATGGATTTTGTCTTGAAACGAATCAGCTCTGTTGCAGTTTTCCAAAACCTGCCTTTATTAAAAGAAATAATTTGGTACACGCATCATAATTTCATCAAGCTCCGGCATTTGTACATCGTTAAAAAAAATATAAGCCTGGCCTTTTTGAGACCTTCCTACTCTGTTCTAAAAATGTGTGTAAATGTGTTAAGTGCTAGGAAAAAGATATTCTCCGTAGCCGCTTCTGGGAAGTCATGGACGGGTTCGTCGCTAAAACGCAAAATAAAAAGTTATATACACATTTAAATATATGCAAAAGATCTGTACAGACCTGGCTGAACCTTCTACGGTTAAATTAAGTTCTACTCTGAATTTTGATATAAATATATCTTAGCATATAGCACCATTGCAGCGTTATTGTAAGCTTTAGAAATGATTTTCTGAGCTTTAATTTCTAAGTTATAATATTTATACAGACAAAATTTCCATTTTCTTGAAATACTAAAAATTTTGGTACCAAAGACTTCACTTGAAGTGCAAATGAAATATCAGTTTGATTCAAATAATTTATCTTAAGTATTATCCAAACCAAACTACTGTATTTTAATACTGTAGCCGCAATTCGTAAAAAGCACTGGCTAAAACGCGAGAGGTCAGCCACAAAGCGATTTCAGTTGGGAGCGAAAATACACAGCCGCTAAAAAGTATGCAACATAAAAACGTTGCACAAATGGACAAGCAAAGTAGATGAAAACAACAAAATTCCCGAAAAATGAAACCAAAAAACAACCTGCACCACAGTTAATAGAAAACTGTAATTCGCTGCATTTAATGTAAGCGGCGGACAAGCGCTGCATGATGCCAGCAACAAGGAAGCGACTAAAAAAAAACTTCCTCAAAAAGTAGCGGCTAAATGTTTGCAATTGTAGCAGTGTTTGTTAGTGTGTGGCTGATGCTACACGGTATGGGGTTGCTGCTGCAACACCAACGATAACAGGTCCTTTTTATATCCTTTTTAGAAATTATAAAAAATGTTGCCGTCTTGTTTTGTTTGTTTTTGTTGTTAATCCTTGCAAACAAGTAAAATACGTTGTAAAGCAAATAAAATTTAGTGGGTGGTAGGGGAAGGAGTGAGTTGTTGCTATACATAATCAAAAGAAAAACCGACAGACAGACAGACAGCAAGTCAGGCAGGCATAGTTGAAAGAGCACGGCACCGGCACGAGTGTTACCGCGCGACCCTTAATTATTTCGAATATTTCCTTGGAGTTGGTTACTTGAATGCACATCACCATGGGAAAAACAAACAAACGCGCAAGTTCCTCACGAAAAATAAAACACCGATGCCCATAGAAATTAAGTGAAAGTGGTTGGTTCGCCCTTATGATGGTTGTTGCTGTCGACGCTGCTATTGCATGGAAGAGGGTGCATATATGCTTGACGGGTGCACAAGGTCAGAGTGCAGTAACGCCATTTATTAATTGAAGCAGCAATAAAAAGGTTACTTTGTTCGATTTTGCAAAATATTTCTTAATAAAATTTGAAAATCTTCCTGATTCTTTATTTTTGGCAATGTAAGATGGTTGAGTTTGTAAGTACATGATTTTTCAATTTATTTTCAATTCCAATTGAATTTAATGACGGAAAACGGATATGAAATGGCGCATTTGCTTTTCCCATGTAAAGCAAAGGTCACATAGTGTAAGCTGATGTTATTCAATATATAGCTATATTTGAAGCCTTTGACACGTGAATGTAGAATGTTCGAGTTTTCTGTAAAATATCCTGATTTAGGCTCAGATTTAAGGCCCTAAATTTGTGCACAAGATTTCATTTTATTCGGCCAATGAACACATTCACCTCCTATTAATATAAAATTTGTAATATTTTTTTGACTTCTATGGGTGTTGTTGTTGAATGATAAATCGTAAAAAAAAAATTTTCAAAATCTGAGGCTTATTGCCTAAATTTTGTGTTACTTGTGGAAGTTATATCAGATCTAGATTTAAGGAAGTTTTCTTGCCGTAAAATTTTTTTTATTCATTTTAGAAAATTGGCAAAAAGTGTATTGCTGCAGCTGCTAGGACTAACACTTTCAACTTTTTGTAAACTTCTACTCTCAATATCGTTTATGAAATTATAGTTTTGTTTGACAAATGAAAGCAACTTCACAAACTTTTAACATATTTCGCTCATGAATCTAAAATTAGTTTGGCATAAAAAATTATGACCCGTTTTTAAAAAATTTTTCTAGGTCGGCAGTTGCCCAGTTAATACAAGTGGATGCAAATAGAAATAATGACTCAGGACACATATGAGAAGGTTTCGTTAAAATGAGAGATAGTTGAACTTAGCCCAGATAACAGATAAGGCCACTACTTCCTCAAACCACTATTTAGAAGTAAACTTTATAGGCCAGCTCTGATTGCAAAACAGCTGCTTTTTTCAGTTAAAAGTGGTTTCCGAACTAAACTTATTTATAGTCTTGTAACCGTTCCAAAGTATGCAACTTTATAAATTCTCACTGTCTTCACCTTCGTTCCAAATTAGTACAATACTCTTGCAGAACTTTTTAAGTTCTTTCTAATTAATTGGGCAATTTTTAAAACTCTTTTATGTAAAAAATAAAACTTCTACCACTAAATAATCCCTGAGAAAAGAGAAAAAAATTGCCTTTGCATTGCATCAACAGCAAAAACGCAAACTTGTGGTCAACCAAGAAAAAAAATGTATATTTTGTAAAGAAAACTTTCAACGTGTGCTTGTATTTGTGTATGTGTACGTTTTTGTTGCGTCTGCTAGACGTCTCAACAAAACGGAAATATAACAAAAGAACAAGATGAACAAGAACGAACGACAAATATAACTATACGGCAAGTAAACTTACAGGAATTAAGTGAAATTCTAAAAATTGTTTCTGCTCGTGTTGTTATGTTTTGTTGATACTTTTAGCAAATACAAAATGAAAAAATGCAAACAACAACAGCAACAACAACATTGAAAAGGGTTGTTGCATTACATATACAATTACACGTACATGCATAAATAATTTCTAGCATAAGGATATGCCTGTAAGTGGGAGTGTATGCAATCGCCGCCACATTTAGGACTCAACGACGACGACGACGACGGCTACCCTTGAAAATTTTTCACAGCAAATACAATAACAACAACAGTAAAACAAAAGAGTGCAAATAACGATGCAGCAAAAGAAATCAACAAAAAAAAAATCCTGTATAGGAAACAAGTTCAATATACCATTAGAATTCAGCATAAAAAGGAAATTTTTGAAATTTATTTTTTCGCTCGAAATTTTAAAGTGGGAAATTTCGCGTATGTTTAGTACGCATGCGCATTAAAGATTTTAATACTCATTCATAACATTCACAAATTAACTCTCTTTCTCTCAATTTTCTTGCAGGACATTAGCTGTATGAAAACACCTGTGTCTGGACTTTGAAAGCATATTTTGGAGTGATATGTTGAGAGGAAATACCAACTGCTTGAAAACTGCTGTACTTTTTACGCTCTCATTTGGCATTGAATTTCACGTGATCTCTCGTACATAGGTTATTTAAAACAAATCATTGTCGTCTTTAAAGTCAGTTCGTTGCTGAATTCGTAAGCGTGCGGTTATTATGAACGGTTAAACTTTTCAAAAAAAAAAAAAAACACCCAATACGCGTAAAGTAAGAATTTTTGTTTAAGTTTTTACAAAATCCGGGTATGAAATATTGCATAAATTTTCCAAAAAATTAAAAACAATAAAAAATTATCCGTGAAAGCTCAATTTATTTAACGTATTGTGCTCAAGAAAAAAATAATACTACAGTGTTTAAGATAAGAAATTAAATGTTTGAAAAAATATTTCGAAAAATAGTGTTAAAAGTTTATATTAATTATTAAAAAAAAAATAGTAATAATTAAATAAATTATACCCAAAATGCGCAGAAAATCTGCGACGACAATGCAGCATTTATGTGTCCTTGCATCGACCACAATGCAGCAGCTGCTGCTGCCTCTCTTGTTAGCAGTGCTGCTGCTCGGCGTTGATACAGTTCATTCGGATTATGAAAACACTTGGAACTTGTACTATGAACAACCATGTTGCGGTGGCAGCTTCAATGGTCATCACATAAGACATCACAGAGGTAATTAAGTATAAGTGATAGAGTTAAGTCGTAGCATTGGAAGTAGCATAAGCAGGCATATTAGATATCATTTGAATGCCTGAACCTTATGATATTTTTGAAAATTTTTTTATGACTTTGCAAATTGCGTTTCTGCATTTAAAAACAGTGTTTTATTTTTATTTTACTCAATTCCTCATTTAAACATTTTTTAAGACAAATTTCGGTGGTATGATAAATTCATTACTTTTATTTTAATATTCAAAAAAATATGCTCAAATGGACTATGAGCACTGTTTTTTAGATTATTTTTGGCAATATAGATTTTTTATACAAGTTTGATTTAGATAAATAATAGGACCAACAGTATACATATACAGGTCATTCTGTCGTGAGGGTATTGATATATATTCCTGCAATATTGTTTTAAATATATATTCCCTGAAATTACAAGCTCTTCATATAAAATTAATGTGTTTTTATTTGACTAAATAACTACTTCCAAGTACTACATCTCCATTATTCCTGGTGTCCTGATAACAGCTGCATTTTAGCTATATTTTTATGTGTCGAAGTTTTGAAAGTAATATATCTCCTGAGTGTAATTTTGATGTCAAAATGTAATATAAGATCATATCACTATTTGATGTTAAGTAATATGTACTACTTTTGCAGTGTTACCACTATGCAATTTTTTCTTATTTACCTATTTATAATAAATATCGATTTACTCGGCTATTAACGTTGAAATCGCCATTTTTGTGTTATTCAAAAAATTCGTTCAAAAATATTCTGAAATTGAGAAAAAGCTTAGGCAGTAACTGGTTCAAATTGCAAAATGCAGTGATAAAACTTGCTGACGAAAAATATTACGGCATATGACTTTGTCGACTTAACCCTATCAGAACTGTGAAAATTCCAAAGTCTGAAGAGCATAATGCAAGAAGAAAGCGTTTTAGCTCTACTTGCCAAGATTGCAAGTACAGATATCTGCAAATACGTGCACAAAATGCAAGCTTTATTTCAGTTCTAGAAGGGCTGTCAGTTTTCAACTTTGCAAGCGTGGCAACTGTCATACAACAAAATCACTTAAAACGTTATATATTGGCTGCCGTGAAAGCCTGAGTTTTGAAATTTGATACTAAAGTGTTGATTATCTACTCTAAGAATTGCATGAAATGTGGACGGGATAAAGTAGCGGGCCATGGCAACATTGGAACAACAAAAACATTTAAATTTCTGGACATTTATCCTAAGAGGAACTTTGAAATTTATTATTAGGATGTACATTGTCTATTACAAGGATCTCACGAAGTATGGACTGGATTAGACAACAGGACGTGGCGCCTTTCATACAACAAAAAGACTTAAAACGCTATATCTTGGCATCTTTGGCCAGCAGTATATGTGATACTTGATACATAGATGCACATTGTTTGAATATAGCTACTCAAAAAATTTGAACGGGATTGGACAATGACGAGTGGCTCCTCCCAAACAACAAAAACCTTAAATTGATATTCTTGGTATTTACACCAAATTTAAAAATTTTTTACATCTATCCCATTGTTAAGACTTTGTTTTAATTGTTGATATCAAAATTATAAATAGCATTTGCTTACGATTACATTACACGGAATAGGTTTGATTTATCTTGACTTATAGGCGATGTCTTTATTATTATGTAGGTGTTTTTGTTGTTTTGTATTAAATTTACGTTAGTTTTTTAATAATCGGAAAATAAAATGTTTGCAATTTCTTATTCATCAAGATTTTATTTGATGCTTGCACCTTTTTTACAATGCACATGGGACAAAAGTAAATAAAATTTATCTTGTGTTGAAACTAGGCTTCGGAGAAGTTTTTAGCAGCTTTTGTTTCGATGTGGAATTTGTTTTTATAAAATTATTCCCTTATCAAACTTGTTTATTTTATGAAAATCAAGTGTATAGAAGAAATTTACTTACACTACGGAACAAAATGAAAAAATGTTAACCACACAGTTCAAATAAATAATTGTCTCTCATCTTAAATGCAGTATATACAATTTCACAGGACAGGATTCAACAAGGCAATCAACTCCATATATTCTATTGAGAATCTCCGCACATATTTCAAGTTGTCTTAATTAAAAAACAAATGATAAAAAAAAAACCGGTGGCAAACCATATTTGCAACATAATTTGACTAGGTGATTCTATATATATATATAGAATATAGCCAATAACGACCAAGCATTGAGGTATGAGCGTTATTATTCCAAGAGTGATTTTGCCACTATTCCTGGTCATTTCGTCAGATTCAGTAGTATTCCTTTTTCACCGTTCATTCATGTGGCAGGAACTCATTGGAAATTAAGATAATATTGGAAAGAAATTTCACATTGATTAAACTTTTTTCGATGTTTGCTCGTCATGCAGCTTCCACTGGGATAATGCGGCCTTAGTTTCGACATTTATATCCAACATACTCATATTTCGTCACCTTTTTATAATGTTCTGGATCGTTGTTGAATTCATTAAGCAATTCCATGGCGCTACCTATGCGGCATCGTTTTTGTTCAAAGTTCAACAATTTTGATGATCACACAAAAACATGTACAACATTTTCGACTGTTCCCAAAGAAATAAACATTCAAAATAGCTATAAACGGGCACATGTGTATCAATTCCTTTTATTATTTCACCACACCTTACATATAGTTGCTGGGTGAAACTTTTCACTCTCTGATATAGTTATTACAATTAGCTGTTTGGCGGCCTATTACACGACAAGGAACACGCGGTGGAAACTGGTTTACATGAAAGCTTTTCTAAAAATAGAACCTTAAGTGGTGTGAAGTGCACGATGCAAAGTAATTGGTGTGTTTCATTGTAATATGATAAATCTGAATGGTTTCACAATTTGATCAAATAGAATATCAATGTAAATGTTTTTCTCATCAACTATTAAAAAATTATATCTAAAATAGTACTGATACCGTATCCATTATATAGAAGAACTGGATGTCAGATTCTCAGATATCTTACGGGAAAAAGTTTATGTTTTAAAAAAGCAATGATAATATTATAAATTTTTCAGATCTTTGATCTGAATGTTTTTTCCTAACATTTTCCAAAGATTAGAATCTATGCTCATGTATTTTCATTTAAGAACCCTTTATTTGAACATTCATTCTTTTAATATTCATAGAATTCGTATAAAATGCTTGGGCGATGTTTTTTCTATATTAAGTATTTTTATACCCTACACAGAGGGTATATTCACTTTGTCATTCCGTTTGTAACGCATAGAAAGGGGCGTGGCAGGTGTGGAAAAGTATATATATTCTTGATCAGCGTCACCACCTGAGTCGATATAGCTGTGTCCGTCTGATTGTCTGTCTGTCTGTCTGTTGAAATCAAGTTTACGCGAAAACTAAGCAAGCTAATTTGGCACAAAGGTCACACCTTTTTGCAAGCTGCTAGCATATAATGGGCGAAATCGGTTAACGGCCACGCATTCCGCCCATACTCTACGTAAATATACCCAAGTCCATTTTGAAAAAAAGTTGCTGCGATTTTGATGAAGATTGGTGATTTGGTGAAGATGAGCACAAAATTAAGATTAGGCTTGGTTCTAAGTGTGCAAAGGCTCTTAAAGGGGAATGGCACAGCCCTAAATTTTAACTTTTTTAACGCTATAGCTCGTAAACCGTGCAATATATTGTGATGAAATTTGGTGCACGAATACAGATCTTATGAATCTTGAATTGCGCATAAAGTGGGCGGAATTGTAAAAGTGGGAGTGTCACTTCTTCACAATTAAAAATTTAGATCTCGTATAACTTCAAAATGGCACACACGATTTTCATTAAAAGTAGTCAACAATACCAGCTACGTCAATATAATGAAAAAATTATTTTAAGGGCGTGGCACAGCCTCCAATATTTAAAAAGAGAACTAACAGCGCAATCGCTATGAAATTTAATAAGGCGGATGTAATTGCTAAAAGGTGTATTCTTGCAAAATTTTGGCACAACCGATGCCGATGGGTGTGGCACCTCCCATATAAGCGAAAAACGTTTAATGCTATAGATAGTGTGCTATGAGAGTAATCTTCATAAAGTTTTGTGTATAGGTGTCGGTTACTAAAAGCTTCGGAATTAAATGAGACTTGACAAAATTGCATCATTGGGCGTGGCACCTCCTTCATTAACATAAAGTTGTAAGTGTTATTTTAAGTGAATTGATCTGAAAGTTGATGCAAGTGGTTTACTGGGTGTTAGGTACATATGTATCAAAAGCTGGCGAAATAGGAACAATGGGCGTGACACCATCATACAATTGAAATACCTTAAGTGGCATAACTATCGAAATATATAAGAAGCTATTTCTGGATCAAAATCGGACTGGATTGCATCAGTGGGTGTGCCACCGCCCTAAATTTTTGGAATAATTACGGCAAATTTCGCAAACTATACAAGCTATTGTGCTAAAAATAGGTTTGTTTATTCCACCAACAGTGGGCGGAATTGGAGAAGTGGGCGTGTCATATTTCGTGTTTTTCATTTCTATTCTATTTTTTTCAACATTTCCCATATTCTTTAGACATTTTCAATCTTTTACCTTTCTCCTTCAATTTCATTGGACATTTTCTTTATTCTTTCGACTTTTTCATCAATTTTTCAGCATTTTTCATATATTTCGACTTATTCAATTTCTCTCAACTTTCTTTAATGGTTTTCATATATTTTCAACATTTTCAGTTTTTTCAAAACTATTCAACATTTTTGAACCTTTTTACGTTATTTTCGACTTATTCAACCTCTTCAACATTTTTTTAACATTTATTGAAAAAGTACTTTCAATTCAGTGTAGGGTATGTGAGTTTCGGCCTGGCCGAAGATAACACTTTTACTAGTTTTATATTCGAAGAGTTCCAACTAACAACGTAACCTTAGAATTTGTGAACTAGTGTTGTCGTGTTGCGTTTAGCCATTCACTAACGGAGTTACTTACCTTGAACACTGCATAATTACTGTTGCAATCGCATCAGTAATATAGCAAATCTTTTTCAAAAAATAGTCATAAACGTACATCGCAACAGATAAAATGTCAGTGAAGATTATTGCGCTGCTTGCAATTATTCAACTGGTTGGAACACAAGACACCATAAATTGTTCCGATTCAATTAACAATGGGGTAGTGTAATTTACATAATAAATATTTTAATACAAAATTAAAGAAGTTAAAATTTGCATTCACCAATAAACGATAATTCACTGAGAGATATATCCCAGCTGTTGGAAATCTTGCAACAAAAAATAGATCTGGCAACTTTGGGGTGCGAAAGAATATCATAAGTAAATAGTTTTGATATTTTCTAAAATTGGCTATAACATTTTTAGCATTCAACAACAGCTGACTAAACAAAAACATGATTTTGAATCCAGTTTTAATCAGCTTTTAACACTAGCTAAGGCCAAGCAACCTTTCAGTACCGACGTTTTCAATGGTCACAATTATGAGCACGAAGCACAGCCAATTGGATTTGGGCTTTTACCAACTAATTGTGCTGAAGCACTACAAAAAAGTGGTCGAAAAGATGGTGTGCATAAAATAAAACTTCCCAGTCCGAAAACGGAATCATTTTATGTTTATTGTTTTACACACAATGGCAATCAAAGTGGCATTGATGACAGTATACGCGCTAACGTTACGAATCCATGGACGATCATGCAGCGCAGAAGTGGTGACAGCATCGAATTTAAGCGCAACTGGGTAGATTATCAGCGAGGTTTCGGTAACTTAGAGGGCGATTTTTTTATTGGATTAGATATACTTAATTATCTAACACAATCCACTCTGCATGAACTTTGGATACAAGTGGAAGACTTCCGGGGAAGGACACGTTGGGCGAAGTACAATAGTTTTGCCATTGCTGGTGAAAGTGAGGATTATCCTATAAAAGTTCTTGGATCCTATTCTGGCAATGCTGGTGATTCCCTGAGAAACAATGTCGACCAAAAATTTACAACTATGGATAGGGATAATGATAAAAGTGATGAATTAAATTGTGCTCTTTTTTATTTGGGCGCTTGGTGGCACAAAGATTGTACTACCAGGTTAGATAAATTTTTGAAATTTTTAAAATTTAAAAATAGTGTGCTTTTGTTGAAAATATAACAATTTTTACATTTTAGCAATTTGTATCGTAAATTTTACGGTGGCATGGATCCAAATAAAATGAAGGATGCAAACAGTACGATGGATTCAGTTAAATATGCTCACATGGCAATAAGACCTATCAGTGAGCAGTGATTGCTAGATATAAAAATAAACTTTGTGAAATAAATGATTAATAAATCAAGCGAATAGAATACAGTACGCAAGCCAAAAGAAATAACCTAAAGCATTGTTTTATTTAAGCTATTTGTTACAATTATTATCGATTTACTGATTATTCCAACCAATTTTGTAAATTTTATGTTGTAGTATCTAAGCATTGATTTACAAAGTGCTTTGTCTATTAAACAAGTAAAGGTGTTATCTTTTCCCTCGGCAAAAATTAAATACCTTAAGTCTCGTTAGCAGTAAAAGCCCTAAATTTTAGTAAAATGGTGTTTTCCGCCACTTTATATACTGGCTGGTTTGACTAAACCTTACCGCATTGAATTTGACAGTATAAACTTAAGTTGCTCTCCATGTAGCCTTTCAAAACTTAAAGGCGGTGCCACTCCCTCCTTCTAAAATTATTTGTTCGATGCTTAACCGAGTTTGTGTGAATATATCTCTTAGTGTAGCGTTTAATAGTGCTGTTTCTAAGTAGGATGTCACGCCTTCTAAGTTCATCAAGTTCTTGTCAAGAGCTTGTCTGAATCATTCTTACTATTAGTGTGATATACCGGCCCATTACCTTAAATAATTCTCTCATTTTAACATTTTGAAGTTTTCGCTTCCATTTAAAATGTCACGCCCTTGCAGAGCTTGTCTAAGTTTTTACTTGTGCTTTTCAAAAAATTTGGTCACACTGCATCAAATAACTTTCTCAATATAGCGTTTTAAATGTCTTACAAGTTTGGGCGGTGGCGCGTCCGTGTTCTGTTTTTGCCCATTATCAATTCCAAGAAGAAGGTTAGTTTTTCTGTATCCGTGTTTTCCACAGACCGACACACAAGCTTGACTAAATCGACTCAAGTGGTGATACTGATCAAGAATAAATTTACTTTTTTTGTACGAATCATGGTCCCAACTTGGCGTTACAAACGGAATGACAAAGTGATAAAAGTTCAAGAACATCAAAATTTGCAGTTTTCATTAATTTTCAAATTTCACTCGATGTATTATTTCATAACCTACAGATGCAAAAAATTAAATTTTTATTTCGTGAGGCCAAATATGTAAGTTGTAGCATTTTATATTCTAACAATTTTTAAGAATATAGTTTTTAAAAATAATCTTTTATTTATCAGAAATTTTGAAATATTCTAGCTTGATAAAGGTTTGGCTAATAGTCATACCACAAAAAAAAAAAAAAAAAAATCAGCGAAATCGGGACTTTAGAGTCCAACTCCTTTCGTTTTGACAAACAATTAACTAGATGCATTTTTCTATCTCTGTCTCACCTCCCTCAATGCAATACAAACTGCAGCACAAAATGAATATATATAAAGATGTTTACATTGAAAATGTTGTGAGTCGTACAGAATTTGTGTCCGATTTCGTTGAAATTTTACGAAAAAATCGACTCCGGCAATTTTTGGTTCAAATTGGCTAGAGATCGTTTATCTTGTCAGAACCATATATGCTTTTAACTAAAGCTTATCAAAATATCAATAAACTGTCGGAGCAATTATTTAAAAATAAAAATTACCTACTTCTTATCTTGATTACAGTTTTTTATTGGCTTGAGTAAAATTTTTTTTTCTGATACTCGCAAAAACTGTTTCCAATCATTAGCTTAGTATTCGGACACTCTATTCATCAATTCTAACCATTGCATCTTTCCAATTTGCCTTAGGGGCAAACACTCGTTAGTTCAACGAAAAACTCGTGAATGCCAAATAGACAAAGCAGTGATTCATTTGAAACGTTAACAATTGGTATGCAACCAATGTTACTTCTCTGGAAATTAAGGAGCATTGGATTACGAAAGTCTACGCTGTAGATTACTTTTACTTTGATTGAAAAAAAGAAAAAAATATTAACTCTTTAAGTGGGGCGACGTAAAAAAAAAATTTGTTAATAACTCAAATTACAACAGAAGATCATGTTTGGAAAATGTTGAAAATGGCAAATAATTTTTTAAAAAAAAGCACAAATGTTGAAATAGTCGAAAAATGCAAATAAAATCGGAAATAAAACGAAATGTCGACAAAATTAAAAAAGTTGAACAATTTTGAAAATTTAAAAAAAAAATAAAGGCATGAGACGAAATATTATGAAAAATTTGAAACATGTTGACAATATTGAAAACTACTAGAAAAGTAGAATCATGTTGAATAGGTCGAAAAGTCAATAAATATTTCGAAAAATGTTGAAAAAGGTGACTTAAGTTGAGAAATGTTGAAGAAGTTGAAAACTATTGGAAAATTTGTAGATAAGGACTGTCCCAGAAAAAACTTACGTTTTTATTTTTTGTATTATGCTCTACCTGATAATCTTATAAGTCAAAAATAAACAATATTTGTTCTAAATAAAATGACGTTTAATATGATGTATAACACTTGAAGATAGCACTTTTAACGACAAAGATGTCTTGGAAGCAACAAAAAGTCCGGGAACTGATTTTGTCCACATACCTGCAAAATCCAGAATTAAAATATTCAGTTATAGCAAAAATAGTTGGTGCATCAGAAAAAAGTGTCTTTACGAATATTTTTAAGTATACGAAGGGTCTACCTTTTTCCTGAAAAAAAGGTCAGGCAAAAAACCAAAATTTTCTAATACAAAGGTAGCGGCGA
Organism: Meiosimyza decipiens; assembly: GCA_963680825.1. Taxonomy (NCBI): domain Eukaryota; kingdom Metazoa; phylum Arthropoda; class Insecta; order Diptera; family Lauxaniidae; genus Meiosimyza; species Meiosimyza decipiens. Next base: position 60,090,642 of record OY804261.1, read on the forward strand.
AAGTGAAGGGCCTTTTTAAGCAGAATCCCAACACCTCAGTGCGAGATATGGCGGCTAGAGCAGGTACATCAAAATCTACTGTACAGAGGATAAAGGAGAAAAGTAAGCTAAAGATTTATAGACTTCAAAATGTGCCAGACCGTTCTGATGAAAAGCATTTGATGTCTCAGATGCGAGCCCGAAAATTATATGAAAGGTACCTGACTAAATTTGATTCCGGTGTTATGGAAGACGAAACTTACGTCAAAGCAGATTTTAAGCAGCTAACTGGGCACGAATATTATGCATCACCAAAAAAAAAGGCATGTGTCTGATAAATTCAAAGAAAAAAAAATTTCGAAATTTCCGAAGCAATATATGGTTTGGCAGGCCATATGCACCTGTGGTCTCAGAAGCAGATTTTTTGTTACACAAGGCACAATTAATTCCAAAATTTATATAGACGGTGCCGCGATAAACGTCTTCTACCATTTATTCGTGCACATGAGCGTACCGTGATGTTCTGGCCAGATTTAGCAAGCTCTCATTACTCTAAATCTACGATGGAATGGTATGCAAGTAAAAAGATCAATTTCGTACTGCTCAGAGCTTCGCCCAACTGAAGGATATTGAAATAAGATTTTCGAAGGAGTGGTAAGACTGCAAAAAACCCACAAGACTTCAGACTTAAGTGGACAAAATTTAATAAAGGGCCTTACGAAAAAAGTAAGAAATTTTTATAAAACAAAAAAAATTGTTACTTAGTTTTTAGTTATTCATATTCTGAATAGTAGCCATTATTAATAAAAAACAATAAAAAATAAAAATTACTGGGTATTTTTTTATAACTAAAAAGCAAAGCGGAAGTTTTTTCAAAAATATTTTGAACAATTTGAAGAATGTTGAGAATCGGAAAGAACTAAAGATCAAATAAATTTCTGAAAGACATTCATTATTTTGTAGCAGACTGGAAATGACTAACGCTCCGTCGAGTTCAAGAAAAAAACGCTCAAACCAATCAAAGCTCCAATCATTACAAAGTAATTGTTGAATAAATTAAATTAATAATTATTTTTATATCATTGAAAACAAACACAATCATGCAGTAGTAAACAATTGAACATTTAATTGTTTTATGTAAATATGCATGTTTCTCAAAGTATGTTGAAACCAAAAAAAAAGAGTATTTTAAAATTAATTTCATTTTTAACGTTGCTTTAAACTGTTTAATAGAAAAATGCATATTATTTATTTGCTTGTTGTTTTTGGTTATTTTTTATGAGCTTAAATATTGCAATATTTTCAATCAGTTGATGACAACTATTATTTGCTATTAATGCAATGGTTTTTTTTTGAAAAATTTCTAACTTAGCCCTTAGTATTTTTAATGTTTTATTAGTTCATTGGTCTGTTATTTAATCTGTATTGGAAATAACTATTTAAAAGAGAAAACTTGTCTTTGTTTTACTTTTTCACCTATTTAATTAATTTATCTGAAACATTATTTTTACATATTATTTAAAGTCTTATAATAATTTTAATCTTAATTTTTATTTTTGATTTTAGTATTGAACATATAAATATATTTAGTTTGTACGTCCCGAAAAGAGAAATCTTATTTGTACAATGGATAAATAAATAAACAATAAAAAGAATATTAAATAAAATTCGTAATCGGCATCCACATACCAAGTTTTATTATAATAGCTTGTATAGTTTAAGATACATGAATGAAGTAAAAATGTAAAAATTATGGCTGTGACGCACCCACTGTTACAGCCCGGACCGATTTAAATTCAGCAATAGCTTTTCATGAATAACATCCTCACACCAAATTTTAGTGTGCTTGCTCACATATTTAGAAATATATGCCGTTAAAACCGTTTTAATTATATGGGGAAATGCCACGCCCACTGGTGCTATTCCGCCCAGTTTTGATATACTTTAAACAAGTCGACTACCTAGATTAAATTTCATACCAATTGCTAAAATAGTTTCCACTTAAAATAGCGCTTACAACTGTTTGAAAATGTAGGCGGTGCCACGCCTACTGATTAAATCCTGTCGAATTTCATTAAATTTCAAAGCCCCTAGTAACTGGCACCTTTACACCAAATTTTGTGAAGACAGATTTTACTGAGACTTGTACCCATGAGGTGTTGGATGACGGCAGTAAGCTATATATAATAATAGCGAGCACTGTTAATGCGATGTTGAGCAGTGTGTGTGGGTATTGTAGAAATGTACCAAATCATGAGTGGAAATGCACTTTAGTTTTCCATTTTACGCAACACTAGATACAGTGTAACTAAATGTCTCACTGACGTAGTAACTGAGAGTTGAATTACATTTGTTATTCGAAATAAAATATACATAATATTTCGCTATTGCTGCGTATACCGACATGATATTTTGGTAGGAGGTGAAAGAGGGTCTCTAGTATTTATAGAGACCATTTATAGAATAAAGGTACTTCTGAAAAGAAAAATACTATCAAACTCTATTATATATTAGGGAAAATCGAAAATTTGAGAAAAGTCCTCTCAGAAATTTGTTTTTACATTATTTTAACATACAAGGTTCAAATGTCAAATGTCGAGAGATTTGAAAAGTGTAACTTTCTAGAATGATACCTAAACTTAATTATCAGTTTTTAAATGGGCATTGTGAACTAATTATGTCATTTCTTTGCTTCGGCTAGAGATAAAAGACACATAAAAATATTAAGGAAATTGAAAGAATATATGTATTGTACATACATATCGTCGCTCTCGGATAATAAAACCCTAGCGCTTTTTTTTTTTTTGAATTTGACTTTTTTGTCCATTTTGAAAATAACCCTTAAATGCACGTTCAGTAAAAGCTGGGTATGATTTTCAAAAATCTAGCTTATAATTTGAATTTGATATTTTAAAATGGTTTGCAGATTTTTCGTGTAAAACCTCAAAAACATGAGTGAAGGTCTTTCTTTACTTTACGAGAGCGATGATATACTGAAAATCTTTGCAGCTTTTATGAAAAAGCTGGACATAAAAAATTCACGCTATCAATCCATTCAGAAAGAAATTCGTATTAAATTATGTTCAGGATAAATTTAATAGATGATCCCAAAAAGAACAATAGAAACTACCTCAAGTGGACAAGTTTACTATAGCAATTTACTTTAAGGTTAAAAAAATATATATGGAGTACTCCACGCCGAATCGGACACCATTTTGCTATAACATTTCTGGTTTTTTTTTGTAAATTTTCTTAGTAGTAATGGCTGAGAATATTCTCCACAATTTATGGTTATCCGTGTTGAAAAATATTTAGATGTGGCATATTGAAGAGATAATTTTACGTTATTTTTTCAATATTATTTTATCTTAAAGGAAATTATGCCCTTATTATTCCAAATGCCGCAACCACATAGGTATTTTACAACACGAATAACTAATAAAGTGAGCATTGAAAATTAGGAAAAATTACATTCCATCGTTTGCACATTATCAGACATAACTTACAATTTGGAAAAAATAACAGTTTTTCACAAGAGTTTTTGAAGAAAATCTATCAGTGCATAAATTGTTAAAATGAAGATTTATATTTGAAATTTAAAAATAGCATAATTCAATTTGGTTTATTATTCGCGGAGATATTTGCGTTTAAGAAAAAATCGCCAAAAATGTTTCTGTCCAAAAATTCATATATCATAGCTTATTTAAAAAAATTTAAAAAAAAAATTATGTAGAATACTCTCAAGCAGTACTAAAGGGAAAAAAGAATTTCAAAAAAAATACGAGATCCAAAGTCAAATTGTGTCTGGTTTGGCATGGATTTCTCTATAAACATGTGGCTTATATTATGTACTGAAAAGTACACACAAATAATCTGAAAAAAATTCAGTTAAACTTCTTGCCACAGTTCACAACTCCAGACCCACACATGTATGTGTGTATTTTACAAAGCAAGCATCTATGTAGATACGAAGCAGTGCGAATAGAGCACTTAACTTTGCACCATTGACCATTTGTCTCTATTGTCTTTGGATTTTATTTCCGTAGCTCCCCAGCTTATGTCATAGCATTTATTTGTTTTGCTTGTGATTTTTCTGGGGAGTTTGCTGTTATCTTTATTTTGGCCTTATTTTTACAAACTACAAATGCCATTTTAAAATTGTCTTTGTCTTTTTGTTTTTAACATTTTTATTTATTCTTTGTGGTGTTCATGTGCACAGAGCATCTTAGTTATAAGAGTGTTGAGTTTTTTCTGTTATAGCCAGCGGAATTTCGATAATTCTATGTCTAACTTTCTCTTTTTTATATTTTTTTTTTGTCTCTATCTTGGTTGTTTCAGACTTTTTAGCTTTGCGCCATTTGTTGGTGATAATAATAATAGTTAGTATAATAAGTGTAAAAATAAAAATGATTTCGCACACTCAAGCACAGACTTCGCCAATAATATGAGACGCCTTCTATGTTGCTTTGCCGGTATTTTCTTATCTTTCCAAAGCTAGAGGTTAAATTTTTCTTGCGAGTGGTTTAAGTTGCTACATTTAAAAGCCATAGTCAAAAATGTAATTCTTATGCATACCACCGTCTTTTGGCGGACTATAGCTGAATCGGCAACACTAACACACCTAGTTTTTTTTTTGTAGTTTTAGCTTAGTACGGCCCCTGGTAAAGATTTCAACTTATGTGTTAGTGCATAACGTGCGTCTTCTAATGCTTCGTTTGACAGTTACGTCAGCTCAAAATAAAAGTTCATTGAAAAAATAGAAAACTAATAAATTTAGCGATACCTGATTTTTCGATTAGTAACAAATATAATATATAAAATTGTTCTATCAAGTCCATAATTTTACTGATGAGTAGCTTAATGTATTGTCTAGCCAATTGAGTATTAATTTACATATTGAGAAATAATTGTATTCAAGTAGCATTCATTTTCTGGCATCCGACCGCAGGCGGGCTTATGCAGATTTTCACCTGCATGGATCTTTAACGTCACCGAAATGAGAATCCGACTTCATTATCATCTCTTACACACCCGAATTATCTTTCTCACAAATTATGAGCTAAAACAAAAATCTATGTGTTAAAGGGTTAAAGCGGACTAAAGACATTAGAGCCAATGAGAAGGCAGTCACAAATATTCACTTGCACGAAGTTGTGAAAACTACTGTGCAATTAATTCTCAAGGATGACAAAATATCTTTAAAGATGAGGTTTGCTGACAGTGTCATATGTCATACTTATGCTATTATTCTATATTTGATCTGTTCCTCAATCTAAGCCATGGCAAATCATTTTCTGTCACCATATTTTTATGACCAACAGGGATAAACAGCTATTTACTAGTTTCCTTGTAAGTAATTTGTAAGCAATTATAAATGAGGCTTGTGAAGTCTTTAAGCATATGTTAATCCCCACTATGGATATAGCTAACGAGAGCTTAGGGATCATATTTGTTGGCCTAAAGTGAGAATTGAAGACCAGAGTTTCTATAAGTTAAGAACATATCTGCACTCAAGGACTTCAAAACAACCAAATGACAAAGCACTAATGATGAATCAAGCATAAATGAAGATGAATGAAGCTTTAAAATTGTTATTCTTATTAGAAGCGCAGAAAATTTAAAAAATTTTAGTGAAAAATTCTCCTGGACGGAGTCTTTGTCATTCCAATAACTCTACAGGAATCTAATAAGAATCCATCTGGATCAAGTTCAAAGTCATTCAAACACTTCATGCTTACCTTTGTGTAGGCTCATAAGGGTTCAGAAAGGGTTTTGAAGGAGAAAGATATACGGAATTACTTTGAATGTACACCTCAAAGATAGCGAACAAACATATTCTATTCATTTTTAGGTGATAAGGTTGCTCTGGTACACTAACATTGTTACACATGGTTCTGTTCGGATAATACTTGCAATCAAAATGGCTACTATTCAATTACTGAAGTTTGTGGATTGATCAGTCGGTGGCCTGTTTCCTGCTCTTAGTAAGTAGTTCAGTAATTTCAAAATTACAAAAAAGGCTATCCTGAATTTCATTTATTGGATCTACTTTTCAACGTCTTCAAAAAATCAACCCATTGCCATTTCTCAGCGAAAATTAGTCTGGTCTTAGTCAAAATCTTAATTGACGAATAATGGTGGCAACCTGCGATTTTTTTTTCGTTGCCATTTATATCCGGTTTTTCTAGGTATTTTGTTTTTATCATTTTCTTGTATATTTTCTTGTTATCCCTTCATTGCCTTTAAGCCGCATTAAGGAGTCAACCAGCCATCGAGCACCACCACAGCTACTGTTAAACATAACACTGTAAGGAAGAGACAAATTTTTTTTAACACTTTTGCTTCTGTTGTCCTTTTGTTTTGTGTGCCACAATTGTTTGTGTGTCCTGTTGTCCTTTAAAATTTCTTTAGTTTTTGTACGCAATTTACGTTGGCTTTTGTTTGGGCGCAACGTAGAAAATCTTTGAGGAAAATAATTTTTCTTTAAGCGGATTTTCTTTTGCTTGCGTATTTTTTTTTTTTTTTGCATTACTGTTGTTGGCTTTTAGTAACGCTTTAACAAACTTTTTTTTTCGATCTCCTTTGATTTTTCTTTTTTCCAATATTTTGTTCTTTTTACGCTCATATTCAATCGATTTGTTGTTTTTTCTTTGTTGCTATTTCGCTTTAGTAAAAGTTTTCTTTTGATTTTTTTTTATATATATTTTGTTTATCCTGTTACCAGTCTTTATTGAGTCCTTCAAGCAGAATCTATAGATTTTTTTTCTTGCTTCTACTGTCGCTATTTCTTCCATTTTTTTTTTGATACAATATTAAAAAGTTTTTTTGTTTGTTCTTTTTTTAATTGGACTTTGAAGTTTTTGCTTTTAGGGTTTAATTAGTTTTCAAGTGTTGTTTTTATAGACTCAACTTTTTTGCCCACCAAAACTTGCACTTCTTAGTTTCCTAGTATCCTTATGGGTTGTTATTTTTACTTTTGTTAAGAAAGAGAAAGAAAAAAAAAATGGGAAATCTTTTTTAGCAGTTAAGTCGCGTAAATTGTAGTTGTTGTTGTTACTTTGTTAATCTTATTTTGTGTTCAGCTGCGAAATCTTTTCTGAAGTTTGTTCTATCCCGTCATCTTAATTATTATGGGTCAATAGTGTGCTGTTGCTTAAAAAATCAGCAAAAGATTTTCGAAAAAATTTCTACAGAAAGTTTTATGCGATAAGATTTATTTTGAAAGTTTTTGAAAGTAAAAATAACTAAATATTCAGCAATTGGTTGTCTTTGCACCTATTTGGAAGTAATAGTTGTTTAGAGCATGCGTTATTTATTTAGATGAAGCGCCTTTGGTCATGCAAGCAAGTGTCTTATAAGTCGCTGTGTCGCGTTCAAATATAGTTTAGGTAATTTATTGCATAGTCTTAGGCTCACCTAAAATTTCTTAATACGAGCTTCTTTTGTTTTTAGGCCATCTTTTGTTAAAACAAAGGTATAATCTAACTGACCTACCTTATCAAACGCACATTCACTTACACATAAAATAATTAATATAATGCAAACATATATATACAGACATAAGTATATACGTGCTAAGTATTGTAACCGTCTTTCATGTTACGACGTATACCAATGCACTGTTATATTTTTTTATTGTCAACTCGACACCTCATGCAATTAAACTGACACAACAATAATGGCAGCAAAAACGATAGTACAAGTCACAAGACTTTAAACACACTACCTAACACGTAAAGGCAATATGTACCCAGTAGGCAAGGGCAGGAGCTTGCAGGCCTTCTAGCACGCATTCCTTGGTAAGATTAAGGCCTTGCCACCTCCTTTCAAACTTACTTTCTTTTTTATATGAAACGTCCCGAAAAAACAGGCCTTCTTGAGCAGGCCTGCTAGAAATACTCTTCAAACAGGCCTTCCTACATCGCTTGCGTCAAGAGCCCTTCTAAGAGCGCTTACCGTAGAAGGGGTCATAGAAGTACTTTGAAAAAATTAAATCTTAATACGTCGTGAGACTCATTGTTAAATGTTTTTTTTTTATCTGCGTCAACCTCCATTGCGTTCATATTTTTAATGTTTATTTTTTGTGACGTTTTCTTAATTTATAATTTGACATTGAATACACAACACTCTACCACTTTAACATAACATGAAACAGAAGACCAGTCTAGCAACATGCACACCGTTCCTTACTTCTAACCATGTACCAACTTTTGATGTCTTATAAGTACAATCCAATGACAAAAAAGTAATGTCGAATCACAAAACATTGCAATACATGAAATGAAAATATGCAGGAAGTCCTTCTTTTTAGCCTTCTATTATGAGGCCTTATAGCACTGCTGCTGTGGGAAGGCCTCATAGCACTGCTGCTGTGGGAAGGTCTTATAGCAGTACTGCTGTGGGAAGGCATAATAGTACGCCTGCCGTGGTAAGGCATAATAGCATTTCATGAGTATACACTCAATGGAGTGTAAATATTCTGCTAATTAAAATTTCACTACTTATAAAATTTTCTTATTGTTAATATTGACAGATTGTAAATAAAAACAAAAATCATAATAAAAAAAAAAAAAATGAGCATTCATGTTTTTAATTGCATGAAAAATTAGTTTTGAGAAGGCCTCTTACAATCAGAGCAGTGCTAGCAGGCCTTCTCCGGGGAAGGCCTTGTTCAATTGACTGCTGGGTAATGATATCAAAACAAAAAAGCGACGAAGTATCATTGAATTAAGCATCGGCAGCAGTGACATTTAATTAACTTTTTTCTTTTAGTTCCAAAAATCCATGTGCTGCAGTGTTTTAATCACTCTCTAGATGGAGCCGTAGATGATCTCTATAAATTTTGATTTTCTTAACCAAATAGAGCTCGTTACTAAAGTTCATTGCTTCGTTAGCATTTGAAAGCATTTTTAAACCATTGACTATATGCGTGGAAGGCGTGGCAATTGATCTTTCACACCCATTTTAAAACATATTCTTTATCTTGATGCTAGTGAGGTCTATGCAGAAATTTGTTGAGGTATTATCATTTTTAGAACCTTTATGAAAAACAAAATATATGGGAAGTAGGCGTGGCAGTTTATCTTTGCGTCATTATTTCTTAGTCTTATTGTCCTGAAGTAAGAAAGCTCTGTGCAAAAATTTGTTGTTCCACTACGATTCTTGCTACTTTTTTCCTCAATTTCTTTAAACTCGCACGACTGTGCGTTGTAACGCGATCTATAGACAATATCCACTAATACTATCTAAAACATTTATATTAGAAAATAACATATTTATTAGAAAATATCAGGAGCATATCAGCTCTATATTCAGCAAATTGCTAAATATTGATTCGTGCTGCGTAGATTTCGCCCATTAACGGCGATTCCACATTGAAAACTGCCCGTGCAACATTAACTTTCATACCCCATAAGTTACCATTGTTCGTTTGTTCACCATTTTCCAGCATCTAGATATCACGCCTAGATGCTCATCTGGAAAACCACAGCTTGATGCATTTTATGTATATCAGTTATGTCTTATGGATTAACGTTTTCATTCAGATTTTCTAGCCATTTGTAAGGATCTTAATTGTTGGGTTCTATTATTATATGTCCTTTTGAGAGATGAGTTTTAGATAGCTATTTTTATATAATGGTGCTCAAGAGCTATCCATACGTCATTTTGACGAACACATACATTTTTGTTTTAAATGTGGAGCGGTATACTTTTTAGAAGTAAAATAGTTGCGTTACTTGCCACTGATATTTCATTTAAGAATTTTAATAGTCAATATATAAATAGTGAACATTGTTATTTAAAATTTTAGAAAATAAAACGAGCTTTTAAAGAGCACAAGCTCGTTTGTAAGAGCAAGAGAAGTGAACATCTGGCTGATGTTCGTCAAAATGACGAAGGTTAGATATGTATGGTTAAGCTCAGTTATTATTCAAACTCAACGCTATAGTCGTTGTTTTCAAATCTGTAAGTGACAGATTCCATAATTTTACAGAAAAATCGCGGCTATCGTATATCGATACTCCTATACGTAATTCATAAATTTATAAACTCATGCACTCATAAATACAAGCGAATATGTCTATATAAACTTTTCAACTTAGTGTAAAGTGTATCAATTTATATTATTGCCAAACACACTGGTGCAAAATGAATCGTCCTAGTGTCCTTGTATCGCATATTAATTTTGCTGTTGTTGTTTTTACAATGTATGTTGGTAACAAATTGTTACCAATGGCTTTTGTTGTTCTTGTCGTCGACAGAGTTGTTATTTACTGGCTTTTAGTTAACTTGGCAATTAAATTACTGTGGGTATTTTTTTCCTTTTGCCGCGGGGATGTGTATTTACTCACATACCAATGAAAAGATGGAATACTTTTTAAATAAATAAATAATACTACTAATGTACACATATATATATACACATAAAGCGGTCTTTCTGAACTATTTCAAACTATATAGAAACAGAAAAGAGATATAACTCATTACATTACCTATAGAATAGGAATTCGAAAAACTATGATCACACTTAACTTAATTTAACTCGCGCAAACAGACCCCAAAATCAAGCTAACATTTGTTAGCTTTTTAAATTTACCAACTACGAGGCGATGAGCTTATAACTCTTCTAGAAATGTTGATTTGAAATTTATCGTTTCTCTCGAATAAACTACCCAACTTTCAGATCAACGATTCGCTTCATTCATGAATCAACTCCATTAGAGTTTTTATATTGCATATCATTGGAAAGTATCATAGACCAGCGCAATAAATCAAATCAAAAGTGTAGGACTGCTTGCACGAGTATCCAGTGTCAAACCAACTTATGTTGAGCTAAGAGTCCACGAACTTTACCACTTGGCTGAAAAGCGGATTATAACATGGATGCTGTTTTGACGCTAAATAAGCCTCTTTTTCTGACTTTCAAAGTGCACAAGCAATTAATAAAAAAAAATACAAAACATAATAGAGTAATTTTGAAGAAGAATTGAAAAAATTTCAATTGAGAAACATTTGATTTTGCTATAGTTTTTGTGATGTCAAAAAACAAACAATTTTTTGGGGCTATTAAAATACAACTCATTCGCGACAAAAATTGTTTGCTGGGAAGCGCAGCATAAAAAATTGCCGCAATTCTTCACATACTCACATTTGCTCGCACACACAATAACTAAACTTACAAGCCAAATTGCTGCTACGTGCAGAAGCAACAACGACAATAAAAATAGCCGCATTACTAGTTATAACTTTTTCTGCCATTTCCCAAACAATAAATTTATTTATTTCGCATGCGAAACAGAAACAGTTTTTCCTGGAAAAACTTGCTGCATCCCAGTGTACAAATAATTTTTGAAAATAAAAATCTATCCTATAGTAGGAAAGAAATAACAACAACAAAAGAAAATTCAATGGTCAGTGTTTTTGTAGTCGTTTCTTATGTGAATTATTTTTATCTATGATAACAGGGTGTCGTGATAGTTTTCCATGCGGAACATTAGTTTCAACATCTAGGTCCTTTTAGCTGTTATGGACGCCTTTCCCACTAGAATTCACGCTGATGCAAACAAAGATTTCCTTCAGCTCAATTTTTAGTAGTTTTTCGGTAGGGTGCTCTGATAATCTAAGAAATTTTCGACTCTCAAAAGGTTTGAGCGTCTGAAAAGCATAAAGGTTTGCTTCCACATAAAAGGACTGCACAATGCTATCTAAAATTAATAAACGTTTTCGAATTATTAACGAATGATAACTTCTGTGATGGTAAGCTAATGAGGTATTATGGGAGACCTTACCTCAGACTAAATTTAACTTAAAACAGAAAATTTAAGGTCGAATTAGGTTGAAATATAGAGCAACATATTTCGTAAGTTATTCGGGTGGAACAATAAGAATAATGGCGAGATGAAGCAAGTGTTATGCTCTCGAACTTTATAGCACTAGAATTATTCCTGATTTGCACAAATAGTGCAATTAATGCGGTGCAAATTTAGTAAATATGGAATGCGTTTCTAAATCGCAAATTAACCCTGGAATATTAGCACACTGTATTACCGCCGGCTTGTCATATTTATATTTCGAGATAAAATTAAAAAATGCTCAATCAGGCGATGAATAACCGAGCTATTCATTTTGAATCTAAGTAATATATTCAACTATTTATTAAGAAATGGTTTTAGTTCATCCGTAAAGTAAGATTCGAAAAAATCTCAAAGTACTCGTCTTCGGCTGGTATAACTCCCAGAAATAATAAATGGATAGGTCAATTACATAGAGTTGATGTTTTAACATTTTGTATTTAAAGTCCATTAATTTACCGACTTGCTCAAGCAGTTTTTTTTGTCATTAAAATTTATTTGCAATTCAAGATTATGCTCACAAGCCATTCGTTCACAAAAAAAAATTCTTGATAGCGTCTTAATTCTTGTGAATTGACACGCCATCTTTTTCCAACACGCTCACTGTTAGTTAATAAGCAACTATTTACTAATTGATATTCAAATCCGAAATGATGTAGCATATAATTATCTCTGAATAAATGGTGTAATTTGAATTTTCCGATTTTAAGTCCTCAGATCTATTTTGAATTAATTTATATGACTGGAAAAATTGTAGTTAATTGAGCAAGTCAAACTCTTTGCTCTCAGGAGTCTTAAAGGAATACTTATTTGACTTGGAACTTAAAATAAAACTATTCCCTTTGTGCACACTTACATTTGCTTAATTTAAAATTACTACTTCGAAGCATTGTCTGCCATTAACAGAGCTGAAAGTTGTTTCAGCCATAAGTTCAAGTACGCGTAAAATATAAATACCAACATTTATAAATAAGTAAGTAGATAAGTGCACTTAAAAACTTTAATAAATGTATCAAGTATTTGTTTACATGAATGCCAAAACATTGATATTTCAAGAAATTAAAATTTGTTTGATTAATTTTACAAATGTTATTTATTTTAACTTAATGAAAAAATTTATAACACCCTGTAATTGCGATTCAGAATAAATGCGCAACCTTTCAATTGCACAAAGGAAACAGAATTTAACTTTATATATTGTAGCAAATTTTTTTAAAATTTCTGTTGAAATAAAATATTTTTTTCATAAACTTTGTTCACCAAAGTACACAAGCACAAAACATAGAATGATGTGTTTTATATAAAAATAACATATAACTATGTATTAGTGCAGCTTGCTTTAGAGGAAATTAAAGCTTTTCAGAATGTTGCTTTTTTGTTTTTGTTGTAATGGTACAGGTAAAACAACTCATAATTGAAAAATGTTTGCTCTAAGGGAAGTGCAGAACATTTGTCCATCTGAAAAAGCAAAGAAAATTTATATATAACTTAATTTAAAGAAAAAATTATTACAAGAAGAGTAACAACCTTGCAAAAATTGTTAATAAAGCAAAGCAAAACTTTATATCTATCATCTCAATGTGCATTATGTTTACAACTTAAAAGAAAAGTAAGAGTGATATTTGAAAGTAGTTCAGTAAAATGACAGAAAATTTATGTCACCGTGAAAAAATAGGACAAGGTAGATAGTAGGGTTGAATATCCTATTGTAACGGGTGATTTTTTAAGCGTTTGGTTTTTGAAAATTGAAAAACAGGACCTTCACTTTGCAATAGTGAATAAAATATTTATTTGCAGCAATGCATCAATTCCTTCCATTTACTTTTTAAAGACTATTTTATGTAAATGTTGCCCGCACAAAAAACAGTCTAGTGTGGTCGATCGCATTATCTTGACAGCCAATGGAATGCTCTAAAATGTGAAATTAATTTCTCACCAAACTCGTCACTCAATAGGTCCATCGTATTGCAAGCCGTGTGACATACGGCATGTGTCACCGACTTGTTGAAACCACGTGTCAACCAAATCTAATTCGTTCATTTTGGGCAAAAAACAGTCGATAACCATCGCACGGTACCTTACTTCATTGACTGTAGCGTTTCGATTTTCATTATTTTTTAAAAAAATATGGTCCAATGATGCCGCCAGCCCATAAACTGCACCAAACAGTGCTTTTTTCAGAATAAATTGGCAGATTCTGAACTGCCTCTGGCTGCTCTTCAGACCAAATTCAGCAATTCTGTTTGGTGACGTACCCATTGAGCCAAAAATGGGCTTCATCGCTGAAGAAAAATATTCGATAAAAAATTTAAACTTCACATTTATCACAGAACACGAATTTTGATAATAAAATCGTTGTAATTGGCAAGCACTGTTTGTTTGTTAGTCTATTCATGGTGAAATGAAAAACCTTTTTGCACTTTTGTGTCCCAATCACTTCTTTTAGATATTTGAAATTTGGTGCAGTAACTGGAATTATTCTGTCAACAAATCGATTAAAGAATTTTCTGCTTTAGACGCCCTCCAGAGAAAATTTGTAAAATTTAGAGCTTGCCCGAATCGTTTCTAGTAGTAGCGTGAATTAATTAAGGCGTGTTCGTGAACCGATATAGCCACTTTACAATCTTACGAACTAGGAATGAAAATGTGGCCTGTGAAGCTTTTTCTATAAAATAAAATCACAAGGCTTTTCTGTAATCGTGATGTCTGTATGATGGCAGAAAGTCAGACAGACATTTCTTAATGAGTTTGGGTTATAATATTGATAAAGGCTGGGCATATTTTTTTATGCCAGTAGTGAAAAAATTAAATATATTTTGAGTGTAAGGTATAAAATGTCATTCATCTAAGAACTGGTTACATAAGCAGTTACATTTTAAAAAAATATTTAAATGCCTTTCACAATCAATATAAAATTTGTATCAAATACTGATATAATTTATCCTAAACATTTTGTTCTTACTTCTTTAAAGTTTTTTTTTTGTTTTTAAATGTTAACAAAAATTAACTGCAAACGTTTGATAGCTTATGATAAACATTTTAAAAAATGTCACTTTTTTGAATGAATGGCCAGAGCACTGAGCCAACTCCTACAAAAAAAAAACCATAAGCTTTCCCACAGTACTTTTGTTATTCAAATAGCTTCCCACAAATAATCCTAAATTCAATCTAACCAAATTTTCATCTACTGCTCCAAAACAAAAATAAACAATGTAACTCTCACATTAAATTCAATTATTTAATAACAAATTATTCATGATTTATTCAAGCTAAATCCGTTCAAACAAAAAAAAAAAACATCACTCATCCACTAACATTCACATATGGAAAAATTTACACACTGACATTCAAAATACATTTAAGCTGACAATGAAAACACAAAATGACACGCAATACAAAGGTGCTCAAAAAAAAAAGAAAGCAAAGAAAAGGCTATAGAAACAAAAAAAAAAAAAGAAAGCTTGAAACCTTCATATAAAAACGTTTCGTGAGGTTCTTTATTTTCATTCTTTTCAAAAAAAGCAATAAAAAAATTAGATATTTCAGGTGAGGTGCGGTTGGGTTCCTCTTCAACGCCAACTTGTTGTTTGTCGCGCAGTTGGTATCGCCGGTATTCGATTTGTCATTTCATTTTCATGTTTTTTTCTTCTTTTTTTTAATATGGTCTTTTAAATACAACAAACAAAAAGAAATAATAAAAAAAGAAAACCCTGAATAACTTGGCAGGTTCCATATTTAACGTTTAGGCTTCCATACACAAACACACAAATAGCGCTCACAAACAAAGCAATAAAGGCACACAATCGCACATTGATAACATATTGACAATTTGTTTCTGAGGAAACACACACAAATCTATCGATGTGTGTGTAGCAAGCATCTGGTGGTGCTTTTATGATAAAAGTGGCAAATTAAACACGACATATAGGGTCTGTCGTATAAACAATAATTTTTTTTTACAAATTTTTGTGAGAACAACTTATTTTGTTGAAAAACTCTTGCACTAATAGCTTGGTGGTTGTGGTTGAAAATGGTTTTTCAGACTTCAACAAAACCAATTGCTATAAAAATACTTCACTTCTAATTCATCGGACCCTTACTTGGTGAATGCGTGAAAAAGTTTATTTCATACTAGGTTCTGTTAAGTCTGCACTGGAAACTAAAAGTATGTCTTGTAATTTCTTGATGACGATAACATTATCGGGACCGATAAATAGTTAAAAAATTTGACTAGCACTTGCTTTTAAGAAAAATTATGAATAAAAAAAGCTCTTGCAAATTGTTGCAGTTTTATTTATGACAGAAAAATTTATATTTTCTTGTGGTACTCAAAACCTGTCGAATAAATTATGCGAAAATAGATGACAGATTATCTTTGAAAAGCTCTGAGTCGTTAATATCATCAAAGCATTCAACAATTTAATCGACAAAGTATTTCCACGAACAATTAATTTAAATAAAAAACAAGACCGAATTGCTCCCATGATGCGCAATGATTACTAAATACAAAGAGAAAGAAAGTAAAAAAAATACACATTTGTAGAAGATTTTAAAACCACACGCTGACAGCTAAAGACGAAACCATGGAAATACGAAACTAAATTACAAAGCAGAGACCAGCCCCCACAAAAAATTATCTTTGCATATAAAAAACCCCAAAGCAGCCAGCAAAAAAAAAATTCTCAAAAAAAAACGAAAAGAAACAACGCAAAATTAACTGAAAAAACTTTTTTGGTTTACAAAAAATTAAATGTTTACACTGTTAATTAAAGAAAAACAAGCAAAAGCTTAATAGCGAACATTATGAGCTTGGTACTTTCGTACACCCTATCAAGCAACTCGGGACCCTATATATAATACCAACCCAAAATAATAATGTTTGTAGTTGAAATAAGAAACACGCGAACAAATAACAACATAACAGACATGCAAAGATGAAATGAAGAAAAACATAAAAAAGAGATGATTCAACCTAAAGATAAAGGGTGTACAAAAATAACTTTGTTTTTTGGGTGGGAAAGAAAGCGTAGCCTATGAAATTTGATTTTTTTTTTTGGTTGCTTGCTTAATGCCAAAAACTTTACCGAAAATGTTTGTCTTAAAACTTTAAGGAATTTTTGTGCGCTTCACTAAATTTGAAGTTTTTTATTTCAACCCTTCTGCGTTGGATCGCTTTATTTTTCACCACTACAACTGCAATGCAAAAAAAAGTTACCAAATTGTAGTGGGTACAAGTTAAATAAAAGTTTGAGGTAAAATAGAAGCTGAAGAAAAAGCGGCAAAATAGTTTGCATTATAAAGCGCCAAAAAGAAAAAAATGTTTTCAAGGGCACTACCACAAATCAACTACAATTAATGTAGCATTTGTAACGGGTAACTTTGTTTGCTTATGTTTTTGAAGTGAAAAGTGGTCTGTGAGAAATATGTTTTGCAATTTACGTCCATTTTATGTTCGCCATAATCGACCCACCGAACAGACTATTCAAGCTATTGTGACAGAACTCCGTACCAGTTTCGCTTTATTGGACATTAAGGACCTTGCTATGAAAACATTTAAAATACAGCTGGTGTAATGAATGCAGTCGGGTGACCTACCACAAAGTTGTTTGTTTGGTAAATGGGCCTTAGAAAAATTGGATGAAGATCCAATTTTTTAACGAAAAATTATCTTCAGCGACGAAGCTCAATTTTAGTTCAATGGGTATGTCAACAAACAGAATTGCCGAATTTGGCTTGGAAAGCATTTTAAGGGGTATAAAAATATAAAAAAATTTTGCCGATAGAAATTTTGCCCACTGATCTGGCAGTCAGGTCATATCTACTATATGTTTTTGGTGTCACGTCAAGCTTTTGAAATATCCTTATATCAAAAATGCGAAAATCAGGTTTTTTTTTGTTATGCTCGGGTGTATAATTCACAGCGAATTAACTTTTCTTATCAAAACTCTTCACGGCATGTGAAAGTACTACTCTCCCCTTCAAAAAGTATTTTCAATTATATCGATATCTTGAGTAGATACCTTTGTAATAAATATAAATTTTCGATATCTCGAAGAAAAAGGAGATATCGAAGTAATTGAAAGTTTTAGTTTGAATTTCTTTAAAAAATTAAATGTCTAGGATACTTCACTTACTTTTCGGAAAGTTATTTGGCTTTTATATATTTTTCTAGCAATTTTAAAGAGAATCTTTTCTGCAAAAAATATTTTTTAACCGAATTCCTTTCACGTGGATTGGCTTACAAAACTTTTCACTGCTTTCTTCATCTTCTTCTATCACATTTTCCGCACTATGCTGCGTGTTGGTATTTAACCTTTAGTTACCTATTTTTACGGCAGTATGGCGTGTATAACGGTAGCAATTAGCGCTTTGGAAAATACAGGGTACATACCTGTTACTACTTGCTACTTCAAAAAAAAAAAAAAAAAAATAAGAGGAACCCAAAATGAGGTTGTAGTCGCTTTCTTCTTGTTGGTATTGGACGCCATCATGAAAAATGTAATTAACCAACAATTTAAGCTATAATTGCAATGAAAAGTCGCATAAAACATTGTTGCTGCTGTTTTTAATTCAAAGTTTGTTAAGCGTTTTACTTTTTTGTTACTTTTTCGCATATTTCCATCGCAATGAAAGTTTCCTCTTTTGGCTTTAAAGTAAATTTGGGGTTAGGTATTCTTGTTGTGTTATGTAAGTGACAATAATTGTATGTTACTAACTATTTTTGCTACAATTTTTCTTTATTACTTGAAATAGAAATGAAACATTTTTATATCAATCGATTATTTGTGGTTAAAACAAAAAAAATTATATTATAAATGTGAAAAGCTTAAAATTGTAAATTTTTTTGCTTTCTGGGGTTGTAAAGCCAACTGCAATGTCATAACTTAACTAACAAGTAGCTTGATTCAGGCAACACAAATAATAAAACCATAGAACACTTTATTTAGAAATATGTTGCCTTTCTATTGGCTTAGTTACAAGATTTTAACAAAGGAAAATTAACTGAGAAATACTTAGCTTTCTTGAAACGACATGTAAGCGAATATAAAATAAAATATATCAAATATACTTCAATCATAGGTCACGTTTAGACGCTAATACTTAAAACTTGATTTTATAGCAACTTTTAAAGGCCATTTTAAAAGAAGTAAAAATATGTCGCATTATATATAACGACTGATTTCTTAAGCGTTTGGTTTTCGAAAATTAAAAAAAAAACAGAACATTTGCAAAAGTGAATATAATATTTATCTGAAGCAATACACAATACCTTTCATTTATTTTTTAAGATTATTTTTCGTTTATATTAACCGCAGCTACGCTTGAGGTGGTTCATCCGTAAGCTCCAATTTCGGCATAAAAATTTCGGACGGCTGCAACTGTGGCCCCACAAAAAAAAAGTAAAATCAAATGATAAGATCTTGGTGGCCAATGGACTGCTCCAAAACGTCATATAAATTGCTCACCAAACTCGCCTCTCAATAGGTCCACGGTATTGCATTCCGTGTCGCATGTGGCACCGTATTGTTGAAACCACATGTCAACAAATTCCAATTCTTTCATTTTGGGTAAAAAATTCGTTGACTCTTACGTTGCGCTTTTAATTATTTTTGGAAAAATTCGGTCCAATGGTGCCGTCGGCCCACAAACCGCACCAAACAGTGAATTTTTCTGGGTGCATTGGCAGCTATTGAACTCCCTCTATTTGCTTTTCAAACAAAATTTGGCAATTCTGTTTGTTGACGTACCCATTGAGCCAACAACGAGCTTCGTCACTGAAAAAAATTTTTCAATAAATAATTCGATCTCAACCAACTATTCTAAGGCGCATTCATAAAACAAAAGACGTTGTGGTAAGTCACCCGGCTTCATTTCTTGCACCAGCTGTATTTTGAAGGTTTTATACCGAGGTCCTTAATATCCAATAAAGTGAAACTGGTGCAAAATTTGGTCACAATATCTTGAGTAGGTTGTTCG